>JAWHQI010000016.1:4477500-5117142 GCA_033032865.1 Dactylorhiza incarnata
ATAGACCTTGCTATTTAAAGTTATTTCATGTCTATGTGAAATACCCTTTTTGTTTATTTGCGTGCTTGAGGTGCGCCCCATTCCATCCTCCATCCCGCCGTCACGTCTAGTGCCGCACTAGCAATTGCTAGTGGCGTGCTTGTCGAAGAGGTGCTTGCGACCCTCATTCCGTTAGCCTACTCGCCCATCCGCCTACCGAAGCGTGGCATCGCGGCCCGTACTCCATCCCGCCTAACGAAGCAGTGCGCTCAAGGCCTGCACAGTTCGATTCCGCTTGCCTACTCGTCCATCCGCCCTTTCGACGCAGCGCGCTCAAGGCCTGCCTAGTATCCATCCCGCCAAGCGAAGCATTGCATAGCGGCATTGCATAGGAGTAGTTGATAGCTTTTATTTTATTTTCCAAAAGCCAAATCACCCCGTTTCCGCATTCCATCCGACTCAAGGACTTCGATCTCAAGTCCTTCCTCGAACGTTGACTCCACCTTACTGTGTTCCTTGAGAGATTTGATACTCGGGGATTACTCCTCGTTTTATATTACTTGAACGATCGGTACACTGCCGTTTCGTGTCGCAGTCGAGCTACCGCCTATAGCGGTGTGTGAGATTTGCGCCATCAAGTTTTTGGCGCCGTTGCCAGGGAACACAGACGTGTGAGTTTTCTGGAGAGGGAGAGTCTGAGAGAGAAGCCCTCCCATTTGTAAATTGCATCTCTTATTTTATTTCTGTTCTTTTTATTCCTTTTTCTTGTTTTTTAGTAGGTTGCTTTAGTAAATTTTTGTTAGGTGTAGTATTTCGCACAATAGTGTTCTTCTTTTTGAATCGTTTTATCTTCGCACTATGTGGGCACATCTTAATTTCCGTTGCCGTTGGTGTGGAGTTACCTCCCACTCTAGTGATGAATGCCCTACGGAGAATAGTAGGCATAATTCTTATAGCCCAGCATATGGAGCACCGACTTCGTCTGGTACTCCATATGGTGCGCATAAGTCTTATGGCTACTCTGCTGAGCCTTTACCGTCATACTTCTTTTCGGCTTCAGCCCCCGCTGTGCCAAAGAAGCCCGCAAGGCAGTGCCAGTTTTGTCGGAGCACAGATCATGCCCTGAAGGACTGTGTTGCTTATCTTCGCCAATTGGATGAGGATGACGAGCCGGACATCCGGATCGTCCCAACTCCTAACTCTGGCGGCACACCTTCAACATCCAGTTATGTGTCTTTGTCACCTTCACATCTTGAAGGGTATGGCATGGACACGATCATTGGATGTGTGGCTGATCTGGGCACCGACATTGCTGAGCCTATTCTCCCGGTGCATCCACCACCCCTAGTGGATTCGATTCTTTGTGAGGAATCGGTGCTCGACTTTTATCCGAGCACTATTCCTCTCCCTGTTGTGCATACTATATTCGTCTCCGACGACATTGTTGATGATGTGTCGCAGGATGAGGTGGTTGATCTTAGTTTTGTGCCTACTCCTATGGAGGAGGACAACCTTCTAGGTGAAGAGGACTTTTCCTCAGCACCGGTGGAGGAAGTCCAAATCCTAAGCTTGGCCACCGTTGATCCCGCCGAATCTTGTAGCATTGATGACAATGCAAACATTTTTTTACTTCCCCAACCTGATGGGAGTGAGACCGGGACCACTCCCCCGATTTTAGATTATTTATGTTCTTCGTCTTCTTTATTTCTTGATCCCCTTCCTTCATCTGAGTCTGTGCAGGTTGAATCTTCACAGGTACTTCAGGAGGACTTGGAGCTTTTTGCTCAAGTCAATGATGAGAGCATCCTCTCATGTGAGGAGGTTTGTTCTCCCTCCGTAGAGGAAGCTCCACTCATTGCCTTCGCCTCCTGCTGCCTCCCTGTTGATGACTCCTTGCTAGGCAAGGATAGTTTTGGTGAGATGAGTGAGGACCAGGCCTCCTCCTCTTCTTACTTTCTTTTCCCTCTACCTGTGATGGGCAGGTTTTATCTATATTCGGGTAGAGGCGTGACTGTTCTTTCTCCGTATAGGTACCCGCTACCGACACGGATATTAGGCCAGTTACCTGTCCACTTCTCCTTCCATAGGCCCATTAGCTAGAACTCTTAAAGTTGAATAAGTCGTGCTGGGATGACAATAACCCCAGTAGTTATCTTTCTTTTCTGCATTTTTATTTCATCTAATCATGTTTAGTTAGTAATATTTCTTTTCAGTTTTCTATTTTCTTTTGTTTTTGCGGAGCTGACCCCTGCAGGTATCTTTTCTGGATGGTGGATGCTGCAGCTTCATTTTAGCTTACACGCCAATCTTCTGGTGTGCTCATTTCTGAGCACTAGGTACTCTCTTTCCCTAGCCTTTCCTGATTTTCAATGTCATATATTCTGTGGATTGTTTAGTTTAAGTCTGGGGGAGAGTAGTTTTGTTTACCCGCTCACGTGCACTATTGCACTGCATACTAGAAGATTTCATTTAAAATGTTTTGTTTATTTTCATTGCACACCACAGCACCCACTTGAGCGCGTACTCATCTGTATGCGTGCTCTGTAGTGAATTTAATTCTTCTGCTTATTTGGGAAAGTCTAGGTGATGGCTTAGGACTATGTAGCAGAGTAAAATGTTGACTCTAGTAGTGCTCCTAGTCGAGTGCTCGGTTGCATAGAAATCTGTGTAGAGTAGACTTCTCTTTATACTTATGGTTTTATATTTTTCTTATTAGTGTAAATGTTGTTTACTCTACTCAAATGGTGAATTCGGTGGAATCAAACGGTAGCATAGGGATGTGTGTAAACGATCGCTAGATTCGTATTGCTTGAGTCGGGAGAAAGGAGAATCTTTCTCGGTGGCTAGAACTTGCCCCAAGCGATTCTTGAAGCATGGGTATACGGTTAGTCAATTGCGTGAATGTGATATAGGCCATCATCTTGGCCCGGTTGAGCCTTTGTGCCATTCCTATCATCATTTCCTCGCTAGCCCAGTTGTGCCTACCCGTTCTTTGATTCAGCCCCACTTTTATTTCACCAAAGCCCAAAAGCCAATCCTAGTCGCACACCCAAAATTTGAGCTTTAGCTGTTTATTATTTTCATGAGTTGGGTTGTTGATGTGGTAATATGTTTGTGAAGATGTGGATGTGTCCTTTTGTTTATTTGCTGAAAATGATAAGAAAAGAAAAAAAAATGAAAAAAAAAAAGAAAAGAAGTTAAAAAGAAAGGAAAGAGAAGGAGTGTTTAATTGAAAATCTTTATGTATAGATTTATGTTTGGGAGTAGGCGGTGCACGCACCCATGCTGTTAAGTCCAAGTCTGGGGGTGTTGTGTACCCGCGTGTTTGTGTGGTGAATGAGGATAGTTTCCTGCATTAGCTCATTTGGGTTTAGTATTTGAACCATCGTCTTTATCATTGTATACCTCACCTAAACCCAAGCCCCATTTAAAACCTAAAGTCCTATTGATTCACGCATTTGAGTCAAACCAGTGCCGTGGAGAGAATGTGACCGGGCAAGCTTATGGTCACCGACACTGATGGATTTCAGTGGAGTTTTTCCCGCATCCCGATCTTGAGCAATGCTCATCTCAGCGTTTAGTTTACTTTCTCCGTATGCATGACCGAACGATTCACCGTAGTTCACCATTTTGAGTAGTTGTAATATGCTTTTACTCTTTTAGAAATACATAGACTGTTTATATAATCAGAAATCTTCTCTACTATTCTTCTTATGCACGCGAGCATGCGACTTCGCATGGTACTCTGTATTGTAGTTTTAAGCCATCTACTTTTCTTTCCCCGTTCGCTTGGAATTTGTTTGCTCGGGACGCGCAAACAGGTAAGTCTGGGGGTGTGATGAGTCCTGATCATATACACTTTTTTGGACTCATCTGGGCCTTTATTCAATCATTTCACCGCACTTTAGCCTTGTTATAGTTTGTATTTGATATTCCATGCTAGGTGCACTTCTCGGCCCATTTTGGTGTGATTTCATGTTTATTGTCTTTAGTAGTCTTCATGCACTGTTAGGTGCCACTTTCAGTGGCTAGATTCGTGGTTGTGCTGGAATAGGAGTCGTGTAGGTGTTCCTGCTGCAATTCTGCACAGGAACACTGCGCACGATCACCGGTTCTATTGCGCACGACCACTGGTCGTGCGCCACTGCTCGTGTGCACTTAACCTTTTTTTCACGAGTTCTGTTTGGTGTAGTGCGCACGATCATCTACACTAGTGCGCACGACCACCGGTCGTGCGCCACTGTTCATGCGCACTTACCATTAATTTTCTGAGTTCTGTTTCAACCAGTGCGCACGACCACCTACGATAGTGCGCACGACCACCGGTCGTGCGCCACTGGTCGTGCGAACATGTTATTTTATAATTTCTGTCTTTGCAGGCTCCGTCCAGGCAGAGCGCACGATCACTGGATTCTAGTGTGCATGACCACTGGTCGTGCGCCAATGACCGTGCGCACTGTTTAATTCCAGCGCCTATAAATTCCGCTGCTCGCAATTTAGGTCAAATCGACCGCCGTTTTCACGCCCAGCTCTGCCGTTCCGCGCCAGTTTCGCCCCTCCATCGTCGCCCACCATCTAGAGGTGCTCCGGTCTTGTTCTTCACGCCAATCTTGAGCCGGAGTTTCCTCTCGGCCTCCTCCTTCATCCTAGCGCTCCAAAGGAAGACCTAGCCGCCATTACCATCAAGCAAGGGGAAGTTTGCAACCTCTACCGGATCGTGACACGAAGAAGACGGGCTCATTAGAGAGTAGTGACAGCTCTCTCTACCCCGGACGTAGTTGTGGACCGAGCTTGGACGCGGATTGACAACCCGGCGATTCCAACCGTGAATCTACAACGAGCCTTCGGATTCGGTCGATTTCTTGCCTTGTTCTCCTCTTATTGATTGTTGTAATTGTTAGATCTTTTGTATTTTGATGAAGAACACTATAGACCTTGCTATTTAAAGTTATTTCATGTCTATGTGAAATACCCTTTTTGTTTATTTGTGTGCTTGAGGTGCGCCCCATTCCATCCTCCATCCCGCCATCACGTCCAGTGCCGCACTAGCAATTGCTAGTGGCGTGCTTGTCGAAGAGGTGCTTGCGACCCTCATTCCGTTAGCCTACTCGTCCATCCGCCTACCGAAGCGTGGCATCGCGGCCCGTACTCCATCCCGCCTAACGAAGCAGTGCGCTCAAGGCCTGCACAGTTTGATTCCGCTTGCCTACTCGTCCATCCGCCCTTTCGACGCAGCGCGCTCAAGGCCTGCCTAGTATCCATCCCGCCAAGCGAAGCATTGCATAGCGGCATTGCATAGGAGTAGTTGATAGCTTTTATTTTATTTTCCAAAAGCCAAATCACCCCGTTTCCGCATTCCATCCGACTCAAGGACTTCGATCTCAAGTCCTTCCTCGAACGTTGACTCCACCTTACTGTGTTCCTTGAGAGATTCGATACTCGGGGATTACTCCTCGTTTTATATTACTTGAACGATCGGTACACTGCCGTTTCGTGTCGCAGTCGAGCTACCGCCTATAGCGGTGTGTGAGATTTGCGCCATCAGTATTATGACTACGAGATCTGGCAAATGGATGTCAAAATGGCTTTCCTTAATGGCAACCTCCTTGAGGAAGCGTATATGACACAACCCGAGGGTTTTGTATCTCCAAGTGAAGCCACTAAAATATGCAAGTTGAATCGATCCATTTATGGATTGAAACAAGCTTCTCGAAGTTGGAATCTTTGTTTTGATGAGAAAATCAAAGAGTTTGGTTTCATCAAGAACGAGGATGAACCTTGTGTTTACAAGAAGATTAGTGGGAGCATTGTCGTTTTCCTGATATTGTATGTAGATGACATACTGCTGATCGGAAATGACATTCCAACCCTACAAGTTGTTAAGAATAGGCTAGGGGACTGCTTTTCTATGAAGGACTTGGGTGAAGCGATTTATATACTTGGTATTAAGATCTATAGAAATAGATCGAAGAAGTTGTTGGGTTTGACCCAGAGTACATACATTGATAAGGTGTTGAAATGGTTCAACACGCTTGAATCCAAGAAGGCATTCTTACCCATGTCTCATGGTGTGAGTCTCTCTAAAGACCAGTGTCCTAAATCTTTGGAAGATAAGGAGCGCATGAAGTTGATTCCATATGCCTCGGCAATTGGATCAATCATGTATGCAATATTATGTACTCGGCCCGATGTCTCATATGCTTTGAGCATGACGAGCAGGTATTAGTCTGATCCTGGTGATGGTCACTGGATAGCTGTCAAGAATATCCTAAAGTACTTAAGAAGGATTAAGGATACATTCTTGGTGTATGTTGGAGAGGAAGAGCTCATTGTAAGTGGTTACACAGATGTTAGCTTCCAAACTGATAAGGACGATTCAAAGTCCCAATCAGGTTTTGTATTTTGCCTTAATGGAGGAGCTGTAAGCTGGAAGAGTTCCAAGCAGGAGACAGTTGCCGATTCTATGACAGAAGCCGAGTATATTGCTGCCGCAAATGCGACAAAGGAGGTTGTGTGGATTAGGAAATTCATAGGCGAGCTAGATGTAGTTCCTAGCATTGTTGATCCCGTAGTTCTCTACTGTGACAACAACGGTGCAATTGCCCAAGCTAAGGAACCTAGATCTCATCAGTGCTCCAAGCACATACTTCGGCGGTTCCATCTTATTAGAGAGATTGTCGATCGAGGAGATGTGAGCATTTGTAGAGTACCGACTGAAGAAAACATAGCGGATCCACTGACAAAGCCTCTTGCGCAAAAGAAGAATGATGGTCATGTTAGATCAATGGGTATTAGATACCTGAATGATCATCTTTAGTGGGAGCCTGGTGAATTGCCTGTTTGTTGGTTGTTTATTCATTTGATGAATTGTGATATGTACTATATGTTTCATTTTACATTTATGGCAAGTTCTTTTATTATGTCAACTGTTTCTATATGATAGACTAATTAACATAATGAATGTCCTTAGAATGTTTTCTTCCATAGGAATTCAAGTATGTGACTTGAATGTGAGGGCCTATGTTTAAATGAAGCTTCATTTTTAAATGGTCCCTGGTCGAGGTATCATCCTAGAAATTAGGGCGAGGATGAGACCTTAAGACTAGCATGTGCGTTGACTGATGACCGGTTCTCACAGGTCATGATATTGTGATATCAAGTCATCACATGGGCTCTTGTTAGGAACAAGTTGTACTGGACAGACCCACCATGAGACTACTTTGTGGATTGTTATATGAATGTGTCACAGGTAGGTCTCAAGTGTCAATGGTGTTTGTGGTCCTTTGACCTGAAGTCACAGCATTCATCAGGTGAGGAAGAGCGTACTTTGATGCCATCTAAAGTCTTCTCTTGAGAAAGGTTGACGATAAGGGTGGTTGTTGGGTATGTTATGAATCATTTGGATGTTTGTGTGTGAGGAGAAATGGGATTTGTCCTCCTTTACGACAGGAGTTACATCCATGGGCCCCTTGATGGAATGAGGCCGAAAAATACATGGCCATGCTGGGTTGAGCCAATATATGATATTGAGCTTACCACTCTCTTAAGGTCTATTCTAGATCAGGAAACTAGAATTTAACAATTATGAGGGTGACACCGTCCATGCCTCTAGTTCTATCCAGATGTAAGGGGCAAAGGAACAAGACACCACTGATACATTGGTTAAGACAGGCTGATTGAGTTATGAACTCTTATTGCTTGGGTAGCAATGATGTATTGCTAAATGCCGCCATTGTTTGTGAGACTTTTGTTGATACTTTGTGATCAAGTGAGAGACTGTTGGAGTTTCTGAGGTGATCTCAAAGCAATCAACAGTTAGTCTTACTGTCAACGCAATATGAGCTTATAGGGTCTCACATAAAAGCGTTTGGAGAAGTTGGAGAAAGGATTGTGTTGGCCTCACTCATATTAGATATGAGTGGAGAACCAGTCATGTGACTGATCGGAATTAAGTTGAGAATGTCTCAATGGGAAATCGTTTAAAGTGTTTAAACGAATAGATTTATTCTAGACAAATTCGGCTAAAGTGTTTAATCGAATTATGTCAATTTCGGCTAAAGGGTTTAGACAAATTCGGCTAAAGTCTTTAACCGAATTATGTTGATTCGACTGATCAAATTCGGCGATATAGTTTGGCGATATAGTTTTGGTTAAAGTGTTTAACTGAACTGTAACAAATTCGACTAAAGAGTTTAGCCGAAATATGTTAGTTCGACGAAATCATATAACCGAATTGATATAGTCGAATCGAATTTATATAGTCAAATTCGGTTATAGTGAGTTCGTCGAATGCAAATCTCTTGAGTTTGTCGAACGCAGATCTCTTGAGTTCGCCTAACGTAGATCTCTTTGAGTTCGTCGAACGCAGCCTTTGCTATATAACAGTTCACGATCTTAGGGTTCGATATACAGATATTGCGACCGACCCTTTTTCGTGATTTGTGAGAGCAGCGCCGCAAGTGTTCCGCTAGGGCTTCTCTCCTCTTCCGACAGTTTTCGCCTCCCTTGTCTCGGATCTAGCAGTCCGTGGGGACGCTGAGAGCTTTTCTTCTCCGACTCATTCCTTGTTCGACAAGGCATTGAGGTTCTCCTCCGCTTATGTGGATCTCTGTAGAGGGTCCGATCCATTTCGGTTCTTGCAAAGCAAGGTTCATTCTACCAGAAGTCCGTGTGGAGCATCTTGGTTGAGTATCGACTCAATCCCTTAAAGGTATATCGTTTTGTTGCCTTTTCTATTTCTTGATTCATGAAATCTGCAAGATCCTTAACTCTTCGGGTTGTTCTTGTTATTTTTCCGCTGCGCATATGTGATATGATGTCAACTTTATTGTTAAGAAAATCCCAACAGCACTCGCCTAGGAAGGCACTCGCCCGGCAAGGCACTCGCCCGGCAGTTATGTCAGTGGCCCCGGCAAAGGAGGCTTCCACGCGGTAAGTACAACCATGGCAACTCCTCGTCTAAAGGAGAGTATGAGGGTCACTCGGGGTGAGTTGTGATCTCGGCAAGGTTGCGCTCTCAGCAAAACTATCAGTGCCATCTAAGTCCTACGAAATTGGCAAGCGCAGACCACGTGCGAGAGTGCGAGTGGTGAGGCGCGAATGTAAGCCAGCAGTTAATGTAAAAACACCACTTGCGAGAGTGCGAGTAGTGGGGCGCGAATGTAAGCCAACAGTTAATGTAAAAACGCCACTTACGAGAGTGTGAGTGGTGGTGTTCGAATGTAAGCCAGCAGTTAATGTCAACGCGTCGCTTGCAAGAGTGCGAGTAGTGGTGTGCGAGTAGGTACAAACATTTAATGAGTACACATTGGTTGGAAAAAGTAAATGAAGGCGTGCGAACATGAAAATGAGTAATGAGTCTATCATGTGAAAATGTGCGAGAGGTTAGCGAATGACAACGAGAAAACAAGAAAGTACTCAGTTAAATTGGCATCATTTTCATTTCATTCTCAAAAGGCGTTTACAAAAAGGGGGTCTCGCCCCATCATATTGCAATCAAAGTAGAGAAAAGGGCGAAAAGAAAGTAAGTCTTTAGGGCTGGCCGTCGGACTTCTCGCTGGAGGAATCGCTGACTTCACCAGCAAAAGGGATGGCGTCGTCCTCTCGCTGAAGATCAGCTTCACCTTCCGGCACCGGCACCGGATCAAAAATGCTAGGGCAGAAGATCGAGAGCATTGAGCCTCTTCTTCCCTTCATTCAGTAGCCCGGCATCTCGCAGCCTCTCGATCGCATGCCTCGCCGCTCCCTGAGCCGTCTCCTGCATCATCACCTCAATCTCGTAATTGGTGTATCGATGCTGAGTGCGTGGCTCCCTGGGAGGCGGCGAGGCGACAGCTTCTCGAGGGCACTTAACTTTGGCCCGCAACTCCCTGTTCTACGCGTCCAACCGTTCCGCTCGCGCTTTCAAAATGTCCATATTCGCGGTGCTCTGCAAGAAGAAAGAGAGGGGAAAAGTTAGATTGTGGTGAGAAGGTGAAAAGGAGAGCGCAAGAGCACAAGGAAGGTCAACAGGAAGTTCGGCGAGAAGCTTCTGGGCGGCATCTAGTTGCTCACATAGGGTCCGCGCCTCCACAAAAGCCGCGAATCGAGTCTTCTCCACCTCAACAAGGTTCCGTGCGAGGGTGATACTGCAGTGTGAAGACATATGTGCCAGCTCCAAGGCACGCAGCTGATCACGCGCAGTTTCATGCACGATGGTCTGGGTTGACTCAGCGTTGTAAACGACAGCGTCCACCCGACCATAAAGAGTGAAGGTAAGGGCATACACCTCACCACTGGTGGTGTCTTGCTCCTGCCAGGAGGGCAAGAGCAAAGAGATCGAGATATGGTTGGCCATGTCATCGCAGATCACTAGGGGTTTGCCCGTCTCATCCAAATACCTCTCGCCCAGGCCGAAGTTGCGATGCCCCTTTAGAGAAGGTCTCTCAGAAGTTTTGGCTGGCGCGGTGGAGGTCCCAGCCGATGTCATGGGGGCACATACAGTTGTTTTCGCGAGGGTACACACCATCTCGCCCACGTTCGAGACACCCGCGTCCGGTGTCTCGGCAGCCACCCTCTTGCCCTTAGAAGCGGAGGACTTGGACCGCTTAGAAGAAGAAGAGTCGGGGGCCCTGCCAGGCTTTCGCTTGTGACCACTAGACTTGGGGGGAGGAGGATTCCTGCGGCAGGCCTCGGCGGCAGATTTCACGTGAGCCAAGGTCTCATCGGGGACTTCCGCGACGCCGTGCGGAGGATGCAGAGGGAGATCTCGCAGACCTACATTTTAGGGTTAAGAAAAGGATGGGAAGAAAGGTTAAGTGGAAGGTAAAGCGAGACCGGTTGACCTTACCTTCTCCCGCTATGATAGGAGGAAGGGAATCGAAGTACTTCCACAAGTAGACGACGTCCATTCCATGCCCCTAGATGTACGCGTGGAGCTTGGACTCATACCCTCCCAGCGACGGTGGCCGGTATGTTAACTCGTCCTCTTGAATGGGCGTGAGAGGGACGTTGCCGAACTTCCCAGTGACAAAGATAAATCGCCGGACCCAGTCATGGTTCTTGTTGACTGAGTCGGTGACCTTTAGGGGGACTGGCCGGAGAAGAAGACCACCCCGCTTCTCGCCCGGAATTTAAAGAGTTTGCGAAATACGGAGAGCGAGAACTCTATCCCCTCCTCACGCAGGTAATACGTGAATGCCACCAGCATGGCAATCAAGTTGGGGTTGAGCTGCGCAGGGACGACCCCGAAGTAGCGCAGGGTCTGGCGCATCTCGGGCCAAAGGAGGAGGCAGAATCCCTCCTCAAAGTGTTTGAGGGGGATGGCGAGAGTATCTAGCGAGAATTGGTTAATATGATCGTGGTTCCCCGTGCGGCGCAGCAAAACTGGGCGGAACGTAAATAGTGATCGTCGTGGTAAACTCATCCTCCGACAGATCGCAGGTCTCGAAGTATTAGTTGGCAAAAAGTTGAGCGCACTTGGCCCTACCATCATCATCTTTCGGCATCGTAAAGTTGGGAAGGAGGAAGATCTCGCAAAAATTCTAGGGAGAAGGGCGAGTGTCGACACAATAACAAGAAGAGAGAGAGATAAAAGCGTAATAAAGGCGGTAGGTAAGCCGCATATTTATAGAAAGCACTGGAGAAATACGAAATTCTTTAGGCGCTGGGTGCGGATAGCGACCGCGCTACCCCGACACCTCGGAAGGCGAGTCAGCCCACAGACAATCCAAGTCTCCGGTGGGAGACGAGTGTAGCGCGCGAGACTCTTCAAGCGAAAGCAAGTTAAAACAAATCGAAAGTAAAAGAATCTGTGAGACAGCATTCGGCTGAGTTATAGAAATCACAAAATATACAACATTCAAACAAGCAAATAGTTCGCGAGACGCAGCAGGTCTCGACTTGTTCGGAGCATAAAAGAGAAGAAAGGAAATAGCAGGGGTGCGAGAGGATACAGGGGGAGAGAGTTGGTAGGCTTAGTACTGTACCCACTGCCAATAACCCCGGGCTCGCCTCCCTGACCTCGGAGTCACTCGTGGGTAGTGGTACGCACTCATCACCGTGAGCTCTTGGCTGACCAAGCGCATCTGGTCTCTCACACGCACGATGTGCCTTCCAGGAGAAGTCTCCTCGCACCCACCTCCCTGATGCTCCATCTCGCCGATGAGGTGCTGGTAGTCTCGCTTGAGAATGCTCACCCTCTGCTCGAAGGTGGCCCGTTGAGCGTCAATCTGGATGGCATGGTCCTTTTGTATCCAGGTGAGCTTGTCGAGAACTTCCACCGTTCACGCCTTCATCGTCTCAAGGTCGGCAGGATCTCCCAAGAAATCTAAAAGGTATTCAGAAGATGGCGGGGGTGAAAACATCCCTTCCTCGTCGTACTGGGGGTCCGTCGGTGAGGCCTCTCGGTATTCTACAAGAAAAACTGTGAGTGAGTTTCAGTCGATGGTCTCGGAATACAAGGTCATAGTGAGTGAGATAACTGACCTGGCACGTGTTCGTCATCCGGACGCCGGTTGCGGGATGTGGACTAACTCGTAAATGACTGGCCAGGGGGATGTAGAGATTTTCCCTTCCGCGGGCGGAAGGGTTCTGGATTAGCGGTTCATGTATTAGCTTCGCCAGCATCGGGGGGGGGGGGGGGGGGGGGGGGGGGGGGGTTACGCCCTGAGACCTTCTCAGCTGGGCGCTCCTCTTGTAGCTTGATGAGAGTTGTTATCTCGAGAGCTGGGGAGGCGCAAGGGGTTGGAGGAGTATCTCGCCGTGTTGGGTCTCGTGGTTTTGGTTCCCACAGATAAGAAGGAAGCCCTGTGGTCCCGAAGGTGGAGGATGCGAGGAGCGAAGTAGGTAAGATAACAAAAGGCCAGGTTACGCAAGAAAGCAGTGTTAGTTTACCAGATTCAGGAAGGGTCCTGGTAGGGACGACCGGAGGGGGAACCTCATGAATTAGCGGAATGTCATCAGAAGGGGTGGGAGCGAGTCGACACCCGCCTGGTTGGTCTCGGGAGCATCTCCCGTCAGCATTTTCTCCTGCGAATGAACTCGATACTTGAGATATCATACTGGCCATCGCGGCGATCAGGCAAGAAAGATATAGTATTACCTGCGGCATGTGGGGTGAGTCACGAGAAGGGCGCGGGGTCGCCGATGCTGATTCGTTGGTCATCGTTCCCCTCCAAGCAATTTTGGCCCTCCTCGGCCGGTAAGGGGAGGTGGGAACCCTTTTAGACACAACCTAGGAGGCATACTTGGCGACAGTAGTGGAGTCCTTCTTCCACGCCTCGGCGATACGATCGATCATCGCCTGAGAAAGGGGTCGCGTCAGCGGTTTCATGGAGGTTATCGTCTGCGAGAGCCCAGAAAGTTGGAAGAGGTAAGAGACAGTGAAGGGAATCTGAATAGCCAGCCCCGCGGTGTGAGGTATATATAGCAAAGTGGAGGGTACCACTGAAATATTCCATCCACGTCAGCATGAACTCACCAAATATCCGGGGTTGGACTTTCTTTCCAAGTGAGAGCCTCACTCGCAAAGAGTGGGGATTGTGTACAACCCCGCATTTGTCTAGTGGGGTCCCAAGTTGGAGATAGGCAAAAGAGCAAGCAATGAGGACATTCGCCCAGGTCAAGAAAGGGCAAAAAAGGTTTTCGAGCGAATGCAGCCTCTCTCGCAGGGAATTCATGGGACACTCGCGCGAGAGTCGCCCGGATATAGCAGCAATCGGGCTAGTGAAGGGTGGCACCCCACTCGCTCAAAGGACCAGGTACCCTGCGAGTGGTGCTCTCAAGGGCCACTCGCCCCGCGGGTGCCGGGAGGTCTGGCACTCGGGAGGTTAGGCGAGAGGTGCCTTCATGGACCATTCGCCCAAGGGGTTTTTGGGTGTGAAATTACCCTGATACGACTGCCAATAGTCCTTCAGAACAGTGGAGTTTGGTTGTTAGCAGGCCAATTTGTGGTGTGTTTAGTAAAACCAAAAGGCATGATTGCGCTATTAGCAGACCAGACTAGGAGAGCTATATATAGACCTTGAAGGGCACCTTTGGAGAGGATTCCAATTTCTGGCTTCTTCCTCCCTAGGTTCTTTGGTTAGCTTCTCAGGCTCTCCAAGGTGCCCTGCTTCAGCTTTGGCTTGGGAGGGGGAGCGCTCTAAGATCTTTCGGGTGTGTGGTGGGACCTCCGTGTTGTATCCAAGGGACGGTGTTAAGCTCTTAGTCTCCGGTCCGCTTCTTCCGCGGGATCAGTAGGTGCTGCCTGCCACCTCAAAGGGGTCCGATCTCCTCGTTGGGGCCAAGTCTTGGTTCCTACAAATAAGAGATTAAAATAGAGAGAAATCAAGTAAAACAATTGAAATCAAATAGAGACAAGATTTTATTAATATGAAATGAAGGAATACAAAACTTGATTTCTTATAAAGCTAGAAATCGAAGGCGAATAATATAATGACTTTTTTGTTTTCTATCCCTACTCGTATTCCTACGAACCGGTGGCTTTAGCCTATCCTCCCACGGATACGGCCTCAAGCCGCTCTAGCCAATCCTCCCACGGATACGGCCTCAAGCCGCTCTAGCCAATCCTCCCCCGGATACGGCCTTGAGCACTCCCTAGATCTACACCCTAGACCTAGTCGCCAACACGAGGTGAATTCCTCCCTAACTCCTACCCAGACCTAGTCGCCAACACGAGGCGAATTTACCACATGATTATAAAAAAATAACAATAATATTAAAAACTCCCTCTATGTGGATCTCTGAAGAAGTAGACGAAGACCCACAGAGTATGATCGTAGTTGATGCGGTCTTTCATCACGATGATGAAGGGTGTTGAAATCTTCTCCACGGATCTCCTTAAGCCTTCATGGATTTGTGGGAGTATCTCTCTAAACCTTCCTCTATATGATGTGGTACAAAGCTCTGGAATTTAGAAGTAGGAGAGGATGAAAAATATGGAGCCAGGGGGTCTTTTTTATAGCCTTGGAACTAGCGCCTGTGCTAGAGCTACCATCGACGCTCTCCCGGATTAGGAATCATCCTCTGCGTGCGTATCTTCATTCCCAGGAAACCTTTCTAAAAATTCGCGCTACCGCTAGCGCTATCCGCTAATGCCTAGCACAATCGCCTTCTATACTTGCTGCATGAACTTGCCTAATCAGAGCTAGCTCCCGCTCTAGGTGCTGCCGCCGGCACTACTGGCCATGTTGGAATTCTGGCTTCAAATTTGGGGGCAACCTTCTTATGCTATCATTGAGTCTTATGAACTTGTTTCCTGCACACTTAAACACACAAGATCAAATACACATAGGATTTGTTATTATAAAACCTAGGAGATGCGGAAGACCATGTTCCAACACTAAACACTAGCGTAGTCTAATGAGACAAAATGGACCTAATGGAATTGATCAATTTTGGGAAATTAGGTCAATTACCCAAAAAGCCCCAATTTGACCTAAATGAACTAATCCACTTAATTAACCTTCAATTGGCCCAATGTGATCAATTTGATAACACCAAACCCTTTGTGACCATTAGGAGAGACTAGTGGGGAAACATTGACCCATTGGGGTGGGACATTTTTGGGGAAATTGGCCATTTACCAAAAAACCCCAATTTGACCAAAATGTACTTATTCCCTAATTTGATATTCAATTGGTCATAAGTGATCAAATGGATCTACCCTAACACTCCAAGATCACTAGGGGTGAGTCTAATGGGTCCACATTGGACCCTTGGGATAAACCAATTTGGGGAAATTAGGTAAAATTACAAAATTGCCCCAAATTATAATTTATGCCCTTTATGGTTCAATTGGCCTACAATTGGCCAAATTGACCTAGCACAACCCTTACTAAACCATACGAGGAGTATATGAGACCTTAATGATCCAAGGTGTGCAATCAATTTTTGCGTATTAGGGCAAAATCACCTAAATGCCCAAATTGCCCCTCTAAGCAATTATGTGCAAATAAGCCCCATATGACCCCACTATGACTTAATTCCCCTTAGAATAGATCCATAGGATCGAAGGAACCAATGTGGGTCAGCCACATTGGTTGGTGTGAGCATGAGTCAAGCCTAAACCCCAAAAATCTCAAATTGGTCTATTTGGGTCAAGTGAGCCCAAACTCAAAACCAATAGGACTTAGCCCAACCCAAAGAGCCTATTAACAAGCCCTCATGATATTTAAACCCTAAGCCCTCAAAAGTTTCGAAAAAAGGGGTTAATTACAAGAAATTTGAATTATGATGGGGAAGAAGACAAAGAAGGCAAAGAGGAGGAAATTAGGGGATGGGTGCCAAATGGCACCCCACTCCCCTTCCCCAAGCTCTCCCCTGAGCTGTGAAATTAATGGCCTTCAATTTGGGGCAGTGAGAAGTGGGCCATGATTGGCTAAGAGGGGCGGCAAGAGCTGGCCGAGAGCTCCAAAATGGCTTGAAGCCATATACACGCCCTCCCCCTCATTTCTCCACTCCACCACTCTCGGGACATCTAGAGTTGCGAGCCCCCCTTCCAGAAAGAGAATTCAAGCTCAGCAGCCCAGAATAACCATGGCGCCAAGGAGGTTGATGTCGGCAATGGCAAACCCGGCGACCACCACCAATGCGGCTCGAACTCCGGCAAGATCCTCCCCCTCTCCACGTGTGCTAGATATCTACATCTTCTGCTTTCAAAACCAGACGTGTAATGGTGGTTTCACCATTTTGAAAATCCATGTTCCTAGCCGAAAAATAGTTTTTATGGGGGGGGGGGGGCAGCTCAGGACACCGCAGGCCAATCGGACACTACCTGTCGACGGCCAAATGTCGGCTGGTGGTGGTGGCGTAGGGGTTTTGCCGGAAAAGGCCGGAGGTGGATGGAAACCAGGTCCAAAGTTGGCCCTGGGGGAGCAGATATGAGTAACAAGCTAGCTGGGGACGATGATCCATCGTCGTTAGATCTTAGGGAAATTGATAGTCGCGGACCTTTTATATGTTATATTTATAGAAATATAATTTTTGTCACAAATAATACATAACCTTATGGAATTTATTGGGTTCCCTTAGATGCCCCAAGAGAAAATACCCCATGAATGAAAATTGTAGTTTATGACCTTAGCAAAAATTTAAAATTTGTTTGAGTTCATTTGGAGCACTGTAGCTCCCTGGGCGTCCATTTTGGTGAGACCTGTATATATTTTCCCCTAGAACTTTAGAAATTAATTTTGAGAGATAGATAACTCTAAATGACTTGAAATTTGGGGCATGCATGAGTCGTGCCCTAAAGTACTCCCTACTAAAAATTGGGGATTTTTGGAAACAATTTTTCTAAGGTTTTATTCAACATTTCATTTTTCTTATGTCCTAGATCTAGGGTTATATTGGTCCAAATCCACTCAAATTTTCTCTGGATGGTAGACCAGGCCAAACATAGTATATGGTAGAAGTTTAAGGCCATTTGGACCACTTCATGTTGGGCTAACCCTCGTGCTTGTCTTGACATGGTTAAGTTGTGGTGTGCTTATAGCCCAAATGGGTATTATGTGACCTTAGTTCTTTTGACATGGTTTTAGTCTCTGAAGTTTTAGAGACACCTTTATGATGATATAATACATCACCTAACCAGAAATTAGAATTTTTGGGGCACATTTTTCTAAAGTTTTTGTAGAAATTAAATAAATCATGCATGGTTCATATTATAGGTTATTTTGACTCAAACCACTCCAAATTTCTTTTGGGAGGTTGGTTATGAGTATATTAGTCACTGGTGAAATTTTTGGCTCAATTGGATTCTTGTATATGAGTAGAGCCATGCTTTAATGAGCCATAGCAAAATCTTCATTTAGGTCACACTAAATTTTGTTCTTGCCCTTGTGAAATAGACATTTTGTACTCAAAATTTGAGGCCCTTAGAGGCCTTAAAGTGAAAAGTAGGCAGAGATAACTTTTGTAGGCCTTTGTGTTTACTATCTGTAGGAGGTGAAATCACACCATTTGGTGCCCTACAACACTCTGTAGGGCATATTTAGTAAAGCTGGTCCTATAGAAGGAAAAATCTTATATTGTGAATAACTTTTATATAAAGGATGATATGAGGTTGAAACTTTTACCACGTGTGTATGCACCCTAGATATACTATGTGCCCCAAAATCAGAATTTTGGGGCACATTTTTCTAAATTTTTTGTGTAAATTTAATAAATCATACATGGTGTATATTATGGGTGATTTGGACTCAAATCACCCAAAATCTCCTTTGGTAGGTTGGTTATGTGAATAATAGTCCATGGTTAAAATTTATGGTCATTTGGACCTTCGCATGTTGGTTTATCCCACATGCATGTGTAAGGAAAGTTTGGTGTGCATACAACATTACCATGTAGCATTAGATTTACTTAGATAAATGATGAGTCCCAAATATATACACATTTATGGACTCATCTGGGCCGATTTTCTAGTCTATGCACTACACTTTAGGCATGTTTTCGCTCATATTTGTTGTTCCATGCTACGTGCACCTCTAGGCCCGTTTTGGTGTTATTTCTTGTTTATCTTCATTATTAGTTTTCATGCATGGTTAAGTGTCACTTTCAGTAGTTTGATTAGTGTTTTATGCTGGAGCAGGAGTCGTGCAGGTGTTCCCGGTACAAATCTGTACAGGAACACTGCGCACGATCACTGGTTCTATTGCGCACGACCACTGGTCGTGCGCCACTGATCGTGCGCACTTACCCCCTGAAATCTGAGTTCTGTCTTCCTTATCGCACGACCACTTACGATAGCGCGCACGACCACTGGTCGTGCGCCATTGGTCGTGCGAACATTGTATTTTATAATTTTCTTACCTTGCAGGCTCCGTCCAGGCAGGCGCACGATCACAGGATTCTAGTGCACACGACCACTGATCGTGCGCCAATGACCGTGCGCACTGTTTATTCCAGCGCCTATAAATCGACCTGCTCGCGAATTAGGTCGGATCCTTCGCAGTTTTTCTCGCCCAGCTCCGTCGTTCCGCCCGATTTCGCCCCTCCATCGCCGCCCACCATCGGGAGGTGCTCCGGGCTTGTTCTTCACGCCATTCTTGAGCCGGAGCTTCCTCTCGGCCTCCTCCTTCATCCTAGCGCTCCAAGGGAAGATCTAGCCGCCATCTCTATCAAGCAAGAGGAAGTTTGCAACCTCTACCGGATCGTGACACGAAGAAGACGGGCTCATTGGAGAGTAGTGACAGCTCTCTCTACCCCAGACGTAGTTGCGGACCGAGCTAGGACGCGGATTGACAACCCGGTGCTTCCTACCGTGAATCTACAACGAGCCTTCGGATTCGGTCGATTTCTTGCCTTATTCTTCTCTTATTGATGTATATGTAGCTAGAACTAACATTTTGATGAAGTATACTTTCACTTGTTAACATTAGTATGAAATCATGTCTATGTGATTGAGTAATTTTGTTATATTTTCATTTGAGGTGTGCCCCGTGGTGTGGATTGTTTGTTGCGTTGTGCCGCCCTAACAATTGTTAGTGGTGTGCTTTGCGAGGAGGTGCTTGCGACCCTCATTCCGTCGTTCTCTCCATTCCATTCGTATGCCTACTCGTCCATCCGCCTAGCGAAGCGTGGCATAGCGGCCCGTGTAATCCATTCGCCCAACGAAGCAGTGCGCTCAAGGCCTGCACAGTTCGATTCCGCTTGCCTACTCGTCCATCCGCCCTTGTGACGCAGCGCGCTCAAGGCCTGCCTAGTCTCCATCCCGCCAAGCGAAGCATTGCATAGCGGCATTGCATAGGAGTAGTTATAGTTGTTTTCTTTTATTTTCCAGAAGCCAAATCAACTCTCCCGCATTCCATCCGACTCAAGGACTTCGATCTCAAGTCCTTCCTCGAACGTTAACTCCACCTTACTGTGTTCCTTTGAGATTCGATACTCGGGGATTACTCCTCGTTTTATATTACTTGAACGATCGGTACACTGCCGTTTCGTGTCGCAGTCGAGCTACCGCCTATAGCGGTGTGCGAGATTTGCGTCATCAATAAATCAACCTATCTTAACCCAAATTTTGGGAGGCATGACAACAAGACCATGAATATGCCCTAGTTAATGGTTGAGCCCAATTGGACTTTTGTATATGAATGAAACCCACGTACCAAAATCTAGGTGATAAAGGGTGAACAATAAGGTTCTTAAGTAACAATATTTTGAGGATTTAAGGGTTTTTCCTTGGTCAACTTTCATGAAATTTTAAACATGCACTCAGGACCATAGGACAATACTCTATAGTGAAAATCATCAACCTTTGGGTTAATTTCCCTAGGAAAGTAGATTTCATGTGATTTGGTCACATAGACCCCAAGTGAGTAATTATAGGGTCAAAGCTTACTGGATTGTTACGAAATTTTGTATATAGTCTTTTTATATCAGTAGGAAGCTTTGAGAATTTTATTAGATTTAATTATTGAGTAAATGACATACTTCCTTCATAAAGTAGAAATTTTTGGACCTTAACAAAAATTTAAAATTTGTTTGAGTTCATTTGGAGCACTGTAGCTCTCTGAGCGTCCATTTTGGTGAGACCTGTACATATTTTCCCCTAGATCTTTAGAAATTAATTTTGACAGATAAATAACTCTAAATGACTTGAAATTTGGGGCATGCATGAGTCGTGCCCTAAAGTACCCCCTTCTAAAAATTGGGGATTTTGGAAATAATTTTTCTAAGGTTTTATTCAACATTTCATTTTTCTTATATGTCCTAGATCTAGGGTTATATTGGTCCAAATCCACTCAAATTTTCTCTGGATGGTAGACCAGGCCAAACATAGTATATGGTAGAAGTTTAAGGCCATTTGGACCACTTCATGTTGGGCTAACCCTCGTGCTTGTCTTGACATGGTTAAGTTGTGGTGTGCTTATAGCCCAAATGGGTATTATGTGACCTTAGTTCTTTTGACATGGTTTTAGTCTCTGAAGTTTTAGCGACACCTTTATGATGATATAATACATCACCTAACCAGAAATTAGAATTTTTGGGGCACATTTTTCTAAAGTTTTTGTAGAAATTAAATAAATCATGCATGGTTCATATTATAGGTTATTTTGACTCAAACCATTCCAAAATTCTTTTGGGAGGTTGGTTATGAGTATATTAGTCACTGGTGAAATTTTTGGCTCAATTGGATTCTTGCATATGAGTAGAGCCATGCTTTAATGAGCCATAGCAAAATCTTCATTTAGGTCACACTAAATGTTGTTCTTGCCCTTGTGAAATAGACATTTTGTACTCAAACTTTGAAGCCCTTAGAGGCCTTAAAGTGAAAAGTAGGCAGAGATAACTTTTGTAGGCCTTTGTGTTTACTATCTGTAGGAGGTGAAATCACACCATTTGGTGCCCTACAACACTCTATAGGGCATATTTAGTAAAGTTGGTCCTAGAGAAGGACAAATCTTATATTGTGAATAACTTTTATATAAAGGATGATATGAGGTTGAAAATTTTACCATGTGTGTATGCACCCTAGATATACTATGTGCCCCAAAATCAGAATTTTGGGGCACATTTTTCTAAAGTTTTTGTGTAAATTTAATAAATCATACATGGTGTATATTATGGGTGATTTGGACTCAAATCACCCAAAATCTCCTTTGGTAGGTTGGTTATGTGAATAATAGTCCATGGTTAAAATTTATGGTCATTTGGACCTTCGCATGTTGGTTTATCCCACATGCATGTGTAAGGAAAGTTTGGTGTGCATACAACATTACCATGTAGCATTAGATTTACTTAGATAAATCAACCTATCTTAACCCAAATTTTGGGAGGCATGACAACAAGACCATGAATATGCCCTAGTTAATGGTTGAGCCCAATTGGACTTTTGTATATGAATGAAACCCACATGCCAAAATCTAGGTGATAAAGGGTGAACAATAAGGTTCTTAATAACAATGTTTTGAGGATTTAAGGGTTTTTCCTTGGTCAACTTTCATGAAATTTTAAACATGCACTCAGGACCATAGCACAATACTCTATAGTGAAAATCATCAACCTTTGGGTTAATTTCCCTAGGAAAGTAGATTTCATGTGATTTGGTCACATAGACCCCAAGTGAGTAATTATAGGGTCAAAGCTTACTGGATTGTTACGAAATTTTGTATATAGTCTTTTTATATCAGTAGGAAGCTTTGGGAATTTTATTAGATTTAATTATTGAGTAAATGACATACTTCCTTCATAAAGTAGAAATTTAGTTTATAACTTGAGATATTCATACCATGAAATATAGTTGTCGGATAGTTATGGAATTTTGTATATAGACTTTTCATATCAGTAGGAAGCTCTGGGAATTTTGTTAAAATTAATCATTGAGTAAATGACATACTTCCTTCACAAAGTAGAGTCTGAGTTTATAAATTAAGAAATTTATACCATGAACTATGGTTGCTGGATTGTTATAGAATTGTGTATATAGATCTTTTACATCAGTAGGAAGCTCTGGTAATTTTGTTAGATTTAATCATTGAGTAAATGATAGACTTCCTTCACAAAGTAAAATTTGAGCTCAAAACTTGATAAATTCTTACCATGGATTATAAATGTTGGATTGTTATAGAATTTTGTATATAGACTTATCATGTCAGTAGGAAGCTCTGGGTGTTGGAACCAAGACTTGGCCCCAACGAGGAGATCGGACCTCTTTGAGGGGGCAGGTAGCACCTACTGATCCCACACAAGAGGTGGACCGGAGACTAAGAGCATAACACAGTCCCTTGGCTACAGCACGAAGGTCCCACCACAGACCCGAAAGATCATAAAGCTCTTCCCCTCCTAAGCCAAAGCTAAAGCTGGGCACCTTGGAGAGCCTGAGGAGCTAACCAAAGAACCTAGGGAGGAAGAAACCAGAAATTGGAATCCTCTCCAAAGGTGCCCTTCAAGGTCAATGTATAGCTCTCCTAGTTTGGTCTGCTAATGGCGCAATCCCACCTTTTGGTTTTACTAAACGCACCCCAAATTGACCTGCTAACAGCCAAACTCCGTTGTTCTGAAGGGCAATTGGCAGTCCACCAAGGGTATCAGGGAAATTTCACCCCCCCCCCCCCCAAATCCCCTAGGTGAATGGTCCATAAAGGCACCTCTCTCCTAACCTCCCGCGTGTCAGACCTCCCGGCACACGTGGGGCGAGTGGCCCTTGAGAGCACCACTCGTAGGGTACCTGGTCCTTTGGGCGAGTGGGGTCCTACCCTTCACTCGCCCGATTGCTGCTATATCCATGCTACTCTCGCACGAGTGTTCCGCGAATGCCCTGCGAGAGAGGTTACACTTGCTCGGAACCCTTTTTTCCCTTTCTTGACTCGGGCGAACGTCCTCATTGCTTGCTCTTTTGCCTATCTCCAGCCTAGGACCCCCACTCAACAAATATGGGGTTGTAGGCAATCCCCGCTCTTTGCGAGTGAGATACTCGCTCCGAAAGAAAGTCCAACCCCGTATATTTGGTGAGTTCATGCTAACGTGGAGGGAATCTTTCAGTGGGACCCTCCACTTTGCTATATATACCTCACGCCGTGGGGTTGGCTATTCGGATTCCCTTCACTGTCTCTTACCTCTTCCTCCTTTCTGGGCTCTCGCAAACGATAACCTCCATGAAACCGCTGATGCGACTCCTTGCTCAGGCGATGATCGATCGTCTCGTCGAGGCACGGAAGAAGGACTCCTCTACTACCGCCAAGTATCCCCCCTAGTTTGTGGCTAAAAGGGATCCTACCTCCCCTTACCTGCCAAGGAGGGCCAAAATTGCTAGGAGGGGTTTCATGACCAACGAATCAGCATCGGTGACCCCGCCTCCTTCTCGCGACTCACCCCACGTGCCATTGGTAATCCTATCTCTTTCTCACCTTATCACCGTGATGGCCAATATGATATCTCAAGTATCGAGTTCACTAGCAGGAGAAAATGCTGATGGGAGATGCTCCCGAGACCAACCAGGCGGCTGTCGACTCACTCCCGCCCCCTTATGATGACATTCCGCTAATTCATGAGGTTCCCCCTCCGATCATCCCTACCGGGACCCTTCCTAAATCTGGTAAACTAACACTGCTTTCTCGTGTAACCTGGCCTTTTGTTATCTTACCTACTTCGCTCCTCGCAGCCTCCACCTTCGGGACCACAGGGCTTCCTCCTTCTCTGCGGGAACCAACACCGCGAGACCCAATGCCGCGAGATCCTCCTCCAACCCCTCGCGCCTCCCTAGCTCTCGAGACAACATCTATCATCGTGATGCAAGAGGAGCGCCCAGCTTAGAAGGGCTCGGCGCGAAACTTCCCCGATGTTGGCGAAGCTAATATGTCAACCGCTAATCCGGAACCCTTCCACCTGGGGATGGGAAAATCTCTACATCCCCCGGCCAGCCATTCGCGGGTCAGTCCACATCGCGCCACCAGTGCCTGAACGACTTGTAAGACCCCATTTTTTTTCTTTCCAAACACCGGGTTTTAGGCCCAGAACCGCCGCTTTGCGGTGACACCTTCACTCGGAAAGGTCGTGACCACAAAACACCGATCCTGCCGGCCAAATCGATCACAAAGAAAAGTGCATTAAAGAAGACAAGTCCACAGAATCAACATGAAATACAAAACCATAAAGGTAAATGTCCACAGATAATAACTGAATAAAAGATTGTTACAATAATAAAGGGCACATGCCCTGTACATCATGTCCTCACTACAAGATCACTCGCGGAAGCTAACTACTAATCACTCACTAATCCTGAATCCTGTTCTCCTGTACTGCACTGGCCTGCCTCCGTCTGCACCGGCCTCTGGTGCTGCTCCATCGCCGCGGTCTCCTAAAATGATAAGGTCCACCGACCATTAGTCAAAAGACTAATCCAATCCTCCACCCTCCCCCGGTGACTCCTAGGCACCGAGTGGGAAGGATGAAGTGGAGGACAACAAGGGGTATATTCAAAAAGTAGATGACGGGTCATGATCTATAGGAAGAGTTCTACCACTACTCAAGTATATATGTACATAATCGAAGCAGTAAAAGAGCATAGTAAGAGCAGGTAAAGAGTAAGTAAAGTGCAGAAGTAAAGACAGGTATATAAAATGAAAGTAACCATTGATTTATAGGAATGCCCAAACAAACCTATAGACCAAGGGGTCGTTTAGCAAGGCCTATCGTATAAGAAGTCCCATAACCGACTTATACGATAGGGGTAGGGGTTGAAATGCAATGTTTATGCTATGACATACAAGGTATGTTGTTATGCTATGTTCATACAAGTGTTATGCGCATAGACCTTTAGTTCCCCCTTTTTGGAGCTAGCAAGACTCCCAGGATACTCCCGTAGTGGCAAATGGAAGTGGTGGGTTGGGCCTCGCCTACCTCTAGGTTGGTATTCACACTACCATACCTAGACCTATCATACGCCTCAACGCAAAACTGCGGAGCATCTGCCTACTCTTACTGGCTGGACCACCAGACTTTCAAGGCTAAGTGCAAATTCCACACTTGCCGAGTCAACGTATTGACGTCGGTATGAACGACCATCCAATACCGGAGACCCACCACCTTCATGCACATGCAACATGTTCTACTATCTATCTACATACTCCAAACATAAACCACCTGGGCTTAACTAGCCAAGCCAAAAAAACATATCTGAGTCACAAACTCACCGGATCAACCATCCGCACAAAACACCACCGAGCCTACATCCCGGGGTACCAAACCAACTAAACTCCCGTGACAACAGAGTGTGAGTGAATGCGTTATTAGTTAATCTTGAGAATCTTCTATACTCTTACGACTTATGGTTAATCTTGGACTTCCCGATGGTTACCCTGTAAGGGGCTCGCTACGGTACTAGGAACCACAATGGGATGACACCCCAAGGCTCCCTTTCTCAAGACACTTAGTGTTGTTGGTATCTACCCATAAGAACACCCCTCTTATCATTTCACTTGAGTTAAACCTAAGTGCTTTATGTCACGCTAGGGAAAAGACGATCCTTCGTCAATCCCAAGCACTACCTTACCCTTAACTCACCAAGCACTCTTAATATATAACTCCTTTTTGGTGACCTAAATCTCTTCATCCTGACAATGTACACCAACTACATGCTACTTCCACTTAGTAGGCCACTAGTTACACAAGTTTCACAGTTTTACTATACGCAGACCAAATGAGTTATATGGGTTGCATAAAAGGAGGTACTCCAAATATTCATCCAATTGACCCAAGATAATTACTGGGAGTCTATCATGATATCATATGACTAAATCTAGAGAATCATATTTTTCCTAATTTATTTAGCATTTATTTTAATTTATCCAAACATTTGCCAAGTATGAAATTGAACATGAAGTATAATAAATTCTCATGATATGGCTCTTCAAAAATCATGATAATTCTAGGATGACAAAATAAAGCAAATACAGCATATCATATTTTTACAGTAAGGATTGTCCTCTAATTTAATTATTTATCATCCATCCCAAAATTGTAATTTTATGAAGGAACCACCAAAAAGATCAACACTAAAATTATGGGAAAAATACCAAACTCTTGTGTTCATCAGAAAAGGCTACTGACTAAGTTTCGGGATTTAAAGAAATCACTTTCTCACTAAAATAAATACTTAAAGAAAACCTCAAATTAAATGAATTGTGAAGTAGCCCACTGATTTAAGTCTTCAAAAATTCTATAAATATTCACAGAGCTTTCTAATGCTCTGAAATGTCCTATCACCAATTTGCACAATTTAACAATGAGTATTGGAACCTCAATTATTTTTCTTAAGTCTAAATCAAAATAGGTGCCTTGTGAATGAAGTACAGGTTAAATCATTCAAATAAATACACAAAAATTACCAAAGGTGTATATCATGATAACATAGACACTACCCAAGTTTCATCATCATCCAAGGCATTTTGATCCTGTAATCATCTCTTATAAGAGATTTCCCTAAAGGGATTATGACCTAATTCAAAGGGGATAATTGCTCCCAAAATTCTTATAAAATTACCCAGGGCCTATTTATATCCTATGAACTTATCCACCAAGATTCATAACCATCCAGGGACTTTTGACCACATGGCCTTCACAAGGTTCTAAATGCACACCTAGGAATAAAACTAGTGTTCTAGGGCTTAACCACCTCCACACCACCCCATATCACTCATGGAGGTGTCTTAGGTGATCCTAAACCAGTTACCAAGGTTTCACTTCATGGTGATGAGTTTTGACCACCATGCCCCAAGGTAAACACCATACCCTAACTTTGACCCCATTTGTCCTAACTTGGGTTTACAAAATACTCAAATAAAACAGTCCCAAATGGGCTGATAATTTTACCAAGGTCATACAATAACCCTAAGGAGCACCCACCAAAATTTGGGGGGCATTGGCGGTCTTTTGACCCACCATTTAATTATTAGATGATTTATGAAATTATTTCAAAAACCTTAGAAAAGGTTCTCCTAAAAATCCCATCTTTTTGTATGTTGTGTGGGTGTATTTAGCTAGCCTAGGTTTAAAGTATCAAGGCCATATCTACTACCAGTAAAAAGTTATTCAAGGAATGGTGGTTGTCCTACACTAGGGACCAGTCCCACCATTTTGGCTCTACAAGGAGCTACAGAACTCCTTTTGGGCTGAAACAAATTTTAAACTAAAGTAGACTCTAAGGGCTACAACTTTGGTGTTGGACACTTTTTAATCAGAGGTGATCTAGTATTTTTAACAATTAAAATAAACTACAGCAAAAAGGGTGTGACAGAAATCATATAAACATTTAATTATTTATCTGTTTCTGCGTTCGACGAAATTTAAATAGCGCTCGACGAAAGCAGAATGACTCTGAGTTCGACGAAGTCTGAACAAAGCTGCGTTCGACTAATTAATATTAAAACAACGCTCGGCTAAGTTAATATATAACAGCGCTCGACTAGTTAATAAATAACAGCGTTCGACGAAAATGACATATAACAGCGCTCGACGAACGCTGCACAAATCAGCGTTCGACGAAATATTTGCTCGACTAAATCAGAGCATAACAGCGCTCGACTAATAAAGAGTTAAATAGCGCTCGACGAAAACCTTTCGTTCGACCAAATTTTAATATCCAACGCTCGACAAAATTCTATTATAACAGCGCTCGACTAAAGCTGAACACCTCCCGTTCGACGAATTATTCGCTCGACGTTTTTCTTACAGCGCTCGATGAAATAAATGATATAATCGTAAACATTAATATAAATATCTGACGGCTCTCCATCATCGTCCCCAATCGTTGGACGGCTCGCGACAGCCCGTCCTGGGCCTCTTTGCCGGGTGATTTCCCGGCCACCTACGCCTCTTTCCGGCCGGCCAATGTCACCACCACCTCCGTTGAGGTGGTGGCCGGCGATAGGGGTGGTTGGCCGGACGGAGGTGGTCGGATCTAGTTTTTATAGGAGGAAAAAGAGTACGAAACATACTCTTTCGGAAACACAATCCGAGCCCTATTGTGTACGGATCAAGCCCCGAAATATGAAAAGATCTAGCACTAAGGGAGGAGAAGAGGATCGGACCTGTGTGGGGGCTTGGTGGAGTGAATTCCGGCGAGTTGTCATTGACGGTGCTGGAGCTTTTTGTGCCATGCCGATCCTTGCTCCTGGTGCTCGATTTCTTCGGGGAAAAGGGGGGTTTCACTCCTTTCCAACCTCTGAAGATGTTAAAAGGGTCGATTGAGGCTAAGGGTGGGGAGTTACTCGGATTGCCATTAATGGACATGAGTGGAGATTTCGGTTACACTTAGGGGGGATGAATTGGCCACCAATTAGGCCGGGAAGAAGCTGAAAACTTCTCTTCTCCCCAAGGGGAGATGAATGGAACCATTAATTGCTCAGATTGAGGGGTTTCTCCTTCTCCTCCATTAACTCCCCCTTCTTTCTCTCTCTTCCAAATTGGGCTTTCTCTCTCCTGGCCGACTCTCTCCAAATTGAATGGCCACCTCAACAGCATTCAATCCCCATTAGGTGGTGGACCACCTTAATTGGGTCTAGCCCAAGTGGATTGGGTCCAATTTGGGCAAATTATATCATTTTGACCTAAATTAGGGCAAGGGTAAATTGGTCAAATTGCAAGTCCAATGATGGGGCTTTTTGGTCCATTAGGCTCCTAGTACCCATATAAGGGTAGGGGCTGGGTCAATTTGCATGGTGGGGGCCAATTGACCTTAGTTGAGTTAGTTTGACCAATTTTAGAATTAAGGTTGACTTTGGTCTAATTGGCCTCTTAGGTTGACCCCAATGGGTCACTGGTGCTTCAAGGAGACCTCTCTAATGGGTTAGGGATGATATTGTGGGGTCAAGGTTCAAGGTGGGGTCTTAAAGTCCAACCCTAGGCTTGGTATCTGAAAATTGCTATTTGCAGACCACTTGGGTTTTCTCCTTCTCACCTATGTTCACAAGGTCTTGAGCTCTTCCTATGGTTTTGTCATGACCTAGTCATGACAAAACCAACTTAGGGGTCTAGCTGTTTGGGGGATGTTACACGACTGATGCACGTTCGGTAAGTGCACCGGTCGCTGTCAAGTAATAAATTTGGGAATAGCTTCACCGAATGTCGATCTCTTGAGGAATGCGGGTTCTGGTGAACGAAATGTGTGGTGAGTCGATTGTTACACGAGCGAATAAAATAAAACAGTGGCGTTGTGATTGGTGTCCTAAGCTATTGCGGAAATGAGAGAAATGCGGGTCGAAAAGCACTGCTTCGCGAGGTGTGGGTGAGTGCAGCGGTCGCGATGCCGTGCTTCGGTAAGCGGGTGGAATGGCCACAGAGCGAGGTTTTGTGAGGGTCGTATTCACCTCTTCGCCAACATCACCACTAGCTATTGCTAGATGGCTTCACACACAAACAACTTAGAATATCACAACAACAAGGAAAGCTATTCTCACCACCACAGCATCATTGTGTTAAAATTTTTGATTTGAATCGTTTAGGAGTAAGCAGGAGTTGCATCAACTGAGTTATAGCCAAACAACCACAATGCCACACAGCAACACAAGAGACTTTATTGAATCACAAACTTCATTAACAGTGCGAGATATACATGGTGAGACATGATTCATAAGAATCACGAAGGAGAGAAGAACAAACACACCAAAAACAAAACTGGTGGTCTGACAAGCAGAGACCGCACAGACTGCTCGACTTCAGAGATCGCCCGGCTTGACCTGAGACTGCTCGAACAGAAAATAGATAGGTCACCTGCACTGCAAGACCGCAACCTCAGACCGCACGAACTAAAGCTTATTGCACTGAACAAAGAACTGAAGCTGTCGCCAGACCGCAAATCAGATCGCCTGACCGCTGAAGGTCGCCTGATCGCCGAGTTCGCTGCGAACAGCACAAGAGCCATATCGCAGACAAGCCGCTACCAACCTGATATCCAAGCCGCTGGGAATTACCAAGGAAGGTGACTGCAACCTGCTGACCACAAAACTGCAAACACAACAAACAGTCAACTCGCTTCCGAGACCGCCCGACCTCAAAGTTGAGACCGCACGAATTAACCCAGGCTCTAGTTCTTACAGTTCTCATTATGAATGATGGGCCATGCACCCCTATTTATAGGCGGGTAGACAGATGTCATCACCGCACAAACTGGGATAGAGTCACCACCCGTCAGATCGCCAGCGGTCTCACAAGGCAGACCGCGCGATCAGACCACTTGGACAACCTTCCGTCCAAGACCGCAGAACAGCAGGCAGATCACGCACAAGTCGCGCGAACACGAGACCGCGCACAAACCGCGCAGGCACAAGATCGCTCCTTCCTTATATCACTAGGAGCAAACTAAGAACCATCTGGCCGACATAGAACAAGTCGCCAGATCGCCAAGCACAAACCGCCCGGTCACAGCGGTTACAAGAAAATAGACCGCCCGGTCTTCTGCAAAGGAGATAAACAAACCAAGCAGAATAACCCGGGACGAGACCGCAACAACCAGGAACAAACCGGTCAACTAGCAGACCGCCAGAACCAGACCGGCAGAACAGACCGGCAGAGAACAAGCGCAGACCGCGCGGTCTCTGCGGTCACACAAAAACAAACCGCCCGGTCACCTCCACTTCACTTCAACAAATTTAACACTCCCCCTTGAAGTGGGAAGTGGAAACTAACCCGAGTAAACTCCGTAACTGGGTAAATGGTCCCTTCTCCAGCGGCTTTGTGAAGATGTCTGCAACATTGTCCGCACTCCGAACATGCTCGACCATAAGAGATCCTCCCAACACCTTTTCACGAATGAAATGGTGTTCAATCTCAATATGCTTGGTCCTCGCGTGACAGACTGGATTATTAACCAGCTTGAGAGCACTCTCATTGTCCCTGCATAGCATAGTGGGACCTCGAACCTCCTCATGAACGTCCCCTACCAACCTCCTAAGCCAATCGGCTTCCTGAGCTGCCAAGGCCGAAGCATTGTATTCTGCTTCTATGGTAGATACAAACACTGAGTCCTGCTTTTTGCTGCACTATGAAATAGCTGTGGGGCCCATCATAAAGACAAAACCAGACGTTGATCTCCGATCGTCCACGTCTCCCCCATAATCAGCATCCATATATCCAAGCAACTCTAAGCTTGACCCTCTCCTATATAGGAGACCCAAATCAGAGGTCGACTTCACATATTTCAGAATTCCTTTTGCCGCTAGAAGATGAGGATTTCGTGGCTCCGCCAAGTATCGACTCACTTTGCCAACTGCATAAGCAATATCAGGCCTCGTGATGGTCAAGTAGATCAAGCTCCCAATTAGAGCTCGGAACACCAACGGATCAGAAAGAACTCTCCCCTCATCCTTCCAAAGTTTATGATGTTGTTCCAGAGGTATAGAGCTGCTCTTCCCTTCCTCCATGCCAAATCATTGAACGATCCACTCCGCATGTCTGGCCTGAGAAACGAGCACTCCGCTCTCCCGCCTCTAAACCTCGAGTCCAAGGAAATGGTGAAGCTCACCCAGATTCTTCATCTTAAATCTGATAGCAAGCTCGGCTCTCAGCCTTGCTACTGCCTCCTTCGAGTTCCCGGTGACAATCATGTCATCCACATACAGCAAGACAATGACCCGAAGTGCCCCCTCCTTCTTGACGAACAAGCTAGAATCAGAGTCTGAAGCAAATAACCCGCAGAATAGAAGATACTCCGCGATCTTTCCATACCATGCCCGAGGCGCTTGCTTCAACCCATACAGGGCTTTCTTCATATTGCAGACATAGTCCGGACACTCCTCCGAGATGAAGCCCGGCGGTTGGATCATAAAGATATCCTTGTCGATCTCGTCGTATAAGAAGGCATTCTTAACGTCGAGCTGCCAAATCTCCCATCCACTTGAAGCCGCCAAAGCAATCACAAATCGGACCAAAGTCATCTTTGCCACTTGACTAAACGTCTCATCATAATCTTCACCATACTTCTGTGAGAACCCGCGAGCTACAAGGCGAGCCTTGTATCGCTCGATCGTATCGTCAGCTTTATTCTTGAGTTTATAGACCCACTTGCATGTCACAGGGTAATGCCCTTGGGCCTGGGCACTAGAGACCAAGTCTGGTTCTTCTTGAGAGCATCCATCTCCTCTTGCATAGCAATGTCCCACTGCTTCACGCCTTTGGCCTTCTCAAAGCTCGATGGCTCCCTCTCATCCAATGGACCAGCGAAGAAACAAGAGACGAAGCTCATCATGTTTCCTACTGTGTATCGATCCGGTGGCTTAATAGCCCTCTTCGACCTCCTAAGAGTTTGCATCTGACTAGCCACCTCCTAAGATGCTTCTTCTGTGCTAGCTCCTCTTCCAGATGAACTTGGAGCATCGCTCCACCTGCTTCCAAAACCTGAAGCCTCCATCTCAGAGCTCGACACAACAGGAGCTCCTGGTGAAACAGGCAACTCCACTTGAAGATTTTCCGCAGCCTTCCCTTCTTCATCAACCCTGTTCTCCGGCAGTTCAACTCCTGAACTCCCCTTGTAGGAAGTCACCTCATTGAACACCACATACTGAGATACAAAAGATCTTCGAGTCTCAGGATCCATGCATCTCCATCCCTTCTTCCGCTCATCATATCCAACAAAGACTAGCTTCCTTGCTTTCGCATCTAGCTTTGTCTGAAGAGCATCAGGAATATGCACATAACAGGTTGACCCAAACACCTGAAGGTGTGCAACACTTGGTTTCTCCTTGAACATCAATTCGTGAGGGGCCTTCATGTTGATAGGACTTAGAGGCATCTTGTTGATGACGTAAGCCGCACAAGACATTCCCTCCGCCCAAAAGGACTTTGGGATACTCTTGGCATGAAGCCAGCATTTGCAAGTTTCCGTCAGATGACGGATCTTCCATTCTGCAACGCCATTTTGTTGTGGAGTATGGGCACAAGTGAGCTCTCTCCGAACGCCGTGTTTCCTGCAAAAACTTGAGAACTCACCAGAGGTGAACTCCCCAACATTGTCAGTTCTCAATTTTTTCACCTGCAGGCCTAACTGACCTTCAACCAGCTCCTTGAACTACACGAACCTCGCAAAAGCTTCCGACTTCTCTTTCAAAAAATACACCCAGACATATCTGGTGTAATCGTCAATCAACACCAACATATATATGTTGCCTCCAAGGCTTGGGGTGGCAGTCGGTCCCATCAAATCACCGTGAATGCACTCCAACGGCGCTTTGCATCTTGTTTGTGATTTATCAAATGGAAGTCGATGAGACTTACCAAACTGACATCCTGCACAAACATGACCGTCTCCATAGGAGGACAAGCTAGGCAAGCTCTTGACAAGGCCCCTTACCGCCATAGCCTTCAATTTGTCCATGCCTACATGCCCCAACCTTTCATGCCAGATAGTCACGCTATCATTTGTTTTCATTTTATCAACATAGGTACTTGTCGATAACACGAACAAGTCCTTCACCCTCTTTCCAACATGGATAACATCTCCCTTTATCTTTGGTTGAGTTTTAAGAAACTTCACTTCTTTTGGGCCAAACAGAACGTGATAACCGGCATCGACCGCATTGGTCACAGAGAAGAGATTCTTCTTCATACCAGGCACGTGATAAACACTCCTCAAGGTGAGTGGACCCTTATCACTGCTCAGAGAGACAACTCCTTCTTATTCTACTACATGGATAGAATTATCAGCCGTTATGATAGCATCGTTACCTGAGTAAGGCGCCAAAGAAGAAAACTTTGATTCATCCCCGATGAGGTGATGCCCACACCCTGAATCAACAATCCAATCCTCTTCGAAGTTGATGGCAGCCAAGGCCTTAACGGGCATAGCCGTCATATTAGCCGCAAAGGCTCCTCCCCATCCAGCTTTATCAAACTTTGGCTTCTCCTTCTCCGCCGCATGTCCTGGCTGAAGATTAACTCGGCAATCCTTCTTGAAGTGGCCGGTCTTATTGCACCTGAAGCACCTTGGTCCATCTCCCTTCTTCTTCCCATCAGACTTAGGAGCATAACCCCTATCCTGCTGACCTGAAGTAGAGGGTCCATCATAACCCGGCTTCTTCTTCTCCCACTTCTTCTTCTTCTTCCCAGAGAACAACACATCACTATCTCCCCCAGAGATAGAAGTCCCCGCCATCTGTCTTGCCAAACTTTCTTGCGAAGCAAGTAAGTTCTCCAGCTCCAACAGAGATGGTTGATTTGCTTAACCCTGAACTGACGTCACAAAGGCAAGATACTCCTTCCGCAACCCGCGGATAATATGCCTCTTCAGTTTTGCCTCCGAGATGGGCTCATCAGGGTCCAATGCAGAAATCTCTGTTATGAGGTTCTTCATCTTGAGAAATAAGGTAGAAATAGAAAGATCACCTTGAGAGTCTTTCGCCAACTCATTTTCATGAAACTGTAGCTGAGCTACATTCTTCTTATTAAACAACCCGTACAAAGACATCCAAATCTCAGCAGCAGATTTACATCCAATGATGTGATCAAACAGCTCTGGTGAGATAGCCCTCTTGAGTGTGAACTCTGCCTTAGCATTAGTCCTCCTCCAAAGTCTCACCTCTACCATATTATCTCCTGCTAGAAACACCTCTTGTGTGTCTTCTCCTCCAACTATCTCCCAAAGATCCTCGCCAAGTAAGAAACACTCCATACATGACCTCCATTTCTAATAGTTAGTCGATGTAAGGAGTTCAATACCAAGCCCTCTTGCGTATCCACCTTCCATGGCAATCTATGTGGTATCTTCTTCACAAAGACGATGGCAACTCAAGTTGATCACTGCTTATCCACTCCAACAACCTACCTCTGATACCATGTTAAAATTTTTGATTTGAATCGTTTAGGAGTAAGCAGGAGTTGCATCAACTAAGTTATAGCCAAACAACCACAATGCCACACAGCAACACAAGAGACTTTATTGAATCACAAACTTCATTTACAGTGCGAGACATACATGGCGAGACATGATTCATAAGAATCACGAAGGAGAGAAGAACAAACACACCAAGAACAAAACTGGCGGTCTGACAAGCAGAGACCGCACATACCGCTCGACTTCAGAGATCGCCCGGCTTGACCTGAGACCGCTCGAAAAGAAAACAGACAGGTCGCCTGCACTGCAAGACCGCAACCTCAGACCGCACGAACTGAAGCTTATTGCACTGAACAAAGAACTGAAGCTGTCGCCAGACCGCAACTCAGATCGCCTGACCGCTGAAGGTCTCCTGATCGCCGAGTTCGCTGCGAACAGCACAAGAGCCAGATCGTAGACAAGCCGCTGCCGACCGGATATCCAAGCCGCTGGGAATTACCAAGGAAGGGGACCGCAACCTGCTGACCGCAAACCTGCGAACACAACAAACAGGCAACTCGCTTCTGAGACTGCCCGACCTCAAAGTTGAGACCGCACGAATTAACCCAGGCTCTAGTTCTTACAGTTCTCGTTATGAATGATGGGCCATGCACCCCTATTTATAGGCGGGTAGACGGATGTTGTCACCGCACAAACCGGGATACAGTCACCACCCGTCAGATCGCCAGCGGTCTTACAAGGCATACCGCACGATCAGACCACTTGGACAACCTTCTGTCCAAGACTGCAGAACAGCAGGCAGATCGCGCACAAGTCGCGCGAACACGAGACCGCGCATAAACCGCGCGGGCACAAGATCGCTCCTTCCTTAGTTCACCAGGAGAAAACTAAGAACCATCTGGCCGACTTAGAACAAGTCGCCAGATCGCCAAGCACAAACCGCCCGGTCATAGCGGTTACAAGAAAATAGACCGCCCGGTCTTCTGCAAAGGAGATAAACAAACCAAGCAGAACAACCCGGGATGAGACCGCAATAACCAGGAACAAACCGGTCAACTAGCAGACCACCAGAACTAGACCGGCAGAACAGACCGGCAGAGAACAAGCGCAGACCGCGCGGTCTCTGCGGTCACACAAAAACAGACCACCCGGTCACCTCCACTTCACTTCAACAAATTTAACACATTGCACATGAACAACAAGCAAGGATCTATAACGTTAATCTAACGAGCATTCATTACAACAAAACAAAGAGAAAGCACAGGCATCAAAGTTTAGAAAGGACCAAAAAGAGGATGTCACCGCGTCTTGGGTTCTCAGCCGGAATGAGAGGTTGTCAGGCTCTCTCCGGGCTCAGCCCTCAGATGGTGTGCGGAATCGAAGGAGGCTGTCACCGCTCCAACGATCTATTGCATTTCTATGGCCTCCACGACGAAGAATGCTTGAACTAGTGGCGGAGAATACTTTCAAATGCTCCCGGATGGAAGAATGGTGAAGGAGATCGCCGGAAATGTTCTCCTCTCGTCTCCTCCGGTGGATGGGACGAAAATGGCGGGATTCCTGGCTTTTCCCGCGAGGGGAATCGGGGGCCTCTGTTGACTGCAGCTTTTCTTGCTTTAAATACTAAACAGGCAGAGTTTTGGTCACGCATGGGCGAACGCACGATCGTGCGCTGCACGTGAGTTATTTAATGATAAAAATAGACTTGAAGACGAAGCTGCGCCGCCCGTGCAATTTACTCACGCACGGGCAAACCCGCCCGTGCGTAAAACGCATGGGCAAACCCGCCCGTGCGTAAAACGCACGGGTAAATTCAGAAACGCTAAAACAACAAGAAGAAACAGGCAACCGTGCGTTTTACTCACACATGAGTAAATCCACCCGTGCGTAAAAACGCACGACTAAACTCAGATCGCCTGTTTTCTGCCCAGATGAGAACGCACGACCGCAACCGTCCGTGCGTCAAGGAAATGCACGGCCGTGCGTTGTACACAATCATGAATTTTGGGGGAAAATTGGATGATCCGACCGCCTGCACACAAGACAAAACAGCTGGGAAAACACCTCCAGCACCAGATAAACACAGAAAAAGGATTGGGGAGCAACATGTGCTTACCGCCAATAACAAGGAGCGCAAATGCACACCGAAATGGAACTAAGAGTGCACCTAGCAAGGAATAACAAATATGATCGAAAACATGCCTAAAGTGTAGTGCATCGACTAGAAATACGGCCCAGATGAGTCCATAAATATGTATATAAATGGGACTCATCAACGACGAACACGTGCCATGTCAGTTATCTCACTAGCAATGACCCTGTATTTTGAGACCATCAACTGAAACTCACTCACAGCTCGCTCTCGCAGAATACCGAGAGACCTCACCGACGGACCCCGAGTACGAGGAGGAAGGGATGTTTTCCCCCGCCCTCTCCTAAAGACCTTTTAGATTTCTTGGGAGATCCTGCCAACCTTGAGATGATGAAGGCGTGAACGACGAAAGTTCTCAGCAAGCTCATCTGGACACTAAAGGACAATGCCAGCCAGATCGACACGCATTGGAACACCATCGAGTAGAGGATGAGCATTCTCGTGCGAGACTACCAGCACCTCATCGGTGAGATGGAGTGTCAGGGAGGTGGGTGAGAGGAGACTTCTCCTGGGAGGCACATCGCGCGGGTGAGAGACCAGATGCGCTTGGTCAGCCAAGAGCTCATGGCGATGAGTGCGTACGACTACCCGCGAGTGCCTCCGAGGTCAGGGAGGCAAGGCCGGGGTCGATGGCAGTGGGTACAGTACTAAGCCTACTGGCTCTCTCCCCCGGTATCATCCCGCACCCTTGTTATTTCCTTTATTCTCTTGCATGCACCGAACAAGTCGAGACCTGCTGCATCTCGCGGATTATTTGCTCGTTTGAATGTTATATATTTTGTGATTTCTATAACTCTACCCAATGATGTCTCACAGATGCTTTTACTTTCGATTTTTTTAACTTGCTTTTGCTTGTAGAGTCTCGCATGCTACACTCGCCTCCCACAGGCGACTTGGAGTGTCTGTGGGCTGACTCGCCTTCTGAGGTGTCGGGGTAGCGTAGTCTCTATCCGCACCTACCGGCCGCCGTCGCTAGGAGGGTATGAATCCAAGCTCCACGTGTACATCCAGGAGCATGGCATGGACGCCGTCTACTTAAGGAAGCACGTCGATTCGCTTCCTCCAATCCTGGCGAGAGAAGGTAAGGTCAACCAGTCTCGCTTTACCTTACACTTACCATTTCTGCGCAACCTTTTCTTAACCCTAAAATGCAGATCTACGAGATCTCCCTCTACATCCTCCACACGGCGTCGCGGAAGTCCCCGACGAGACCTTGGCTCTCTCCAAATCTGCCGTGGGAATCCTCCTTCCCCCAAGTCAAGCAGTCACAAGCGGAAGCATGACAGGGCCCCCGACGCTTCTTCTTCTAAGCAGACCAAGTCCTCCACCTCTAAGGGCAAGAGGGTGGTTGTCGAGACCCCAGACGCGGGTGTCTCGACCGTGGGTGATACGGTGGATACCCTCGCGAAAATGACTGTCGGGTCCCCCATCACATCGGCTGGGACCTCCACCGTGCCAGCCAGAACTTCTTCTAGACCTTCTACAAAGGGGCATCACAACTTCGGCCTGGGCGAGAGGTATTTGGATGAGACGGGCAAACCCCTAGTGCTCTAGGATGACACGGCCAACCGGATCTCGATCTCTTCCCTCTCTCCCTCATGGCAGGAGCGGGACACCACCAGCGGTGAGGCGTATTACCTTACCTTCACGCTTTATGGTCGGGAGGACGTTGTCGTCTACAGCGCTAAGTACACCCGGACCTTCGCGCATGAAACTGTGCGCGCTCAGCTGCGTGCCTTGGGGATGGTGCATATGTCATCGTGCCGCAGCATCACCCTCATGCGGAACCTCGTTAAGGTGGAGAAGACACAATCCGTGGATTCTGCGGAGGTGCGGACCCTGCGAGAGCAACTAGATGCCGCCCAGAAGCTTCTCGCCGAATGTCTTGTTCATGTCGTAAGTGATACCGACCTTCCTTGCGCTCTTGCACCTCTCCTTTTTGCCTTCTCACCACAAGCAAACTTTTCTCGTCTCTTTCTTCTTGCAGAGCACCGCAAATAAGGACATTTTGAAAACGCGAGCAGAACAATCGGATGCGTAGAACATGGAGTTGTGGGCCGAAGTTAGGCGCCTTCGAGAAGCCGCAGCCACGTCGCCTCCTAGGGAGCCACGCACTCGGCATCGATACACCAATTATGAGATTGAGGTGATGATGCAGGAGACAGCCCAGGGAGCGGCGAGGCATGCGATCAAGAGGTTGTGAGACGTCGGGCTACTGAATGAAGGGAACGAGAGGCTTAGCGCTCGCGATCTTCTGCCTGAGATTTTCGATCCGGTGCCGGTGACGGAAGGTTATGCTGATCTTCAGTGAGAGGAGGACGCCATCCCTTTTGTCGGTGAAGTCAGCGATTCCTCCAGCGAGAAGTCCAACGGCCAGCCTTGAAGACTTACTTTCTTTTCGCCTTTTTCTCTTCTTTGATTGCAATATGTATGGGGCGAGACCCCCTTTTTTGTAAACGCCTTTTGAGAATGAAATGAAAATGATGTCTATTTAACTAAGTCCTTTTTTGTTTTATTGCTGTCATTCGCTAACCTCTCGCACATCTGCACATGATAGACTCAATACTTGTTTTCATGTTCGCACGCCTTCGTTTACTATTTCCAACCGATATGTACTCATTAACTGTTTATACCTACTCGCACGCCACTGCTCGCACTCTTGCAAGCGACGTGTTGACATTAACTGCTGGCTTACATTCTCACACCACCACTCGCACTCTTGCAAGTGGCGTGTTTTCATTAACTGATGTCTTACATTCGCGCCCCACCACTCGCACTCTCACAAGTGGTGTTTTTACATTAACTGCTGGCTTAAATTCCCTCCCCACCACTCACACTCTCGCAAGTGGTGTGCGCATGCTGATTTCATAGGACTTATATGGCCACGATAGTTCTGCTGAGAGCGCAACCTTGCCAAGATCACAACTCACCCCGAGTGACCCTCATACTCTCCTTTAGACGAGGAGTTGCCTTGGGTGTACTTACCACATAGAAGCCTCTTTTTTCAGGGCCACTCACATAACTGTTAAGCGAGTGCCTTTGCCGGGCGAGTGCCTTCCTAGGCGAGTGACTCTCTAAGTGAGTGCCTCTTCTGATGGGATCATTCGCCTACCTCCACCTTAATATTTTCTCTTAAGTTTTTATTAGCATTCGGTCACCGGGTGAGAATGTTGTCCAGCCAGCTCGGTGAGAGCCTGGCCATATCATCTTTTTGAGAGCATGTTGCCTTGGGCCCATTGCCACTTTCTCTTAGCCAGCCTCTTCAGAGATCAACCTGACCAACCGTCTAATGAGAGCTCAGCAGCGAAATCAATCTGGGGCATTCTAGCTCATACTTTCCTTCGCCATCCTCTCTAGAGATCAACCTGACCCACCATATAATGAGAGCCCAACAACGGAATCGATCTGGGGCATTCCATCTCATACTTTACTTAGCCAACCTCTTCAGAGATCAACCTGACCCACCTATTAATGAGAGACCAACAGCGGAATCGATCTGGGGCATTCCAGCTCAAACTTTCCTTAGCTAGCCTCTCTAGAGATCAACCTGACTCACCATCTAATGAGAGCCCGACAGCGGAATTGATATGGTCATTCCTACTCATACGTTCCTTAGCCAGCCTCTCTAGAGATCAACCTGACCCACCTCCTAATGAGAGCCCGACAGCAGAATCGATCTGGGGCATTCCAACTCATATTTTCCATAGCCAACCTCTCTAGAGATCAACCTGACCCATTGTCTAATGAGATCCCAGCAGCGGAATCGATCTGGGGCATTCCAGCTCATACTTTCCTTAGCCAGCCTCTCCAAAGATCAACCTGACCCACCGTCAGCAGAATTGATTTGGGGCATTCCAGCTCATACTTTCCTTAGCCAGCCTCTCCAGAGATCAACCTGACCCACCGTCTAATGAGAGCCCAACAGCAGAATTGATTTGGGGCATCCAGCTCATACTTTCCTTAGCAAGCCTCTCCAGAGATCAACCTGACCCACTGTCTAATGAGAGCCCTACAGTGGAATCGATCTGGGGCAATCCAGCACATACTTTCCTTAGCCAGCCTCTCTAGAGATCAACCTGACCCACTGTCTAATGAGAGCCCGACAGCAGAATTGATCTGGGGTATTCCATCTCATACTTTCCTTAGCCAGCCTCTCCAGAGATCAACCTGACCCGCCGTCTAATGAGAGCCCGACGGCGGAATTAATCTGGGGCATTCTAGCTCATACTTTCCATAGCCAACCTCTCCAGAGATCAAGCTGACCCACCGTCTAATGTGAGCCCAGCAACAGAATTGATCTGGGGCATTCCAGCTCATACTTTCCTTAGTCAGCCTCTCTAGAGATCAACCTGACCCACCGTCTAATGAGAGCCTGACAGCAGAATCGATTTGGGTCATTCCAGCTCATACTTTCCTTAGCCAGCCTCTCTAGAGATCAACCTGACCCACCATCTAATGAGAGCCCGACAGCGGAATTAATCTGGGGCATTCCAGCTCATACTTTCCTTAGCCAACCTCTCCAGAGATCAAGCTGACCCACCGTCTAATGAGAGCCCGACAACAGAATCGATCTGGGGCATTCCAGGTCATACTTTCCTTAGTCAGCCTCTCTAGAGATCAACCTGACCCACCGTCTAATGAGAGCCCGACAACAGAATTGATCTGCGGCATTCCAGCTCATACTTTCCTTAGCCAGCCTCTCTAGAGATCAACCTGACCCACCGTCTAATGAGAGCCCGGCAGCGGAATCGATCTGGGGCATTCCAGCTCATACTTTCCTTAGCCAGCCTCTCTAGAGATCGACCTGACCCACCGTCTAATGAGAGCCCGGCAGCGGAATCGATCTGGGGCATTCCAGCTCATACTTTCCTTAGCTAGCCGCTCTAGAGATCAACCTGACCCACCATCAAATGAGAGCCCAACAGCGAAATCAATCTGGGGCATTCCATCACATACATTACTTAGCCAGCCTCTCTAGAGATCAACCTGACCCACCGTCTAATGAGAGCCCGACAGCGGAATCGATATGGGGAATTCCAGCTCATACACACAAGGGCACATTGTTTGAGTAGGCATTGAAATCAGCACACAATGAATCAATCATATAATAAGCCAACATAAAAATTTTAAGGATAGAAATGCTTCAGATCATCCTCGCTCCGATCTCGGCTGAGGGGTACCCCTTCCACATCCCAGATATGGTTCCGTCACGACTTTAGCACTTCCTCTACAATGTAGGTTGAAAGTGGAGTTTTAGTTCTTATTTATCTTATTGAAAGATCTTGTTTAAGTTTATTTTCAAAGTAAGTGATATATCTATTTATATGAGTGAGTTTGCTGATTTCTGTATGAATAATAAAATCAAACAGTTAAAGTGTATCTAACAAAATATAGCACATGAGGTGAAAAGAAAAGGTAAAGTCAAGCAATCCACAGGTGACACAAAACATATAGTAGTTCCCCTCAACTGGGTACATCTACTCTTCTACCCACTGGTAGGAATCCACTAGGAGGTTGTTGATAAGGTGCCCTCACACCAAGGGGTTTTTGATAAGGTGTCCACACACCAAGTGAGCTGTTGATAAGTTGCTCATTTTTGCTAAGGTGCCCTGTCACCGGGAGTTAACTTTTGAAGGGAGTTATAACCCTGTACAGGATGGGGTAAGGAAGTAAAATAAAAACAGAAATTATATTATTCTTCTCTGTATAAAAAGACTCTTGAAGATCCAAATGTGGTGTTGAATAGATCTGATGTTGAAGAGCTCCCCCTGTCTGATGACAGTTGATGACAGTTCTGGAGGCCTCTTCTTTTCACCACTTCTTCCTTCTTTTGCAGTGATGATCCTGAGCAAGTAGTTGGGATTTGTGTCTCAGGATGTTTGTAATCTGCAGGAAGATGTTAGCAAATAAAGGACAATTGATTTTCACTTTATTTCTGTCGCATGTTCTTCTTCTTGCTTTCTCTGTAACTGTCTTTTTATAATCTGAGAACCTTTACTCTTAATTTGAATTCTTCTCTTGGGAAGAAGGAAAGAGTTGGGGTCTCCATCAATGCTTCTACTCCTCGAGAAGATAACCTGCCGTTTCTTTTTATTAAAGCTAGTGTGCAACGGCTAATAGTATTGATTGATCTACAACGGCTTGGAATTCGTAGACCGCTGAAATGGCTGGATTGAGTTTGTCGAGCGCCGTTCAGAGAATGCCTGGCCGCTGAGATTAACTGCATTCGTCGAGCGCAGTTTGCCATTCGTCGAGCGCTGTACTGATGAAGATTTTTCGTGCGCTGTTTGGCTGGAATTTCACGAGCGTTGTCTGGCTATTTGTCGAGCGCCTTTCGACATTCGTCGAACGCAGAGATCTTATATTATTTTCTTAAGTATGTTCTCCGATTCGATCGCATCATATTTAATTTATGTTTTCTTAGATAACTTAATTGTTCTAAGTTATTAGATGACTTATTGACAAGAGGGATAGATCCTAACTCAAATAAAAAGCTAAGGTTCCAACAATCTCCCCCTATTTGAGTTGGGATCAAGATTCGGGTTAAAACCTAGTGGTCTGGAAATCTTCTTTTAGTCCAAACAGCTTTTGATTGAAAATTTTCAAGTGCAGCAGCTTATTTCTTGAATTAAAATTTTTAATTGCAGCAACCTATGTAATCAGAGAGATTGAATCTTGTGGTCTGGTAATCTCCTCTATTTGGTTAGGATGCTAGCAGTTTTAATTTGTTAGGTTCTCCTTTTCTCTCTCACTTGGTTTCCCTGAATTTCTCATTTTCTCTCTCACTTGGGCTTTAATGATTTTTGTTTTTAAATTATTTGAGCAACTCTACTTTCCTAGACTTGATTTCTATGGATCTGAATTAAAAATTTCAATTGCAGCAACCTTTAATGGATTTTAAGGAATGAAAAACTTTGTCTGATACCTTCCTTCTTAAAGAATCTCCTTATCAGAAGAGACTCACACTCAGTGCTTCTGATTATTTCTAATCAATGCAACTACAGTAGAATGCTCAACGTAATTTGGAGTAGGTCTGTAAGAATTTGAAGTATATCTGATAATGTTTTCAAAAGAATTTTAATTATAATTTGAGTGAGATTATTAAACATTTCCTTATAATTAAGTATATTGGCCTTTTTACTTCATTAATGTACAGAAAAAAAAATTCTTTGATAATCAATTTCTTTTTCTTTAGAAATTTGTTCAAACTTTTTGGCCTGCATTTTGAGATTTCTCCCATTGGTTGTGCTTGCCATAGAAAATTTATTTTTAAGAAAAACAGTTTGTTCTCTTGATGATTTCAAATTTTCTTGAAGTTCATTATTCTCAGGAGTTAGAAAATCTATTTTTCTTAACTCACTTAAAATTTTATTTTCAAATTTTATTAAGTCTGTAAATGTTAATTTAAGGTCAGACTTGAAAGTATTAGAGGTAAAGTTGGAAGTTGGAAGTTGGAGTTACCTCATTTACCTTTTCTAATTTAGCTTCTGTATCTGGGATTTGATGTGAGCCATATATGGCCATCATGCAGAAAGCTCTAGCTCTAAGTTCTTCTTCTTCTTCTTCTTCTCTTAGGTTTGTTGATGGTTCTGCATCATAAATACGGTTAGTTAAAGAAGTAGAAGAGGGTTCATTTACCATCCTAGAGAGGGAGTTCCAGATTCCTCTTGAAGAAGTGCAGTCTTCAACTCTTTGAAGGATGTCTTTTGACACTGATTGAGTTAAGATCTGGATAGCTTTTGCATCTGCATCTGTTGAGTGGTCTGAAGATGGGGAAGGTTCTGTAGATGGGGAGGTCCCTTTATGTTTATCAGTCTGCCCATCATCAGCACCAGCTTTGAATTTATCTGGCTTCATTTTGTAAACACGGGCAGTGACATTAGTTTCTCTGTTGGTAGTCTTCTTTGAAGAAGATATATCAGCACCAACATAAACAGGCCCTTTCATTTCTCTCGAAGGGGACTTGAGACCCGTGGAACTAGGTAATGCAGATGTAGCTGCCTTTGATGATATGAGGGGAGGTCCTGTTAACATAGATTTGTAAATTTCTTCATTTATAGCATTCATATATAACTTAATTCTAGCTTGCCATAATGAGACATTATCTAAATTAAGTATGGGTGGATCTGAGAACAGAAAGGTTTTTTGTGCCATTTTGAAAACCCTAAGAACTAAAAGTGATCTTTGTGATTTCAGGTGTTAGCCTGTGTGAGAAATCAACTCCTCTGATACCAATTGAAAGTGGAGTTTTAGTTCTTATTTATCTTATTGAAAGATCTTGTTTAAGATTATTTTCAAAGTAAGTGATATATTTATTTATATGAGTGAGTTTGCTGATTTCTGTATGAATAATAAAATCAAACAGTTAAAGTGTATCTAACTAAATATAGCACATGAGGTGAAAAGAAAAGATAAAGTCAAGCAATCCACAGGTGACACAAAATATATAGTAGTTCCCCTCAACTGGGTACATCTACTCTTCTACCCACTGGTAGGAATCCACTAGGAGGTTGTTGATAAGGTGCCCTCACACCAAGGGGCTTTTGATAAGGTGTCCACACACCAAGTGAGCTGTTGATAAGGTGCTCTAACTAAGATGCAGGTTTTTGCTAAGGTGCCCTGTCACCGGGAGTTTACTTTTGAAGGGAGTTATAACCCTGTACAGGATGGGGTAAGGAAGTAAAATAAAAAAAATTATATTGTTCTTCTCTGTATAAGAAGACTCTTGAAGATCCAAATGTGGTGTTGAATAGATCTGATGTTGAAGAGCTCCCCCTGTCTGATGAGAGTTGATGACAGTTCTGGAGGCCTCTTCTTTTCACCACTCCTTCCTTCTTTTGCAGTGATGATCCTGAGCAAGTAGTTACGATTTGTGTCTCAGGATGTTTGTAATCTGCAGGAAGATGTTAGCAAATAAAGGACAATTGATTTTCACTTTATTTCTGTCGCGTGTTCTTCTTCTTTCTTTCTCTGTAACTGTCTTTTTATAATCTGAGAACCCTTACTCTTAATTTGAATTCTTCTCTTGGGAAGAAGGAAAGAGCTGGGGTCTCCATCAATGCTTCTACTCCTCGAGAAGATAACCTGTCGTTTCTTTTTATTAAAGCTAGTCTGCAACGGCTAATAGTATTGATTGATCTGCAACTGCTTGGAATTCGTAGACCGCTGAAATGGCTGGATTGAGTTTGTCGAGCGCCGTTCAGAGAATGCCTGGCCGCTGAGATTAACTGCATTCGTCGAGCGCAGTTTGCCATGTGTCGAGCGTTGTACTGATGAAGATTTGTCGAGCGCTGTTTGGCTTGAATTTGTCGAGCGTTGTATGGCTATTTGTCGAGCGCCTAACGACATTCGTCGAACGCAGAGATCTTATATTATTTGCTTAAGTATGTTCTCTGATTCGATCGCATCATATTTAATTTATGTTTTCTTAGATAACTTAATTGTTCTAAGTTATTAGATGACTTATTGACAAGAGGGATGAATCCTAACTCAAATCAAAAGCTAAGGTTCCAACATAGGTCCCCTACCAGTTAGGGTCGAGCTTTCCCACCGCGGCCCCTTGATGAGTCCCAAATATATACACATTTATGGACTCATCTGGGCCGATTTTCTAGTCTATGCACTTCACTTTAGACATGTTTTCACTCATATTTGATACTCCATGCTAAGTGCACCTCTAGGCCCATTTTTGGTGTTATTTCATGTTCTTCTTCTTTAGTAGTTTTCATGCATTGTTAAGTGCCACTTTCAGTGGCTGGATTCGTGGTTGTGCTGGAACAGGAGTCGTGCAGGTGTTCCTGGTACAATTCTGTACAGGAACACTGCGCACGATCGCTGTTTCTATTGGGCACGACCACTGGTCGTGCGCCGCTGATCGTGTGCACTTAACCCTATTTTTTGAGTTCTGTCTCGGACAGTGCGCACGACCACCTACGATAGTGCGCACGACCACCGGTCATGCGCCACTGTGCGTGCGCACTTAACATCAATTTTATGAGTTCTGTCTCGACCAGTGCGCACGACCACCTATGATAGTGCGCACGACCGCCGATCGTGCGCCACTGGTCGTGCGAACATGGTATTTTATAAATTGCTTACATTGCAGGCTCCGTCCAGGCAGGCGCACGATCACAGAACTATAGTGCGCACGACCACTGGTCGTGCGCCACTGATCGTGCGCACTGTTTATTCCATCGCTTATATATTGACCTGCTCGCGAATTAGGGCGGGGAGATAGATTAGAACTCCGTCCAGTCCGCGGTTTTTGCCCCTTCCATAGGTTTTTCACCCCTAGGCATCCTCCATCATCCAAGAGTTTCAAGGAGGAGATTCTACACTCATCTTCATCGCCAAGCAAGGAGTTCTTCGCATCGGACGTGGCCGGATTGTAAAACGCTGGAGAAGACGGGTCCATTGGGAGGTGTGACAGCCCTCCTCTACCCCGAACGATAGTTGGGACCGAGCTAGGACGCGGATTGACAACCCGGTGCTTCCTAGCATGAATCTACAATGAGCCTCCGGATTCGGTCGTATCTCTTGCCTTGTCCTCTCCCTTTTGTTGATGTGATGTTTGTAATCTCTATATTTTGATGATGTATGCTATGAACTATGCTTTGTAATGCTTATTTCATTTATTTGGAATTATTTAGTTCATATGTGTTAAAGAGGTGCGCCGCCATCCATTTTCCATTCCACCATTGTGTTCGGTGCCGCACTAGCAATTGCTAGTGGCGTGCTTGTCGAAGAGGTGCTTGCGACCCTCATTCCGCTAGCCTACTCGCCCATCCGCCCAACGAAGTAGCGCGTTCAAGGCCTACGTAGTCTTCCATCCCGCCGAGCGAAGCTTTGCATAGCGGCATCGCATAGGAGTAGTTGTAATATTTTATTTTATCATTCACAAACCAAATCCCTTTCGTCCGCACTCCACCTATCGCTGGACTTCGATCTCAAGTCCTTCCTCGACACCTAACTCCACCTTACTGTGTTCCTTCGAGATTCGATACTCGGGGATTTACTCCTCGTTTTATATTACTTGAACGATCGGTACACTGTCGTTTCGTGTCGCAGTCTAGCTACCGCCTATAGCGGTGTGCGAGATTTGCGCCATCAAGTTTTTGGCGCCGTTGCCGGGGAACACAGTCGTGTGAGTTTTCTGGAGAGGGAAAACCTGAGAGAGAAGCCCTTCCATTTGTAATTGCATTTCTTTGTTTTATTTCTTTTTATTCCATTTTCCTGTTTTAATTAGGTTGCTTTAGTAATTTTTTGTTAGGTGTGGTATTTCGCACAATAGTGTTTTTCTATTTGAATCATTTTATCTTCGCACTATGTGGGCACATCTTAATATCCGTTGCCGTTGGTGTGGAGCTACCTCCCACTCTAGTGATGAATGCCCTACGGAGAATGGTGGGCGTAATTCTTCTCGCCCAGCATATAGAGCATCAACTTCGTCTGATACTCCATATGGTGTGCATAAGTCTTATGGCTACTCTGCTGAGCCTTTACCGTCTTACTTCTTTTCGGCTTCAGCACCCGCTGTGCCAAAGAAGCCCGCTAGGCAGTGCCAGTTTTGTCGGAGCACAGATCATGCCCTGAAGGATTGTACTGCTTTTCGTCGCCAATTGGATGAGGATGACGAGCCGGATATCCGGATCGTCCCGAATCCTAACTCTGGCGGCACACCTTCAACATCCGGTTTTGTGTCTTTGCCACCTTCACATCTTGAAGGGTATGGCGTTGACACAGTCACCAGATGTGTGGCTAATCTGGGCACCGACATTGCTGATCCTATTCTCCATGTGCATCCACCACCTCTAGTGGATTCGATTCTTTGTGAGGAGTTGGTGCTCGACTTTTACCCGAGCACTATTCTTCCCCCTGTTGTGCATACTACATTCGTCTCTGACGACATTGTCGATGATGTTTCACAAGAGGAGGCTGTTGATCTGAGTGTTGTGCCTACTCCTATGGAGGAGGACAACCTTCCAGGTGAAGAGGAGTTTTCCTCAGCACCGGTGGAGGAAGTCCAAATCTCTAGCTTGGCCACTGTTGATCCCGCCGAATCTTGTAGCATTGATGACAATGCAAACATTATTTTACTTCCCCAACCTGATGGGAGTGAGACCGGGACCACTCCCCGGATTTTTGATTATTTATGTTCTTCATCTTGTTTATTTCTCGATCCCCCCTCTTCATCCGAGCCTGTGCAGGTTGAGTCTTCACAGATACCCCAGGAGGATTTGGTGCATATTGCCCAAGTCAATGATGAGAGCATCCTCTTATGTGAGGAGGTTGATTCCCCCTCCATAGAGGAAGCTCCACTCATTGCCTTTTCCTCCCGCCACCTCCCTGTTGACGACACCTTGCTAGGCAAGGATGTTTTTGGTGAGATGAGTGAGGACCAGGCCTCCTCCTCTTCGTACTTTCTTTTCCCTCTACCTGTGAAGAGCAGGTATTTATATTCAGGTAGAGGTGTGACTGTTCTTTCTCCGTATAGGTACCCGCTACCTACACGCATATTAGAACAGTTACCTGTCCACTTTTCTTTTCATAGGCCTATAAGCTAGAACTGTATAAAATCTGAATAAGTCATGCTGGGATGACAATAACCCCAGTAGTTATCTTACCTTTTCCTGCATTTCTTATTTCTTCTTGTTTAGTTTAGTTAGTAGTATTCTTTTTTCAGTTTTCTATTTTCTTCTATTTCTGCGGAGCTGACCCCTGCAGGTATCTTTTCTGGAGGGCGGTTGCTGCGGCTCATTTTAGCTTACACGCGTCTTCTGGTATGCTCACTTCTGAGCATTGGGTAATCTCTTTCCCTAGACTTCATTTTCAATTTTCATGGTTACATCATATATGTCTATTGCTTAGATTTAGTCTGGGGGAGAGCCGCTATATGTTACCCACTGCACGTGCACATCTCATTTGCATACTAGAAGTATTTTAATTTCAGATATTTAGTTATGTTCAATTGCATTGCACACCACTACACCCACTCGAGCGTGCACATAGCTGTTGGCATGTCTTGAGCTGAACTCATTTCTTTTTGTGTGATTTGTGATAATGCTAAATCTAGTTAGTTTAATTAGGTTATTTTTAGGATATTTACTCTTACTTTTTGCTTATTGTTGTTTACCTAAATGCAATTTTGGTTCATTTTCCTATTTTTATTGCTAACTTAAGTTTTCTGAATTTTCAAGTCAAAAATGCAAAATTTCCTAAGTCACGCCCTAGGTCACGCCCGTGACCTAGGGCGTGTAAGTTGATGTTTCCAGTTAAGCTGTTGCCAACATAATTCAAAAGATCTGGTCAGACACGCCCGAAGTACATGGCCGTGACACACAAGTCACGCCCGTGACACGCAAGCCACGCCCGTGACCTAGGGCGTGTAAGTTGCAGTTTCCAGTTAAGCTGCTGCCAACATAATTCAGAAGATCTGGTCAGACACGCAAAAAGTACACGGCCGTGACACACAAGTCATGCCCGTGACACGCAAGCCACGCCCGTGACCAGCCCGTGAACAGCTCAGATTCGACCAGCTGACCACCGAATTGGTCACGCCACTTTTACACGGGCGTGCTTCCAGTCACGCCCGTGACTGCCACGTCAGCCATCCGCCAGCGCCCATGATCGCCGCCAGCGCCCATGACCCGACTAACCACCGAAATGGTCACGCCCTCAGTCACGGGCGTGACCTAGGGCGTGACCCATCAAATCGCGTCAGAATCGTGCGCCGAACCTGATCCAAGCCGCAGAATTGATTAAACAATGTCACGCCCCTAGTCACGGGCGTGACTGAGGGCGTGACCGAGGCAGAAAAATTTCTATAAATTGAAATGACCTCCAAGCTTTCCCCATTCAGTTTTTGGAGAGAGAACTAGTGCTACTACTCTATTTTCAGTGTTTTTCATGTCATTTTATTCTCTTTCTCTCTCTCTCTCTCTTATTTCAATGCATTTCCTTTTCTAGTTTTCATTTGAATGTTGTAATGCCTTTGTAATTTTCTTTTATAGTGTATTACTAATGCTTAGTAGGCTTTCCATGCAATTGTAATCTCAGTTGAACTTTTGTTTAATAAAAATGGTATGTTTTTGTTCTCTTAAAATCTTCATCATTTCTCTCTCCTACCCCTCCACCATGAGTAACTAAATCCTCATAGTACTCGATCTTGATGATCTGAGGATGAGTTGATCAAGTTATGATCCTTTAGTCTTCTTTCACTTTCTAAAGTGTTGGGTCTTAGATTTACTCTTAATTAAAATTTAGTGGAGCTATATTATCGATATATAATCCCCACCTTTGCTTTCATTCTTGGCTAGCCGAGAGGCCGATAGTCTGAAGTGAGCACTTAAGAGTAAAGAGAGTTACACACATTTCTCGAGAGAGAACGACGTAAATCTCCTGGATTGGAGTCAAACCCAATAGCGGGGTTCACCACTTAAAGCGAGTTTTAGGTATTCGAATACGGGACGAGAGTTCGGTCGAATTTTCCTAAACTCAGTTGGGCATATCTTCGAGAGAAGCATGTTCAAACTATGGGAACCCCCACGGTCAAGCTGCCCTTACTTTATTAAGTTTTAAGTTTGCTTTTGAATTTTGATCAATTTAGGCCGAAGTAAGTCAAGATCGAGTGCTATTTCTTAATCATCGTTTAGCCGTACTTTTATCCAGCTTTTATTTCAACTTAGCAGACAAAACCATCCAAAAAATTATTAAGATAAAATAATAGTAATTCGTTTGAGTATAAGTAATCAACGGTTCTCGGATTTTAATACGACACTTGTGTTCCTATACTACAGTTCGATAGGTATACTTGCCTTCTCGGATTGCTAGTTCGGATTTTATTTCGTGCAAGCGGAATTTTAATCACCAAGTTTTTGGCGCCGTTGCCGGGGGACTCGCATTTTGTTGATATTTTGAAAGAACGAATCTATTACTTTTATCACCTCTTTTTTCTCTCCTCTTTCTTGAAAAACAAAATTAATTCAAAAAAAAAAGAGAGACCTTTTTCGAATTTCTCAATCTTATTTTCCCTTCTCTCTTTCTAGTTTATGACCCGAGCGAATCCGTCAGAACTTGTAGACTTGGACCAAGAACTTGAGCGTACTCTTCGGAGAAAATCGCAAGTTCAAGATCCTACATTCCAAGAACTGGCTGAGGATTCGGAGTCGGTTGTTAATATGGGCGAACCTAACCAAAATGAAGTCCCCAACATGGTTGCGGCCCCTGAATGGACTATGTCCCATTATGCAAGGCCTAACCTGGAAGGGACGGAAACTAGTATAGTCCGCCCTGCCATAAATAATAATAATTTCGAACTAAAGCCAAGCATAATTCACATGGTGCAGCAATACGTGCAGTTTGACGGATTACAAGATGAAGATCCGAATGCACATATTGCTAGCTTCCTTGAAATCTGTGACACCTTCAAAATAAATGCTGTTACGGATGATGCAATTAGGCTAAGACTCTTCCCATTTTCTTTAAGAACAAAGGCTAAGCAGTGGTTGTCAACTCTACCTAGAGGTTCTATCACCACTTGGGCCCAGTTAACTGAAAAATTTCTAACTAAGTATTTTCCACCTGCGAAAACTGCTAAGCTTAGAAATGATATTTCTTCTTTTTGCCAAATAGATTCTGAAACGCTATATGATACCTGGGAAAGGTATAAAGAATTCTTAAGACGTTGCCCTCATCACGCTCTGCCTGTATGGTTACAAGTGCAGACGTTTTATAACGGGCTAAATCAACATACTAAGCAAATGATAGACGCCGCTTCCGGTGGTACCTTAAATAACAAAACCCCGGAAGCCGCTCTTGAACTATTTGAGGATATGGCCATGAACACCTATCAGTGGAATGTGCCAAGATCCCGCCCAAACAAACCTGCAGGTATGTACGAAGTGGATAACGTCTCCCAGCTGGCACTACAAGTGGAAATGCTTAGCAAAAAGATATCTGAAATGAATGCTCCTTCCGCACCTCAGGTTTGGGAATTCGCAAAAGCCACCTCCGAACAAGCTGATTTCGTAGGCAATAGAAATGCTTATAATAATTATTCTGCTTCTAATTTTCATGCACCTGGTTTTCAGTTACCGAATAATTATAATCCTGCGCTGCGTAATCACCCGAACTTTTCTTGGAGTAATCCTGCAAACACAACTCGCCCGCCTCTACAAAATGAATTTACACCACCTCCACCCCCTGTTAACTTTCAAAAACCTCCATCTTTGGAGGAGATGTTTTCAAAATATATAAGTACGAACGAAGCAACCGTCCGGAACTTAGCCGGATCCGTTAAAAATCTAGAAAACCAAATCGGGCAGCTCGCCAAAATAATATCCGAGCGACCGCCCGGGACTCTTCCCGCTAACACCGAGCCCAACCCGAAAGAGCAAGCGAAAGCTGTAACTCTTCGGAGTGGAAAGCAAGTATCCGGTCCGGTTAGCGAAGAGCCCGAGGCAAGATCCGCCCCTATTTTAAAAACACCACTCACTCAAACAGATTTTATCACTCCACCTCATATTTTCAAAAACAACCCCGCCCCGCCTTATCCATCTCAACTCAACAAGGAAAAATTAGATGATCAATATCATCGCTTCCTGGAAATGTTTAAGCAAATACACATCAATTTGCCCTTCCATGAAGCGATATCACAAATGCCCAAGTACGCTAAGTACCTGAAGGATCTTCTAACTAATAAGAAAAAGCTAGAAAATCTATCACACGTAACTTTAAATGCTGAGTGTTCCGCCGTCCTAACAAATAAATTACCGAAAAAGGCTAACGATCCGGGTAGTTTTTCTATCCCGTGCCTCTTTGGTGATCTATTTGTAAAGAACGCGTTGGCCGATTTAGGAGCAAGCATCAACTTAATGCCATTCTCCTTGTTTAAAAAGTTAGGAGTGGGCACCCTTAGCCCCACATGTATGAGTATACAACTAGCAGATAGGACGATAAAATATCCGCTGGGAATTGTGGAGGACGTGCTCGTAAAAGTAGACAAATTCATCTTCCCGGTGGATTTTGTCATTTTGGACATTGAAGAGGATGTCGAGGTTCCCCTAATCCTTGGCCGCCCCTTCCTTGCCACCTCCCGTGCTATCATTGATGTGAGTAATGGTAAGCTATTCCTCCGAGTTGGAGATGATGAAGTAACCTTCTCCATAACACCCTCTATGAAAAATACCCTAGAAAATGACGATTCGTGTTTTTTCTTAGATGTGTTAAGTGAAGACCCTTCTTTTTGTATTTCTGAAAATGGTTCTTCTTCTTTTTGTTCATCTTCAAACACCTCCACTGAAATATTACAAGAAATGAAAATGGCCATTGCTCCCGCCCCCTCAAATTTTCAAATTAAATCAAAAATTTTTGAAGAAATTACTTTTGAAAAAGAAAAGTCTTTCAAATCTTCATACGAGGAACCTCCCACTTTAGAACTTAAAGAACTACCCAATCATTTAAAATATGAATTTTTAGAAAAAGACTCTAAGTTACCAGTAATAGTGTCGGCCCATTTAAGTGGATCTGAAAATGCCAAATTGCTAAAAGTTTTACAAAAACACCGCCAAGCAATTGCTTGGCAGATTTCTGATATTAAGGGCATAAATCCATCTTTCTGCATGCACAAAATTCTAATGGAAGATAATTCACAAAATTCTATTCAACCTCAACGCCGATTAAACCCAAACATGAAAGAAGTAGTAAAGGGTGAGGTCGTGAAATTATTAGACGCAGGAATTATCTATCCAATTTCAGATAGCAAATGGGTAAGCCCCGTTCAAGTAGTTCCTAAAAAGGGAGGTATCACGGTAGTGTTAAATGATAATAATGACTTAATCCCAACACGGACGGTGACTGGGTGGCGTATGTGTATTGATTATCGCAAATTGAACTACGCCACCCGCAAGGACCATTTCCCCTTGCCATTCATCGATCAAATCTTAGAACGATTATCCGGCCATAGCTTTTATTGTTTTCTCGATGGTCTCTCGGGCTACTTCCAAATTCCCATCTCGCCCGAGGACCAGGAGAAAACGACGTTTACTTGTCCTTTCGGCACCTTCGCCTATCGAAGAATGCCGTTTGGCTTATGTAATGCGCCGGCAACATTTCAACGGTGTATGTTGGCCATTTTCGACAAGTACGTAGAAAGTATTATGGAGGTATTTATGGACGACTTTTCCGTGTTTGTTGATTCCTTTGATTTTTGTTTAGAAAATTTAGAAAAAGTGTTAGAACGGTGCGAGGAGACCAATCTCGCCCTGAACTGGGAAAAATGTCATTTCATGGTACGGGAGGGATTGGTTTTAGGTCATAAGATATCAGCAAGAGGAATTGAGGTCGATGAAGCAAAAATAGAAGTGATCGAAAAACTGCCACCGCCAACCAACGTTAAGGCCATAAGAAGCTTTCTAGGACATGCCGGTTTTTACCGGCGGTTTATAAAAGATTTTTCAAAAATTACCAAACCACTCACTCATCTTTTAGAAAAAGACACTCCATTTATTTTTGATGATACATGCTCATCTGCTTTTCAATTAATCAAAAATAAGCTAATAAATGTGCCGATTATGATAGCTCCAATCTGGGACCTTCCATTCGAAATCATGTGCGATGCAAGTAGCTTTGCGGTGGGAGCCGTTTTAGGACAACGTATATCTAAAAACTTCCACCCTATTTTCTACGCAAGTAAAACACTTACATCCGCGCAAGCAAACTATACCACAATGGAGAAAGAATTATTAGCAGTTATTTTTGCATTCGACAAATTTCGACCTTATATTACACTTTCAAAAATTATTGTTTTTACGGACCACTCGGCCCTCAAATATTTACTTTCTAAACCGGATGCCAAACCACGCTTACTTCGCTGGGTCTTACTCCTCCAGGAGTTCGACTTGGAAATCCGAGATAAAAAGGGGGCTGAGAATTTGGCCGCGGACCATCTTTCACGATTAGATAACCCATTTATTGAAGATTTAAATGAACAAACTTTTAATGATTATTTTCCCGACGAGAAGTTATTATCAATCAACACTACTCCTTCTCCTTGGTTTGCAAACTTCGCCAACTACTTAGTAGCTCGAGTCCTCCCAAAAGAATTTTCCTATCAGCAAAAGAAGAAATTCTTCTCTGACCTGAAGAATTATTTTTGGGAGGACCCGTATCTGTTTCGAGTTTGTGCAGACCAAGTAATAAGGAGATGTGTTTCTTTCGAAGAAGGACAAAATATTTTCAAACACTTACACGAAGGACCGACTGGTGGGCACTATCAAGCCAATCAGACCGCTCACAAAGTACTTAGTGCAGGCTATTATTGGCCTAGCCTTTTTAAAGATGCCCAATCATTTGTGAGACGGTGCGATAGCTGCCAACGGACCGGAAATATCTCAAATAAAAATGAAATGTTGCAAAATTATTTCCTCGAGTGCGAAGTTTTCGACCTTTGGGGAATTGATTTTGTAGGTCCTCTTCCTTCTAGCCATGGTAATAAATACATTTTAGTTGCGGTAGACTACGTGTCTCGATGAGCAGAGGCCCAAGCTCTTCCTACTAATGACTCCCGAGTCGTTATTATTTTCTTAAAAAAATTATTTTCTCGATTCGGTACTCCTAGGGCCATCGTTAGCGACAGGGGTTCGCACTTTTGTAACGCACAATTTGCAAAAACACTTTTAAAATATGGCGTTACACATAAGCTTTCAACTGCTTACCACCCCCAAACTAACGGCCAGGTCGAGGTAGTGAATAGAGAAATCAAACGTATTTTAGAAAAAACTGTTTCCACCTCACGTAAGGACTGGTCACATAAATTAGACGATGCTCTATGGGCTTACCGAACAGCGTACAAGACCGCCATCGGTTGTACACCGTATCGGTTAGTATATGGGAAATCGTGCCATTTACCGGTCGAATTAGAACATCGTGCTTTCTGGGCCCTTAAATTTTTAAATTTTGATCCACACTCCACCGCCGATCTTCGAAAATTCCAACTCAATGAACTCGATGAGTGGCGCTCCAATGCGTATGAAAATAATAAATTATATAAGGAACGAACGAAATGCTTTCACGATAAAAATTTAAGGCACCTGAAAACATTTAAACCAGGCGACCAAGTATTACTTTATAATTCTCGTCTATGTTTATTTCCTGGAAAATTAAAATCTAGATGGTCAGGTCCTTTTACTGTAAAGGAAGCTTATCCGTATGGAACTGTTTTGATATCACACCCTGATAAGGGTGATTTCAAGGTTAATGGGCATCGTCTAAAACTTTATTTTTCTGGTGACAATGTTGACATGGACAGTGAAAAACTTCTTTTGTCTGGACTGTAATAATTTGGATTAACTTTTGAACTATATTCTTTTAGTCGAGCTCAACCGACATTAAACAGAGGGCGCTCTTGGGAGGCAACCCAAGGTTTTTAAAATTTGTTGTTTTAATTTTTCTTTGGCCCTGGATGGCTCTGATACTCTCAACTTCGGCGATGGCCTGCTTCAACATTGCTGGTTTCAAGAAAAATTCAAGATGATATTTCATGAAGATTCAAAGCGCCAGCAAGGGGGAGCGGCATCACACATCCTTTCAAGCCCATAAATCCAGGGAAGTGCCTGTTTCAGTTTTTCAATTTTAATTTCTTTTCTTAATTACCCCTTCCTTCACTCTGCTTTTCCATTGAGGACAATGTCTATCGTAAGCTTGGGGGAGAATGTCTTCTTTTCTTTTAGTAGTCTAAATTAGATTTTGGTAAAATCAATAGTACCCCTTGCTTTATGTTTTGTTTTTCCCAAAATATTTTATATAGCCTTAGTTAATTTCAAAATTTCTAATCCTACTTTTAATTATGTTTCACAAGTAAATTGTTGACTCATGTAGTGTTCTAATTCTAGGTAGCATGTTAATCTGAAAAGTTTTTTCTAAAATCTTGTACTTTCCTTATCGTTTTCTCTTTTATCTTCTTTACTTTCGTAAAAATTCTTCATCCCTATTTTTCTCTTCATTTTTAGATATATTTTGCAAAGTTAACTTTTGATTTGTGTAGTAAATGTGAATAATCCTAGACGCTTATTATTCTTATTTTCAGGATAAGTTCACTAGTCTTTATTTAATATCTAGGGCTTACTTTTTGAAATCCTTCAAAACTCATGCTTTAACTAAATTTAGAGAGCAATGAAAATGATTTAGGCCATTTTTGTTTTAAGTTTGAGCCTTCATGCCAACCCTTAAAAAGAAACCCTTTGTTAGCCTCTTTTGAGCCTTTTCCCATGTTTTATTGTCACCTCCACTTATCAAATTTTTCACCAAAGCCAAAATTTCCAAACCTATTTGAATCACACTAACACTTTGAGTTTTATTTAAATTTCTAAAAGAGTGTGATTGGTTTATTGCATGGAGAGCTTCAAAGAAAAGAATTTGCTCAAAAAGGAGATATTTTAAGCATATTTGTATTAGTTATCTTTGCCAAAATTTCAAAAGAAAAAAGAAAAAAAAATGGCTATGAAAGAGAAAGAAAGAAAATATGCTATATGCTTATAATGAAGGATTGCCTCTTATCATTCATATCAGAAATTTTATAAAACTCATGTTTATGGTTTAGTGTGATTATAGCAATCACTTTTATCTTCGATTCCCATTCCAAATCATATGCCTAAACCAAACATTTCGGTCCTAATAAAGTCCTCTTGATTCATGCTCCTAAATTTGCTTTAGCTAAGTAAAGAAGAAAAGTAGAATAGTTAAGTCTTGGGTATGAATTTAGATCCTTGTTCTTAGAATGATATAATTATAATTTGTCTCTTAGGGTTTAGTAACAATTCAATGCACTATCTCACTTGTTACTTTGCTCAATTTTATTTTAAAACTTTTTAGTTAAAATTTTGGATGATTAATTTTTGTTAGTAAAGGGTATAAAAATTAAGCTTAAATAAAGTACTTATTTTAGGTTTCCTTTTCACTATTCTCCCTACTTGGAATTTCGCAAGGTACTCGTGTTTAGCATAATTAAATCTTTTTGATTAGTCATTTTATTTTATTAGCTAAAGCATATTTCTTTGCTTGGGGACAAGCAAAGTGTAAGCTTGGGGGAATTTGATAATGCTAAATCTAGTTAGTTTAATTAGGTTATTTTTAGGATATTTACTCTTACTTTTTGCTTATTGTTGTTTACCTAAATGCAATTTTGGTTCATTTTCCTATTTTTAGTGCTAACTTAAGTTTTCTGAATTTTCAGGTCAAAAATGCAAAATTTCCTAAGTCACGCCCTAGGTCACGCCCGTGACCTAGGGCGTGTAAGTTGTTGTTTCCAGTTAAGCTGCTGCCAACATAATTCAGAAGATCTGGTCAGACACGCCCGAAGTACACGGCCGTGACACAAAAGTCACGCCCGTGACACGCAAGCCACGCCCGTGACCTAGGGCGTGTAAGTTGTTGTTTCCAGTTAAGCTGCTGCCAACATAATTCAGAAGATATGGTCAGACACGCCCAAAGTACACGGCCGTGACACACAAGTCACGCCCGTGACACGCAAGCCACGCCCGTGACCAGCCCGTGAACAGCTTAGATTCGACCAGCTGACCACCGAATTGGTCACGCCACTTTTACACGGGCATGCTTCCAGTCACGCCCGTGACAGCCACGTCAGCCAGCCGCCAGCGCCCATGACCCGACTAACCACCGAAATGGTCACGCCCTCAGTCACGGGCATGACCTAGGGCGTGACCCATCAAATCGCGTCAGAATCGTGCGCCGAACCTGATCCAAGCCGCAGAATTGATTAAACAATGTCACGCCCCTAGTCACGGGCGTGACTGAGGGCGTGACCGAGGCAGAAAAATTTCTATAAATTGAAATGACCTCCAAGCTTTCCCCATTCAGTTTTTGGAGAGAGAACTAGTGCTACTACTCTATTTTCAGTGTTTTTCATGTCATTTTATTCTCTTTCTCTCTCTCTCTCTTATTTCAATGCATTTCCTTTTCTAGTTTTCATTTGAATGTTGTAATGCCTTTGTAATTTTCTTTTATAGTGTATTACTAATGCTTAGTAGGCTTTCCATGCAATTGTAATCTCAGTTGAACTTTTGTTTAATAAAAATGGTATGTTTTTGTTCTCTTAAAATCTTCATCATTTCTCTCTCCTACCCCTCCACCATGAGTAACTAAATCCTCATAGTACTCGATCTTGATGATCTGAGGATGAGTTGATCAAGTTATGATCCTTTAGTCTTCTTTCACTTTCTAAAGTGTTGGGCCTTAGATTTACTCTTAATTAAAATTTAGTGGAGCTATATTATCGATATATAATCCCCACCTTTGCTTTCATTCTTGGCTAGCCGAGAGGCCGATAGTCTGAAGTGAGCACTTAAGAGTAAAGAGAGTTACACACATTTCTCGAGAGAGAATGACGTAAATCTCCTGGATTGGAGTCAAACCCAATAGCGGGGTTCACCACTTAAAGCGAGTTTTAGGTATTCGAATACGGGACGAGAGTTCGGTCGGATTTTCCTAAACTCAGTTGGGCATATCTTCGAGAGAAGCATGTTCAAACTATGGGAACCCCCACGGTCAAGCTGCCCTTACTTTATTAAGTTTTAAGTTTGCTTTTGAATTTTGATCAATTTAGGCCGAAGTAAGTCAAGATCGAGTGCTATTTCTTAATCATCGTTTAGCCGTACTTTTATCCAGCTTTTATTTCAACTTAGCAGACAAAACCATCCAAAAAATTATTAAGATAAAATAATAGTAATTCGTTTGAGTATAAGTAATCAACGGTTCTCGGATTTTAATACGACACTTGTGTTCCTATACTACAGTTCGATAGGTATACTTGCCTTCTCGGATTGCTAGTTCGGATTTTATTTCGTGCAAGCGGAATTTTAATCACCAAGTTTTTGGCGCCGTTGCCGGGGGACTCGCATTTTGTTGATATTTTGAAAGAACGAATCTATTACTTTTATCACCTCTTTTTTCTCTCCTCTTTCTTGAAAAACAAAATTAATTCAAAAAAAAAAAGAGACCTTTTTCGAATTTCTCAATCTTATTTTCCCTTCTCTCTTTCTAGTTTATGACCCGAGCGAATCCGTCAGAACTTGTAGACTTGGACCAAGAACTTGAGCGTACTCTTCGGAGAAAATCGCAAGTTCAAGATCCTACATTCCAAGAACTGGCTGAGGATTCGGAGTCGGTTGTTAATATGGGCGAACCTAACCAAAATGAAGTCCCCAACATGGTTGCGGCCCCTGAATGGACTATGTCCCATTATGCAAGGCCTAACCTGGAAGGGACGGAAACTAGTATAGTCCGCCCTGCCATAAATAATAATAATTTCGAACTAAAGCCAAGCATAATTCACATGGTGCAGCAATACGTGCAGTTTGACGGATTACAAGATGAAGATCCGAATGCACATATTGCTAGCTTCCTTGAAATCTGTGACACCTTCAAAATAAATGCTGTTACGGATGATGCAATTAGGCTAAGACTCTTCCCATTTTCTTTAAGAACAAAGGCTAAGCAGTGGTTGTCAACTCTACCTAGAGGTTCTATCACCACTTGGGCCCAGTTAACTGAAAAATTTCTAACTAAGTATTTTCCACCTGCGAAAACTGCTAAGCTTAGAAATGATATTTCTTCTTTTTGCCAAATAGATTCTGAAACGCTATATGATACAGTTCGATAGGTATACTTGCCTTCTCGGATTGCTAGTTCGGATTTTATTTCGTGCAAGCGGAATTTTAATCACCAATTTGGAAAATCATTGTGCTGGCTTAGGATTATGAGGCCGAGTAAATTGTTGACTCCTGTAGTGCTCCTAGTCGAGTGCTCATGTCTCGTTTAGAAATTCGTGTAGATTCAATTTCTTTTTATGCTTTTAGTTTTTTTTTTTCTATTAGCGTAAATATTGTTTACTACACTCAAAAATTGGTGAATCCAGTGTGAATCAAACGATAGCATAGGGATGTGTATAGACGTTCGTTAGCCTCGTATTGCCCGAGTCGGGAGAAAGGACTATCTTTCTCGGTGGCTAGAACTTGCCCCAAGAGATTCTTGAAGCATGGGTATACGGTTAGTCAATTGCGTGAATGTGATATAGGCCATCATTTTGGCCCGGTTGAGCCTTTGTGCCCACTCCTATCGCTTTATCCTTGTCAGCCCAATTGTGCCTACCCTTTCTTTGATTCAGCCCCACTGTTGTCTCACCAAAGCCTAAATGCCCATCCTAGTCGCACACCCAAATCTGAGCTTTAGCTGTTTATTATTTTCATGAGTTGGGTTGTTGATTTGGTGATATGTTTGTGAAGATGTGGATGTGTTTTATTGTTTAGCTGCTGAAAATGATAAGAAAAGAAAAGAAGAAAATGAGAGAAAGAAAAGAAGTGAAAAGAAAAGAAAAAGATATGAGCTTTAATGAAAAATCTGTGTAAAAATATATGTTTGGGAGTAGGCGGTGCACACACCCATGTTGGTAAGTCTAAGTCTAGGGGTGTGGTGCATCCGCGTGTTTTTTTTTTTTTTTGCTACTTGGATAGTGTTATGCATTTACTCATTTGGGTGTTTGTTTTCTAAGCCTTCATGTTTATATTTGTTTACCTCACCTAAACCCAAGCCTCATCTAAAACCTTAAGTCCTATTGATTCACGCATTTGAGTCAAACCAGTGCCGTGGAGAGAGTGCGAACGGGCAAGCTTATGGTCACCGACATTGATGGATTTCAATGGAGTTGTCCCGAGCCCCGATCTTTGGCAATGCTCGCCTCAGCGTTCAGTTTACTTTCTTCCTATGTACGACCTTATGATTCACCGTGATTCACTTTTTGAGTAAATGTAATATATAAATACGCCCCTAAGAAAAGTATAAACTAATATGTATAATTAGAAATTTTGTCTACTGTACTTCTACGCACATGAGCATGCGACTTCGCATGGTACTCCGCTTGATAATTTCTTCGCCAGCTTATGTTTTTCCTGTCCGCGAGAGATGGTTTGCTCGGGATGCGCAAACAGTTAAGTCTGGGGGTGTGATGAGTCCCAAATATATACACATTTACGGACTCATCTGGGCCGATTTTCTAGTCTATGCACTTCACTTTAGACATGTTTTCACTCATATTTGATACTCCATGCTAAGTGCACCTCTAGGCCCATTTTTGGTGTTATTTCATGTTCTTCTTCTTTAGTAGTTTTCATGCATTGTTAAGTGCCACTTTCAGTGGCTGGATTCGTGGTTGTGCTGGAACAGGAGTCGTGCAGGTGTTCCCGTTACAATTCTGTACAGGAACACTGCGCACGATCGTTGTTTCTATTGCACACGACCACTGGTCGTGCGCCGCTGATCATGTGCACTTAACCCTATTTTTTGAGTTCTGTCTCGGACAGTGCGCACGACCACCTACGATAGTGCGCACGACCACCGGTCGTGCGCCACTGTGCGTGCGCACTTAACATTAATTTTATGAGTTCTGTCTCGACCAGTGCGCACGACCACCTAGGATAGTGCGCACGACCGCCGATCATGCGCCACTGGTCGTGCGAACATGGTATTTTATAAATTACTTACATTGCAGGCTCCGTCCAGGCAGGCGCACGATCACAGAACTATAGTGCGCACGACCACTGGTCGTGCGCCACTGATCGTGCGCACTGTTTATTCCAGCGCCTATATATTGACCTGCTCGCGAATTAGGGCGGGGAGATAGATTGGAACGCCGTCCAGTCCGCCGTTTTCGCCCCTTCCACAGGTTTTTCACCCCCTAGGCATCCTCCATCATCCAAGAGTTTCAAGGAGGAGATTCTACACTCATCTTCATCGCCAAGCAAGGAGTTCTTCGCATCGGACGTGGCCGGATTGTAAAACGCTGGAGAAGACGGGTCCATTGGGAGGTGTGACAGCCCTCCTCTACCCCGGACGATAGTTGGGACCGAGCTAGGACGCGGATTGACAACCCGGTGCTTCCTACCGTGAATCTACAACGAGCCTCCGTATTCGGTCGTATCTCTTGCCTTTTCCTCTCCCTTTTGTTGATGTGGTGTTTGTAATCTCTATATTTTGATGATGTATGCTATGAACTATGCTTTGTAATGCTTATTTCATTTATTTGGAATTATTTAGTTCATATGTGTTAAAGAGGTGCGCCGCCATCCATTTTCCATTCCATCATTGTGTTCGGTGCCGCACTAGCAATTGCTAGTGGTGTGCTTGTCGAAGAGGTGCTTGCGACCCTCATTCCGCTAGCCTACTCGCCCATCCGCCCAACAAAGTAGCGCGTTCAAGGCCTACGTAGTCTTCCATCCCGCCGAGCGAAGCTTTGCATAGCGGCATCGCATAGGAGTAGTTGTAATATTTTATTTTATCATTCACAAACCAAATCCATTTCGTCCGCACTCCACCTATCGCTGGACTTCGATCTCAAGTCCTTCATCGACACCTAACTCCACCTTACTGTGTTCCTTCGAGATTCGATACTCGGGGATTTACTCCTCGTTTTATATTACTTGAACGATCAGTACACTGCCGTTTCGTGCCGCAGTCTAGCTACCGCCTATAGCGGTGTGCGAGATTTGCGCCATCACCCCTCTCCCACCCGCATCAACCTTTTTCAGGACTAAGTCCCCCTTCTCGAACTACTTTACTTCCAACTATCGGATGGTGGCTAGGTCCCGGAGCTCATCTATCAAATCCAAAGATAGCCTCCATTTTCCCTCGTTCTACAGTATCCATTCTTCGTCTCCTTCCCCCGCGGCCACCAACCTGGGTTACTTTACCTCGAACTCTATAGGAAGCACAGCCTCGGACCCATGGGAGAGCTTGAACGGCGTCTCCCCGGTGGGCGTGTTTGGGGTGGTCCTCAAGGCCTAGAGGACTGAGGGTAGCTGCTCTACCCAGTTTCCCCTTAGGTTCTCGACCTTCTTCTTCAGCAAATTCACGATTATTTTGTTCGCCGCCTCCACTTGCCAATTGCTCCTTGGGTGATGAACCGACGCGAACTAGAGATCTATGCCTAGCTTGGTGCAAAAGCTGACGAACTCATCGATGGCAAACTGTGGCCCATTGTCTATGATGATGACTAGTGGAAGCCCATGCCGGCAAATTGTTTCCCCCCATATAAAATTTCGGACTCTTTGTGAAGTTACCTTAGCTAGTGCTTTCACCTTCAGCCATTTGGAGAAGTAATCGATCATTACTAGCAGGAATTTTCTCTGGCCGCTCGCCTGGGTGAAGGGACATACCAAATCCAATCCCCATATTGTGAAAGGCTACGGAGTCGTTATGGTACGGATCCTTTGGGCTGGAAGGAGCTGGAGGGGAGCATATAGTTGGCACTTGGAGCATTTCTTGGCAAACTCTGTTGCATCTTTGCTGAGGGTGGGCCAGAAGTAGCCTTGCCTCAACACCCTTCCTTCCAAGGTCCTGCTCCCCCGAGTGTCTTCCACACTCCCCGAGTGGATTTCCTCCAGGACCCTTGGGATCTCCTCTTCTGACATGCAACGAGCTAGGAGCCCCGATAGGGTCTTTCGGTATAGCGCACCTACATGTAGGGAGTAATATGTTGATTTTTACCTGAGCCGTCGCTTATCCACATCCCCTTCGGGGAACTTCCCCGATGTCAGGAAGGTGATGATGGGATCCATCCATGAGGCTCGTTGATCTATCTCCATCAGTTCCCCTTCATCGATGGATGGTCGGAAGAGTTCCGACACCGTCCCCCCTTCCCGGGGACTAAACTTGGCCAGGAGGTCAGTCGAGGTGCTTTCCTCCCTTGGTACGTGTTGGATTGAGAAGGTGTGAAACTGTCTGATGATCCCCTTGACCTTCTCCAAATATTGCTGGAGGGTTGGCTCTTTTGCCTCAAACTCTCCCCTGATCTCACACGCCACCACCAGGGAGTCCTTCAAGACCTCCACGTCTTGCACACCCAACTCCCGAGCTAGTCGTAGGCTTGCTATAACCGCCTCATACTCGTCCTGGTTTTTGGTGATCGGGAAGTGAATGTTGATGGCTTGCTCGATCCTTGTCCCTTGGGGTCTCACTAGGATGTCTCCCCCCCCCCCCCCCCCCCCCCAAGGAATGCTTCCCTAATTCCTCATCAACCAACATCTTCCAGTCTACCGAGTTGGGTGGTTTGGCTTCTTCCATCTCTGTCACGTAGTCGGCTAAGAAGTCCGCCAGCGATTGCGCCTTTATGGATAGCTTGGGCTCAAATGAGATGTTGAATTCGCATAGCTCTACTGACCACTTAGACAACCTTCTTGAGTGCTCCACTCCTTCCATGATGTTGCGAAGAGGGTGGTCGGTCACCACCTTGATTGAATGTGCCTGGAAGTAAGGTCGAAGCTTCCGGGCCGACACCATGAGGGCGAAAGCCAGCTTCTCTAAGATGGGGTACCTAAGCTCGGCCTTCCTCGGGACCGGATGACATAGTAGATCGGGAGTTGTTTCTTCCCTTCTTCCGGCATCAGCATGGAACTCACCGCCTCGGTCCCTACTCCCAAGTATAGGGATAGGTCCTCTCCCTGCCATGGTCCCTGGATCAAGGGAGACTGAGTTAGCTGCTTCTTCAATGCTTGGAAAGCCCCCTCACACTACGGGGTCAACTCAAACTTTTGATTTCCCCTTAGCACTTTAAAGAATGACACACATTTCTCCCCCACCCTGGATAGAAACCTGCTTAGCCCAGCTAGCTTTCCGGTGAGGCGCTGGACATCCTTCGCGTTCCTTGGCGATCCTAGCTCCAAGATCACCCTTACATTGTCGGGGTTAGTCTCCACCCCGGCTGAGGTGAGAAAGTGACCTAAGAACTTCCCCCGGCTAGCATCGAAGAAACACTTCTGGGGGTTGAGTTTCATCTTAAATTTTTGCAATGTCCCAAGAGTTTCTTCAAGGTCCTGAAGGTAGGACTCGAGGTCTCGACTTTTGATCATGAGATCGTCCACGTATACTTATAAATTCCTCCTCTTCTGTTCTCGAAAGACCCTATCCATCATCCACTGATACGTTGCCCCCACGTTCTTTAGCCCAAAAGGCATCATCTTGTAGCAGTAACACCTATCCCCTGTGATGAAAGAGACATCCTTGACATCGGGAGGGTGCATGCGGATCTGATGGTAACCTGAGAAAGCATCTAGAAAACGCATTAGAGAAAAACCATTGGCTGAGTCAACCAGCGCGTCGATTCGAGACAGCGGGTAATAATCCTTGGGGCATGATTTATTTAGAAAAGAAAAGTCTACACGCATTCTCCACCTACCATCCCCTTTTTACCATCACTACATTGGAGACCCAGCATGGGTACTGGATCTCCGATACAAAGGCCACCTTGAGGAGCTTGCTCACCTCCTCCTGGATGGGACCTTCCAGCTTGTCCGCAGTGGACCTCTTCTTCTGAAGGATGGGACAGGTCTCGGGGTCGAGTTTGAGGCTGTGGGAAGCCATATCTGCATCGATCCTGAGCATGTCTGTAGCGCTCCATGCGAAGACATCCACGTTCTCCTGGTCGCATGCCAAGAATTTCTTTTGCTCCTCGGGGCCGAGCTCCCCACTGATCTTCACTTTTTCTATCACCCCCGCCAGGGAAGTGACCTCCAGTTCTATGATCTCATCCACGGCCTCCAGCCAGGACTGCTCCCCCCACCCGCTCTCCTTCTTTTTGCCACAGGCATCGGCCTCGGCCCGTCCTTCCTCCCTCTCTTCTTCCTGAACTTCCATTAACTCCCTTGCCACTCCTGCCTAGGCTTCCTCTTCTCCTCCTCTTCTCTCCCTTTTGTCTCCCGGACCTCCAATAGTTATTCCGCCCTTCCTTCCTAGGCCTCCGTCCTGGGTCCTCCGACGACCCCCTCGACTTCCGCTCTCTTCTCCATCTCACAGTGCATTCCTTCTGCCTCAGCCTGCCAGGTGGTGTTGATGGTGGTGGCGTAGCACTGCCTTGCCACCTTGGGGTCACCCCTCACCCGGACATGGATCCCTTTGACGCTGAGCTTGAGGCATTGGTGGAAAGTGGAGGGGACACAGCAGAATGCATTCATGAGGGGTTGCCCAAAGATAGCGTTGTAGCTTCTTGGAGCATCCACGATGACGAACTGGCAGTTACGGGATTGCCCCCTGAGGACGACGTGGAGCCATACTCCTCCCTCCACCTCCTTTCTTTCTCCGAATAAATCGAACAATGGGTCGTCTGAGGCCAACACCTTTCTGTCCTCCACCTTCATCTCATCAAACACTTTCTTGAAGATGATGTTGACTGAGTTACCGTTGTCCATGAGGATTCAGGAAATGGTGAAGTTCTCAATGGCTGTCTGGATAACCAGCGCATCGTAGAACGCGTCCTCATGACCCAGCTTATCCTTCTGGGAGAAGGTGATCTTTTTCGCTAGGGGTGGGGCTTGAGATGTTGAATCCATGCTTCGACGGTACCTGACATGGAGGCTCGACTTGCGGGTCGCCTCGATCCCCACAACCCCCATGGATCACTCTGATCCCCCCTCAGGTTCCCACATCAGCCCAGTCTTGACACCTTTCTTCTTCCTCCTCTCGAGGCAGGACTACCTCAATCCTCACCGGTCGTTGTTCTCACTGCGCCGGCGCTCTGGCCCCTCTTATCTCCAGGAACTCTGGCCAAGTGGCTGTTGCGTGACCCTCTACCTGGTGGAAGTCACAAAATGGCAACGCCGCCTCCCTTCTCTCGGCCTCTGCGCCGCGATTCCTTCTCCTTACTCCGGCCCCCGCTCCTCTTCCTCTTCCTTCTCGCCCGATTGCCATAGCCTATTGAGGTGGGGGATACAACGGCCTCGGATCCAACCTCCACCCGAGCTAATGAGTCCTTCCTTGGCCCCTCTGGAAGTTGCCTACTCCCTGCTGCCTCCACCCCAACTCTGGGGCCATCGGCTCTTCACTTCTCTAAACCTCTTGTTGCTTGAGTTCTGGCTCACTGAGCTTTGCTAGCCTTTTCGTGAACTCCGAGTTAGCCGCCTCCCCCTCTATCTCTTCCGCAACTCTCTCCATTAACTCCTCAAAGGATAGGGGAGCCCTCCTCTTAAGGCACATTTTGAAGAATCCCTCCCGCAACCCCATCGTGAAGGCGAGCTGGAGGGTGAACCTGGACACCTACTGGATAAGCAGGACCTCCTCTTGAAACCGATCCACATAGTGGGCCAAGGACTCCCCCTGCCTCTGCTTGATATTGAAAAGCACCTCGGGGTCTTTCTTTCTATTTTTTGAGGTAGAGAAGCGCAGCTGGAAGCCTTGACGTAGGCCTTCGAAAGCATAAATTGACCCTACGGGGAGCTGGTGAAACCAGTCCCGGGCCTTCTCCTTCAAGGTAGTGTCAAAGAGTTGGCACTTGAAAGCGTCCGAAATGGGTCTGATGGAAACCATATCTTTGTACCACTGCAAGTGCTAGACAGGGTCTTCCTTTCTGGTGTAGAGCTGCATGGCCGGCTCTCTGAATCCTTCGGGGAGTGGTGCCGAGAGAACCAACTTGCAGAAGGGGCTTCCCCTACTTGCTCCCATGGCCTGCTCCACTCGCCCAATGAGCTCTTGGGCCGGGCCTTCTCCCTCCTGCATCTCACTCACTGAGGTACTACTTTTCGGGACGGCGCCCGCCGAAACCCCACTCACAATCGCTAGGCTGGGGAAGAGCTCACGCCCAGCTAGGTCTCTCCCTGGACCCTCATCCATCACTTCTATTCCTGCCCTCTTCCCCAGGGCATTCTCGCTAACTCCTGGTGGTTGGACCACCTGGGGCCCTGGGGTTGCGAGATCTCCCCATGCCGCGTCAAATGCATATTGGATTGCCCTGAGTAGGTCCCTTCGGAGGTCTGCCAACATCTCGACTATCGTTGGTGCACTGGGTGGTGGCGAACCGCCAAAGTCAGTGTCTCGCTCCTCTTCTCCTGTCATGCTGCTTCCTTGAGACTTTCTTGTACTAACTTCTCTCCACGCTCACCGCACAAAAAATGTTGGAACCAAGACTTGGCCCCAACAAGGAGATCAGACATTTTTGAGGTGGCAGGGAGCACATAATAATCGTGCGTAAGAAGCGGACCGGAGACTAAGAGCTTAACAAAGTCTCTTAGCTACATCACGGAGGTCCCATCACACACCCAGAAGATCTTAGGGCGCTTCCCCTCCTAAGCCAAAGTTGAAGCTGGGCACCTTGGAGAACCTGAGGAGCTAACCAAAGAACCTAGGGAGGAAGAAGCCAAAAATTGTAATCCTCTCCAAAGGTGCCCTTCAAGGTCTATATATAGCTCTCCTAGTCTGGTCTGCTAATAGCGCAATCCCACCTTTTGGATTTACTAAACGCACCCCAAATTGGCCTGCTAACAGCCAAACTCTGCTGTTCTGAAGGGCTATTAGCAGTCCACCAAGGGTATCAGGGTAATTTCACCACCAAAAACCCCCTAGGCGAATGGTCCATGAAGGCACCTCTCCCCTAACCTCCCGCGTGCAAAACCTCCTGTCACCCACAGGGCGTGTGGACCTTGAGAGCGCCACTCGCAGGGTACCTGGTCCTTTGGGCGAGTGGGGTCCCACCATTCACTCGCCCGATTGCTGTTATATCCTCACTACTCTCGCGCGAGTGTCCCGTGAATGCCCTGCGATAGAGGCTGCACTCACTCGGAACCTTTTTTTCCCTTTCTTGACCCCGGCGAATGTGCTCATTGCTTGCTATTTTGCCTATCTCCAGCGTGGGACCCCCACTCGACAAATACGGGGTTGTATACTAGGAATTTTGTTAGAATTAATCATTTTGATTAAATGACATGCTTCCTTCACAAAGTAGAATTTGAGCTTATAACTTGAGAAATTAATACCATGAATTGTTATTGCTGGAATATCATAGAAAGTTGTACAAAGACCCTTGGCATTAACATGAATTTGAGTACTGGAACTAAGCTTTATCATCACTAGAATATCCTTGAATTCAGTAAATGACCGTGGTTATGCTTAAATTAATCATATTATTTTGGATTCTAAAAGCATGATTAGTCATTGACATTAGAATACTAAAAGAATGACGATGTCTTGGAAATTAACGGGAGCAATGTTACACAAGCTGGTATCAGCTTAGCCGACTTTTGATTTAAGTAAAAGAAGTCCACAAACCCTGGGCAACCCTGCTTGAGCTTAGTTTGAGGACAAACTAGCAGCAGAAGCAATGGTGTGCCCATATGGAAAATCACATAATTTTGTCCACTTAACAATGAGATTAGGCCAACCTAGCTAGTACACCGTATTGATTAGACTTAGCAAGACATCTCATAAGGTATCCTAGTCCGACATCAACCTCGAGTATATTTGGGCCAAGTAGTAGGATACCACAAAGTGACTAATGGAAATAGTTGAAAGCATGTGTAAGTGTTCGGGGCTTACTCCCTGATATACCCACGTCACTTCCTAAATAATATTAACACCCCTTACACAAACAAACAGGACCATCTTAAGTAGATTTGGTACTTGTGACTCTACTATCGGATTAGTATGATACTCATATGGTTCAACTTTCATGCTTAGAAGCTAATACCCCACACTTCCACCCTCGGAAAACTGTCACAAAGGAAGGATGTCGAATGTGGAATGAGAATTCCAACCTAGAGAATACCATTTATTAAGCACATGATCCTTGGAAAAGTTATGATAAATGGTATTTTTGAGGACAGAGAACCTTACCTTATCCACAAATCTCAAGACTGCATACCCATAAGGATTTTATGCATACATGGAAGGCCTATATTTCCGGATAAAAGAAACTCAGCACAAGATTTACGAGAGGCTAATCTTATTTCTTCATTTATTAGGCCACTAAGATATCAAGTTGGGTTGTTTTAGAAACATAAAAGCCTCTGCAATCTAACTCCCTCGTCATTACTAAAATAAGTTTTTCCCCCGAGTCATCATAATCCTTCAATATTAGGGCATGTGAGTTGGAAAAACTCATCTACTTTTGAGCAATGAAGAGTGTTTCCATAAAGTTTGATCGCTAAGGATCAGGAGAGAAACATTTGGGAGAAATATCCTCCTTTCACATCAATCCAAGCCTACATTGATAACAAATGAGGAGATCAGTGAAACAACTCCTTAACACACACTTGGACGTTTGCTAAGTTCTACCCTCTCCACCTTGAAATCAAGAAATTGACATAAGGAATTAAGAGTCTCTCAAACCTTCAAGTAAAATAAAGACGATAACTACGTAACACACAACATAAGGAGAGATCAGGTCTTCATTAGTACACGATAACGTCGACTATTCAAGGTGTTGTATATATCGTTGACAAATCCACAAGGAATTTTCTAGGTACCTTAGATCATGATCTAGAGAAGGTTTGCAATATGAAAAATGCAGATCTATGTCTTGACTACCCATAGGAATTTGTTTCATGTGATTCGGTGCACCACAACTCCCTGAGCACCTGTCTTGGTGCAAGGGGTACTATGAACACTGGTGAGTGTATTTTATGAATTCATTTGAAAGTACTCCATGAATATGAATGAGATTTAAACCATATGTGTGATATAACCAATCACACACCTTATCCAAAAATTGGAATTTTTGGAGAATATTTTCTATGATTCTAGGAATAATTTGAATAAGCATGCATGATATAATTTTTGGGTTATATGAACTCAAATGTAATCATACCTTCTCTGGAAAATTAAATAGGCTATTATAAGTGCTTAGTAAAATTTTGGTGCCAGTTGGACCCATGAATATGGATAGATCCACCAACGAAGGGAATCTAGATCAAGAAATTTTAATAACGTGACATAGGGTGTATTTTGTGAAATTTCTTAAATCAGTGGGAGAATAAGTTTGAAATTTTAAACATAGGTATAATATACCCAAATATACCCTCTGACCAAAGATGAATATTTTTGGGAAATATTCCCCATGGTTCTATAGATAATTGATAAAGCATGTATGATTATCACACATGGTTAGGTAAGACCAAGTGACCCCAAACTTTGGTAGATGGTGGGGTAGGTCCCTATAAGTCTCTGGTAGAAATTTGAGACCATTTGGCTTCATGCATGTGAAGACTTTCATGCATGCTAAGAGGAAAGTGATGGTGTGCTTATAGTACTATTATGTAGGCCTAAAATTTCATGGTCAAATCAATTTATCTTGACCCAAATTTTGGACTGCTTGATAATAAGACCCTGATTATGCACAAGTTAGAGTTCGAGTCCAGTTGGACTCTTGCGCGTGAAGGGAATTCACATGCCAAGGTCTAGGTGTTGAAAAGGTGTTCTTGAAGATACATATGCAACAATGTTTTATGAATTGAAGGGTATTCCCTTTGTCGATTCCCATGAAACTTAAAACATTAACTTAGGGTTATGAGATAATACACCTTAGAGAAAATCATGAAACCTAGGATTGAATTCCCAAAGAAATTGCTTATGTGGAGATTTGACACTTAAGCTCAACTTGAACACAAATAGGGTAAATAACCACTGGAATTTGATGAACTCCTGAGAGGTTCATGAGAGGGTGAAAATACACCCTGGAGAATTATATCAGAATTCCTGTAGTGATTTAAACCCTTCAATCACTAACAGATAGATTTTTTCCCTTTACCTTATCTCAAAATTGCTTGACCAAATATTTATTGAACTGTATAAAAAGTTGTACATAGACTTTTGAGATCAAAAATCAGTACTGGAGATTTTAGTTGGCATTTATGGATGGTTAATTTTTGTACTCCTTTATGATGTGAAGTTGAGTAATGAATCTTGAAAAAAAATTTGAACCACCTACTTATTGAACCTGGAAAATTAGGAAACCATGAGAGTAACCTTGGAAGGTTTACGTTAAATGAATTTTCCTGAGCTTTGGAATTGTTAACACACTCAAATAGAGGGAACTAACAAAAGGTTTATACGTGCAGATTCGGGTGGGGGAGTTGCATCATTGCATTGCACAACATAGCATAGCATAGCATCCTTGCATACAATAAAGACCTCATCGTATAAATTAGTATGGGTTCTTTTATGTGATGAGTTTACCTTAGTGCCAGATCCCTTAGCTTATGTGCATTGTGCGTACGCATATAAGTTAAGGTTTCTTTATAGCTTCTCTTTTTACATGATGTTGCTTCCTTTAATATACTTTAGAAATGTTGCCACACTGGATGTTTTTCTTATACTGTATTTGGAACCGTGTGAACTGCTTAGTATACTCATGTCATATTGTTGTTCTTAAATTTTACTCATGGATATGTTTAGAGATAAGGTGCGTGATGTATACATATATACATGATAGTTAGACCCATGTCACATGCTTGTTTTCTTTTACCCCTTGTTGTCCTCCACTTCCTCCTTCCGCAGGGTGCCTAGGAGTCGCGGGTGGAGGAGGTGAGGAACATGCTGAGTCTTATAGACTAACGGTTGGTGGACCACATCATTTTAGGAGTCATTATGTCGGAGTAGCAGGGCCTCATTTAGAAGACCAGGACAAGAGAGAATGAGAAGATGGAGCAGCCCGTACCAGTAGTAGCCACAGTAGATATGGATGTAAATGTTTTTGAGACTTCCGCATGAGCATTAGTGAACCTGTAGTGAGGATATTGATGTACCGGGCATTAACCCCTATTCATTTTAGTATTTTCTCATCGTGGACTTTTTATTTTGATATTTATGTATAATGTGATTTGTGGACTTATTTCTTCTAACGCTTCAATTACTATGAATTGTAGTTGGCCTGGATGATGTTGATTAGCCGGCAGAATCAATGTGTCGTGGTGGAGACCAACCCGTGAGTTGGTGTCACCGCAAGACGGCGGTTCTGGGTGGTAAGACCCGGGAAACGAATGCAAAAAAAGAGGGTCTTACAAACTGGTATCAATGTAGCGCAGTGGAAGCATGGTGTGCCCAAACGGGAAATCACATAATTTTGTCCACTTAACGATGAGATTAGGCCAACCTGACTAGTACACCATATTGATTCAACTTAGAAAGACATTTTATAAGGTATCCTAGTCCGACATCAACCTCGAGTATATTTTGGCCAAGTAGTAGGATAACCCAAAGTGACTAACAGAAAGAGTTGAAAGCATGTGTAAGTGTTCGGGGCTTACTCTTTGATATACCCACGTCACTTCCTAAACAATATTAACACCCCTTACACGAACCATCAGGACCATCTTAAGTAGATTTGGTACTTGTGATTCTACTATTGGATTAGTATGAGACTCATAAGGTTCAACTTCCATGCTTAGAAGTTAATACCCCACACTTCCACCCTCAAAAAAATGTCACAAAGGAAGGATGACAAATGTGGAATGAGAATTCCAACCTAGAGAAGACCATTTATTAAGCACACGATCCTTGGAAAAGTTGCAAAAAGTGTTAGTTTTGAGGACAGAGAACCTTACCATATCCACAAATCTCAAGACTGCATACCCATAAGGATTTTATGCATGCGTGGAAGGCCTATATTTCCGGATATATGAAACTCAGCACAAGATTTACGAGAGGCTAATCTTATTTCTTCGTTTATTGGGCCACTATGATATTAACTTGGGTTGTTTTAGAAACATAAAAGCCTCTACAATATAACTCCCTCGTCATTACTAAAATAAGTTTTCCCCCGAGTCATCATAATTCTCCAATATTCGGGCATGTGAGCTGGAAAAACTCATCTCCTTCTGAGCAATGAAGAGTGTTTCCATCAAGTTTGATCGCTAAGGATCAGGAGAGAAAAAGTTTTGGGGAGAAATTCCTCCTTTCACATCAATCCAAGCCTACATTGATAACAAATGAGGAGATCAGTGAAACAACACCTTGACATACACTTGGACGTTTCCTAAGTTCTAACCTCTCCACCTTGAAATCAGGAAATCGACATAAGGAATTAAGAGTCTCTCAAACCCTTAAGTAAAATAAAGAAGATAACTACATAATGCACAACATAAGGAGAGATCAGGTCTTCATTAGTACATGATAACGTTGACTATTCAAGGTGTTGTATATGTCGTTGACAAATCCACAAGGAATTATCTAGGTACCTTAGAGCATGATCTAGAGAAGGTTTGCAACATGAAAAATGCAGATCTATGTCTTGACTGCCCATAGGAATTTATTTCATGTAATTCGGTGCACCACAACTCCCTGGGCACCTGTCTTGGTGCAAGGGGTACTATGAACACTGGTGAGTGTGTTTATGAATTCATTTGAAAGTACTCCATGAATATGAATGAGATTTAAACCATAGGTGTGATATAACCAATCACACACCTTATCCAAAAATAAGAATTTTTGGAGAATATTTTCTATGATTCTAGAAATAATTTGAATAAACATGCATGATGTAATTTTTCGGTTATATGAACTCAAATGCAACCAAACCTTCTCTAGAAGATTAAATAGGCTATTATAAGTGCTTTGTAAAATTTTCGGGACAGTTGGACCCATGAATGTGGATAGATCCACCTACAAAGGGAATCCCAAATCAGTGGGAGAATAAGTTTGAAATTTTAAACATAGGTATAATATACCCAAATATACCCTCTGACCAAAGATGAATATTTTTGGGAAATATTCCCCATGGTTCTATAGATAATTGATAAAGCATGTATGATTATCACACATGGTTAGGTAAGACCAAGTGACCCCAAACTTTGGTAGATGGTGGGGTAGGTCCCTATAAGTCTCTGGTAGAAATTTGAGACCATTTGGCTTCATGCATGTGAAGACTTTCATGCATGCTAAGAGGAAAGTGATGGTGTGCTTATAGTACTATTATGTAGGCCTAAAATTTCATGGTCAAATCAACTTATCTTGACCCAAATTTTGGACTGCTTGATAATAAGACCCTGATTATGCACAAGTTAGAGTTCGAGTCCAGTTGGACTCTTGCGCGTGAAGGGAATTCACATGCCAAGGTCTAGGTGTTGAAAAGGTGTTCCTAAAGAATCTTATGCAACAATGTTTTGGGAAATGAAGGGTATTCCCTAGGTCGTTTCCCATGAAACTTAAAACATAAACTTAGGGTTATGAGATAATACACCTTAGAGAAAATCATGAACCCTGGGATTTAATTCCCTAATAAATTATGTGGGGATTTGACACTTAAGCTCAACTTGAACACAAATAGGGTAAATAACCATTAGAATATGATGAACTCCTGAGAGGTTCATGAGAGGGTGAAAATACACCCTGGAGAATTATATCAGGATTCTTGGAGAGATTTAAACCCTTCAATCACTAATAGATCGATTTTTTTCCTTTACCTTATCTCAAAATTACTTGACCAAATATTTATAGAATGCATGAAAAGTTGTACATAGACTTTTGAGATCAAAAATCGGTCCTGGAGATTTTAGTTGGCATCTATGGATTGTTAATTTCTACACTTCCTCTATGATGTGATGTTGAACAATGAATCTTGAAAAAAAATATGGACTGCCTACTTATTGAACCTGGAAAATTAGGAAACCTGGAGAGTAACCTTGGAAGGTTTACGTTATATGAATTTTCCTGAGCTTTGGAATAGCATCCTTGCATACAATAATGACCTCATCGTATAAATTAGTATGGGATCTTTTATACGATGAGTTTACCTTAGTGCCAGATCCCTTTATTGGATCTTGAGGCGCCCTTAGAGGGGGGGTGAATAAGGGTTTTAAGACTTTTGTTATATTTTAAAATACTTGAAATGATAAGAGATTTTATTAAAGATAAAACCTCACAAAAAGAGGAGATCAAGTAATATAAATGAAAGACATGATTTAATTAACTTGAAAAATAAGATTACAAATTTTAATTTTTTATGACGCTAAAAATCGTAGGTGATAAAGTAAAATCTCTTTGTGTTTTCTATATTGACTCATATCCCCTCGAACCGGTTGGCTTTAGCCAATCTCTCCCCAGATACGGCCTCAAGCCGCTCTAGCCCTTCTATCCCCAGAAAGGCCTCGAGCACCACCAAGATCTACTCCCTAGACCTAGTCGCCAACACGAGGCGAATTCCTCCCTAAGTCCTACCCAGACATAGTTGCCAACACGAGACGAATTTACTTCCATGATTATAACGATAAAATAAAAATACAAATACAAAAGACAAATATGAAACTCCCTATAAGGTAATCTGAAGGAGATGCCGAAGAATCGTTGAAGATTGTTGAAGTCCAAGAGCGCGTTCTTCGCGTTGAGTTAACGTGTTGATTCAAGCCTCCTTCGATTCCTCTTTTTGAAATTAAGTTGGAGATGTGTTGGTCTGGAAATACGGCCCTCTCAGAGTTTCTGAAGTGCTGGAATAGGGCTCTAATCAATTCATTGTTGGAGAGGACGAAATCATCCAATTTATAGAACTTGAGCTAACGTCGTCTTTAAGGCTAACGTCGGGTGTTGACCCAGTATAGTAATGTTTTGATGGTTCGGATCTTTAAAATAGGAAGGAAATTCTGCACTTTAGGAATTGTTTATTTCAGGCAATCCTAACACTGGCGTTAAGGCTAACGCTGGCGTAAGGTCAGATCATTCCTAAACTTCCCCCTTCAATCACGGCTGCTTCCTCCTTGCCATAATCATCCCGGTGAGTTGCGTGTTAACGCCCAGTGTTTGGTTCTAATGCCTGACATTAGATCAATTTCCATACTTCAGGTTTGAGTTGTTCCAGACCAATAGCAGCATCCTAGTGTCATATTTGTTCAAACCTGCATGCTAAAAACACAATGGCAAACAAGTTCAAATACAAGTAGGATTTGTTATTATCAAATCGAAGGGATGCGGAAAACCATGTTCCAACAATCTCTCCCTTTTGATAATAACAAATCCAATAGAGATAAATCAGATTCATATATAAGTATGTGTTTTTAGAAGGATATATGACACTAAGCAATCATAGAGATATTAATAAGAGTTATAGTTTATTAAAATTGTGCTCCCCCTACTTAAGTGCTCCCCCTTAGTATATGCACCATAGACTAGATTTATGCTCCCCCTTAATCTAGTGAATCCTACTCCTTTTATCATTATGATTTATAATTTTATTCTCCCCATTTTGTTATTAGCAAAAGAGGGTGGAGTGAAACAAAACTAGAATAAAGAAGAAAAAAGTTGGGACATAACTAAGAGAGGATTAAGAGTTTTGTGTAAACATAAAGTATGTCATGATCGAGCTAAGGGAGAGAGTAGCACAGCGAAAAAAAATATATGATAGGCGTGAAAAAACAACATTCCATAATTTTACCAAAGGAATTCTACCACTTGCTTTTCAAATTAAATTTTAAGAAGAATATTACTTGTTGAAAGAAATGCAATATTGTTTTACAAGTACAAGTGAAAAGCAAATCCTTAGAAATAAGCATGAGAACCCATGGTAAAAATCACATAGTCAAATAGGAATGCGGAAAGATAAAACAAGTTTTTAAGATTTATATTTTTGTAATAGTTTGACCATTTCAACGATATATCTAGACTCTTCACATTTGAGCATTGCAACTTTGAAAATTTTCATAACAAATAGGCAAGCATGAATCAACATATTCAAAAAGATAATAACTATAATGTAACCAATTCGTACTTTAAGTAAAGAAAATAATGTAGAAATCATGCATTGCAATCAAGATCTTTTACTAAAGTTTTTAGAGAATTATGTAATTTTGCTTTAGGATCCAATTCTCATAAGAAGAAGCTTTATAAAAATCAATGATGTGTGCATAAAGTGTTTTGATAAAAGTATACAAGTGAAATAATCAAAACACATGACATATGTAATGAAATAGTAACAATAATATTAAGATTGTAATCTTATAATTACTTTCACACATCAATTTTAGAATAAAATTTCAAAGCACATAAAAGGAGTACAACAACAAAGGTGCTTCGCACACATTATGCTCATTAAGACTTATCAGGGAACGAAGTATAGCTTGGGGTATCACATTAGCTTTGTTATATATATATAGTGATCCGATGTACAAATAGAAGTGATTATAAAAATGTGTTTGCACAAGACACTTTACAATTCTTTCCAAGGTGATCAACCTCACAATGCTCATTAAGACTTATCAGGAGGGTGAGTAGTGCTTGGTGGAGTTATCTTTGGCATTTTATTTCATATTTTTGTATTTTTGGGCCAAAGGTCTCCGAATTCATTTGTTATTGCAAACATTTACAATTTTGAAATAACACTTCTATGTGTGCAAGAAAGTTATTTTTGAAAGATGGTGTATGTAATTTAGACATATAACTTAATATGTTAAAATATTTTACACTACACAATCATGCAAGACTAGGATTATTAGCACATGTAGATTACCAAAATAGTGAGTGTATGAATCATTGATTAGCATAAAACATTACTCATACTTAGAGGCATGATAGGCAATCATACACAATTTTCTATAGACTACTTCATTGCACATAATCAGATTAAGGTCAAGGCATGAAGATAAAACAATGTTTAGGAAATTTGAAATTAAAATTAGACATTGAAGATATTCTTTAAGTGTATGTCTAATCAATTTTGACAATTTGAAACAAAATAACTAAGAAATTTGCTCTTGTGAAATCTTATAGTCAAACCATAGTTTTGTAAATATTTAAAGCAAAACAAATAACAAAAACATATTTTTGATTATTTTGAATTATTTGATTTTTTTTTTGTATTTTGGACTAAAACAACCAAATTAATAACAAAATAATTTCAAAAATCGAGAAAAGAAACAAAGAAAGATCATTATAAAATACCAGAAATAGTGTAGAGAAAACAGAATTTCAATTTGGTAAAAAAGGTGTTAACGCCTGGTGTTAACTACTTAACGCTCAATCAGAACTCTGTTTTTTTTTTTTGAGATTTTTGAAAAGTTTTCGCTTAGAATAGTGAATATGCAAATAGTCCTTCCTGGTGTAGAAATTTCAGAAAATTTTAAGATGATTAGAATGCTCAAAAATGTTGAATACTTTTCCATACAAAGGTTGTAAATATATTTTTAAGAATGTTAATTCAAATAATGTAAATCAGATTGCATGAAGACTGAACTAAGAGATATAGAGATCAGATACTATTCAGCGTTATGATATTGGCAATTTTGCGCAGAAGGCTAACGCTAGGCGTTAATTTCTAACGCCAGCGTTAGAGGCTAACGCTTGGCGTTAACTACTTAACACCGAGACAGTAGATGATTTCATGCATTTTTAAAAAACCTTTTCTTTGATTTCGAGTTATTATATAAAGGCCTTCTTAGTATATAAATTTCAAACATTTTGGAGATCATTAAGAAACTCATTAAGCATGTTTTATTTGTTCAAAAAAGTTTTTATATTTTTATTTGGTTTTCAAATACTTGTGTTTTACAAGATCATTAAAGCTCAAATATGATAAAATATGCAAAACACAAGATAAGCAAGTTTGATCAAAACAAGAATGCATGAATAATATAAGCATAAAGAGTGCATGCAAAATATACGATATAGGAATGTCTTAGATTATAATACCCTAACTATATGCCTACACACTAGCCCCGTACTAAGTGACGGATGGGCATGAGGAGTTGCACACATGCCGTAGGTTGGGGTGTTAATCCCATATGCACACACTAGAGATCTCTCAACCTAGCACTCTTTCCCCCACTGCCTCGCAAGGCCCCACTAGAACCCTCCCCGGTTAAGGACAAGACATGACTTAGAGTTTAGGTCTTCTAATGCATACAATCCTACGCCCTCTATATTGTGAGACACATAATGTGGGTGAATGATCATGGACATCCTAAGCATTTTGTCATATGGATTGACTCATAAACTTTGGCTTAATATTTAGGAATTTTTAGAATAGTCATTGTAGTTAAGATAGATGATTTTATTGATTTTAAAGCCAAGTAATTTTCATGTTTCTTAACATTTCATTATTCAATTTTAACTTACCACATCATGACATGATATACCTAGCCTAGACATTGATTTCTACCTATAGTTAAATGTTGGGATCATTGCCCACAATGTCTTAGATTTGGAGAAGTCCATTCCTAAGTCAAAGATATATCTCAGAATGTATTTGATACACTCTCTAGAATCAATGTGCAGGAGATCAGGTCAGGCAAAAAGTTCATGGAATTCATTCAAGTTCACAAGCGTCGAGACATCATACATCGCTCGACGCCTGTGACCCAGAGGAGTTGACTCATGTCTACTAATCAAATAGACAAGGTCGCCGCTGAAGTTCTGAGACCAAGTTTGGAAGCGTCGAGCCATGTTATATCGCTCGACGCCTTGGAAAGAGAAGTGTCGACTTAACTTCAATCAGCTCAGCGCCAACAAGAAGAGTCGAGATATGAAGGCATAGTTAAGAAGCGTCGAGCCCCTGTACGTTGCTCGACTTCTTCAGATAAAATGCGTCGACTAAGTGATGATTGCTCAACGCCTAAGAAGGAGGAGTCGAGAACTTCTGTCTAAGGAGTATGCGTCGAGTGTTTAAATATCGCTCGACGCCTAATTGAAAAAGCGTCGACAGAGATGCTCAGTGCTCAACGCCTCTTCTACAAATACTCTGAACTGAGGAATATCTTCTACAGCTTGCTAAGCCTTTATTTCCCTTGAAGACATTGAAGACCGTTGAAGACTTAACGTCATGCTGACGTGGAGGAGCGTAACAGACATTGCAGATGGCGGGCTATAAATAAAAGGCGTGACCTATGGGTTAAGCAGTTAAGTTAAGTGGAGTTAGTCGTTCCTATCTTTCGAAAGCCATTATTGTCTCCATCTATTTGAGGGAAAGTTTGAGAAAGAATCTGGAGAAGTCGTCTTCCCTTTCAGAACCAATCTAACTTGAAGATTTCATTCAGCAATCTGGTGCTGATACATCTTTCTGAAAGAAAAAGATCAAGAAGGAAGAATCTGTCTTCCTAAGAAGAAGAACAGTTATCACAGCCTGTCGAATCAAGAAGATCATTTGTTGCTGCTGTTCTATTGAAGATTCATGTCTGATCATTCAGGCAGATCAAGAAGTCTCAACAATCTGAAATATGAGACTAAGTATTTGTTATTCACTTTTTAAATTCCTGTAGGATCTGAGTTGTCAGATCTAAGTGTAGGATCTGTCAAGGATCTGAGTTGTAAGATCAGGTGTGATCTGAGTTGTAGGATTCAGGGGTGAATCTGAGTTGTAGGCCTAGTTATAAAGGCTGAGGTAAGATCTGTGTGATCTGAGTTAGTAAGATCTGTGAGATCTGAGACTGTAAGATCTGTTGTGATCTGAGCTGTAAGACCTGTTTGTGGTCTGAGATCTGGAGGAGCTATAAACCCTATCTAGCACACTGTTATAAGGGGAGAAGGGGGAAAGTGGATTACCCAAGATAAGGAGAACCACTATAAAAATCTGTGTCTTTTTCTGTGTATGTTCTTATTTCTTGAAAGCTCTGATCAGTTTTATCTTGGTTATGTTCAAGAACTGCAATAGTTTTTAAATAACCTATTCACCCCCCCCCCCCCCCCCCCACCCCCCTCTAGGTGATTAGCTACCCTTAATTAAAGTCTTTCAAGTGGTATCAGAGGGTTGTTGTTCAAAAAAAAGGTTTAACAGCCTGAACAAGATCTTCTAAGGGTAGATTTCTGAAGTTGTGATGGCTAATACAGAAGGAAGCAAGGAATTCACATCTACGAAGCTTCCAATCTGCAGAAAAGAAAACTTTGGGATTTGGAAAGAAAGGGTCAGACTTTTCATGGAAGCATCTGATCCTAGGATTTACATAACTGTTCTAGAGAGACCTTTTGTTCCTATGAAAGTTTCATTTACAGATGGAAGTATAAAGACTCCTAAAACTTATTCAGAGATGACCAAAGATGAAGTGATTCTGGCCTCCATGGATAAGAGAGCTCAGAACATCATTTTTAGTGCTATTGAAGATTCAACTTTCCAAAATTTAGTCCATTGCAAAATTGCCAAAGAAATGTGGGAATCTCTTATTGTCTATATGGAAGGGACTGAAGAAGTCAGAGATGACAGGAAGTCACTTCTAAATCAGCAATATGAAGCCTTCAGACAAGACAAGAAAGATTCAATAGCAGTCTGCTATGAAAAATTCTTCAAAATTGTAAATGGTCTAAAAACTTATGGAAGAACTTTCACAGATTATGAGCTGAATGATAAATTCTTAAGATCACTGAACAAAGAATGGGATATCAAGATCTGTGCAATCAGAGAAATGGGAAATCTGGGAAACATTCAGCCACAGAATTTATATGGGAAACTCTTGTCCCATGAACTTCATCTGAATACCAGAAAAGCTGAGGAAGGACACAGCAGGGAAAATCCTATTGCCCTGAAAGCAGAAAGCTCCAAGAAAAGAAAAGAAAGAATGTCATTATCCCCCAGGATTCCATCTGAATCAGAAGAATCAAAAACCAGCAATTCTGATTCTGAAATATCAGATGGTGAATTGGCACTCTTTACCAAACAGCTAAAAAGAATGTTGAGAAGAAAATAACACTGGAAAACTAGACCCTCTCAGTTATCCAGATCTAAGAAGTATTCAAATTCTTCAGAGGGATTCAAACAAGACTCCAAGAAGGACAGGTACAATTCTAAACACAATAAAAATAATTCAGAAGAAATTGTGTGTTTTGGTTGCAGGAAATCAGGACACATGATTGCTGATTGTCCTTCAAAGAGAAAGAACAACAAGAAATCTGATGAAAGAAAGCACAAATCTGATAAGAGACATGAGAAGAGTCTAATAGCCAAAAAGGGCAAGGTCACTCTTAGTGATAGTGAATCTCAGTCATCAGACTCAGATAGTGAGGAGGCACTCATAGCTCTGATGGCTGCCAATGAAAATGAAGACAGTCTAAATCATAGATCTATGATAAAAGCCCCACTATCAAGGTCTGATAGTGAAGAGGATGAAGAAGAAAATGCAGGACTCATGGCATTGAGTGATCAAGAAGATCAGGAGACAACTACTGATATAAAGGTACTTGATAAAACTCCTCTATCTGATTCTGATTCTGAACCTGAAATAGATTCATTCTCTTCTGATGAAAATGATTCACAATCTAAACTTCATGTAGATCAAATTATTGAAAAATATCAATTACTTCTCAAAGCACCTAAGAAGAGCAAAAGGCACAATAAAAGGTTACAAAAAGAAATATCTGAATTAAAGCAAACTGATTCTCAAGACTCTGAGACAGCTGAAAGGCTGAATCAGACAAGTAAAGAACTTAGCAAACTAAAAGTCATGTCTATTATTCACATACAGACTTTGAGCACCAAGGAAAAGTTAATAAAAGAACTTGAAGCAAAACTCCTAGCAGAAAGGAAACTTGTAGCAAAGTTCTCAAAACCACAAACTATTCTTCCTATAATAGACACATTTTCTACACAATACAGATATGGCATAGGATATGATAGGGATGCAGATAAAAACCCTAAAAGTAATGACAAGACACCTATACAACCTTTAAAGTTTAACAAAGCCATGCCTATCACAAACAAGCATGATCAAAAAGGTGTGCATAAGTTTTATAAGGGTGAATGTTCTAATAGCAAAGATGATTTAATTCAACCAAGTAACAATAATGCCAAACCTCTATGCAAAGAAAAAGTATTAACTCATCATGACTCATTTGTATTTAAAGCAAATACTAAATTCAACAGAAAGGAACTAAGACCTGAAGTGAAAACCACTACTGTCAAAAAAACTGAACCAGTAAAATTTCCTAAAATAACTTACATAGCTCCTTTGAATACATCAATTAAGCAAAATATGAGTCAACATAAAGAAGTAAGAAAACCTCCAAGGAGATATAATAGATATGAATGCTGGTGCTGTGGAAGGGTTGGGCATTTTGCACTTGACTGTTGGTTCAATCCAACTGTTCCAAGATTCAACTCTGGGAGACCAGTATTTAGACCTATGGCAACTCTCCCAGCACCAAGGATTATTCAACAACTAAATGTTCCAGCTCATACTAACAAGGTTCTAGGACCCAACTTGGTGTGGGCTCCTAAGAAAAGGTAATTTCTTTTTGCAGGGTTGTCCAAAGACCAATCAACTTCCAATCTGGTACTTGGACAGTGGGTGCTCTATGCACATGACAGGAACAAAAAGTCTGCTGAATGATTACACTCCTGTAAGGAATGGACCAAAGGTTATCTTTGGAGGGTCTGAAAAAGGTAAAACTAAAGGTTATGGCAATATCTCAAATGGAATTGTCACCATCACCAAAGTTGCTCATGTTGATGGATTGCAACACAATCTCATCAGCATAAGTCAATTATGTGATATTGGGTATGACATTTCATTCCACAAGGATGAGTGCCTGATTAAGAAAGAGAATGAGATAATTCTCTCAGGCACTAGGACTGGCAACATTTATTGCCTAAACTTTATATGTTCTGATCAAGCCAATTCCATATGCTTAGTAGCAGAAAATAAAGTTTCTAGTAGTGTTCAATGGCATAAAAGGTTAGCTCACATAAATTATAAGACTATAAATAAACTTATTTCAAAAGACTTAGTGAGAGCTGGGCCTAAGTGGAAGTGTGTGCAGGAGGGTCCTTGCCATGCTTGTAAAATGGGTAAGCAGGCCAAGTCATCTTTCAAACCAATTGGTGAGAAGGATTCCATTAGATGTCTATACCTACTTCACATGGATCTATTTGGACCAATGTCAATCCATAGCTTAGGAGGAAAAACATACACCCTTGTAATAGTTGATGATTATTCCAGATTCACATGGGTATTCTTCCTAAAACATAAGTCAGACACTTTAGAAATATTTACCAGTTTTGTTAGGCAAATCACCAATGAAATAGGAAATTCTGTAGCCAAAATAAGAAGTGATCATGGGACTGAATTTCAGTCAGGTGCAATGACCAAATTTTGTGAGAATCTAGGAATTTCTCAAGAGTTCTCATCTCCTAGAACTCCCCAACAAAATGGGGTTGCTGAGAGATGAAATAGAACCCTTATTCAAGCTAGCAGAAGTATGCTGAGTGATTCTTCTCTTCCTGAGTATTTCTGGGCTGAAGCTGTAAACACAGCATGCCATGTGCAGAATAGGACTCTTATAAACAAAGACTGGATAAGACCCCATATGAGCTGTTGAAAGGTAGAAACCCACTTTAGCCTATTTTAAAATATTTGGTAGTAAATGCTTTGTATTAAATAATGGAAAGCACTATCTCACTAAATTTGCTGAAAAAGCACATGAGGCAATTTTGTTGGGTATAGCTCTCAAAGTAGAGCCTATAGAATTTTCAACAAAAAGTCTAATAGGATAGAAGAATCTATACATGTTGTATTTGATGAAACCAGCCTTCTTTATAAGGACCTGGGAAGTTTATCTAGTTGTGCAGGTTCTACACAGAAATTGAAGGAGATGAATATCAATGAACAGCAAAATGAGGATAATGAAGAAATTAATGAGACTATAATTGTAACTAGAGAGGATGAACCTCAAGCAGAAGATAATTATGAAGAACCTATTGCTGTTGAAGAACCACCTCATCCAGAACCTCTAGAAGAACCTACTCAAACAGATGCACCAGAATCTCAAAGGGAAAATGAAAGGTGGAGGAATGCAACCAAACATCTGAAGGATCATCCAAAAGAACAGATCATAGGAAATCCAAATGATGGTGTGCAAACCAGAAGAGGAAACTCAATACATGAGGCTTTGCATCACAGCTTTCTATCCATAATAGAACCTAAGAAGTTTGATGAAGCCAATAAAGACACTTCATGGATATCAGCTATGCAAGAAGAGCTAAATCAATTTGAAAGGTGCAAAGTCTGGATATTGGTTCCAAGACCAAAGAAACATAAAGTCATAGGGACCAAATGGGTATTCAGGAATAAGCTGGATGAAAATGGTGTGATCATCAAAAACAAAGCTAGGTTGGTTGCCCAAGGATATAGACAGGAGGAAGGCATAGATTTTGATCAAGTGTTTGCTCCTGTGGCAAGATTGGAGGCAATCAGGTTATTCCTGGCATTTGCAGCACACACTGGATTCATTGTCTATCAAATGGATGTAAAGTCAGCATTCCTTAATGGAACAATATTGGAGGAAGTATATGTTGAACAACCCCCAGGTTTTATTGACTTTACTCATCCAAATCATGTCTATCTATTATTAAAAGCATTGTATGGTCTGAAACAGGCACCTAGAGCCTCGTATGAGACATTATCTAGATTTCTTATTGAGAACAAATTCTCAAGAGGAAAGATAGACAAGACATTGTTTCTTATGATAGTTACAGGTCACATTATTCTAGTACAAATATATGTAGATGATATAATATTTGGCTCTACTGATAATAATCTTTGCAAAAGGTTTGCAAACTTTATGCAAGGGAAATTTGAAATGAGTAGCATGGGTGAGCTTAAATACTTCTTAGGACTCCAAGTGAAACAGTCTGAGGAAGGAATTTTCATTTCTCAGACAAAGTACACAAATGAGATTATCAAGAAGTTTGGAATGGAAAATTCCACTGTCATGAAGACACCTATGGCAGCAAATATGTCACTGGACAAGGATGAAAAAGGGAAACCTATTGATGAAACCTTGTACAGAGGCATCATTGGCTCATTGCTCTACCTAACTGCTAGCAGGCCAGACATTATGTTCTCAACATGTGTGTGCGCTAGATATCAAGTGAATCCTAAAGAATCTCACTACACTACTGTCAAAAGAATCCTGAGATATCTGAAGGGCACTCTTAATCTTGGCCTTTGGTATCCTAGAAGCAATGATTTTGAACTAATTGGTTTTTCAGATGCTGATTTTGCAGGATGCAAGGAGGATAGAAAAAGTACATCTGGTACATGTCAATTTCTTGGCAAAAGACTAATATCTTGGAGTAGCAGGAAGCAGACCAGTGTGGCTATTTCTACAGCAGAATCTGAGTACATCTCAGCTGGAAACTGCTGTGCTCAGCTACTATGGATTCAACACCAACTCCAAGACTATAAAGTTCAGCTAAGTAAATCTCCTCTATTTTGTGATTCAACTAGTACGATTGCTATAGCTAACAATCCTGTAACTCATAGCAGAACTAAGCACATAGAAATAAGATACCATTTCATTAGAGAACATGTAGAAAATGGAGATATCTCTATTGAATATGTTCCCACTGACAAACAGGTTGCTGACATATTTACTAAACTCTTGGATGAAACTAAATTCAATAATTTTAAAATTGAATTAGGTATGTTAAAAATGGATTAAAGTTGTATTGAATTAAATAAATGAAAATAATGTTTGAGTCCTAAAAAGCAAGTGGAGAAGTTATCTGGCTCGAAAGAAGATACATGGCGTCGAGAGAAATCACCTGGCGTCGATAGAAATTACCTGGCGTCGAGAAGATATCTGGCGTCGAGAAGACACCTGGCGTCGACTGAAGATAAATGGCGTCGATCTATCTCAACGCTTGAGCGAACATAGCTAGGCCATCTCGACAGGGTCAATTTGAACCATTAGATCAATCTTGTCAAACAAGTTTGGCGCGCGGCTATTCATCTTCTTGAATTAGAACTTCTATAAATAGGGAAGACACTTCGTTACTGCATATGCCCTAGTTCTCTAAGTTCAAAATTTAGCCGCCCTAGAAAATTTCTCCATCAATTCTCTCTCTCTTCGATCATCAACAACAATGCCTCCCAAAAGCAGTGAGTATCTCTATGAAGGAAGTGAACTTGTTCGAAATGGATTCCAATCAGCTTCAGTGGAGATCAAATCAACAATCGAATTAATCTACAATGCAGGACTTGAATTTGTGCTGTCTGAATCAACTCTCATCTAGAAACGAGAGGTATTAGAGCTTTACTCCAATATAGTAATAGACTCCGTCAATTCAAAGATTAAGACCAGTGTGAATGGTAAAAAGATTAAGATAACTCCTTCTAGACTCGCTAAGGCACTAGAACTGCCTAGGTTAAAAAGGAATGAAGAAGAAGAAGAGGTGACCTCTGAACAGATTAAATTAGCACAAATCTGGTGCGGAATTGAAACTTCACGAGAAATCACTTGAAGTATTCTGAGAAAAGGAATGAATTTGAAAGGAAAATTGCTAACAGACGTGATAGGAAAGGGTTTGTTGTGCAAGACTGGATCACATGACAAAATTTCCAGAAAAATGTTTATTCTACTAACAAGGATTATTCATTCTCTGAGAACAGATTGGGGGAGAGTAGTGTTTGACAGGATAGTTGAATGTATCCAAGTACCCAACATGGGTAGGATATTATCTTTGTATTTAGTAAAAGTCATTTCTGATTCCTTGAACAACAAACTTGGATCCAAGATAAACCACATGAAGAAAATGGATATTAAAATGATTGAGAGATGGGACAGAGTCTTATCAAATCCTCCTCCAGTAGATCTTTCACCAAAATAGAAGAAAGCCAAGAAGCAAAAGAAGAAGGTTTCTTCAAGTTCATCCAGCTCATCCTCCTCTAAAAGAAAAACTAAATCTTCTCCAATTCATGATCCAAACCTTACAACATCTGAAGAAGAAGAAGGGAACAATGCAAGGGACAGTTCTCCTCATACACCAAAGGATGAGAATGAGAAAGAAAAGGATGAGAGTGAGAAAGGAGAAGAAGAAAGAGGAAGTCTTCATGAATCCCCTGCTAGACTTGAAGGGGTTTTTCAAAATGAGAAAGAGACTCAAGATGAGATTCCTGCTCAGAACAATTCTGAAATAAGCATAGCAGCAGTTGAGGGGGAGGCTCGGGATGAGATCCCTGCTCAGGATAAAATTGATCTGATCAATGCAGAGACTGAGGGGGAGCCTCAAGATGAATTTCCAGCTAAAGATAATGCACCATTTGAGGGGGAGTCTCAGGCTGAGATCCCTGCTAAAGAGAATTCTGTAATTGATGTTATGGAAGTAGAAGGAGAGCCTGTAGCAACAAAGAAACCTGCTGAGAAGGTTATCAAAATAGAATCCTCTAGCTCCCGTATGAGCCAGAGAGATGATTCTTTAATCAAAGAAGAGAGCAGTAAAGGTGTTGAAATGGAAAAGGAAATCCATGTGGATCTTAGTCCTATTCTACCTCAGTTGGAGGTGTTGCTGAATAATCAAAAGAAGATTATTAGAACAATATATTGAGGAGAATAATACAAAAATGAAAATGAGGTAGATTTCCAATTGAAATTGGTTAGATTTGAAGTAAATCATCAGATATCTGCATTGAGAAAGGAGATGGTAAAGTTCTTTAAGAGAGCTGGTGCTTCAGTAGATTATACAACTGAACAACTTGATGTAATCAAAGAAACATCAAAGGTTCTTAAAGAATCACAAGCTGGAATTACAAAGACAGTGGATGATGTTCAGACAAACCAAGGTATACTAAGTAGCAACATGCAAGTTCTGTACAAAGAACAGGTAGCACAAATCCTAACAGGTACAAATAAGATTGAAGCTAGACTGCAATAGCAGAATGCTGATATCTTGGCTAAAATTGATGAGAGCTCCACAGTTCTACAAGATTAAGCAAAGTTGCATGCAGATACTATAGATGATCATCTCTTTAAAGTAAAAAAACCATTGAAAGTGGAGTTAATCACTTGGAAGGTCAAGTCAGATTTCAGAAAAATACTATAAGAGATCATATTGTTGAAGAAGTCCTAAAGGGGGAGAGGTCAATGATTCAAGCTAGTTTTGAACATGCTATGTGGACCTCAAACTCTATAAGAGAAACTCTTGGATATCCTCCCACAGACTATGCGAATGATCAAGTTTCTGAGTCAAGGCCAGCTTCTCTTACTCAGGTTCAAAAGCAAATTGCAAAAATGTATAGTCCTGAAGATAAAAGCAAAAGAGAGCATTTTACTAGTGAGCAAGTAGAATCAAGTAAAAGAAAGTTCAGAGAAGAGGTTCAATCAAGAGTTGATTTTGAACATTGGTCTACATCTTCCAGAGAATTTATTCTGTCAGCATGGGAAGCTGTGAAAAATAACCCAGAGGAAAGAGGAAAGTGGTATTCTGAAGCTGAATGGTTAAAGCATAGGGATCAAGAGGAACTTAAGATCAAATTCAAGGCTGACAAAATGGCTGGGAAGGTCCAGGCAGGAGAAATGGAGCCAATCAGATACTTTCCAAAGTCATTTGGCTATTTTAAGAGGAGAAAGGAAGTTGCTGAAGCACTCTCCAATAGAGCTAAAAGAGGAATTGAATTCAAGGATCCTGAGCAGCTTTAGAAATTTTAATATTTTCTAAATATTTTCAGAAGAATGTAATTGATATATTTTTGAACAATCTGATGAATTCCCAGTGTTAACTATTTTTGATGATCATATATATATATACCTGTGATGTGATTCTGTCTCTCTTTATGACATGTCTTATTCTGAATTGCTTATGTTTTTATGCTTATATGAGAAATCATGTCTGAAATATTTTCTGTGGATAGAATGTTTTGGTAATCTAATTTTATAAAGTATTATACTCTTTATGATTGATTACCTGTATAGAAATTTGAAAATATTGATTATCTTTGAAAAGATAGATATATCATTGACTGAGATTATGACTTCTTCAAATAGGGGGAGATTGTTGGGATCATTGCCCACAATGTCTTAGATTTGGAGAAGTCCATTCCTAAGTCAAAGATATATCTCAGAATGTATTTGATACAATCTCTAGAATCAATGTGCAGGAGATCAGGTCAGGAAAAAAGTTCATGGAATTCATTCAAGTTCACAAGCGTCGAGACATCATACATCGCTCGACGCCTGTGACACAGAGGGGTTGACTCATGTCTACTAATCAAATAGACATGGTCGCCGCTGAAGTTCTGAGACCAAGTTTGGAAGCGTCGAGCAATGTTATATCGCTCGACGCCTTGGAAAGAGAAGTGTCGACTTAACTTTAGTCAGCTCAGCGCCAACAAGAAGAGTCGAGATATGAAGGCATAGTTAAGAAGCGTCGAGCCCCTGTACGTTGCTCGACTTCTTCAGATAAAAAGCGTCGACTAAGTGATGATTGATCAACGCCTAAGAAGGAGGAGTCGAGAACATCAGTCTAAGGAGTATGCGTCGAGTGTTTAAATATCGCTCGACGCCTAATTGAAAAAGCGTCGACAGAGATGCTCAGTGCTCAACGCCTCTTCTACAAATACTCTGAACTGAGGAATATCTTCTACAGCTTGCTGAGCCTTTATTTCCCTTGAAGACATTGAAGACCGTTGAAGACTTAACGTCATGCTGACGTGGAGGAGCGTAACAGACGTTAGAGATGGCGGGCTATAAATAGAAGGCATGACCTATGGGTTAAGCAGTTAAGTTAAGTGGAGTTAGTTTTTCCTATCTTTCGAAAGCCATTATCGTCTCCATCAGTTTGAGGGAAAGTTTGAGAAAGAATCTGGAGAAGTCGTCTTCCCTTTCAGAACCAATCTAACTTGAAGATTTCATTCAGCAATCTGGTGTTGATACATCTTTCTGAAAGAAGAAGATCAAGAAGGAAGAATCTGTCTTCCTAAGAAGAAGAACAGTTATCACAGCCTGTCGAATCAAGAAGATCATTTGTTGCTGCTGTTCTATTGAAGATTCCTGTCTGATCATTCAGGCAGATCAAGAAGTCTCAACAATCTGAAATCTGAGACTAAGTATTTGTTATTCTCTTTTTAAATTCTTGTAGGATCTGAGTTGTCAGATCTGAGTTGTAAGATCAGGTGTGATCTGAGTTGTAGGATTCAGTGATGAATCTGAGTTGTAGGCCTAGTTATAAAGGCTGAGGTAGGATCTGTGTGATCTGAGTTAGTAAGATCTGTGAGATCTGAGACTGTAAGATCTGTTGTGATCTGAGCTGTAAGACCTGTTTGTGGTCTGAGATCTGGAGGATCTATAAACCCTATCTAGCACACTGCTAGAAGGGGATAAGGGGGAAAGTGGATTACCCAAGATAAGGGGAACCACTATAAAAATATGTGTGTCTTTTTCTGTGTATGTTCTTATTTCTTGAAAGCTCTGATCAGTTTTATCTTGGTTATGTTCAAGAACTGCAATAGTTTTTAAATAACCTATTCACCCCCCCCCCCTCCTCTAGGTGATTAGCTACCCTTAATTAAAGTCTTTCAAGTGGTATCAGAGGGTTGTTGTTCAAAAAAAAGGTTTAACAGCCTGAACAAGATCTTCAATTTATAGACCTAGAATGAAGCTGGCCTTGACTCAGAAACTTGATCATTCGCATAGTCTAAACCCTTGAACAAGATCTTTAATTGTTTTCTTTTTTGGTATACACATGAGTCTATATTTAATTTGATCTTTGCTAGGTTTTAGTTGGACTTAGCAAATTACAGTAGATCTTGGACTTCCCGAGGTCTACCCCATGAAAGGTTCACACCGGTACTAGGAGGTGTGATGGGGTGACATCCCAAACCTCCCTTTCTCAAGATACTTAAGTGTTATTGGTTGCTACCCAAACTAAATATTTAAATTTTATAGACTAAAAAAAATTGTCGAAAAAAGAAAAATTGAGATAACTTTTAAACGGAGTTGAATTTTGGCAATTTTGAGGGTCGAAACGAACTCAAATGAGCAAAGCTCATTTTCCATTGCATAGATCTTCTCGACCTCATTCTGAAAAGCTATTGTGAGCGAGATTTTAACAAGCGGATCAAAAGTTATGATCGTTTGAAGTTTCGGTCAAAATCTCGCAGATTTTTGTATATTTGATTTTGGTTTTTGTTTAAAAACATATGATTTTTGCGATTTTTCAATTCCGATTTTTGTACGATTGTGATTAAACATATTAGAGGCTATCAAAAGACACAAGGATATTAAATAAATAATCAACCTCTTCTGCATTTTATACATTTTGCCTAAGACCCCTAATTTTCCTTTAAATCCCCTTTTTAGACAATTATTTTATTAGTCTTCATAATATAAAAAGAAACTTTAGCATTTAATTTATAATGATGATATAAGACTTTTAAAGGTAATAGATTTACAAAAATAAAAAGGATACATAAGTCACTTGAGAGATGATATGACTTTTATTCATTTTCATTCACTTTGGTTCATTAATGAATTTGTGGCTTAATGTGTGAAAGTCATATCACATGTTATACAAAGTGACCATAGCATGATGAAAAAAAATAAACAAAAAGAAGTGTAAGCATATCATTAAGTAGAGTTGATGATATTTAATATTTAATTATTTCCACTTCATGCATTTGTATGATACCTAATGAATATGAGATTTAGGTATCCAAAGGGGACAAAGTGGGATGGTTCCTTTGGGTACCCAAATACATCGTGTTTGCTTTTGGGGAGACAAGGATGAATGGACCCTTTATTTTGACATTAATGCGTCATTCTTAAGTATGGGTCTCCATTATTCATACCTTGTACAAACATTATTTTTAGTTTTCATGTTTCCATAGTCATTTACTTGAATATTTGGATAAAAATGATTTTTGAATTTATAATTTGAAGGAAATTTATTTGCATTTAATTTTATGTTTGGAGAATAATTATGTTGTAAATGATAATGATGATAAAGTTTTGGAATTTCATTTACAAGCTTTTGTTGCTTTTTATTTCCTATGTATTGCTTGGATAAATTATGAAAAATCATATTTAACTTGCCTTTGGATTTTGCTTGATAATTTGAATTTATGTGTTGAAAATTTTTCTTTATAATTTCCTTAAGCAAGTTAATCTTATTTTCTAATTCATAGTTTTTAACTTTGAGATTATGTCTAACTTTATTATAAGCAATTGTGTTATTCTTAAGAGTGGGAACAATATAGTCAATATGATTTTGATAGTTATTTCTAAATTCTTCAAATATTTCATCCATCTCTTTAATTTCAATTTTATAACTTTTACACATAGCACAGTCACTTGTTAATGTTGAATTTTCTAAAGACAATTTTTCATTATGTTCTTTTAAAAAAAGAAGTTTTTTTCAAGTTCCTTATATTTTTCTTTTAAATCATTAAATTCTATACACGGTGTCAAATTTTCAATTAAAGAGACATGGGTATAACTAGATAAATTAGAATTGGAGTCTTCATTAATTTTTGCCTTTAAATCTTTATTTTCTAAGCACAATTTGCAATTAGCATTTTTTAATTTCTTAATTTTGCGCTTTGTAATTTGTAGCAATTGTAATGTTGAAATAGAATTACACACAATAAAAGATTTTGATTTCCTTACAGCGCTTGTGGATGATGCGATATTTGAACATATAGTTCCTTTCTCTTCTTCATCCTCCACATCCAAACAGGAGTTTCCATCATCCCTTCCGCTTGATGTGCATTCCATGGATCCATCATGTGAGGAGTTTTCAAGAACATCCGTGCAAACTTGTATGTTCTCTAAGTCTTGCATTTGTTCCATACCTATAGAAGGAGAATCATAAGTTCTTTCAATAAAATTCCAAATTTCATATGCAGTAGGCAAATTATAAATAAGTTTGAAAATATTTTGATCTAACGCACAAAATAGATTATTTATAGATTTTGCATTTAAAACAATTTCGTTTCTAGTTAGTACGCTAGGTGGCTTTTCAATAGTAATATTCTAAAATTTTCATCTAAAGCTTTAAGAAAAAATTTTCTTAATATTTTCAACCCTTTATAATTTTTGCCCATAAATAAAGGTGGTGATAATACTTTTTCATTTATACTAAAATTTTCCCCACTAGTAGAAGCGAGATCATGATCAAGAGACGTTATTATTCCCGGTTGTTAAGCCGATTTGGAATAACCTATCTCTGATACCACTTGTTGGATCTTGAGGCGCCCTTAGAGGGGGGTGAAAAAGGGTTTTAAAACTTTTGTTATATTTTAAAATACTTGAAATGATAAGAGATTTAATTAAAGATAAAACCTCACAAAAAGAGGAGATCAAGTAATACAAATGAAAGACATGATTTTATTAACTTGAAATATAAGATTACAAAATTTGATTTCTTATGACGCTAGAAATCGTAGGCGATAAAGTAAAATCTCTTTTTGTTTTCTATACCGACTTGTATCCCCACGAACCGGTTGGCTTTAGCCGATCTCTCCCCAGTTACAACCTCAAGCCGCTTTAGCCCTTCTATCCCCATAAAGGCCTCGAGCGCCCCCTAGATCTACTCCCTAGACCTAGTCGCCAACACGAGGCGAATTCCTACCTAAGTCCTACCTAGACCTAGTCGCCAACACGAGGCGAATTTACTTCCACAATTATAACGATAAAATAAAAATACAAATACAAAAGATAAATATGAAACTCCCTATGAGGTAATCTGAAGGAGATGTCGAAGAATCACTGAAGATTGTTGAAGTCCAAATGTGTGTTCTTCGCGTTGAGTTAGCGTGTTGATCCAAGCCTCCTTCAATTCCTCTTTTTTGAAATTGAGTGGGAGATGTGTTGGTCTGGAAATACGGCCTTCTCAGAGTTTCTGAAGTGCTGGAATAGGGCTCTAATCAATTTGTTGTTGGAGAAGACAAAATCATCCAATTTATAGAACTTGAGCTAACGTCAGTGTTAAGGCTAACGTTGGGCGTTGACCCAGTATAGTAATGTTTTGATGGCTCGGATCTTTAAAATAGAAAGGAAATTCTGCACTTTAGGAATTGTTTATTTTAGCCAATCCTGACGATGCTGTTAAGGCTAACGCTGGCGTTAGGTCAGATCCTTCCTAAACTTCCCCCTGCAATCACAGTTGCTTCCTCCTTGCCATAATCATCGCGGTGAGCTGCGTGTTAACGCATAGCGTTAGGTTCTAACGCCTAGCGTTAGATCAATTTCCATACTTCAGCTTTGAGTTGTTCTAGACCAATATCAGCATCCTGGTGTCATATTTGTTCAAACCTACATGCTAAAAACACAATGGCAAACAAGATCAAATACAAGTAGGATTTGTTATTCTCAAATCAAAGGGATGCGGAAAATCATGTTCCAACACCCTTAGCTTATGGGCATTGTGTGTACGCATATAAGTTAAGGTTACTTTATAGCCGCTCTTTTTACATGATGTTGCTTCCTTTTATATACTCTAGAAATGTTGCCATACTGGATGTTTTTCTTATACTATATTTGGAACCGTGTGAACTGCTTAGTATACTCATGTCATACTGTTGTTCATAAATTTTACTCCTGGATATGTTTAGAGAAAAGGTGCGTGATGTATACATATATACTTGATAGTTAGACACATGTCGCCTGCTTATTTTCTTTTACACCTTGTTGCCCTCGGCTTCCTCCTTCCGCACGGTGCCTAGGAGTCGCGGGTGAAGGTGGTGAGGAACATGCTGAGTCTTCTAGACTGACGGTCGGTGGACCACATCTTTTTTGGAGTCATTATGTCGGAGCAGCAGGACCCTATTTAGAAGACCAGGACAAGAGAGAGTGACAAGATGGATCAGCCCGTACCAAAAGTAGTCGCAGTATATATGGATGTAAATGTTTTTGAGACTTCCGCATGAGCCTGAGTGAACCTGTAGTGAGGATATTGATGTACCAGGCATAATCCCATATTCATTTTAGTATTTTCTCATCGTGGACTTTGTATTTCGATATTTATGTATAATGTGATTTGTGGACTTGTTTCTTCTAACGCTTCTATTACTATGAATTGTGGTTTGCCTGGATGATGTTGATTAGCCGGCAGAATTGACATGTTGTGGTGGCGACCAACCTGTGAGTTAGTGTCACCTCAAGACGACGGTTCTGGGTTGTAAGACCTGGGAACGAATGCCAAAAAAAGAGGGTCTTATAGATTGAGCCCAAGAAGTTTGAAGAAGCAAATTAAGACACTTTTTGGATTCAAGCAATGCAAGAAGAGCTGCTTCAATTCAAAAGGTGAAAGGTATGAAAGTTGGTGCCAAAACCTCAAGGATGCAACATCATTGGCACCAAATGGATCTACAGAAACAAGCTAGATGAGAATGACATCATCATCAAGAACAAGGTTAGACAGGTAGCCAAGGGATACAGGCAAGAAGAAGGTATTAACTTTAATCAAACCCTTGCTCCAGTTGCAAGGTTAGAAGCAATAAGTTTATTTCTTGCCTATGCTGCCCACAAGGGGTTCAAAGTATACCAAATAGATGTCAAGTCAGCCTTCCTAAATGGAGATTTGAAAGATGAGGTATATGTTGAACAACCATCAGGTTTTGTACATCCAACCCTTACCTCCCATGTATATTTTCTTAGGAAAGCATTATATGGTCTAAATCCAGCACCTAGGGCTTGGTATGAGACCCTGTCTAGCTTTCTCATTAAGAACAAGTCCTTGAGGGGAAAGATAGATAGTACATTGTTTCGTAGGAAAACAAAGGGCAAGTGTCTCCTAGTCCAAATTTATGTTGATGGCATAATATTTGGGTCATCTTATGACAACCTTTGCAAAAGGTTCGCCAACCTTATGCAGGGGGAGTTTGAGATGAGCAGTATGGGAGAGCTCAAGCACTTTTTAGGCCTCCAAGTAAAACAGTCTGATGAGGGGATATTCATCTCTCAGAACAAGTACACTAGGGAGCTTATCAAGAAGGTTGGGATGGAATCTGCTTCCACTATGAAAACTCCCATGGGGTCAAATATTTCCCTAGACAAGGATGAGAAGGGAAAACCCTTTGATGAATCCATGTACAGGTGTATTATTGGATCCCTGCTGTATCTGACTGCTAGTAGACCAGACATTATGTATGCTACATGTGTTTGTGCTAGGTACCAAGCAAGCCCAAAGGAATCTCACTACTCAGCTGCAAAGAGGATTTTGAGATACTTTAAAGGTAGCCAACATCTTGGCCTTTGGTACCCTAAGAATAATGATTTTGAGCTAACTGGCTTTTCAGATGCAGATTTTGCAGGATGCAAAGAAGATAGGAAAAGCACAAGTGGAACTTGTGAATTCCTAGGAAGGAGGTTGAGCTCTTGGAGCAGCAAGAAGCAGACTAGTGTGGCAATATCCACACCTGAGTATGAGTACATTGCTGCAGAGAGCTGTTGTGCACAATTGTTGTGGATACAACATCAGCTAGAGGACAATAACCTCAAGGTAAGTAATTATCCACTATTTTGTAACTCATCCAGTTTTATCTATATTGCAAAGAATCTTGTCTCTCATAGCAGGTCTAAGCATATAGAGATAAGGTATCATTTTATTAGAGAATATGTAGAATGTAAAGATATCTGCCTTGAACGTGTCCCTACTGACAATCAAGTTGCACATATATTTACAAAGCCATTGGATGAGACCAAATTCAATATTTTCAAAATTGAGTTAGGAATGCTGAACTTAGAATATGCTTCAACATTTCATTTTGTCTATCATGTTTGTTATATTATTTCATAAGCTTTGCTAGAAAATAATAATGCATCAAAACTATTAGTGACACTATTAGGGGGGAAGATAATTCAATTCAAAAAGGTTCACTGCTAGGTAGTGAGTTCAGCTGAGAAAGTCTCTGCTGAACCGCTGAGACAGCTAAGTCATCTCAGCGGCTACCGCTGAGAAAGCTAAGTCGTCTCAGCGATTAGGTTAACCTTGTCCCCGCGGTCAAGCTTTCTGTCTCAGCGAATCCTCTGAGACAGGATTGCTTAATTAAAACATAAATAAATTAAGTCTAATCAACATCAATCATTAATAATAAGTTGTAAAACACCTATAAATAGTGCTAGGTTGATTAAAAATCATTTTACACACACTAAACCCTACCCAGCCGTCGAGACAACCTTTCCTTTCCCGCCGACTCAGCGATTCATTTTTCTTCAACAATAGCGCACAAGAGTTCAAAGGATCTTTTGGAAGGGTATGAGATCATAAGAAATTTATTTCAACATGCTAAATCTGAGATTAAAGAAGTGATTCAACTTCTGGATGAACAAGGGTTAGAATACCTACTATCAGAACCATCAGTAATTCTCAGAACTGAAGTTCTGGAATTCTACAGTAATGCAAAGCTATCTTCTTCCGCATCATCCTTAAAGTCCAAGATTGGAAGCCTGAAGATCAAGATATCTCCAAGGAATATGGAGAAAGCATTTCAACTGCAATCCTACAGTAATGATGAGGAAGTCAGTGTGTCTGAAAAAGACAAAGAAAAAGCCCTCAAATGATGTGAGTACAGTGATGCCAAAACTGGCTCACTGAAGAGGAAATATTTCAATCAGAGAGGGAAGCTACTATCAGTTATAGTAGGCAAGGCATTACTGTGTAAGCCAGGGTCACATGATATAATCTCAAAGCCCATGTTTGAGTTGATGACAAGAGTGGTCTTGAAGAAAAAGACCTCATGGGCTGCTGTATTTTTCCAAAGGATAAAAGAACGTCTGCAGGCTCCCAACCTTGGCAGAATTCTTTCTCTGTATCTTCTGAACTCCTACCCTGAAGATTTTGATAGGTTAAAAGGATCCAACCTTCATTATCTTAAAATAATGGATATAAAGACTTTGGAGATGTTCTTAAGTGTGCTGCCAAAGAGTCAGCCCTCCGTTGTAAAGAGGAAGAAAAATAAATTGGTCAAAGGACTAAAGAAGGCCACAATAGTGTGTTCTGATTCTAATTCAGATGCTGCAGAAAATATTCCTACTGAGGATTATCAAGGACCTGCCAGTAGTCTATACAAAGGTGTTTATGAAGAGCATGGCACCAAAGGACATGAGTATCATGCTGCTGCTGAAGAGCATGAGAAAAATGAGGATCATGTTGTTGCTGAAGAGCATGAGAAGAATGAGGATCATGTTGCTGCCGAAGATCATGAGAACGATGTGGAGGCTACTTCTGCTGAAGAAAAGTCTGATGGAAATGAAGGAGATCGTACTGAAAGTGAGGCTCCTAATCCTCAAGATGCTGATAGCAATACAAAAAATGTGCATGCTGAGTCTGCAAAGTGTGATGAGGAGCAATCACACTTGCAAAGTAAGATTGGCAATATCATTTTTAATCTTGAAAGAAGATTTAATCTAATCCCTAATGAACCATCAGATTACTGGGGGGTGATCTAGAAAGGTTGTATGATCCATCTGAGGGGGGAGCAAGAAGGATCAGCTGGAGAGGAAAGCCAGGAGGCAGAAGAGGATGATGCTGATCATGTTGATCACTCTGCAGAATTAGCTGCCAAGACTGGTAATATAATTGAGGGGAAGCATGGTATCTCTGCTCTGACTGAGGGGGATAATATCCCTGATCTTGCTGAGGTAGAGCATGAAGTGCATGCAAAGGAGACATCCACTCTACATGAGTGTGATAATCAAGCCCCACAAGAGAAAAGCATACCCACTATGGTGGCTGAAGTACATCCCTCCATATCTGCAATATCAAATGAACTTCTCCTAAGTTCAATAAGTACAATTATTGAAGGTCATATGAATTCAATAAATGATTATATTGACAGGTCTGTCTCTTCAGTGAAGAATGAAGTAATGTCAGAAATTCAAGCAATTAAGGAAGAAACTTCTTACCTCAATAGGCAAAGGACCAAGTGGTTTGATCTGGCTAAAAAGTCAGTTGTAGCTCAAAATACAATATGATATCAATGGACAAGCAACTGCAACTCTTTGAGAAAGACATGAGTTATGTCAAGAACAATGTGAGAAAGACTGATGAGGTCATAGAGAAGGCCTCAAATCATATTGAAGAATATGTGTGGTCAACTGCAACTACAATGATTGGAGAGGCAGAAAAGATGAAAGGTGAAATTAAATCAGACTTAGAGAATGACTTTCAAACCTTATCAAGATCTGTTGTTGCTGCTACACAAAGTCTAGAACATAAAGTAAATGTTGAAGCCAGAAAGCGGGAGGGGACCAATGGAGAGACTAATGCTGAGTTGGCCCTCAATGTTTTGCAGGGAACAAGAATAACACTGAACCTTCCTCTGTTGGACAATCTGAGAAAGGAAGACTTTGATTTTGAGGCTCAAGCCAAGGTTGTTCAAAATCAACAACTTATAGAAAGGAGAAAAAGGGAAGGTGTCATGCTAGCAGAAGAATTCATGGTAAAGAATAGAGAAGAGCAGGCCAAGGACCCTGATTATGAGCATTGTAGTGATGACTCCAAGGGTATCATTCAGAATGCATGGCTGCATCTTGGCCAGATCTGCAAAGATATTGATAGAATATATCCTGCAGAGGAATGGATCAGACGCCTTGAGAGGAACTCAAGGAGGGAAAGGGTCTTCAAAGAAAATCTTGTAAGGAAGAACATTCCAAAGAGGACGCCTTCAAGATATATTCCCAAGCCATATCTGTATTTCAAAAGGCAAGAGAATAAAAGAAAAATAGCTGAGATGAAAGTTGTAGCTCCAAAACAAGAGCCTGATGCTGGAGGTGCAGAAAGCTCAAGTTTAGCAAAGTAAAGAAAAACTTCATCTAATGTATTTAGTTTTCAGTTAAATCAAAAGTAAACTGAAAGATGTATTAACATTTTGTCATTATTGAAATTGATAATGATGTTTGAAATAATATCTCATAAGGTATTATACCAATGTTAGTCAAGCTTAATATTGTTCAATATTAAAGCTTATTATATATTGTGGTGCCTATATGCAGTTAACAATGTTATTGTTATGTTTTCATGACTATTACTCTTAATTTGTCATGATATTTACTATGATGCCTATATTCAGTAAAAAATTATTTGTTATGTTATCATGACAGTTATATCATATGTTGTCATGATATGTTTTTTTCGTTGTGTATCTTAGCATTGGTGTACGTTCTGCCTTCTTCAAATGGGGGGAGATTGTTGGGAATATTGCCCTCAATGTTCCCTTGATTTGAAGAGACATCACACTTAATGCTAAGTACATATTGTATTTGATAAACCCTATTTTACATCATGTATATGCAGGTTAGGTAATTCCAAATAATGGTATAGTTCTGTGGTTTTATTATCAAAACCGCTGAGATGACAGCATGGTCTCAACTGAACCGCTGAGACACAGCTAGAGCTGTTGAGAAGGAGTTTGCCTCAGCTGAGCTGCATTTAGATAGATTTCGCTGAGAAGACTATCTGTCTCAGTGAATCTGCTGAGATGAACACAGATTCAGCCGCTTAGACTGAAGACTTTCTCAGCCCAACCGATGAGACAGATTCGTATTTAAATAAAGCACTGGCAGGATCTGCTTTTGGCGCAAGTGGATGTAAAGCAAGATAAAGTTTTCTATTCCTCTCCATACTGTGTCAGGGCCCTCTTTAGAGCCGTTGAAGATTGGAGGGTGTATAAAAGAAAAGGTTAGGGCAATATAGAACGTGTGGAACATAATCCAAAAGGCAAACTACAGTGCCATTAACGGCTTCCACAGATATCTCTCAGCCTGCTTCCTAAAGCTACAAGCAAGCATCTGAGATAAGATAGCTCTTCCAGATTCAATCCAGAAGAGCAAGATGATCATTCTTCCACAACTAAAGAAGAAGATCAGATAAAAGCAAGGACTAAAGCTTCTGATATTCAGCCCTGCTTCAAGAGAGCACCTGCTGTGAATCAACAATAGAAGACCAGCACTAAAAGATTTATCTTTACAAGTCCTCTATTGTAAGCAAACATTATAACCTCTGTAAGAACATTTGTGTTCTGAGTGTGTAGGGCCTTGTGCTTGAGTTTGTATGGCTATTGAGCCTAATATTGTAGGATTGTTGAGCCTGAGTGTGTACGATTGTTGGGCATGAGCTTGTAGAGCTGTACTCCCAGCATGAGGTGTAGGATCTCTATTGAGATCTGAGGTAGGGATTCTTGATAGGCCAGAGGTAGGAAATTAGGATGATTTCTGAGTTGTAATAGTTGGAGCACTCATAGTTGGTAGGGTTGTTGAGCCTGAGGTAGGGAAGTTGGGCCTGAGGTAGGGTTTGGAGCACACCTGAGAGATCCTGATGGATCTGTGTTATAAGCTCTTGGAATTGAGTTTGAAGTAGGTTGCCTTGTCTAACATTGTTAGAAAGGTGTAGAGGGAAAGTGGACTACCCATAGACACACTGTCTTTGGGAATCACTATAAACACTTGTGTGTTTTCTGTGGTTTGCATTTGTTTTACTTAAGCACCAACAACTGTTAGCTGTTGATAAGAAAATTCAAAGAAACCTATTCACCCCCCCCCCCCCCCCCCAGGTGATTTAGACTACTGCATAATAAACTATCACTAAGGAATCTCACTACTCAGCTGCAAAGAGGATTTTGAGATACCTTAAAGACAGCCAACATCTTGTCCTTTGTACCCTAAGAGTAATGATTTTGAACTGACTGGCTTTTCAGATGCAGATTTTGCAGGATGCAAAGAATATAGGAAATGCACAAGTGGAATTTGTCAATTCCTAGGAAGGAGGTTGAGCTCTTGGAGCAGCAAGAAGAGGACTAGTGTGGCAATATCCACAACTGAGTCTAAGAACATTGCTGCAAGGAGGTGTTGTGCACAATTGTTGTGGATACAACACCAGCAAGAGGACAACAACCTCAAGGTATGTAATTCTTCACTATTTTGTGACTCATCCAGTGCTATCTCTTTTACTAAGAATCCTGTCTCTCATAGCAGGACTAAGCATATAGAGATAAGGTATCATTTTAATAGAGAACATGTAGAATTAAAAGATACCTACCTTGAACGTGTCCCCACTGACATTCAAGTTGCAGATATATTTACAAAGCCATTGGATGAGGAGAAATTTAATGGTTTCAAAATTGAGCTAGGAAAGTTGAACTTAGAATAGACTTCAACATTCATTTTGTCTATCATGTGTGTTATTTTATTCCTTAAGCATTGCCAAAAGATAGTCATGCTATAAAACACTTAGTGACATGATAAGGGAGTAAGACAATCCAATTTAAAAGGGTTCACTACTAGGCAGTGAGTTCAGCTGAGACAGTCTTAGCTGATCTGCTGAGACAGCTAAGTCGTCTCAGGGGTTACCGCTGAGACAACTAAGTCGTCTCAGTGGTTAGGTTTTCCTTGTCCCAGTAATCAAGCTTTCCGTCTCAGCAGATCCTCTGAGATGGGATTGCTTAATTAAAACATCAATTAATTAAGTCTAATCAACATCACACCTTAAGAATAAATTGTAATCGACCTATAGATAGTGCTATGTTGATTAAATCACACTTTCCACACTCTAAACCCTAACTAGCCATCGAGACAACCCTTCCTTTCCCGCCGACTCAGCTACTCGTTTTCTTCATAAATGGCGCCAAAAGCTCAAAGGGTCTTCTAGAAGGGTATGAAATAATCAGAAATGGCTTTCAACATGCTAGTGCTCAGATTAAAGAAGTGATTCAACTTCTGGAAGTTCAAGGGTTAGAATATCTACTGTCAGAGCCATCTGTGAACTGAAGTTCTGGAACTATACAGTAAAGCAAGGCTCTCATATTCCAAGTCCTCATTAAAGTCCACAATTGGAAGCTTAAAGATTAAGATATCTCCAAGGAAGATGGAGAAAACATTTCAACTGCCATCATGCACTAACGAGGAGGAAGACAGTGTGTCTGAAAAAGACAAAGAAAAAGCCATCAAATGGTGTGAGCACAGTGAAGCCAAAAGTGGCTCACTGAAGAGGAAATATTTCAATTAGAGATGGAAGCTACTATCAGATATAGTAGGCAAGGCATTACTGTGCAATCCAGGGTCACATGATATAATCTCAAAGCACATGTTTGAGTTGATGACAAGAGTTATCTTGAAAAAAAGACCTCCTGGGCTACTATAATCTTCCAAAGGATAAAAGAATGTCTGCAGGCTGCCAACCTAGGCAGAATTCTTTCACTCTACCTTCTAAACACCTACCCTGAAGATTTTGATACGTCAAAAGGATCCAAACTTCATTATTTTAAAAGAATGAGATCGATATAAAGACTTTGGACAGGTTCTCAAGGGTGCTCCCAATGAGTCAGCCCTCTGGGATAAAGGAGAAGAAAAAGAAATTAGTCAAAGAACTAAAGAAGGGTAGAATTGTATGCTTTAATTCTGATTCAGATGCTGCAAATAATGCCTCTACTGATGATGATCAAGGATCTGACAGCATTCTAGACAAAGATGCTCATGTAGAGCATGACAATGAAGATAATTAGGATGATGATGTTGTTGTATAGCATGAGAAAAATGAGGATGTTGCTACTGCTGAAGAGATGTTTGATGGAAATGAAGGAGATCAAACTCATAGTGATGCTCCTAATCCTCAAGATGCTGATAACAATGCACACATTTTGCCTGCTGAGTCTGCAAGACATGAAGAGGAGCAATCAGATTCTCTTGGTGATTTGCAAAGTAAGATTGACAAACTCATTTTTAATCTTGAAAGAAGGATTAATCTAATACCTAATAACTCCCCAGATTTCTGGGATTCCACTGATCTAGAAAGGATGGATGATGTATCTGAGGGGGAGGAGCAAGAGAACTTATCAGGTGATGAAGAAGTCAACAATTACAATGAAGATGGAATTGTTATTGATCACACTCATCAATATGCAAAGGCTGCTGAGAAGAATGATCAAGCTGAGGGGGAGCATGGTATCCCTGCTCTGACTGAGGGGGAGCATGAAGTGCATGTAGTGGATCCATCCACTCTAAATAAGTGTGAGAAACAAGCCCTCCAAGAGAAAAGCATACCCACTATGGTAGCTGAAGTGCAACCCTCCACCTATGCAATGTCAAATGAACTCGTCCTAAGTTCAATCAGCACACTTATTAATGTTCATATGACATCAATACAGGAATATATTGATAGGTTTGTCTCTTTAGTCAAGGGTGAGCTCATGTATGAAATACAAGTAATAAAGGAAGAAACCACTTACTGTTTGAACCAAAAGTGTACCAGGGCCACACTTGCTCAAGTTGAAAGGAGGAGGAAGAAAACTATTAGATGGTTGGTTACTTTGAGCTACGAGTAAAGGAAAGAGGGAGGAGAAAAATAGATGATAAGGGTCTTCTGAAAGGAGATAGTGGAGTGTGATGAAAAAAGGTAGCAGAGGCTATTGAAAAGAGATAGCAGAGGCAGCTGAAAAGAGGTAGCCGAGGCTGCTGAAAATAGGTAGCAGAGGCTACGGAAAAGAGGTAGTAGAGGCTGCTAAAAAGAGATAGCAGAGGATGCTGAATAGAGGTAGATGAGGCTGCTGAAAAGAGGTAGCAGAGGCTGCTGAAAAGAGATAGCAGAGGCTGCTGAAAAGAGATAGCAGAGGCTGCTGAAAAGAGGTAGCCGAGGCTGTTGAAAATAGGTGGAAAAGGCTGTTGAAAAGAGGTAGCAGAGGCTGCTGAAAAGAGATAGCAGAGGCTGCTGAAAAGAGGTAGCAGAGGCTGCTGAAAGCAGGTAGCAGGGGCTACTTAAAAGAGGTAGTAGAGACTACTGAAAAGAGATAGCTGAGGCTGCTGGAAAGAGGTAGCCGCGATCTCAAAACTAAAGACCGCTCGAGGTAGCCATCGTCTCAAAACTAGAGACCGCTCAAGTCACAAGCTAGGGGCTGGAAACTCTCCAAAAGTACCAAAACTAGTACCCTATGTCACAACCCACATTTTCTCCATGTTAAATAATACGTCAAAGCAAGAGAAAATACGCGTCGTGATACCACGCCATGCATGGGACAACTGCATGCGCTCAGGCAAACTCTACCCCTATTACTTATCATGAAAAACAATGAATTTATAATTTAAAAACATGATTTAAGTTTAGTATATTAATTGTGTCCCTCGGATCAGTGGGTCAACTAACCCACGAATAACGGTGTAAATAGAAATACGCAGCAGAAAATACTTGGTTTCATTTACTTATTACCCTACATGAGCATGACGATCGAATAAAAATACATGATATGCGGAACTCTAGGTTTAATATAAGTACAAAAAGAGCTTTTTATAACCTTTAAAATAAAGTGACATCCATTTTGAAAAGATGTTATGAAGTAATAATGTAAGTCTTTTATACTTAAAATACCTAACATGCAGTCCTACCATAAAACCTCCCAGAGAGCAAGTAAAGTACTGTAAAACAGCAATAAACAATTAGCAGCTAGCAAAGTGTCCAAAATCAACACAACTCTGTGGGTGTCAACAACCTAACACAAACCCACAGACCACGAAAGTATGTCTGAACTACAATAAAAACAAAACAACGAACAACTACCTCACAGCGGTGAGGTGAATCGGTCACAACTACTACTGCAACATTGAAAAAGACCATCTCTAGCTCCACAGACCGCTACTACTCTGAACCTGAGGCATTCACAAGAGAGAACGCCTCAGCAAGAAAGTGCAAGTGGAGGGAAAAAACTAAATAAAAATAAACGACGGTCAACAGGGGTACCAACCCAAGACCGACTATACAGAAAGAAAGTACACTAAGAAGACTAAGCAAGCAACAAAAAACACTTACGTGAATACTCACGTATACCTGACTACCCAAGCGCGGTGGAAAAGTGACGGCTAAAATGCCCGGCTATAATAAGAGCATAACTTCATTATAAGATTTCAGAAAATAAATCATTTAGTAACAACACCGGTAAAATTCTAATGACTGTGGGGGGAACACCTCCGCCAGCACACCCACAGAACAACCTCCACAAGGGGCCCAAGGGAAGCTGGTCTCATAGTCTGACACACCCGAAGTAGAAAATATCCAATAACTGCGGTGGGAGATACCTCCGCCGGCACACCAACAGTAAAACAACAAACAACCAACAAATCAACGCAGTCAAAATCCCGTAAAATATTCAATTTAAGTGTAGGGCACTGCGGCGGCAGTTTTAAACCACCAACCCCATCATCCCCAATTCAACTACTTATATCTCGAGAATAGCACGACTAAACTTGACTAGTTACCACTAGTCTTAACGCACGAAAATCATCAAGGCAGACATGCCATGTCAGATCACCGACTAGACATCGCCGAAAGAACTTGACGCGCAAGTTTGGCTAAAGTGAGGCCCACTCGGGGAGTGATCAACCTCAAGACGGGTGCAAGGACTCAATCGAAGGACTTATACTACGAACACGAAGGACTAAGTCGATGTACGAAACTCAATCGACGGACGAATCGCGGGCTTTGGCGAAATTACACGGTTGATTTAACAAGTCAAAACCTCAACACGACGGGCAGGAAAAACAAACAAGTGGATAACTACTCACACACACACATATATGACGGACTTGGACGAAACGACTTGGCCAACGGAATTTTAGTGGCAACGAGCGTTCAAGAACGTGATTCAAGCGCATTACACTCAATCAAAATCAGATAAAAGTAGTGCAAAGATTAATACCGCGATCGAAAATGAGAGGGGAAGAGGGAAAAACCACCACTTGCCTTGAAATCACCGAAATCGTCCTCCGAACAACTCCTCGCCGTAGATCGGCCCAAAAGAAGACACGAGGAGGAAGGATCTACAGAAATTCGGCCAAACGGGGGTTAGGGCGAAAAATCCTAGCGCGAAAAAGTCCATGAAACGTGAAATATTTACCACGAACGTGTAGCTCTCGCCGAGAGCTTTCCGAATCTATGCTCAGTTGAAATTTTCGTCCACCGAAACTCCGTCGGCGGCGGTCGAAAGATTCATGAACGGCTCTCTCTCTCTCTCTCTCTCTCTCTCTCTCTCATACTTACCCTCTCTAGTTCCATTCTTTTAGGAGGAAGATGAACAGAAAATCTTATATATATACCTATAATAATCAAAATAATAATAATAATCAAAATAATAATAATAACTCAGATATCATCGAATGAATATGGATATCGCCGATAACTATTCGCCTAATACTATTCGCCTAATACTATTCACCTAATACTATTCGCATAATACCATTCGTGTAATGTCATTCGCCGATAGAGGAATAGAATGAATATAGTCTAATAGTAATAACCTTAATATAGCCGAATAGTATAATATTAATAATTATAATATATAAATACCATATTGTTACCGAAAATCAATCAATGCCGAAACGAACGAAAATCGCACCTAAAGCGAACGCCGGTGCTACGAATCAATCGGCGAAGTCAAAACCAAAATCAGACGTATCATTCTCGAGATATAAATTTCCGAAGCTTACGGCGACGTTAAATATGCAAATCTTAGAAAAAAAATTTACCGAGGCTTTAATTTTGCTCGAAATGTCACGAAACTTTAACAACCCTTCTAAAATTAAATAATCTAATTTCCTGACGTAAAATTTTTCAATTCCGGGTCATCTCAAAATTTGATCGACTTGACCAAACGGACGCGAAAACGCACAAACGGAGACACGCCATCAACTTGATGTTAAAAGTAACGCCCTGACGTCATAATCATGTCATCACTGAATTAAATAATTAGCGGAAAAATCAGGGGCGTTACAGTCACCCCACCTAAAAAGAAGTTTCGTCCCGAAACTTAACACACAACTCAAAACCAAAACAACAGGAATAGGTCAAAGGCTAACAAACGAATTACTTACCAGAAAACTAGGAGAAAAGAAGTTGATGGGATTCCCGCATCGCTGACTCCAACTCCCACGTCGCACTCTCGATGTCTTGATTCCGCCGAGGAACTTTGACCATGGGGATTGTCTTTCTCCGCAACACTCAATCCTGAGTCTCCAGAATACGAACAGGTTCTTCAACATATGAAAGATTAGGCTGCAACTAGGGCACCGAGTCAAGGACGTGACGATCACTAAGAACACACTTCCACAACTGGCTCACATGAAACACATCATGGATGTTAGGGAAGGTAACAGGCAAATCTAGCCTATACGCTGACACTCCAATGTGATCAACAATCTGGAAGGGTCCCACGTACCGGAGATCCAATTTATGGTTCCTTCCAAATCTTCTAACACCAGGCATCGGAGAAACTTTCAAAAAAAACATGTCCCCAACCGCGAACTCCAGTTCAACCCTTCGCTGATTTGCGTACATCTCATAACGCTCCTGAGCTATAGTGAGCTTTTCCCGAATATGAATTACAGTAATACTCATCTCTTCAAGGGCATCCGAACCTAGAAATAGCTTGTCACCAACCTCGGCCCAAAACAAGGGAGTCCTACAGCGCCTCCCAAACAAAGCCTCGAATGGGGCCATCTGCAAACTTTCTTGATAACTATTGTTATACGCAAACTCCATAAGTCTGAGACGCTCATCCCAAGCTCCACTGTGGTCCAAGATGTAGCATCTGATCATATCTTCCACGATCTGATTAACTCGCTCCGTTTGACCATTGGTCCGCGGATGGTACGCAGTCGAAAACCTGAGGTCGGTGCACAAAGCTCCCTGTAAGCTCTGCCAGAATCGCGACATAAACCTGGAGTCTCGATCTGACATGATACTCACTGGCACTCCAAGCAAATGAATGACCGCATCCAAATACAACTCCGCTATCTTCTTCATAGAATATCCGATCTTGAAAGGTATGAAGTGCGCACACTACGTCAGTCTATCAACTATAATCCACACTGAGTCATGCCCTCGGGGAGATCTTGGCAAACCAGTAATAAAGTCCATCGACATACTCTCCCACTTCCAACTCGGTATGTCCAAAGGCGTCAACTTGTTGGATCTGTAGGCGCCCTTAGAGGGGGGGTGAATAAGGGTTATATGATTTTCGAGAATATTTAAATGAAAAACGATTCTCTATTGCTATCGCGAGCGGTAGTGTTACCGCTCGGCATTAGTGACAGAGAAAATCTGTTTATGCTATAGTAATGAAAATCAGAGAACACAAAACAGAGATGAAGAAAGACATATTTTCATTAACAACAAATAATTGTGTTTACAAAATCTTTTCCCAATGACGCTTAGAAAGAGGCGATGAATGAAAAGCTCTATTGGGTTTTCTATACCAACCCTTCTCCCAAGGACCGGTTGGCTCTAGCCTATCTCTCACCAGATATGGCCTCAAGCCGCTCTAGCCCTTCCCTCACCGGAAAGGCCTCGAGCACTCCCTAGATCTACACCCTAGACCTAGTCGCCAACGCGAGGCGAATTTCCCCTAGTCCCCGCAAGGCCCTAGTCGCCGTGTGGCGAATTCCTCTACCGAATAAAAGATATAAAGGTTACAGTTCGAAACTAAAACAAAACACAAACTAAAAACTCCCTCAAAAGAAGAACTTGATGTCGATGTAGATGTGATCGGATCGGTCTTCAAGTTCTTTGCATTCACGAACGTTGACGGAGTTCTTCGAGCTGCTTGGGGAAGGCTCTCATGAGTGCTCTGAATATATGGCTTCACTTCGTTCTATATTAGCAAGCAACAACGGAGGAAGCGCGCGTCTTTAAATAGAATCAGTCGTTACCGTCTGTGGTAGTACTACCGCCCCGCGGTAGCCACATTAGGCAAAGATCAAGCACACAGATCGTGGCAGCTTAGGCAACTTTTGAGCGCCAAATTTGAGCTCCGCCTAGCGCGCCGCGGTAACGCTAACGCTCCGCGATAGCGAGATAACCTTCCTTCAGCCAATATCTCCTTCCACATTTTCTCCTCAATCACATGCAGACGAGAGGATTCCAAAAGCTACCGTCGGGCGGTAGACATGTCGCGCCCCGGTAGTGCACGCTAAATATGCAACCCGCCAATCATTCCTTTTTCCCCACTGTTTCCTTCCCGTCAATTGTTTCCATTTATGCTAGCGCCAGCGGTAGTGCTAATGCTCCGCGGTAGAGCACATCTCTTTTCGTCGAACGCATATCATTTCGTCGAACGCCAGTGTCACAACCCGTATTTTCCCGAAATAATTTATAATATCAGAGTAAAGAAGGAAAACACGCGTCATGATGCCACGTCCTGTATGGGACAACTACAGACGTTCAGGCGAGCACTCAAACGAACATTTTTACGAGAAAAGATGTGAATTAATAAAAGTATTTTATCTTTAAGGTTATTTTCATTAGGTTAGGAAGTCGTGCCCCTCGGTCCTGCGGTTTACATAGCCGCTCTTTATCAAAAATATGCGTACACAACGGAAGAAAATAAGTTCATTTTATTCCTAACGGCGCTGAAGACCAAAGACGTCTCCAGGGCGATCGCTGGTCTAAATTTAGTATATAATAAAGAAGTATCATTATATTCTGTTTTACGCTTTGCAAATAGGTGATACTTAATAATAAATGCGACAAACAGTTAAAAGAACAAATTTTTATCTGCTAAAAGAACTGCATTAATATTTAGCAAAATAGGCTTTTCCCAGAGTGTACATATACAAAATAACCAAGTAGCAGAAAAAGAAACTAGCAGCAGCATGAGCAAGTAAGCCAAACAAAAGTCGTAAGGGCGTCAACAACTGACACGAACCCGCAGGAAAAAAAAGAAGTCAACAGTCCCAACAAGAAGGAAGAGCTGCAACAACAGAACTGAATCCTTAACTAATAGGGAGGAAAGCCCTCGACCCGAGAAACCGAACAACCCTGCTCTAAAACCTACGGCAGCTACGAACCTGAACCTGAGGCATCCATAAGAAAAGAATGCCTCAGCCCAAAGGGTGCAAGAAAACAGCATAGTTAAAAGTAAGAGCAGGAGAAGTAACAAGTGACATATCCAAGCTGAAAGGGGTATATAAATACATATATATATATACATATACACACATATATAACTATATATATACGCTTATATAAAGATTTCAGTAATATAAGGTTAGGAAGATCCCGCATAGAACCAGCCCGATAAGCAAGAGCATGACTAAACTTGGCATATAATGCAAAAATGGACCAGTAGTGGCGGACCCAAAACAATGTCACTATCCACTCACATAAAGGGGATGTTCAAAACGAACCAGTGGTGGCGGACCCAAATAATGTCACTAACCATGCACATAAAGGGGATGTTCACCCCAAATAAAAAGGCGCCGTGGTGGTGGTCTCATCGCCCTACCAACCACTATTAACAGAACTATGATGGGGGACCCCATTGTTCCCTATATCCATCATTCCAGTGCAAACAAGTCCATCAATATTTAGCCAAGTAAATATGCAGAAGTAGCCAAGTAAAACATGATCCGGAACAAAATCAACCAGAATAAACCATCTAGGAGTAGCCCAGGATCGGAACAAAGCTAAACATATAGCAGCTAGCATATAAAGAGGGATAGAAGGATTCACCCAACCATAGCAGCTAGCATAGAATAAAACAGGGCCAATTAAGTGTGCCCAGGAGTTAGCAAATAGAATCACCGTAATATTGATCATTTCTAGCTACTTGTAATCGAAGCGCGCAGAATTATTTTGCAAGTAATGAAACCCATCAAGAGTGGTGCAAGGCGGCCCAAAAGAAAAGAACATAGCATCAGCCCTTGCTTAAACAAGAATAAGGTGCAGCCCCCAATATTTGACCAAGATAAGAGGCAGTACCCCAAATTAACAAAGAACCCAAGTAGGAAGGGTGTAAATCTATGTATATATAGCAGCCCTTAGCCGGGATTTATACCACCATTCGGGACTAGCATAACCCAAGCAAGAGCAGCCCCAAAATGAATTCACCAAGCAGCCCCCCCCCCCCACCATAATTAGACAAAAGCAAGAGCAGCCCCAAATCAAGAAAAATTTATAACAGCAACAGCAGGCCAAGAACAACAACAGCAGCAGCAGGCCAACACATCAACCATAAAAAAAAAGACAGTAGCCCAAATTAGGACAGCAGCCCCCCAATTAAAAATAGCAGCCCTCCATTAGGCAATTATGAGAGAAGCAGCCCCCATATTGATCAGGAAAACCAAAACAAAAGGAAACCGCAGCCCCCCATATTGATCAGGAAAATCAAAACAAAAGTAAACAGTAGCCCCCCATTAGGCAATTATGAGAGGAGCAGCCCCCATATTGATCAGGAAAATCAAAACAAAAGAAAACAGCAGCCCCCCCCCCCCCCCCCCCCCCATTTGGCAATTATGAGAGAAGCAGCCCCCATATTGATCAGGAAAATCAAAACAAAAGAAAACAGCAGCCCCCCATTAGGCAATTATGAGAGGAGGAGCCCCCATATTGATCAGGAAAATCAAAACAAAAGAAAACAACAGCCCCCCATTTGGCAATTATGAGAGAAGCAGCCCCCATATTGATCAGGAAAATCAAAACAAAAGAAAACAGCAGCCCCCCATTAGGCAATTATGAGAGGAGCAACCCCCATATTGATCAGGAAAATCAAAACAAAAGAAAACAGTAGCCCCCCATTAAATTAGCACAGAAAAGGGCAGCACCCTAAACAGAATGCATAGGAAGCAAGAGCAGCCCCAAATCAACAAGGAGCAGCCCCCTCCCCCCCCCCCCCCCCCCCCCAATTCAAGAGCAAGGAGGCAGCCCCAAGCAGATAACCCAGCAGCCCCCAAAGTAAAAGAAATTCTAAAGCAGCAGCCCGGTTTAGACCCAATAAAAAATGAAAGCAGTTCCCAGCAAAAGCATAGCAGCAGCCAATTAAACAAAAATAAGAAACAGCCCTAGCTAGAATACGAGTGAGGCAACCCCCAAAACAAACAAAAATCTTCACTAACCAAGATAAAGAGAGGCAGCCACAAGAAGATATAAAGAGCCTTGCGAACAACCAAGAGAATGCTACTAATCAAGAAAGAAATACAGAAAAGAGATGGAGAGGAGGTAGGGGAAGAGTTTTCTTGCATCAAGCGAGATCCAAGGCCGCAACGCCTCCCAATCCGAGGAAAGCCCGACTAGAGCTCTCCAATCCTCTACTCCGACGAAGAAACCATACGCCGGTGACCCCCAAAACGCCACCACCGACGATCCCGCCGAACCCTAGCTCGCTCGGCAGACAGAGTTATCGAGGGAGGGGAGGAAGAGTATAATGCTGAAGGGGGGAGATGAATGGCTAATATATGTATATATATAATTATTAAACTTTTTTTATATATTATATATAAAAGTATAATTTTTATATATATTCACATATAAAAATTTATACATAAAAAACTTATATGCCTATACTCATATACGTAACAGTGAGTATATAAATATGCCTACATGCACCTCCCTATATGACAACGTGATTGCACAAATTTATTTATACAAGACCCAATATACACGAATATATTTGTATCTATATATATCTATACAAGTACCCGCATATATGCCCTATTTTTCTAGAAACGAAACACCGGTTGACGTCGACGCTCCCGAGACGGTAACGCCCTTTTGCCACGATGCCCTGAATTAATATTTCGCTTTAGAATAATTAGTATTAATTCCATATGTTTTATTGAAATTATTATAAGAAAAACCTGGGGCGTTACAGCCCCCCTCCTAACAAAAAGTTTCGGCCCAAAACTTTGCAACAACAATTCCAAATAAAGGAAAGCACATAAGATGAAGGCTTACCGGAGAAAACTAGCCGAAAAGATGAGGATAAGACTCTTTCATCGCTGATTCCAGCTCCCAGGTCGCACCCCGAACATCCTGATTACCCCAGAGGACCTTCACCAGGGGTGGACTTCCTTCGCAACACCCGATCCTGCCTCTCCAAAATACGAATAGGCTGCTCCACAAAAGACAGATTGGGCTGCAGCACTGGCACGAAATCCAGAACATGGCGATCGCTGCGGATGCACCTCCGCAACTGGCTCACATGGAAAATGTCGTGCACACCAGGGAAAGAGGCAGGTAACACCAACCTGTAAGCAGAAGCCCCGATGCGTTCGACGATCTCGAATGGGCCTACATACCTGGGGTCCAGCTTGTGGCTCTTCCCAAATCTCTTAACGCCTGCCATCGGGGACACCTTAAGAAACACTAGGTCCCCCACTGCAAAATCCAGATCACTCCTACGCCGATTGGCGTACTTCTCATAGCGCTCCTGAGCTATCCGCAGCTTCTCTCTGATCTGCGTCACAGCAAAACCCATCTCCTCCAAAGCCTCAGGACCCAGAACAGGCTTCTCGCCCACTTCAGCCCAAAATAGCGGAGTCCGACATCTCCTCCCATACAGCGCCTCAAACGGAGCCATCTACAAGCTCTCCTGGTAGCTATTGTTGTACGCGAACTCCATGAGCCCAAGGCGCTCATCCCAAGCTCCTCCATGCTCTATAATGTAGCACCGAATCATATCCTCCACGATCTGGTTAACCCTCTCTGTCTGCCCATTCGTCTACGGGTGATAAGCTGTAGAATACCTGAGATCGGTGCCCAAAGCCCCTTGCAGACTCTGCCAAAAACGGGAAGTGTATCTAGAATCACGATCAGACACTATGCTCGCGGGCATTCCATGCAGTCTAGTGACCTCCTGCACATACAGAGACGCAATCTTCTCCATAGAATAACCAGATTTGTACGGCACGAAATGAGCACACTTGGTCAATCTGTCCACGATGACCCACACCGCATCATGACCTCGTGGGGATCTCGGCAAACCAGTAATGAAGTCCATGGAGATGCTCTCCCACTTCCACAAGGGAATATCCAACGGTGCTAACTTGCCCCCGGGTCTCCTATGATCCGCCTTGACGCGCTGACAAGTGTAACACTGCGCTACGAACCTCGCAATATCGCCCTTCATGCCTGGCCACCACACGATCTGCTTCATATCACGATACATCTTCGTAGAGCCAGGATGATAAGATAAGCTGGAGTCGTGAGCCTCCTCGCAAATCTTTGCTCGAATATCCTCCACAGCGGGTATGCAAAGCCTACCCCGGTATCTCAAGGTACCCCCAACATCAATCGAGAAATCCGGCAACTCACCTCTCTCAGCTCTGCCCCGGAGGTGCTGCAAATCCAGATCATCCTTCTGGTGCAACTTCGTCAAAGCAATCCAGGACGGCTCTTCAACCTCCATACAAGACGGACCACCCCTGGGCTTCACCGCGATGCTCATAAAAAGGAGCTCCTCCACCAGGGACTGCACGGAGAGTCCGAAAAAAATAGAAGCTGACTTCCTGCTCAGGGCATCCGCCACTACGTTTGCCTTACCAGGGTGATAGAGGATCTCCCCATCATAATCAGCCACGTACTCCATCCACCGATGCTGGCGCAGGTTCAGCTCTCGCTGAGAGAACACGTAAATCAGGCTCTTGTGATCTGAGTAGATCTTGCACACCACTCCATACAAGAGATGCCTCCACAACTTCTGGGCATAAATCACCGCAGCAAACTCCAAATCATGCGTCGGGTAGTTCCGCTCATGCACCTTAAGCTGCCTCGACCCGTACGCAATGACCTTGCCCTCCTGCATGAGGACGCATCCAAGGCCTAACAGCGAAGCATCGACGTAGACCTGAAACTCCACTCCCTCAACCGGGAGAGCCAAAACCGGAGCGGAACACAGCCTTCTCTTTAACTCCTGAAAGGCCTCCTCGCACTGCTCGCTCCAATCGAAAGTCGCTTCCTTCCGCGTCAACCTAGTCAGAGGCGCGGAAATGCCTGAGAAACCTTCTACAACCCTCCGATAATAGCCTGCTAATCCCAAGAAACTTCGGATCTCCTTAGGCGACGACGACCTCTTCCAGTCCAAAACAGCAGCGACCTTCGCTGGGTCCACGGAGATGCCACCCTTGCTCACCACGTGACCCAAAAAGGAAACTTGCGAAAGCCAGCACTCGCATTTGCTCAGCTTGGCATACAGCTTGTGTGCCCTCAAGGTAGACATCACCAAACGCAGATGCCGAGCATGCTCCTCCTCGCTCGAAGAATAGATCAGCACATCGTCAATAAAAATCACCACGAACTGGTCCAGAATGTCCCGGAACACCCTGTTCATCAGATCCATGAAAGCAGAGGGCGCATTCGTCAGCCCAAAGGACATCACCAAGAACTCAAAATGTCCGTAACGCGACCGGAAAGCAGTTCACGGAACGTCTGAGTCGCGAATCCTCAACTGATGGTAACCGGATCAAAGGTCGATCTTCGAGAACACGCGGCTACCCTGCAACTGGTCAAACAAGTCATCAATCTGCGGCAACGGATATCTATTTTTGATAGTGACCTTGTTCAACTCTCTGCAATCGATGCATAGCCTCATCGTCCCATCCTTCTTCTTCACGAACAGAACCGGTGCACCCCAAGGCGACGAACTCGGCCTAAAAAATCCAAGATGTAGAAGCTCATCCAACTGAGTGAGCAGCTCCTCCAACTCCCGCGGTGCCATACGATAAGGTGCCTTCGCAATAGGGAGGGTCCCAGACTCCAAATCTACCATAAACTCTATTTCTCACTCAGGAGGGAGACCAGGAAAGTTGTCGGGAAAAACGTCCGGGTACTCCCGCACCACAGGGATATCTTCAACACAAGGCGTCGATGCACAAGCCGCAAGCAAAACAGAGACAAAGCAGACACGGCCATCAAACTCCGCCAAGGCCTGGGCACAGACTACTGGCATAACTGAGGAGTCTGACGCGGGAAGCCAAACAAGCTCCTGGGATGGCCATCATCCATCAGGAAATCCAAACGCTTACCCATGAACTGGATCACGACGTCATAACGGGCTAGCCAATCCATGCCCAAGATCACGTCAAAATCCTCCAGATCGATCACCTTCAAATCTGCATAGCCCAAAAATCCATCCAAAACAATCGGACTCTGCCTCATGCACAGATCTAACACCACCGAATCTCCGGACAGGTACTTAACACAAAACGGATCACCAACTCGCTCCAAAGCCCAGCGATGCCGATCCATAAACTTCTTGGCCACAAAAGAGTGAGTGGCACCAGAGTCAAACAGAACGTGCGCCCAACAATCTCGAACCTTAAACTCGCCTAACAAAGCAGTACAGACACACGACATAACAAAGATAGAACGCTGCTATAGCGACTAAATTACCACAAAAAGATTGGACTACAATGAGAACAAGGAAGAACCTGATACAAATAGCCTGCTAAGACTGGACTCAAACCTCTAGGAAGAGAGGACATACAAATACTTGCTTTTGCTACTGCTTTTTTTTTCTCTGGGAAAAGTAAATACATAATATCACGTTATACTCAGGATGGTATACCATCCTTTACCTCTCGTGCATCTCTCCCGTATGCAAATAAACTTTAAAATCTTACCTTCAAAATCATGGGTGTACATGTGTCATCGTGTAGATCTCTAGCTTGGCACGTGTGCTTATGCAATGTTATGTTATGCATGCAGTGCTATGCAAACTAAGAAAAGGCCTTAATGCATGCTATGAGCGGCGTACACATGCGATCTTATGCATCTCATACTACATATTATCGCATGCAACGAAAAAGAAAAATCTAATGGACACGCATGCGACCTACATTATGCATCCCATACTACATAACAGTCGTATGTTGTCACCTATGAGGATCCATATACAGACACATATTATGCATCCCATACTACATAATATGCCCCGTATACTTCTTTCATGCTTATGACTGTAGTGTTCGTGCTTCAGCCAAGATCTACCGATGACCCATCGGTGAGTGTATGCAATGATTAACGATTCTTACTGGACGGTTAACCGGGCCAACCAGACCATTCCCAGCAACCCGGCTAACCTCCCTATGATACCAACTGTCACAACCTGTATTTTCCCGAAATAATTTATAATATCAGAGTAAAGGGGGAAAACACGCGTCATGATGCCACGTCCTGTAGGGGACAACTACAGACGTTCAAGCGAGCACTCAAACGAACATTTTTATGAGAAAAGATGTGAATTAATAAAAGTATTTTATCTTTAAGGTTATTTTCATTAGGTTAGGAAGCCGTGCCCCTCGGCCCTGCGGTTTACATAGCCGCTCTTTATCAAAAATATGCGTACACAACGGAAGATAATAAGTTCATTTTATTCCTAACGACGCTGAAGACCAGAGACGTCTCCAGGGCGATCGCCGGTCTAAATTTAGTATATAATAAAGAAGTATCATTATATTCTGTTTTACACTTTGCAAATAGGTGATACTTAATAATAAATGCGACAAACAGTTAAAAGAACAAATTTTTATCTGCTAAAAGAACTACATTAATATTCAGCAAAATAGGCTTTTCCCAAAGTGTACATATACAAAATAACCAAGTAGCAGAAAAAGAAACTAGCAGCAGCATGAGCAAGTAAGCCAAACAAAAGCGGTACGGGCGTCAACAACTGATACGAACCCGCAGGAAAAAAAAGTAGTCAACAGTCCCAAAAAGAAGGAAGAGCTGCAACAACAGAACTGAATCCTTACCTAATAGGGAGGAAAGCCCTCCACCCGAGAAACCGAACAACCCTGCTCTAAGACCTGCGGCAGCTACGAACCTGAACCTGAGGCATCCATAAGAAAAGAATGCCTCAACCCAAAGGGTGCAAGAAAACAGCATAGTTAAAAGTAAGAGCAGGAGAAGTAACAAGTGACATATCCAAGCTGAAAGGGGTATATAAATACATATATATATACATATACACATATATATAACTATATATACGCTTATATAAAGATTTCAGTAATAGAAGGTTAGGAAGATCCCGCATAGAACCAGCCCGATAAGCAAGAGCATGACTAAACTTGGCATATAATGCAAAAATGGACCAGTGGTGGCGGACCCAAAACAATGTCACTATCCACTCACACAAAGGGGATGTTCAAAACGAACCAGTGGTGGCGGACCCAAATAATGTCACTAACCACGCACATAAAGGGGATGTTCACCCCAAATAAAAAGGCGTCGTGGTGGTGGTCTCATCGCCCTACCAACCACTATTAACAGAACTATGATGGGGGACCCCATCGTTCCCTATATCCATCATTCCAGTGCAAACAAGTCCCAATATTTAGCCAAGTAAATATGCAGAAGTAGCCAAGTAAAACATGATACAGAACAAAATCAACCAGAATAAACCATCTAGGAGTAGCCCAGGATCGGAACAAAGTTAAACATATAACAGCTAGCATATAAAAGAGGGATAGAAGGATTCACCCAACCATAGCAGCTAGCATATAATAAAATAGGGCCAATTAAGTGTGCCGAGGAGTTAGCAAATAGAATCACCGTAATATTGATCATTTCTAGCTACTTGTAATCGAAGCGCGCAAAATTATTTTGCAAGTAATTAAACCCTTCAAGGGTGGTGCAAGGCAGCCCAAAAGAAAAGAACATAGCATCAGCCCTTGCTTAGACAAGAATAAGGTGCAGCCCCCAATATTTGACCAAGATAAGAGGCAGTACCCCAAATTAACAAAGAACCCAAGTAGGAAGGGTGTAAATCTATGTATATATAGCAGCCCTTAGCCGGGATTTATACCACCATTCGGGACTAGCATAACCCAAGCAAGAGCAGCCCCAAAATGAATTCACCAAGCAGCAGCCCCCCCCCCCCCCCCCCCCCCCCCCATAATTATACAAAAGCAAGAGCAGCCCCAAATCAAGAAAAATTTATAACAGCAACAGCAGGCCAAGAACAACAACAGCAGCAACAGGCCAACACATCAACCACAAAAAAAGACATTAGCCCAAATTAGGACAGCAGCCCCCAAATTAGGACAGCAGCCCCCCATTAGGCAATTATGAGAGAAGCAGCCCCCATATTGATCCGTAAAACCAAAACAAAAGAAAACCGTAGCCCCCCCATATTGATCAGGAAAATGAAAACAAAAGTAAACAACAGCCCCCCATTAGGCAATTATGAGAGGAGCAACCCCCATATTGATCAGGAAAATCAAAACAAAAGAAAACAGCAGCCCCCCATTTGGCAATTATGAGAGAAGCAGACCCCATATTGATCAGGAAAATCAAAACAAAAGAAAACAGCAGCCCCCCATTAGGCAATTATGAGAGGAACAGCCCCCATATTGATCAGGAAAATCAAAACAAAAGAAAACAGCAGCCCCCCATTTGGCAATTATGAGAGAAGCAGCCCCCATATTGATCAGGAAAATCAAAACAAAAGAAAACAGCAGCCCCCCATTAGGCAATTATGAGAGGAGCAGCCCCCATATTGATCAGGAAAATCAAAACAAAAGAAAACAGCAGCCCCCCATTCAATTAGCACAGAAAAGGGCAGCACCCTAAACAGAATGCATAGGAAGCAAGAGCAGCCCCAAATCAACAAGGAGCAGCCCCCCCCCCCCCCAATTCAAGAGCAAGGAGGCAGCCCCAAACAGATAACCCAGCAGCCCCCAAAGTAAAAGAAATTCTAAAGCAGCAGCCCGGTTTAGACCCAATAAAAAATGAAAGCAGTTCCCAGCAAAAGCATAGCAGCAGCCAATTAAACAAAAATAAGAAACAGCCCCAGCTAGAATACGAGTGAGGCAACCCCCAAAACAAAAACAAAAAATCTTCACTAACCAAGATAAAGAGAGGCAGCCACAAGAAGATATAAAGAGCCTTGCCAACAACCAAGAGAATGCTACTAATCAAGAAAGAAATACAGAAAAGAGATGGAGAGGAGGTAGGGGAAGAGTTTTCTTGCCTCAAGTGAGATCCAAGGCCGCAACACCTCCCAATCCGAGGAAAGCCCGACAAGAGCTCTCCGATCCTCTACTCCGACGAAGAAACCATGCGCCGGTGACCCCCAAAATGCCACCACCGACGATCCCGACGAACCCTAGCTCGCTCGGCAGACAGAGTTATCGAGGGAGGGGAGGAAGAGTATAATGCTGAAGGGGGAGATGAATGGCTAATATATGTATATATATAATTATTAAACTCTTATATATATTATATATAAAAGTATAATTTTTTTATATATTCACATATAAAAATTTATACATAAAAAAACTTATATGCCTATACTCATATACGTAACGGTGAGTATATAAATACGCCTACATGCACCTCCCTATATGACAACGTGATTGCACAAATTTATTTATACAAGACCCAATATACACGAATATATTTGTATCTATATATATCTATACAAGTACCCGCATATATGCCCTTGTTTCTAGAAACGAAACACCGGTTGACGTCCACGCTCCCGAGACGGTAACGCCCTTTCTCCACGATGCCCTGAATTAATATTTCGCTTTAGAATACTTATTATTAATTCCATATGTTTTATTGAAATTATTATAAGAAAAACCTGGGGCGTTACAACCAGTTCATCGAATGGCATCTACTTTCGTCGAACACCATTTCGTCGAATGACATTTTCGTCGAACGGCATCAAATTTCGTCGAACACCATTTCGTCGATTCGCTAGCGCCAGCAGTAGTGCTAACGCTCCGCAGTAGCAACAACACAACATATTCCAATGGAGATTTGAATGCACAGGATCCTGCATGTTGTAAACACAAAAACAAATATGATCAAATACAATAAGATTTGTTATTGTCAAACTAAGAGATGCGGAAAGCATGTTCCAACACAACTTGCCACCAGGCCTTTTTGATCTGCCTTGACACGCTTGCAGGTGAAGCACTCAGACACAAATTTAGCTATGTCATTCTTCATTCCATACCACCACACGATCTGTTTCAAATCTCTATACATTTTCATAGAACCAGGGTGGTTGTCCATACTAGAACCATGTGCTTCATCGTAAATCCTTGTCCGAATATTACCCACCGCGGGGATACAAAATCTACCTCGGTACTTCAGGGTACCATCTTCTTCTATCGAGAAGTCAGGCAATTCCCCCTTCTCTGTCCTTCCTCGGAGTTGCTGAAGATCGTGATCTTCTTTCATATGCACCCTCATGAGGGTGATCCACGAAGGCTCTTCTACCTCCAATCAAGAGGGCCCGACACTATTGCCGACTGAAATGTCCATCAAAAGGAACTCCTCAACCAAAGACTGCACGATAAGGTTGAAGATCTGCGCGGTCTTTCTTCTTAATGCATCGGCTACCACATTAGCCTTGCCCGGATGATATAGGATTTCTACGTCATAATCTGTAACGCACTCCAACCACCTACGCTGACGCAAATTCAGCTCCTTCTGCATGAAGACGTACTTCAAGCTCTTATGATCTGTATAAATCTTGCACAATGCGCCATACAGTAAATGTCTCCAAAGCTTCAGGGCGTAGATCGCAGCCGCAAATTCCAGATCGTGCGTAGGATAATTTTTCTCATGGACTTTCAGCTGTCTCAACCCGTACGCAATCACTTTACCTCCCTGCATCATGACACATCCGAGACCGACGTGTGATGCATCCACATAAATTGCGTACTCCTCTCCTTCGGTAGGTAAGGTCAAAACTAGTGCAGTGCACAATCTCCTCTTTAATTCTTGAAAGGCTCCTTTGCACACATCGCTCCACACGAAAGTTGTGTTCTTCTACATGAGCTTAGTCATCAGGGCAGACAATACTGAATATCCTTCCACAAACCTCCTATAATAACCTGCCAACCCCAGGAAGCTTCTGATATCCTTGGGTGTAGTAGGTCTCTTCCAATTCATAACCGCAGAAATCTTCTCTGGATCCACAAAAATTCCATCCTTACTTACTACAGGACCCTGAAAGGACACCTGAGGAAGCCAAAACTCACACTTGCTCAGTTTCGCATATAACTTATGCTCCCTCAAGGTAGCCAACACCAATCGCAAGTGCTGAGCATACTCCTCGGCGCTTTGAGAATACACGAGAACGTCGTCTATAAACACGACCATGAAATGATCCTAGAAATCTTTGAACACTCGGTTCATCATATCCATGAAGGCAGAGGGTGCATTCGTTAGTCCAAAGGACATCACCAAAAACTCAAAATGTCCATACCAAGATTGAAAAGTTGTCCGTGGAACATCTGACTCACGGATCCTTAACTGGTGGTACCCTGAACGAAGATCGATCTTTGAAAATACAGTGCTACCACGCAACTGATCAAACAGATCGTTTATCCTCGGAAACGGATACCTGTTCTTGATGGTTACTTTGTTCAATTCTCGATATTCAATGCACAACCTCATAGATCCATCCTTTTTCTTTAAAAATAAGATTGGAGCATGTTGGAACAACCCAATTACTGATTTGCGCTAGGATCACTATCTGTTTATTAGGATAAAGTTGACCCCAATGTATAGTCAATGGGTCAAGGGTTTAGGCTGTTAGAACTCAAGAAAATATTCAGGTTCTGCGTTCGACGAACGACATACTGCGTTCGACGAACTCCTCTCTACGATCGACGAAAGTTCTCTTCAGCTGCATTCGACAAAATCCAAGCACCGCTCGATGAAATATCAAGGAAGTTGCGATCCACGAAAAGCTCTCTGCGTTCGACGAACGGCTTACACTCTGCGTTCGACGAACGGCTTACACTCTGCGTTCAACGAATGGCTTGCATTGAGCGTTCGACGAATGGCTTGGTTCATCTCAGCGGCTCAGCGGTCGACGAACAGACTAAGTCTCAGCGGTCGACGATATGTCTCAACGGTCGACGAAATATTCAGATCGACGAACTCAACATTGTGTTCGACGATCTTAGTTCTCCAGCCAAGCAAGCAGATAAGTTCTTTCAGTTCGACGAACTCCAGCGTCCGTTCGACGAACTTAGTCTGCGTTCGATGAATATCTTCAGATTGACGAACTCAACTCTGAGATCGACGAATCCAATTCTGTTCGATGAACTTGTTTCTCAGATCGATGAATTTTCTAGACAACAGATTTATTTCAGAAGATCAGTTATAATTTCTCAGATCTCAGATCGTCTATCATCAAAATATTCAGATCGACCTTCAGCAAGTTAAGTAAGAAATTTATTTCCTTCCTTATTATATTTCTTCCCGAGAAAATAGCTGTTGGCATATATTGGAAAAGGATATCATTTATTGACAAGGAAAAGGATTAAAGATTTGTTGAATCAGTTGCAGTTCCAAGGAAATATTAAATGCAGAATATTTTATTCCTTATTCTGATTTGAATTTTAAATCAGAGAGATGTATTATCAAAAAGTAATAAGGAAGAATATACAGAGTTACAACACGACAGCAGTACAGAACATATCACAGAATAGCTATACAAAAAAAAACAGTTGAGAAAAATATGCAGGAAGAAGAAAGAAAAAGCTAACAGATCATCTTCTTCTTCCTCAAGCAGCACCTCATTACTGAGAACATCATCAACACCTTCTCTCAGTCTCTGCTGCAAGATCAGATCTTCAAAGAGCAACAATAATCTGAGGAACTTATTCTTTCAGATTCATCAGCTACAGGAAGATCAGTACATTCAAGAGAAAGCTCCAGCCATCTACTATCAAACACTTTCAATCAGACAGAGGAGCTTTACAACATCAACAATCCACTAGAGTCTTCTCTCAGAATATTGACAGAGAAGAACTTCATAACCCTTCTTATCCCCTCTTGTACAGGGTTCTAACTCCCTTCAAAAGTTAACTCATTGGTGACAGGGCACCTGAACAAAAACCTGTGGTTTGGTTAGAGCACCTGATCAAAAGCTCACTTGGTGTGTGGACACCTGATCAAAACTCCCTTGGTGTTAGGGCACCTGATCAAAAACCTAGTGGATCCTACCAAGTGTGGTAGAAGAGTAGACGTACCCAGGTTTATTGGGGAACTACTATAAAAATCCTTGTGCCATCTGTGTTGTGATTTTCTGTGTGCTGTGTTGTGTGCTGATTTGTTTTATTTAGTTTTATAACTCACTTTGCAATACACATATAAGTATCACTATTTTAATTCCGCTATAAAAATAAGTGAAAAACTTTTAATACTCTATTCACCCCCCCCCCTCTAGAGTAAATCTAAGATCTAACTTCACCTTCAATTGGTATCAAAGCGTGGTTGATTATATCAATCACTTTCAGCTGATATCAATTGCACTTTCAATTGGTATCAGAGGGTAGTTGATTCTTTACAGGCTAACACCTGAATCAAAAAGATCAATTAGATCTTAATTTATTTTAGAGTTTTCTTTTTCTAAAAACTCATGGCACAGAACAAAGAATATTCTAGCACAAGACCTCTTATGTGCAATCTAAATAAGTTTGCACTATGGAAGGCGAGGATTAGATTGTACATGAATTCTATTGACGAAGAAATTTTCAAAGTTATTTTGACAGGACCTCCTGCTCCTACAGCAACAACTAGTGATGAAGCCACAACTTACAACAGTGATGTTCCACCACCTGAGTGGACAGAAGCTCAGAAGAAGCAGAGAAGTGCAGATGCCAAAGCTATGAATATTTTGGCACAAACAATGTCTGATGACATTTTCCAAAGAGTTGTGGAATGCACTTCTGCAAGGGAGATCTGGATCTCACTCAACAATATGGTTGAAGAATCAGCAGATGAAAGAAAGGACAGAAGATCTCACCTTATATCTCAATATGAGAACTTCAAGAAGGGAGAAAATGAAAGTGTAGCTGATATGTATAACAGGCTCAGCCTCATAATCAATGAGCTGAAGACCTTGGACAAAGTGATCTCCATCACTGAGGTCAATGATAAGATCCCATTGTGCTTCCCCAGCACATGGGACTCTAGGATCTGGCCAATCAAGGAAGCCAGAAGCCTTAATGAGATCTCCATTGAGAGCTTGTTAGGAAAACTCAAATCCTATGAGCAGCTTAACAAATCTAGAGAAGCTGAACAATCAACTTCATCTTCCGCATCCAAGAAGGAGAAAAGTATAGCTTTCCATGCTACTGAAGAAGAAGAAAAAGCTCCAAGAGATGAGGAGTTCATGAGCCTTCTAGCCAAAAGGTTCTACAAGATGGCTAGAAAGGATTTCAGAAAAAAGGATTCCAGATCAAGAGAAAAACCAAGGTATGATAAATCAAATTCTAAAGAAATTATCTGTTTTGGTTGCAGGAAACCTGGACACTTTCTGTTTGAGTGTTTAGAGAATCAGAAGAAGGAAAAGAGAAAGGACAAAGAAGAAAGAAGGCACTCCAGCAAGTCTTCCTCCCACAAACACAAACACAAGGGAAGAGGATTTGTAGTTGAAACTTGGAGTGAAACTGAGTCAGAGTCTTCATCCAGTTCTTCTGATGATGAAGAAGAATCAAAGGAGAATGACCAATGCCTGATGGCCATTTATGACTCAAGCAGTGAGTCAGAGAATGCATCTTCATCCAGCTCTTCTGATGATGAGGATGATGAAGAAGAGAGAAATTTCTGCATGATTGCTATCAATGCCTCAGCAAACAACTCAGAAGAATCAGAATCAGAGTCTGACAATGATGCTGATCAGGTAATCTCTAATTTGGATTTCAATTCAATTGAATTCAAAGATGAATTCAAAGTTCTTTGCTTAGACTTAATCAAATCTGAGAAGGAAATAATCTCTCTCAGAAATAAGTTGGCTGAAATGAACCAATTAAGTGTAGAAAATGCTAATCTTAAGAAAGATTTGGCTGCCTCTAGAGAACATATTATTCTCATTGAGAACAAATTATCTGAGGCTAAAAAATTTGAAGAATCCCTAAATGGGAGAAGCATCAAACTGATGGACATCACAAGCACAGTAAATACCAGATTAAGTGGCAAACTAGGCTTGGGTGCATCATCAAGTAAGCCACATCTTATTAAGAAGAACGTACTTTCTACACCAATAAAGTTCATCTCTACCAAGGGAAAATAGGTTGTAGAAATAGATGAAAACATTTCAAGCAAAGCTGTTAAGGATAAAAGAATTCAGAAGAATTCGTCGAACAGAGCTCGACAAAATGAATTCACTTCGTCGAACGGAGATCGACGAACTCTGAAGCCAGAATTTTAGCATAATTATTATTCGAACGGCGCTCGACGAAAGCATGTCCATTCGTCGAACGGCGATCGATGAACTCAGCCCAGTTCGTCGAACGGAAAATTTACTGAAGATCAAAAGAATTCGTGTTCTTCACATACGTTCAATCCTTTCACTAAATTGATAATTCCTCCAAGGAGATATCATCCACAAGGTTATAAGGGTCAGCCTGAAATGTCTTTCATTTCAGAGTTTTGTGGAAAATCAAAAGGACCTAAAGTAGTCTGGGTCAAGAACATCTAATGTATCAAATAAGGAGAGGAACACCACCTCTACCAGAGACATTTTGTAGGTACAGGATCACTATCTCATTCAGGTCATTTCTTCCAAGATATTCTTCAACTGTTTGAAGAACACCAACTTAAGAAGTCATTGACCACCAGGATCAAACTCATTTTTCTTTTGATATCAGAGACCTCAAATGATACCAGAGGTCACTTTCAATTGGTATCAAACTATCAGTTGCAGAAATAAAAGAAAGGGTTTACACTCTCAAGACAGAGAATGCAAATGAAATTGCAAGTTCAATATCAGAAAACCAGGACTTTCAATTGGTATCAAAATCAAAGCTTACCTTTCAATTGGTGTCAGAATCAAACCCCCAGTAGCTGATAATAAAGGAATGGGTACACACCCTTAAGACAAAGAATGCAACAACATTATCAGATCAAATTTCTGGAAATCAGATTGCATCCTTCCCTACCTCCATCTAATGTCCCCTCTTCAAGGGGCATAGCTTCAGGCCTTCCTGAAACTAGGCAGGGGGAGAAGTTCAATGAAGAAGCTCCATATGATGCAATTTTTGCTCAGGGGGAGATGTCCTATTGATGCGATGATTCGGCAAGTGCACCGGTCGCGCAAGTAATAATAATGGGGAAAATCCCCGAGTGTCGGTCTCTTGAGGAACACAGTAAGGTGGAGTTAGGTTTCGAGGAAGGACTTGAGATTGAAGTCCTTAAATCGGATGGAATGCGGGGGAGTTGGGTTGGCTTTTGGAAAATAAAATAAAAGCTATCAACTACTCCTATGCAATGTCGCTATGCAATGCTTCGCTTGGCAGGATGGAGACTAGGCAGGCCTTGAGCGCGCTGCGTCGAAAGGGCGGATGGACGAGTAGGCAAGCGGAATCGAACTATGCAGGCCTTGAGCGCACTGCTTCGTTAGGCGGGATGGAATACGGGCCGCGATGCCACGCTTCAGTAGGCGGATGGACGAGCAGGCTAGCGGATGGAATGGTTCGCACCGGCGGAGTCGGAATGGATTACACGGGCCGCTATGCCACGCTTCGCTAGGCGGATGGAAGAGTAGGCATACGGATGAGGGTCGCAAGCACCTTTTTGACAAGCACGCCACTAGCAATTGCTAGTGCGGCACCGGACACGGTGGTGGAGTGGAAAATGGATGGTGGCGCACCTCAAGCAACTCAAATAGATAAATTACACAATCACATAGACATGAAATATATATGTAAATATAACTAATTCAAGTGCCACTTCATCATAATGATTAGATCTAGCTACATATACATCAAAAAGAGAAGAATAAGACAAGAAATCGACCGAATCCGAAGTCTCGTTGTAGATTCACGGTTGGAATCGCCGGGTTGTCAATCCGCGTCCAAGCTCGGTCCGCAACTACGTCCGGGGTAGAGAGAGTTGTCACGACTCTCCAATGGACCCGTCTTCTTCGTGTCACGATCCGGTAGAGGTTGCAAACTTCCTCTTGCTTGATGGCAATGGCGGCTAGGTCTTCCTTTGGAGCTCTTGCATGAAGGAGGAGGCCGAGAGGAAACTCCGGCTCAAGATTGGCGTGAAGAACAAGCCCGGAGCACCTCCAGATGGTGGGCGGCGGTGGAGGGGCGAAACTGGCGCGGAACGGCGGAAGAACGGCGGAAAAATGCGGAGTATATGACCTAAATCGCGAGCAGGTCGATTTATAGGCGCTGGAATAAACAGTGCGCACGGTCAGTGGCGCACGACCAGTGGTCGTGCGCACTAGAATTCGGTGATCGTGCGCTCTGCCTGGACGGAACCTGCAAAGACAGAAATTATGAAATAACATGTTCGCACGACCAGTGGCGCACGACCGGTGGTCGTGCGCACTATCGTAGGTGGTCGTGCGCACTATCGTAGGTGGTCGTGCGCACTGGTTGAAACAGAACTCATGAAATTGATGATAAGCGCGCACGAACAGTGGCGCACGACCGGTGGTCGTGCGCACTAGCGTAGATGGTCGTGCGCACTGCACCAAACAGAACTCATAAAAAGGGTTAAGTGCACACGATCAGTGGCGCACGACCAGTGGTCGTGCGCAATAGAACCGGTGATCGTGCGCAGTGTTCCTGTGCAGAATTGCACCGGAAACACCTGCACGACACCTGTTCCAGCGTATGACACCAGTCTAGCCACTGAAAGTGGGACTTAACATCGCAAGAAAACTAAGAACAAAGAAAGATACGAAATAACACCAAAATGGGCCTAGAAGTGCACATAGCAAGTGATAACAAATATAAGCTAAAACAAGGCTAAAGTGCAGTGGAATGACTAGAAAAACGGCCCAAATGAGTCCATAAAAGTGTATATGATCAGGACTCATCACCTATGAACTAGGTAGGGGGAGATACTTTCAAGGGGAGAAGCTTTATAAAGAACCTCCAGTCTCAGGGGGAGATGCTTTCAGAAAGGGGAAGATAACTTATGAACAAGCTTCACATAATGCAATTTCAGATGCAGTGTTTGCTCCAGTTTAATGCAGATTCAGATACAGCTTTTGATATTGAAGAAGCAATAGTGACAGATTCAGATAATCAATTTTTGCTACAGCTCAGAGAATCAAATCCAAAGCAGAAGATTTTGAAAAGCAGAATTCAGAAAGTCAAAGGTTCTATTTAATTGTTTTTCATTATTTGTTTTCAATGTAATGTTTCTAAACTCAGAGTATCATATTTTATATCTGATGAAATGTTTATAATCTGTCAGATATATATACTCTGTGTTTTGTTTGTTTTAATTTTTCTTAAATAGTGTCCTAACCCAAATAGGGGGAGATTGTTGGAACAACCCTATTACTGATTTGGGCTAGGATCACTATCTGTTTATTAGGATAAAGTTGACCCCAATGTATAGTCAATGGGTCAAGGGTTTAGGCTGTTAGAACTCAAGAAAATATTCAGGTTCTGCATTCGACGAACGACATACTGCGTTCGACGAACTCCTCTCTATGATCGACAAAAGTTCTCTTCAGCTGCGTTCGACGAAATCCAAGCACCGCTCGACGAAATATCAAGGAAGCTGTGATCCACGAAAAGCTCTCTGCGTACGAACGGCTTACACTCTGCGTTCGACGAACGACTTACACTCTGCGTTCGACGAACGGCTTGCATTGAGCGTTCGACGAACGGCTTGCTTCATCTCAGCGGCTCAGCATTCGACGAACAGACTAAGTCTCAGCGGTCGACGATCTGTCTCAGCGGTCGACAAAATATTTAGATCGACGAGCTCAACATTGTGTTCGATGATCTTAGTTCTCCAGCCAGGCAAGCAGATAAGTTCTTTCAGTTCGACGAACTCCAGCGTCTGTTCGATGAACTCAGTCTGCGTTCGACAAATATCTTTAGATCGACAAACTCAGCTCTGAGATCGACGAATCGAATTCTGTTCGGCGAACTTGTTTCTCAGATCGACGAATTTTCTAGATAGCAGATTTATTTCAGAAGATCAATTATAATTTCTCTGATCTCAGATCGTCTATCACCAAAATATTCAGATCGACCTTCAGCAAGTTAAGTAAGAGATTTATTTCCTTCCTTATTATATTCCTTCCCGAGAAAATAGCTGTTGGCTTATATTGGAAAAGGATATCATTTATTGAAAAGGAAAAGGATTAAAGATTTGATGAATCAGTTGCAGTTCCAAGGAAATATTAAATGCAGAATATTTTATTCCTTATTCTGATTTGAATTTTAAATCAGAGAGATGTATTATCAAAAAGTAATAAGGAAGAATATACAGAGTTACAACACGACAGCAGTACAGAACATATCACAGAATAGCTATACAAAAAAAAAACAGTTGAGAAAAATATGCAGGAAGAAAAAAGAAAAAGCTAACAGATCATCTTCTTCTTCCTCAAGCAGCACCTCATTCACTGAGAACATCATCAACACCTTCTCTCAGTCTCTGCTGCAAGATCAGATCTTCAAAGAGAAACAATAATCTGAGGAACTTATTCTTTCTGATTCATCAGCTACAGGAAGATCAGTACATTCAAGAGAAAGCTCCAGCCATCTACTGTCAAACATTTTCAATCAGACAGAGGAGCTTTACAACATCAACAATCCACTAGAGTCTTCTCTCAGAATATTGACAGAGAAGAACTTCATAACCCTTCTTATCCCCTCTTGTACAGGGTTCTAACTCCCTTCAAAAGTTAACCCATTGGTGACAGGGCACCTGAACAAAAACCTGTGGTTTGGTTAGAGCACCTGATCAAAAGCTCACTTGGTGTGTGGACACCTGATCAAAACTCCCTTGGTGATAGGGCACCTGATCAAAAACCTAGTGGATCCTACCAAGTGTGGTAGAAGAGTAGACGTACCCAGGTTTATTGGGGAACTACTATAAAAATCCTTGTGTCATCTGTGTTGTGATTTTCTGTGTGTTGTGCTGTGTGCTGATTTGTTTTATTTAGTTTTATAACTCACTTTGCAATACACATATAAGTATCACTATTTTAATTCCGCTATAAAAATAAGTGAAAAACTTTTAATACTCTATTCCTTATTATATTCCTTCCCGAGAAAATAGCTGTTGGCTTATATTGGAAAAGGATATCATTTATTGAAAAGGAAAAGGATTAAAGATTTGATGAATCAGTTGCAGTTCCAAGGAAATATTAAATGCAGAATATTTTATTCCTTATTCTGATTTGAATTTTAAATCAGAGAGATGTATTATCAAAAAGTAATAAGGAAGAATATACAGAGTTACAACACGACAGCAGTACAGAACATATCACAGAATAGCTATACAAAAAAAAACAGTTGAGAAAAATATGCAGGAAGAAAAAAGAAAAAGCTAACAGATCATCTTCTTCTTCCTCAAGCAGCACCTCATTCACTGAGAACATCATCAACACCTTCTCTCAGTCTCTGCTGCAAGATCAGATCTTCAAAGAGAAACAATAATCTGAGGAACTTATTCTTTCTGATTCATCAGCTACAGGAAGATCAGTACATTCAAGAGAAAGCTCCAGCCATCTACTGTCAAACATTTTCAATCAGACAGAGGAGCTTTACAACATCAACAATCCACTAGAGTCTTCTCTCAGAATATTGACAGAGAAGAATTTCATAACCCTTCTTATCCCCTCTTGTACAGGGTTCTAACTCCCTTCAAAAGTTAACCCATTGGTGACAGGGCACCTGAACAAAAACCTGTGGTTTAGTTAGAGCACCTGATCAAAAGCTCACTTGGTGTGTGGACACCTGATTAAAACTCCCTTGGTGATAGGGCACCTGATCAAAAACCTAGTGAATCCTACCAAGTGTGGTAGAAGAGTAGACGTACCCAGGTTTATTGGGGAACTACTATAAAAATCCTTGTGTCATCTGTGTTGTGATTTTCTGTGTGCTGTGCTGTGTGCTGAATTGTTTTATTTAGTTTTATAACTCACTTTGCAATACACATATAAGTATCACTATTTTAATTCCGCTATAAAAATAAGTGAAAAACTTTTAATACTCTATTCACCCCCCCCCCCCCCTCTAGAGTAAATCTAAGATCTAACCTCACCTTCAATTGGTATCAAAGCGTGGTTGATTATATCAATCACTTTCAGCTGATATCAATTGCACTTTCAATTGGTATCAGAGGGTAGTTGATTCTTTACAGGCTAACACCTGAATCAAAAAGATCAATTAGATCTTAATTTATTTTAGAGTTTTCTTTTTCTAAAAACTCATGGCACAGAACAAAGAATATTCTAGCACAAGACCTCTTATGTGCAATCTAAATAAGTTTGCACTATGGAAGGCAAGGATTAGATTGTACATGAATTCTATTGACGAAGAAATTTTCAAAGTTATTTTGCCAGGACCTCCTGCTCTTACAGCAACAACTAGTGATGAAGCCACAACTAACAACAATGATGTTCCACCACCTGAGTGGACAGAAGCTCAGAAGAAGCAGAGAAGTGCAGATGCCAAAGCTATGAATATTTTGGCACAAACAATGTCTGATGACATTTTCCAAAGAGTTGTGGAATGCACTTCTGCAAGGGAGATCTGGATCTCACTCAACAATATGGTTGAAGGATCAGCAGATGAAAGAAAGGACAGAAGATCTCACCTTATATCTCAATATGAGAACTTCAAGAAGGGAGAAAATGAAAGTGTAGCTGATATGTATAACAGGCTCAGCCTCATAATCAATGAGCTGAAGACCTTGGACAAAGTGATCTCCATCACTGAGGTCAATGATAAGATCCCATTGTGCTTCCCCAGCACATGGGACTCTAGGATCTGGCCAATCAAGGAAGCCAGAAGCCTTAATGAGATCTCCACTGAGAGCTTGTTAGGAAAACTCAAATCCTATGAGCAGCTTATCAAATCTAGAGAAGCTGAACAATCAACTTCATCTTCAGCATCCAAGAAGGAGAAAAGTATAGCTTTCCAAGCTACTGAAGAAGAAGAAAAAGCTCCAAGAGATGAGGAGTTCATGAGCCTTCTAGCCAAAAGGTTCTACAAGATGGCTAGAAAGGATTTCAGAAAAAAGGATTCCAGATCAAGAGAAAAACCAAGGTATGATAAATCAAATTCTAAAGAAATTATCTGTTTTGGTTGCAGGAAACCTGGACACTTTCTGTTAGAGTGTTTAGAGAATCAGAAGAAGGAAAAGAGAAAGGACAAAGAAGAAAGAAGGCACTCCAGCAAGTCTTCCTCCCACAAACACAAACACAAGGGAAGAGGATTTGTAGTTGAAACTTGGAGTGAAACTGAGTCAGAGTCTTCATCCAGTTCTTCTGATGATGAAGAAGAATCAAAGGAGAATGACCAATGCCTGATGGCCATTTATGACTCAAGCAGTGAGTCAGAGAATGCATCTTCATCCAGCTCTTCTGATGATGAGGATGATGAAGAAGAGAGAAATTTCTGCATGATTGCTATCAATGCCTCAGCAAACAACTCAGAAGAATCAGAATCAGAGTCTGACAATGATGCTGATCAGGTAATCTCTAATTTGGGTTTCAATTCAACTGAATTCAAAGTTCTTTGCTTAGACTTAATCAAATCTGAGAAGGAAATAATCTCTCTCAGAAATAAGTTGGCTGAAATGAACCAATTAAGTGTAGAAAATGCTAATCTTAAGAAAGATTTGGCTGCCTCTAGAGAACATATTATTCTCATTGAGAACAAATTATCTGAGGCTAAAAAATTTGAAGAATCCCTAAATGGGAGAAGCATCAAACTGATGGACATCACAAGCACAGTAAATACCAGATTAAGTGGCAAACTAGGCTTGGGTGCATCATCAAGTAAGCCACATCTTATTAAGAAGAACATACTTTCTACACCAATAAAGTTCATCTCTACCAAGGGCAAAGAGGTTGTAGAAATAGATGAAAACATTTCAAGCAAAGCTGTTAAGGATAAAAGAATTCAGAAGAATTCGTCGAACAGAGCTCGACAAAATGAATTCACTTCGTCGAACGGAGATCGACGAACTCTGAAGCCAGAATTTTAGCATAATTATTATTCGAACGGCGCTCGACGAAAGCATGTCCATTCGTCGAACGACGATCGATGAACTCAGCCCAGTTCGTCGAACGGAAAATTTACTGAAGATCAAAAGAATTCTAATTCTTCACATACGTTCAATCCTTTCACTAAATGGATAATTCCTCCAAGGAGATATCATCAACAAGGTTATAAGGGTCAGCCTGAAATGTCTATCATTTCAGAGTTTTGTGGAAAATCAAAAGGACCTAAAGTAGTCTGGGTCAAGAACATCTAATGTATCAAATAAGGAGAGGAACACCACCTCTACCAGAGACATTTTGCAGGTACAGGATCACTATCTCATTCAGGTCATTTCTTCCAAGATATTCTTCAACTGTTTGAAGAACACCAACTTAAGAACTCATTGACCACCAGGATCAAACTCATTTTTCTTTTGATATCAGAGACCTCAAATAATACCAGAGGTCACTTTCAATTGGTATCAAACTATCAGTTGCAGAAATAAAAGAAAGGGTTTACACTCTCAATACAGAGAATGCAAATGAAATTGCAAGTTCAATATCAGAAAACCAGGACTTTCAATTGGTATCAAAATCAAAGCTTACCTTTCAACTGGTGTCAGAATCAAACCCCCAGTAGCTGATAATAAAGGAATGGGTACACAGCCTTAAGACAAAGAATGCAACAACATTATCAGATCAAATTTCTGGAAATTAGATTGCATCCTTCCCTACCTCCATCTAATGTCCCCTCTTCAAGGGGCATAGCTTCAGGCCTTCCTGAAACTAGGCAGGGGGAGAAGTTCAATGAAGAAGCTCCATATGATGCAATTTTTGCTCAGGGGGAGATGTTCTATGAACTAGGTAGAGGGAGATACTTTCAAGGGGAGAAGCTTTATAAAGAACCTCCAGTCTCAGGGGGAGATGCTTTCAGAAAGGGGAAGATAACTTATGAACAAGCTTCACATAATGCAATTTCAGATGCAGTGTTTGCTCCAGCTGAATGCAGATTCAGATACAGCTTTTGATATTGAAGAAGCAATAGTGACAGATTCAGATAATCAATTTTTGCTACAGCTCAGAGAATCAAATCCAAAGCAGAAGATTTTGAAAAGCATAATTCAGAAAGTCAAAGGTTCTATTTAATTGTTTTTCATTATTTGTTTTCAATGTAATGTTTCTAAACTCAGAGTATCATATTTTATATCTGATGAAATGTTTATAATCTGTTAGATATATATACTCTGTGTTTTGTTTGTTTTAATTTTTCTCAAATAGTGTCCTAACCCAAATAGGGGAGATTGTTGGAACAACTCTATTACTGATTTGGGCTAGGATCACTATCTGTTTATTAAGATAAAGTTGACCCCAATGTATAGTCAATGGGTCAAGGGTTTAGGCTGTTAGAACTCAAGAAAATATTCAGGTTCTGCATTCGACGAACGACATACTGCGTTCGACGAACTCCTCTCTATGATCGACGAAAGTTCTCTTCAGCTACGTTCGACGAAATCCAAGCACCACTCGACGAAATATCAAGGAAGCTGTGATCCACGAAAAGCTCTCTGCGTTCGACGAACGGCTTACACTGTGCGTTCGACGAACGGCTTACACTCTGCGTTCGACGAACGGCTTGCATTGAGCGTTCAACGAACGACTTGCTTCATCTCAGCGGCTCAGCATTCGACGAACAGACTAAGTCTCAGCGCTCGACGATCTGTCTCAGCGGTTGACGAAATATTTAGATCGACGAGCTCAACATTGTGTTCGATGATCTTAGTTCTCCAGCCAGGCAAGCAGATAAGTTCTTTCAGTTCGACGAACTCCAGCGTCCGTTCGATGAACTCAGTCTGCGTTCGACAAATATCTTCAGATCGACAAACTCAGCTCTGAGATCGACGAATCGAATTCTGTTCGACGAACTTGTTTCTCAGATCGACGAATTTTCTAGATAGCATATTTATTTCAGAAGATCAGTTATAATTTCTCAGATCTCAGATCGTCTATCATCAAAATATTCAGATCGACCTTCAGCAAGTTAAGTAAGAGATTTATTTCCTTCCTTATTATATTCCTTCCCGAGAAAATAGTTGTTGGCTTATATTGGAAAAGGATATCATTTATTGAAAAGGAAAAGGATTAAAGATTTGCTGAATCAGTTGCAGTTCCAAGGAAATATTAAATGCAGAATATTTTATTCCTTATTCTGATTTGAATTTTAAATCAGAGAGATGTATATCAAAAAGTAATAAGGAAGAATATATAGAGTTAGAACACGACAGCAGTACAGAACATATCACAGAATAGCTATACAAAAAAAAGCAGTTGAGAAAAATATGCAGGAAGAAAAAAGAAAAAGCTAACAGATCATCTTCTTCTTCCTCAAGCAGCACCTCATTCACTGAGAACATCATCAACACTTTCTCTCAGTCTCTGCTGCAAGATCAGATCTTCAAAGAGCAACAATAATCTCAGGAACTTATTCTTTCAGATTCATCAGCTACAGGAAGATAAGTACATTCAAGAGAAAGCTCCAGCCATCTACTGTCAAACATTTTCAATCAGACAGAGGAGCTTTACAACATCAACAATCCACTAGAGTCTTCTCTCAGAATATTGACAGAGAAGAACTTCATAACCCTTCTTATCCCCTCTTGTACAGGGTTCTAACTCCCTTCAAAAGTTAACCCATTGGTGACAGGGCACCTGAACAAAAACCTGTTGTTTGGTTAGAGCACCTGATCAAAAGCTCACTTGGTGTGTGGACACCTGATCAAAACTCCCTTGGTGATAGGGCACCTGATCAAAAACCTAGTGGATCCTACCAAGTGTGGTAGAAGAGTAGACGTACCCAGGTTTATTGGGGAACTACTATAAAAATCCTTGTGTCCTCTGTGTTGTGATTTTCTGTGTGATGTGATGTGTGCTGATTTGTTTTATTTAGTTTTATAACTCACTTTGCAATACACATATAAGTATCACCATTTTAATTACACTATAAAAATAAGTGAAAAACTTTTAATACTCTATTCACCCCCCCTAGAGTAAATCTCAGATCTAACCTCACCTTCAGAGCACCCCAAGGCAAAGAGCTCGGCCTAATAAACCCACACTGCAGCAACTCATCGAGCTGAGTGCGCAACACCTCCAGCTCACGCGGGGCCATATGGTGCGGTGCCTTTGCAATAGGGCGAGTACCGGGCTCAAGATCGATAATAAACTCCATATCTCTCTCAGGTGGAAGACCAGGAAGACTAACCGGGAAAACATCCGGAAACTTCCGCACCACAGAAATATCCTTGACACGTGGCGAAACTGTAGTCGTTTCTATAATAGAAACGATATAAGCAAAACAATCAGAATCTAAAAGTTTCCGAGCACATACCGCGGAAATAATCGAGGACTCCTGGCGCGGAAAGCCATACACACTCATGGGGTGGTCGTTGTCCATCTTGAAGTCCAAGCGCTTAACCTTACACTGGATCACAACATCATAACGGGACAACCAGTCCATGCCCAGGATAACATCAAAGTCTTCTAGGTCCAGCATCTTTAAATCAGCGAATGCTAAGAACCCACCTAAAAGGATAGGGCATCTCTGGATACTCTGGTTCGACACTACCGTGTCACCAGAGGGAAACTTGACATGAATAGAATCACAAACTTGATCGAGATTCAACCAATGACGCTCTACGAAGGTCCTAGCCACGATTGAGTGGGTAGCATCGGTATCGAATAAAATGCACGACATACGGTTCTTTATCTTAAACTCTCCTATAAAAGAGGGTACGTAACTAAACGAGCGAAAGCAAATTAGGGCGAAAACTAAAAACTAAGAGTTAGATTAGAATCCAACCTGATATCACTTGAGTGGAGGTCTGAGCTTCCTCCCTCGTCATCACGTTCAGCTTTCCCCTTCCGTTATCTAGATTTTGCGGCGGTAGTGGTAATGCCCGAAGCGGAACATGCTGCAATGGGGGCTTGTTCTTTGGACACGCAGACTTCATGTGTCCTTTCTGCCCACACTGATAGTAGACTCTGTATTTCATCCAGCACCTGCTCGAATCGTGACTCTTCCTTTCACAGATAGTGCACACCAGATCTCCCTTGGGTGCGCCCTGAATGGAGAGCACTCGCTGCTGCTTCTGAGCTCCAATCCTCTTGAAACACTTTTCATAGAGGTGGTCAGGGCGCCCACAGAAACTTCACGCTTCTCCACCACTCTTCTTTGAAGCGGGGCCAGATGCCCTGGAACTTCCTTCATCAACACCTTTTCTCTTTTCTTTCCTCAATGCAGCGCCTCGATTCTTGGCGTTATCAATTGCCTCAACCTTTAGAGTAGCCTTAGCATAGCTCTCCGATCTATAAGCACAAGCTAATTGCTGAATATCACTACGAAGTCCTCCCAGGAATTATTTCACTCTTCCTGCTTCAGAGGCGACTAGATCTGGAGCAAATCGGCTCAACTTGCTAAATTCGACTTCATACTCACTAACGATGAGTTGCCTCTGCTTCAGATGCAGAAAGTTGTTCATCAGGCGGTCTTGCTCGACCGACGGCAGGAATTTCTTCAGCAACATCTTCTTGAAGGATTCCCATGAACATCCACCTATCAGGTTCTCCTTCTCTCTTATCCACCAGCTCTTTGCAAGACCCTTCAGCTGGTATGCGGCGAACATCACCTTTTGGTCGGCAGAAATCCTAAAATAGGAAAACATTTCCTCAATAGCGATAATCCAGTCGTCTAACGCCATGAAATCGGCTCTCCCCTCGTAGGTGGGAGGTCCTAGTCGCTGGAAGTGCAAGATGAAATTCATCTATGGCGGCAACAACACTGTGGGCACTAGAGGGGCAGGAGGAATAGGTACAGCTTGACCCACAGTAGGGTCTTGCACCACGGCCTGCTGCCCTGCGGTGACAGCCAACGGCGACTGAATCTGAGATTGCATCTCAACCAACTGCCTCGACAGAGCTTCATTGCTTTATCGCAGTCCTTCAATCACAACTTCACTCTGCGCACCTGATGACTCGCCCTAGGACTGTGGAGTCGCCCTCGTCGCATGATGCTTTGGCGGCATTTTTAAGAGAAAACACAAACAAACAACTCATTAACACTCTAGCTCAACACTAGGACAACCCAACTTAGTTCAGATCATACACGAATAGACACTTCCTTTTGCTGCTAACTTACTCTGGGATTTATAAATGATGCTATGCATAAAACTTGGGATGAAACTCCGTCATCCCCTTAGACTCTTGTGCCTATTCTATGAATGCATGAACTCCTTATACCCTTGTTTTAAAATCATGTGTGTACGAGTGTCATCATGTAAATCTTTAGCTTGGCATGTGTGCTTATGCAATGATATGTAATGTATGTTGTGCTATGCATTCTAATAAAGGTCTTAATGCATGTTATGAGCGGTGTACACATGAAATATTATGCATCCCATACTACATAATATCTCATGCAACATAAGTAAAAAATCTAATGTGCATCCAGGTGATGATTGTTATGCATCTCATACTACATAACAGTCACATGTTGCCTCCTATGAGGATCCATATACGACCATATATTATGCATCTCATACTACATAATATGACACGTATACTTCTTATCATGTTTATGAGTGTAGTGTTCATGCTTCAGCCAAGACGTACTGATGACACATCAGTGTGTGTATGCAATGAAACCAAACAACTAAACTATATCATAATTAGTCGTTCGACCGACTTGTCGAACAAACCTCCCTCTGATACCAACTATCACAACCCACATTTTCTCCATATTAAATAATACGTCAGAGCAAGAGAAAATACGTGTCGTAATGCCACGTCGTGCAGGGGACAACTGCATGCACTCAGGCAAACCCTACCCTTATTACTTATCATGAAAAACAATGAATTTATAATTTAAAAATATGATTTAAGTTTAGTATATTAATCATGTCTCTAGGTTCAGTGGGTCAACTAACCCACGAATAACGGTGTAAATAGAAATACGCAGCGGAAAATACTTGGTTTTATTTACTTATTACCCTACATGAGCATGACGATCGAATAATAACACATGATATGGGGAACTCTAGGTTTAATATAAGTACAAAAAGAGCTCTTTATAACCTTTAAAATAAAGTGACATCCGTTTTGAAAAGATGTTATGAAGTAATAATGTAAGTCTTTTATACATAAAATACCTAACATGCAGTCCTAGCATAAAACCTCCCAGAGAGCAAGTAAAGTACTGTAAAACAGCAATAAACAATTAGAAGCTAGAAAAGTGTCCAAAATCAACACAACTCTGTGGGTGTCAACAACCTGACACAAACCCACAAACCATGAAAGTATGTCTGAACTACAACAAAAATAAAACAATGAACAACTACCTCATAGCAGTGAGGTGAATCAGTCACAGCTACTACTGCAACACCAAAAAACACCAGCTCTAGCTCCACAGACCGCTACTACTCTGAACCTGAGGCATTCACAAGAGAGAACGCCTCAACAAGAAAGTGCAAGTGGCGGGAGAAAAATAAACAAAAGTAAACGAAAGTCAACAGAGGTACCAACCCAAGACCGACTATACAGAAAGAAAGTACAGTAAGAAGACTAAGCAAGCAACATAAAACACTTACGTGAATACTCATGTATACCTGACTACCCAAGCGCGGTAGAAAAGTTGGGCTAAAATGCCCGGATATAATAAGAGCATAACTTCATTATAAGATTTCAGAAAATAAATCATTTAGTAACAACACCGGTAAAATTCCGGTGACTGTGGGGGGAACACCTCCGCCAGCACACCCACAGAACAACCTCCACAAGGGGCCCAAGGGAAAGGTGGTCTCATAGTCTGACGCACCCGAACTGGAAAATATCCAGTAACTGCGGTGGAAGATACCTCCGCCAGCACACCAACAGTAAAACAACAAACAAACAACCAACCAACCAACACTGGCAAAATCCTGTAAAATATTCAATTTAAGTGTAGGGCACTGCGGAGGCAGTTTTAAACCACCAACCCCATCATCCCCAATTCAACTACTTATATCTCGAGAATAGCACGACTAAACTAGACTAGTTACCACTAGTCTTAACGCACGAAAATCTTCAAGGGAGACATGCCCTGTCAGATCATCGACTATACATCGCCGAAAGAACTTGACGCGCAAGTTTGACTAAAGTGAGGCCCACTCGGTGAGTGATCAACCTCAAGATGGGTGAAAGGACTCAATCGAAGGACTTATACTACGAACATGAAGGACTAAGTCGACGAACGAAACTCAATCGATGGACGAATCGCGGGCTTTGGCGAAATTACACGGTCGATTTAACAAGTCAAAACCTCTACACGATGGGTAGGAAAAACAAACAAGTGGATAACTACTCACACACACACATATATGATGGACTTGGACGAAATGACTTGGCCAACGGAATTTTAGTGGCAACGAGTGTTCAAGAACGCGATTCAAGCGCATCACACTCCATCAAAATCAGATAAAAGTAGTGTAAAGATTAATACCGCGATCGAAAATGAGAGGGGAAGAGGGAAAAACCACCACTTGCCTTGAAATCACCGAAATCGTCCTCTGAACAAATCCTCGTCGTAGATCGGCCCAAAATCAGATAAAAGTAGAGTTCCATCTTGTTTGCACATCCAAGCAAACTGAACCTTTATAATCTATTTTTTCTTTCTCACAACATGTTATTAATTGATGTGATCTCATAGGAGAACTTCTTATATACTTCACTACTTCTCGAATTCTTGCCACCGTGTCAATCTTTTCATGCAAACCATCTTTCACAATCAAATTTAAGATATGACAAGCACATTTCATGTGGAAATAAATTCCATTCAAAGGCAAAAAAGACTTTTCATTTAGTTTTTTTCTCAAGTGTTCAATGGCAACTGCATTGGAACTAGCATTATCCACTGTGAGTGTACAAACTCTATCTATTTCCCAATCCAAGATACATGATTCTAGCACTTTTCCAAGGGTTTTACCCTTATGACTTGAGATAACACGGAAATTAAGAAGTCTCTTTTAAAGATATCAGTCATCATCAATAAAATGTGTCGTAAGACATAAATAAGAAAGAAAAGATTTTGTAAGGATGTCCAACAATCCGTTGTCAAACTAACAGCGGACTTCATATTCACAAGAGTTTTTTTTAACTTCGTCTTCTCAGTGGCATATAGTTTCATGCAGTCTCTTGTTAATGTTGTGTGTGATATTAGCTTAAACCTTGGTTGTAACATTCTCATTAGATACAAAATATCATGACTTTCAATGATTTTAAATGGCAACTCATCTGTAATGATCCATTTAGCAAGGGCTTCCCTACATAATTCTTGATCAAACTTCCAACTGCTAAAAATGCCTATTGAGCTAATATCACTTCCCTCTTGTCCACCTTTGTTTTCAAAAGACAGTATCTTTTGTTTTTTATCAACCTCATTATAAGGATATTTACTGCAAAGCTTCAAATATTTCCACATGTTACTTGTGCCATTGGCATTAGCACAACCGTACTCCCTGCTATAATAATTACAAGCGGCTTTATCCAATTTCTCAGAATCCTTTTTCTTCACCTTAGTAAAATGACCCCAAATATTTGATTTAGCTTTATATTCCCTTTTATGATTAGGATCACACGTGCTAGCTACATTAACATTGGCTGCTTCTTCAACTACAGCAGGCCCAACAACAACGTTATCAAGTTCGATTTGTCCAACTGTACAAGCATTTGTCTCCCCCACACTTGACATTGCCACACTATGAAATCAAAATGATGAACTTTAATCAATAAATAAACACTTGACACTTCAGATCAGATCAACTCACACTTGACATTGCCACACTTTACATTGCCATGATGTGTTGAAATAAACATGTGATACCTTCTTGAAATTGAAAATTACGGAACTCCATAACTTGTTGGCTGTTGGATGAAGAGGCGAAAATTACAAAACTCCTGAAATTGAAAGCTTTGGCGGTGAAAAATCCAAAAAATGAGAGATCGAATGGAGGAGAGTTTTATTCTTAATTTCTTACCTTGGTATATTAGCTTAAACCTTGGTCACTTGGAGTTTTGGAACATTGGAGGAGCGAGAGAGAGATCAGAATATTAGCACTTGGACAGAAAACTAGTGAACCTTGCTCTCAGGCAGGGAGGAAGGAAGGAACAGCCCAAGTGAACCTCCTCTTCGAGCTGAAAAAACTAGGAGTGAGAGAGAGAGAGAGACATCAGAATCAGCGGAGGAGAGTTTGATTCTTACCTCTTGCCACTCAGAGTCGGCGAGGAAGGCTGGAGCAATCCGGTGAGGAAGGCTGGAGCCTAGAGGAATGAGGATGGTTTGATTCTTGCCTCTCACCTCTTGGAGTCTCGCCGTCCGCCGCAGAAGGAGCCACGGGTCGCCGGGGAAGATCGGGACTCAGGAGTCTGGAGCGCCAGAGGCAGAGCGGGGATCCTTCAGGAAAACAAGAATAGAGGCTAGGGCTTGGTTTAATATCTTATTTAATATTTAATTATTTATGACTTAGATATTAGCATTACTTTTATTACGATTCCTGCATTACTTTTACAGTTTACTGATGTTTAGGTATAATGGCTAATTGGATATATTTTTTAATTTTTAATTACTTATGCGGGTCGGTTCTCGGGTACCCGACTGTAGGAACCGAGAACCGACCCGAACCGCCGGTTCTCTTAATTCTAGATCCAGACCCGAACCGATCAACACCAGAACCGACCCGGACCGACCAATTCGGTTCAGTTTCGGTTCGGTTCTCGGTTCTTCGGTTCCTTTTGCACAGAGCTAGGAAGAGGGAAAAACCACCACTTGCCTTGAAATCACCAAAATCATCCTCCGAACAACTCCTCACCATAGATCGGCCCAAAAAAGACACGAGTAGGAAGGATCTACAGAAATACGGCCAAATGGGGGTTAGGGCGAAAAATCCTAGCGCGAAAAAGTCCACGAAACGCAAAATACTTGCCACGAACGCGTAGCTCTCGCCGAGAGCTTTCCGAATCTATGCTCAGTTGAAATTTTCGTCCATCAGAGCTCCGTCGGCAGTCGGAAGTTTCACGAACGGGACTCTCTCTCTCTCAGACTTACGCTCTTTGGTTCCGTTCTTTTAGGAGGAAGATGAAGAGAAAATCTTATATATATATATATCTATATTATTCTAAAAAGAAATATGATGGTCTGCGAATAGCGTGAGATCAAAAATCCCTAAAAAATTAGGACCGTCGGATATATGGCTTCAAAATACGCACCGTCCGATCAAATACAGCTGGACTGCAAATAGCTATTCTTCAAAAAATCCAAAAACTCCTTTCCTCTCATTTCCCCGGTACCAGCCATATTGCCCCCGATACCCTCCTTCTCCTCACAGCGCTCCCTCGACCGCCTCCAACGTAGAAGTCTTCCGATGCACGCGGATATGGCTTCATATTTCCACAAACACTGCCCTAAACCCGCAACCAGCGACATAATCGCCTTCGTCGCTCCCACATCCATCGCACTCCTCCCCTCCCTGCGCTGCAATCCGACCTCAGGGACGGCAATACTTTGACTTCCTCGACTCCACCCGAAGAAATTTGGCGACTTCGCCTCTGGTAAGACCTCCCCTCTTCTTCTTCCTTTTATTTATTCGTCCCTGCGGCTTTGCCCGATCTTCCGCTCCGCTCCATACGGAACTCCCGATTCCTACTACATTCACCCGCAAACGCCTTCTGCTGTCTGATGCCACCGGCGGGAACCAACAGTTTCGGCGGAGTATAAATCGCAGATCGGAAAAAACCCTAATACCGCGCGCTCAGTGTTTCACCCTTGCCAAATCCTCCCCATGGCATCCTCTCCATGCGGCAGTGCCATGACATCCTCTCGCCATTTCTACGCAACTCTACGCCGGAACGCCTCCTCTCCGATCAAGCAAAATCTGAAGGGCGCCTCCTCCAACCGCCTCTCAGGCTTTCGGCATCCCCGGCCACCTCCATCCAACATTTACTGTTCCTCGCAAACCAGAGGTGAACACTCTTCCATTTTCAGCTTGCTAGCTTCATCTCCATCCCCTGTGTAAGCCTTTCACACTTTACTGCCATTTCCATTTCTCCATTTCTGATTCCTACTCTAACATAGGGCATTCTCTGCCAGATTTCTCCACGGTTGCGTTCCATCCGGGTGCGGCTCCTTCATCGCCGGGCTACCTCAAACTATTTCTCAGGTGCGGCTTCTCCTCCTCCTCCTACGGCTTTACATTCCATCTATTTCATTGTGGGCTTCATATTTCTCTTAACTATTTCTCAGATCCGCCTCCTCCGCCATCGACTTCTTCAATCTATCCTCCAGGTGCGGCTCCTCCTCTGTATTATGCAAGATCTTTTACATTTTCTGTTTGTTCCTTCTCATTATTAGTAATGCACGACTATGTTATACTTGCCATGTTGGGTACTAATCTTGCTCTTTTGTTTCAAATCTCTAAAAATGGGGACCTATTTCACTGGATTTTGGTTTGTTTTTATTATCTAAGAACAATGTTGCATTATCTAAGAACAATGCTGCATTATATAATGAAAAAGTGCATTTATTAGGCACATTTGCTAAGTGCAGCAAAGAAATCAAGGGATATTGCGATCTGTAAAAAAAGGAAGAGGTATATCTTCTCCTACTCCATCTTTATTTCAGAAAAAATCTGTAAATTAAAATCTTTATTTCAGACTTATGAGTTTCACTTTCCTTCAGATTTATGAGTTTCACCTTCCTTTAGATTTTTACTAATTACACTATCCGGGTAATATATTTTAAAATTTTCATATCTGTTAATTTTAGTGCAGCAAAGAAATCAAGGGATATTGTGATATATAAAGAAATCATGGCATTGAAATCATGGTATCATTCTTTATCGTTTTTATTATTTCCATTGTCTCATAACTACTCATGTAAACTTTTTTGGATTTCAATTTAATCCAAGTTACCGCCAATTGCATTATAGCTATTACCTGTTTGATTCAATGCCTCAATGAACAATGAGTGGTTAACTTGAGTTGGGAAACACACATGCCTACTATAATATATGCACTTAACTCTGATTGTACATTCAGGTATAAAAAACCCACCAATGCCTCCTACATTCAGGTATAAAATCCTGAATGTATATTTGTACATTTTTGTTGAATAGTTTGTCTACTGATTCATTAATGCAGATTCTTATAGTCAATCCATGAGTTTCTGTACACATTCCTAGACGCAGAGAATATTAAATTGATTCTTTAACGGAATTCATGTCTACATTCAACTGAATTCATGATTTCATTCCATTATGTGCCCTCTACAATCCTCATTGATTATCTCTTCCTCTTCGTTATCTCATTGATATAGCAACAATTTTTTTTGCTTCAACAATTCTTTCCTCTTTATGGTCCTACAAATGAATGAGTGCACGATTCATGTCATAGTTACAGTTGGATGAAGTTTGATTGGATCTACTATTTCACTTTCTATATTATATCTCTTCAATGTACTCAGAATTATATTCCTAAAATCGTCTCAGATTTTTGTTCTATTTTTCACATGAAATTATCAAAGTCCACCTAAGATCCTAGGATATCCTGTTAGTGAAATCTGTTTCATCTATGAATGAATTTCTTCTTTGAAAGCACTAATGCATAATGGATGGCTTCAATAATCAAAGCCTTCACAATGAAAATCAAGCCGATTGAAGGCTATGAAATACTAATCAAGAGTAATTAAATCCTGATGGCTATTAAAAAAAATTATAAGATTGGGAGGTACTGATTTTAACTTCTATGTACATTGTTTCTCTACAAAAAAAATCATTGAATTTTAACCCGAGCCTTTATCCTCCTTTACGAATCTTCATACAACATTTTAAAAGCCATGCAACATGCTCTCAAACTTTTCAGGTCCACATGATCATTTCTGTCCATCTTTATTCATATTTTTTTGACTATATTACTCCATTCTTTAGGGAAATACATAGGCATATAAAGACAATCACTTCAAAAACAACAATTTCTTTGACTACAACAATTTCTGATTCCATTACTATGATCTCAAATACAGCATATATACATCTAATATGCGGTTTCTGATTCCATTATTAAACAATACATGTCATGATCTCATAAATTTGATTATTATTTGTATTAGTTTTCAGCCTAAATATGCATTCAAAAAAACTTAAGTAATGATCCACAACTGGGTGAATCATGTTGTTATACAACAATTTTTTTATAAATAATTCATTCTGTCCTAGATATAGTCTTTCATTTCTGATTCATGCTTCCCGACTCTGCAATGATTCACAAGTAATTGCAATTTCTTTGAGTATGCAATGACAGGTCTTCTAAGATTTTACCATAAACATAAAAATAATCAGTATAACCATTTTTTGAATTGTTCTGGTGTTTTTTGGAGGGGAGCAATAACATAAAAAAAATTCTTACAGGGAAATAATTAGGCATGTTCTGGAACAATTCTTTATGTGAGTGCCTTTTAATTACAATGTTTTCCATTTTTCAGCAAAGATCGGACATCAGTTCGAAGGCATAAGAGGAGCATCAGTTCCTTCGAAGATCGTAGCCGCAAAAGGTACATAATGTCTCTAGATATGTTTGTATCTGATGTGAGTGTATTGTAGTTTGTTGCAACATGCAAATTATTCAAATGTTTGTATCTGATCTGATTTATTTTAAATGCACGTACTATATGTGTGCTTTGAGATATTAGTCAAGTAGTGGCTAATCAAAGCATAATAGACTCTGTGATGAATGTTTATATGATTGCTCCGTAGTGTTGGCCAGTAGAGGGTCAAGCAGAGCAAATAGATCTTTATTTATATACTTTGTTGCAATGCTTTCATGTTTTTTATATACTTTGTTTATAGGGTTACTCAGTTATGGTTTTGCTTTTCCTTAAAAATTTCCAACTCTCTTCCTGCTGCCAGCTCCGCTATTCTGCAGAAAATACCACATTTTTTTGAATCAATTCTGTATTTGTCTAATAATTTAAATTGTTAAAACTCTGCAATAAATTTAAATCAAATATACAAAAAAATAGCATGTCGAATACAAACTCCGACAACTTGCATACCGGAATAAACCGCCGACGAGGAAGACCTCCTACGTACACATCTCCTCAAGAGAGACGCGAGGCCACTGACGCCCGAAGAAGGGAACTCGGTAGAAATCGAGAGACCAATAATACATCCACGACAAATGTCGCCCACCACGACAAATGTCTCCCACCACGACAAATGTCGCCCCCACGACAAATGTCGCCCCCAAGACAAATGTTGCCCCCACGATATATATATATATGTGTATATATACCTAACATAATAATAATAATAATAATAATAATAATAATAATAATAATAATAATAATAATAATCATAATAATAATAACTCAGATATCATCGAATGAACTAGGCCCTGGATATCGCCTAATACTATTCGCCTAATACTATTCGCCTAATACTATTCGCATAATACCATTCGTGTAATGCCATTCGCCGATAGAATAGAATGAATATAGCCTAATAGTAATAACTTTAATATAGCCGAATAGTATAATATTAATAATTATAATATATAAATACTATATTATTACCGAAAATCAAACGAACGCCGAAACCAATGAAAATTGCACCGAAGGTGAACGTCGGCGCTACGAATCCATCGGCGAAGTCAAAACAAAAATCCGACGTACCATTCTCGAGATATAAATTTCTGAAGCTTACGGCGACGTTAAATATGCAAATCTTAGAAAAAAATTTACCGAGGTTTTAATTTTGCTCGGAATGCCACAAAATTTTAACAACCCTTCTAAAATTAAATAATCTAATTTCCTAAAGTGAAATTTTTCAATTCCGGGTCGTCTCAAAATTTGGTCGACTTAACCAAACGGACGTGAAAATGCGCAAACGGTGACGCGCCGTCAACTTGGTGTTAAAAGTAACGCCCTGACGTCATAATCACGTCATCACTGAATTAAATAATTATCGGAAAAAATCAGGGGCGTTACACCCTACCCCTCTATTTATTGGTGCGGGCACCTGCCCAAATGGGCAGATCTAAAAGTAACGTGTTGCCCGGGACCGAGACCTTGCAGGGCGAGGTCGCCCGGTGAGGCAACCTGGCGAGTTCTCCCATGGGGGCGGCCTCCTCAGGCTGAGTTAGCCCAGGGGGCGACCTCCTCAGTCTGAGGTCGCCATGGAGGCGACCTGGCGAGGTCGCCCAGGAGGGTGACCTCCTCAGGCCGAGGTCGCCCAGGAGGGCGACCTGGCGAGGTCGCCCAGGGGGGCAACCTCCTGAGGCCAAGGTCGCCCAGGGGAGGACCTCCTCAGGTCGAGGTCTCCTAGGAGGCGACTTGGCGAGGTCGCCCAGGGGGGCGACCTCCTCAGGCCTAGGTCGCCCAGGAGGGCAACCTAGAGAGGTCGCCCACGGGGGCGACCTGGAGAGGTCGCCCACGGGGGCGACCACCTCAGGCCGAGGTCGCTCAGGAGAGCGACCTCTTTGGGGAGGGATCACGCAGGACGCAACCTTCAGGAGAGGTTGCGCGAAGCGCGACCTCTACGAGGTGCGAAAGTGAGACCACCTAGGCGATGGGAGACCGTCAGGGCTCGGATACCCGAAAAAAATACCTGGATTGCCATAAGAGGTCGTCCGAGGACTGCGAGAGCGTGTTGATTGCTTCGGTCACCTGCAAAAAGCCAGCTCGAGGTGATCGCTGATTTCTGGGTAAACATAATCCCCACATTTTTTCAAGTTTTGAGAAACTTGAAAAAATAGAACTTACCCACGCAAATTGAGATCCACCTCTTATGTCAGAACAAAACTATGAGTATAAAAAAGTGAAAGTACCCGTAGGAACTTATTAATGCCTGAAGAGAGTTTACGAACACCTGTTTATCTCAGGTAAAAGAGTGGTCAAAGCAGGTAAAAAGAAATATGATACGTGATTACCTGAAGAGAACTCGCGAGCACCTGCTTATCTACAAAAGAGTAATCAAAGCAGGTAAAAAAGAAAAATGATATGCGAGTACCTGAAGAGAACTCGCGAGCACCTGCTTATCTGCAAAAGATATGAAGAGTAGGTATAATATGGGGAATAATAATGTGTCATGTACCTGAGACCACTTGTTGACACTTATTTTATTCACACTTGAAGCGTATAAGAGAGATCATCTCATTTATAGAGAGTATATGAGTGCTTATTATTGGGAAAATGACCCTCAATGTTTTCCTTAATTTGAAGAAGCCACACACTCAATGCTAAGTGCAAGTTGTATTTAATGAACCTTATTCTGCTTAATGATCATGCAGGAATATGTCATGCAATGGTGTGATGTATGTTCAGTAGGTCTGCAGTCTAAGCAGCTGAGACCAGCTCTCAGTCTCAGCTGAACCACTGAGACGAGCTCTCAGTCTCAGCTGAACCGCTGAGACAATGCCAGGAGCCGCTGAGAAGGTGTTTGGGCCTGTTGAGCTGCAGATAGAAGAAATATGCTGAGACGACTGTCTGTCTCAGCGGATCCGCTGAGACGAGACAGAAGTAGCCGCTGAGACAACAGGCCATCTCAGCCCAACCACTGAGACAACTTCAAAATGATCTGGCGGGTTCTGCTATTGACGCAAGTTACAGAAAGGCTTCTTAGGGTCCACCAATCACTCCCATACCTGTGAGAAGGACAGATAAGATCCGTTGAAGACTATTTGAGTATAAAAAGGATAAGTTAGGGCTTTGTAAGAATTGATCTTGAAAGATTACTCTCCAGCACACCAAAAGAAAAGAACATTACTATTCCATTGTCGGCAGCCTTGAAGCTTCATTTTCTGATCACCTGAGGCTGCAAGGAGAGAAGAGATTGCTCTTGTTGTTCAACTCAAGAAAGAGCAAGCAGATCCCGCCCATCATCTGAAGGAAAGGATCAAGAAGAATCAGGTTGGGGCATTCCTATTCCTCCCTTGTTCAAGACTGCAACAGCAGTTGTTCAGAAGCAGAAGATCGCCATCTCTTGTCTTCTGATTATAATTCCACCTTATTACTCTCGTAGGAACTTAATAGTTCTGAGCTTGTAGGGCATCTGTGCCTGAGTGTGTAGGAGCTTAATAGTTTTGAGATTGTAGGGTTGTATTGCCTGAGCTGTAGAGTTGAGAGGTCAGCTTGAGTGTAGGATCATTATGTGATCTGAGGTAGGGCAGTTGTGCCTGAGGTAGGGTTTGGGGAAACCTGAGAGATCTTGAGGGATCTGTGTTGTAGGCTCTTGGAGCTGAGTTTGGAGAAGTTGGCCTTGTCTAACCCAGTGTTAGAAAGGTGAAGGGGGAAAGAGGACTACTCAATGCACCTTGTCTTGAGGAACCTCTATAAATTCTTGAGTGTTTTCTGTGCTTGATAACCTGCTAACCTAATCTAAGAAAACAACTAGCCTAAAATAAAAGAAACCTATTCACCCCCCTCTAGGTATCTAACAATATACCCTAAATAAACTATCGAGTGGTATCAGAGGGAGGTTGGTCAAGAAAGACATAACTGTCTGACCAGATCCTACAAGGATTAGTCTTAAAATCTGTATCCAATGACCTCCAATGGAATGCAGAAGGAGATGGGCTTCATGAAGCTGCCCATATGGAACAAAGCTAATTTTGCCATATGGAAACAGAGGGTTAGACTGTTTATGGAAGCATTTGACCCTAGGATTTATATTACTGTCAAGGAAGGTCCTTCACCTTACAAACTGTCTCCACAATAGATCCAACCAGAAAAGTGGCCAAGCCTTTCAATGAGTTAACCAAGGATGAACTCACTCTGTTCACTATAGACAAAAGAGCCCAGAACATCATAGTTAATGCTATTGATGATTCCACATTTCAAAACATAGTACACTGCATTACTACCAAGGAAATGTGGGACACATTAGTAGTATGTATGGAAGGGACAGCAGAAGTGAGGGATGATAGAAAGTCACTCCTCAACCAAGAGTATGAAGCCTTCAGGCAGCTCAGCCAGGAGAGCATCTCTATGTGCTATGAGAGGTTCTTTAGAATAGTCAATGAGCTGAGAACCTATGAGAGAGTTTTCAGTGATTATGAGTTGAATGACAAGTTCCTTAGATCTCTAACTAGAGATTGTGACACAAAGATTTGTGTCATAAGGGAGGTGGCCAAACTAGGTGAAACTCCCACTCACACATTATTCGGTAAGCTGCTCTCTTATGAGATGTAGTTATCTGCTATAAAGGAAGAGGACACCTCCTCAAGGGCTCACCCAAAGGAGAGATCTGTGTCTCTCAAGGTAGAAAGCTCCAAGAAGAGCAAGGGCAGGATGGTGTCTCCTCCAAGGAGAATTGCTGAATCTGAGAAATCTGAAATCAGCACCTCAGATAGCTCTTCCTCTGATGAAGAGTTTGCTGCCTTCTCAAGGCATTTCAAGAAGATGATGAGGAGAAAGCAGTGGAAGAACAAGCCCACCTCCTCCCCACACTTCAAGAAAGATTACAACAAATCTGAAAGGCAGCACCCAAAGGGTGACATGTATGATTCGAAATCTAGTAAACATGTTTCAAATAACATCATTTGCTATTACTGCACTAAGCCTGGACATGTCATAGTTGACTGTCCAGTCAAAAGAAAGGAGAAGGGTGATAAGAAGCATGATAGATTATAGGTATGTGATCTAATTCACCTAGAGGGGGGTGAATAGGTATTTTGATTTTTACTTAGATGATATAGATTATTTTAAGCTAGTAATCAAGAAAACCCAGAAAACACTCAAGTGTTTATAGTGGTTCCCCAAGACAGTGTGTCTATGGGTATTCCACTTCCCCCTTCACCTTTCTAACAGAGTTTTAGACAAGGCTAACTTCTCCAATCTCAGCTTCAAGAGCTTACAGTTCAGATCCTTCAAGATCTCTCAGGCTTGCTCCAAGCCCTACCTCAGGCCAGTCAGCCTTACAACTCAGGCTTAACAGCCCTACAACCTCAGGCCTAACTTCCCTACAAACTCAGGCCAAATAGCCCTACAATCTCAGGCCTAACAACCCTACAACTCAGGCCAAATAGCCCTACAGTAAAACACTGTTTAAGCTTACTACAACAGACAGCACAGAGAAGGTGTTTTCTGTAGTTCTAGCACAGCTTATGCTTTCTAGTAGCTTGACTGGATGATGATTTGTGAGCCAGCTACTATATGATCTTCCTCTTCAGTTGAAGGATGAAGGATCACCTTGCTCCTTCTTGTAGAAGAGCAATCTTTATCTCTCAGTCTCTTCTTCCTTGTTCAGTGAGTAGGAGGAGAATGAGAAGTTCAGGGCCGTCAATGGAACAGTAGCAAATTTGTTTAGCACTTGACTGCACCTTTCAAAAGTGCCCTAACTCCTTCTTGTATACTCTGCACATCTCCAATGGCACTCAAGGGAAAGCTATGACACCTTGGGAACAGATGGTTGGCTCTAATCTTCCTTTACAGCTGTTTGCGCCTAAGGCATGTCGCGCCACTTGTTTTCTTCAATATTTGAATCTGTCTCAGCGGTTGGGTTGAGACAGCTTTCAGTCTCAGCGGTTCTGTCTATCTGCAGCTCAGTAGAGATATGCTGCTTCTCAACGGCACTTGTCCTCGTCTCAGCGGTTCAGCTGAGACAGGGAAACTTTCTCAGCTGATTAATCAGCACACCTTTGAACCTATTCCATTGTATGGAATATCATCTCCCTGTACAAACCTTGAGACAAAGTAGACTTTATCAAATACAATATGTACTTAGCATTGTGAGTGATGCCTCTTCAAATCAAAGGAACATTGAGGGCAATATTCCCAATAATCTCCCCCTATTTGAAGAAGGCAGAACATTCCCAATGCTAAGGTACATAGCCAACAAAGACTTATCATGCAAATGAACTATATGGCATTCATGATATCATAACATCCAGAAGATAACATTGTTTAAGCATTCCAACAAAAATCATGACAGATTATACAAAGTGAATATGATACCAGCATTATATGTTATTAAAAACTTGGCATCACAGACCATATGAAGCAAAAGTACTGAAAAGAGAATATTAAGCTTTGACTAATTTATCCCATAACATACACATTTAATTTCAACAGAATTTTCATTGTCATTTCAGTTTAAGAGTAAATACATAGATCTAGTTCCACTTTTATTAATCATAAGAAATTTATGTTTTCCTTTTCTTGGAACTTTCAGCTTTGTTGACATCAGTAGCTTCCTTCCCTTTGGCAGCAACAGTCTTTAGCTCAGTCACTTTCTTCTTGTTTTCCTGTCTTTTGAAATAGAGGAAGGGTTTTGGAATATATTTTGAAGGTATTCTTTTTGGATTGTTCTTGAGCACAAGGTTTTCTTTGAAGATCAAGTCCCTCAAAGAATTTCTTTCCAGATGTTTTATCCATTCTTCTGCTGGGTAAATCCTGTCAATATCTTTCAATATATGCCCATGGTTTACCCAAGCATTCCGAATAATGCTTTTGGAGTCATCACTCCAATACTCAAAATCAAGATCATTGTCCTGCTCCTTAATTTCGTTGCATAGCCATAAATTCTTCAGCTAGCATCACATGTTCTCTTTTTCTTTTCTTTGCTAGGTGAGCATTCTGAGCTAGTTTGGCTTGCCCCTCAAACTCAAAATCTTCTTTGCTGAATTTGTCCAGCAGAGGAAGATTTACGGCAATCCTTGTACCCTGTAGCACTTGTAGAGCTAACTCTGAGTTGGTCTTAGCATTGGCCACCTCCCCCTTTCTGGCTTCTTCAACTATTTTTCCTTCTAGGGATTGGGAGGCAGCAGCTACAGAGCCTGAGAGAGTTTGGAAAGCATTTTCCAAGTCCCCCTTTAGGTCATCCTTCATCTTCTCTGACTCTCCAAGCATAGTGGTGGCTTTTTTCCAGACAAAGTCTTCAATGTGATTGGAGGCTTGTTCTATGACTTCATCTGTCTTGCTTACATAATTCTTGACATATCTCATGTCTTCCTCTGCCATTTGGAGGTGTTTGTCCATTGATCTCAGTATAGTGTTCTGAGCAATCACTGTGGGTTCTTCTAGATTAAACCATTTGGTCATTTGTTTGTTTAGGATTGTTGTATCTTCCTTGATTTCTTGTACTTCAGCCATAATCTCTTTCTTCAAAGACAATAATTCATTATCAATATAGGTCTTTATTGATAGCATATGACCTTCAATTATGGTATTAATAGAGCTAAGGAGATTGTCATCAGTTGTTGTAGTTGTTGGACTCAGCTCCTTTTCTACTTGAGCATGACTTTGCTCCCCCTCAACCTGAGCAGGGACTTGCTCCCCCTCAAAGTGAGTTCTATTTTCTTTATTAGCTGATAACTGCTCTTGTTCCTTTTCAATACACTTGTTTTGCTCCCCCTCACTTGGAGCATTAGTATTGTTCTTATTTGGTGATGTGTTGAGCTACTCCCCCATTTGAGTCAGGATCAACATTTGCCACATCATCTTCCCAGTAACCTGCTGGTTCAGGAGGGATTTGATTAAACCTTTTGTTTAGGCTGAGGATAATTGAATCAATCTCACCTTGAAGATCGATAGAGTCATTGTCTTCATTATCTTTAGGGGAGGAGTGTGAGATGGTGATATCTCTATTAGTTGTGCCACTGTCTTCTTTATCCTCTTGATGCATTATCTCAGCATCATCATGTCTCTTTGGTTCAGGATTAATGCCTGCATGATTTTCAGTGTTATGATTATTTCCTTGGTTATCCTGTGGAGGACTGCTTGCTGGAACTTGATTATCCAGATCTTGTATATCTTCTTTTGGCTCATGTTCTGAGTCAGAGTATATCATTCTTCTTCTCCTCATCTCCTTCACCAGAACTCCCTTTTTTCTTTTCCTTCAATGGAGAAGGATGGCTCATTTGAAGAACCCTAGTAAATCTGTCTAGAGTTTTTATGTCCACTCTTTTTAGATAATGGAGGTTGAATCCTTTGGATTTGTTAAAGTAGTCTGGGTAGGTGTTTAGAAGATAGATAGATAGGATTCTTCCTAAGTTGGGGGGCTTGCAGACATTCTATAGTTCTCTGAAACAGTACCTTTGACCAGGAAGTCTTCATCTGTAGGATAACTCTTGACATTAATTCAAACATGTTTTTGGAGATTGTGTCATGAGAGCCTGGTTTGCACAGTATGACCTTGCCAACTATGTCAGAGAGCAATTTGCCTCTTTGGTTGAAGAACTTCCTCTTAAGAGAGCCAAGTTTGGCATCAGAGTAGGCACACCACTGTAAGACATTGACTTTGTCTTCCTCAGAGACAACATCCTCTTCTTATTTACTGCAGGGGGGCAGTTGAAGAGTCTTTTCAATTTTCTTATGGGATATCTTTATCCTCCTACTTCCTATCTTTCCCTTAATGGTTGACTTTGAGGAGGACAACTTAGCACTGGAGAATAATTCCAGAATTTCTGTTTTGAGAATTATTGTGGGCTCAGATAGGGTATATTCAAGACCTTGGGCAGATAGAAGATTAATCACAGCTTTAATTTCCTCTAGAGCATGCAAGAATCCATCCATAACTATTTCATAGCCTTCTTGCATCTCTTTTGCCATCTTTGGCGCCATTTCTTTTGAGTTACAGGTCACTGAGTCGTAGGGGAGAAGGGTTTGTCTCGCCGGCAAGGTTGAAGGAAAGTGTGATATTTTAATCAATCATTAACCTATTTATATGGCTTAAGACTTAGGTAAAATTAAACCTAGTAATTGGATTTGATTGCTCTTATAATTGTAAGTGTAAATGAAACTACATCATAAGGCTGAGTTCGTCGAACTCTAACTGAGTTCGTCGAACACAAAGCTGAGTTCATCTGAAACTACATCATAAGGCTGAGTTCGTCGAACTCAAACTGGAGTTCGTCGAACATAAAGCTGAGTTCATCTGAAACTACATCATAAGGCTGAGTTCGTCGAACTCAAACTGAGTTCGTCGAACACAAAGCTGACTTCATCTGAAACTACATCATAAGGCTGAGTTCGTCGAACTCAAACTGAGTTCGTCGAACACAAGGCTAAGTTCGTCGAACTCAAATTGGAGTTCATCGAACTGAAGACAAAATCTGTTGAATTGGCTGGAAGACTGAGTTCGTCGAGCTGAGGAGCAATTTTGTCGAACTGAAACACGACGTTCGTCGAACCCAAGCAAGAGTTCATCGAACTGAGATTTTTCCCAGTTGTCTAAGTGCAACCTGAAGCTCAGCTTAAATAGATTGTTCTGGTTAAACTGATCATACTACTTTAAAATCATTAGTGATAGGATTACTTGAATGCCTAATCATGTCTCTCATAGGATTGATGTGTCAACATTTTAAGTTATATCAAATCAAGATTAGAAGAATGAAGTGTTTTACACTATTCTATATTTAACATTCCTAGTTCAATCTTGAAGGCATTAAACTTGGCCTCATCCAATGGTTTAGTGAAGATATCAGCCACTTGACTGTCAGTGGGGACAAATTCAAGGCAGATATCTTGAGATTCTACATGTTCTCTTATAAAATGATATCTTATTTCTATATGTTTAGTCCTGCTGTGAGAGACAGGATTCTTAGCAATAGAGATAGCACTGGATGAGTCACAATAAAGAGGAGAGTTACTTACCTTGAGGTTGTAGTCCTCTAGCTGGTGTTGAATCCACAATAGTTGTGCACAACAGCTCCCTGCAGCAATGTATTCAGACTCAGCGGTGGAAATAACCACACTTGTCTGCTTTTTGCTGCTCCATGATATCAACCTTCTTCCTAGGAATTGACAAGTGCCACTTGTGCTTTTCCTGTCTTCGTTGCAGCCTGCGAAATCTGCATCTAAAAATCTTGTTAGTTCAAAATCATTGTTCTTAGGGTACCAAAGGCCAAGATGTAGGCTGCCTTTAAGGTATCTCAAAATCCTCTTTGCAGCTGAGTAGTGAGATTCCTTAGGACATGCCTGGTACCTAGCACACACACATGTAGCATACATAATATCTGGTCTACTAGCAGTTCAATATAACAGGGATCCAATGATGCACCTGTACATGGATTCATCAAAGGCCTTGCCCTTTTCACCCATGTCCAGGGAAATGTTGGCCCCCATTGGAGTTTTCAAGGTGGAAGCTGGTTCCATCCCAAACTTCTTGATAAGCTCCCTAGTGTACTTGGTCTGAGAAATGAATATACCTTCATCAGACTGTTTTACTTGGAGTCCTAAAAAGTACTTTAGCTCTCCCATACTGCTCATCTCATACTCCCCCTGCATTAGGTTGGTAAACCTTTTGCATCATCAGTAGACCCAAATATTATGTCATCAACATATATTTGGACTAGGAGACACTTTCCCCTTGTATCCCTAAGAAACAATGTGCTATCTATCTTTCCCCTCAAGAACTTGTTCTTGATGAGAAAGCTAGACAAAGTCTCATACCAAGCTCTGGGGGCTTGCTTAAGACCATAAAGTGCTTTCCTAAGTAAGTAAACATGACTAGAGAGGGTAGGATGTACAAAACCTGATGGTTGCTCAACATATACCTCTTCCTTCAAGTCACCATTGAGGAAGGCTGATTTGACATCCATTTGATACACTTTGAACCCCTTGTGGGCAGCATAGGCAAGGAATAGCCTAATTGCTTCCAACCTTGGGCAAGGGTTTGATCATAGTCTATCCCTTCTTCCTGGCTATACCCTTGGCTACCAGCCTTGCCTTCTTTTTTATGATTGTGCCATTTTCATCTAACTTGTTCATGTAAATCCATTTGGTACCTATGATGTTGTGTCCTTGAGGTTTTGACACCAATTTCCATACCTTGCATCTCTTGAATTGTAGAAGTTCTTCTTGCATAGCTTGAATCCAAAAGGTGTCTTGGTTGGCTTTTTCAAACTTCTTGGGCTCCATATGTGATAGGAAGCTCAAGAATAGGGCTTCATTATGAGCCCAGTTTCTGGTTAATACACCTTGATTCTGATCTCCAATTATTTGTTCTCTTGGATGATCCCTTAAATGTCTTACAGTTCTAGGCAGTCTGTTCTCAGCTTACTGTGTTATTTCTGCTGGTTCATTAGTGTCTTCATCAGCATGGACTTCTTCCTCTTCAGAGATGGCAGCATCAGAATAAGCTTTGTTGCTGCTGGGTGTGTCTTGTATAGACATCCTTTCCAAATCCTTTTCATTTCCTGCCAAGACAGATGATCTAGACCAGCCCTTATATATTAGGCTGGTCTCATCAAATATTACATGCATAGACTCCTCTACAACATGAGTTTTCTTGTTATACACTCTATAAGCTCTACTATATGAGTTATAGCAAACAAGAACACCCACATTGCATTTCTCTGCAAACTTTGTTAATTTAGATTTTCCATTGTTTAAAATGTAGCATTTGGAGCCAAAGATTCTAAAGTATGAAATTGTATGTTGTTTGCCTTTCAGAATCTCATAGGGAGTTATTCCATGAACCTTATTGATGGAAGCTCTATTGAGAACATGACATGTAGTATTGACTGCCTCAGCCCAGAAGTATTCTGGGATTGAGGAGTCACTAAGCAGTGTTCTCCCAGCTTCTATCAAGGTCCTATTCCTCCTCTCAGCCACACCATTTTGTTGTGGAGTCCTTGGGGAGGAGAACTCTTGGGTGATACCATATTCTTAACAAAACTTTGTCATAGCTTCAGCTTGAAATTCTGTGCCATGGTCAGTTCTAGTCCTGACCACAACACATTGCAAGTCATTCTTAATTGCTTTGACATGAGTTATAAAGATATTTAAAGTATCAGACTTCTTCTTTAGGAATAATACCCATGTATATTTTGAGTGATCATCAACAATCACCAAAGTCTACAACTTCCCACCTAGGATCTGAATTGGCAAAGGACCAAACAAGTCCATATGCAAGAGATAAAGACATCTTTCAGTGTCTTTGGAGCCAATACTTTTAATGGTGACCCTTGTTTGCTTACCCATTTGGCAAGCATGACAGGGACCACTTTTAATACATTTTATATTAGGACTATTCCTAACAAGGTTTTTATAGAATAGTCTATACATTGTCTTGTAGTTAATGTGAGCAAGTCTCTTGTGCCATTGAACACAAGAGACTCATTCTCATTAGCTACTAGACAAACAGATGTAAGAGAATTACTACATATGAAGTCTAAGCAATAAACATTTCCACTCCTAGTGCCTGAGAGAATGGTCTCTAAGTCTTTAGACTTTTTAATCAAGCACTTGTCATTATGGAATTCAATGACATATCCTAGATCACATAGTTGACTTATGCTTACTAGGTTGTGTTGCAACCCTTCAACATAAGCTACCCTTGTAATTGAGACTATGCCATTGGAGATCATACCATATCCTTTGGTGATTCCCTTTTCTGACCCACCAAAGATAACTTTGGGTCTGAAAGTAACCTTTGATAGAAGTTGAAAGTGAGGTTTAGATCTTAGATTTACTTTAGAGGGGGGGGGGGGGGGGGGGTGAATAGAGTATTAAAAAGTTTTTCACTTATTTTTATAGCAGAGTTAAAATAGTGATATATATATATGTATAACAGAGTGAGTTATAAAAACAAAACACAAAGAGATCACACAGCACAGTATAGAAAGATAAACACAAACACAGAAGATACAAGGATTTATAGTAGTTCCCCAATCAACCTGGGTACATCTACAATTCTACCACCCTTGGTAGGATTCCACTAGGTTTTTGATCAGGTGCACTATCACCAATGAGTTTTTTGATCAGGTGCCCAAACACCAATCATAGGTTTTTGATCAGGTGCCCTGCCACCAACCATAGGTTTTTGATCAGGTGCCCTGCCACCAAATGGTTAACTTTTGAAGGGAGTTATAACCCTGTACAGAATGGGATAAAAAGGGTTATGAAGTTCTTCTCTGTCAACAAGCTGAGAGAAGACTAGTGGATTTGTTGTTGTAAAGCTCCCCCTGTCTAATAGAAATGGTTGACAGTTGATGGATGGAGCTTCCTCTTGAATGTAAATGAATCTTCCTAATAGCTGATGAATCTGAGAGACAATGTTTCTCAGATTTTTTTGTTGCTCTTGAAGATTTGTACTTACGGCTGAAAACTGAGAGATTGATCTTGTTGATCTCAGAGATTGAAAATGTGCTGCTTGAGGATGAACACTGTAAATCTTTTTGACTTTGTGTATTTCTCTATAATGAATCTTCTCTGGCGACAGATACTGTAATCCTTTCTTGTTGTATTGGTCTTTCTTTTTCTTAGAGAATATATCTCTGATTTGAATTTTAAATCCTCTGAATAAGGAATAGAATAATCAGGAGGATTAATTCTTGGAAGTGCAATCTGATCATTAATTCCTTTTCCTTAAATGATATCCTTTTCCAATAAGCCAAACAGCTACTTTCTCGAAAGAAGACAATGGAAAGGAATAAATAAATGGAAGAATTAAAATCTTGTCTTATCTGGAAATGAATAACTCCAAATAATAGAATATATTCGTTGCTGATAGTCGATCTGAGTTCAGATAATAGAATAAAACTGATCCTTCTGAAAATATGAAGCTGAGGAGAAATTTCATCGAGCTGAGAGAAGAGTTCGTCGATCTGAAGGTTGAGTTCGTCGAATTGAAATTGGAGTTCGTCGAACTGAACATCTGTTGCTGATTCGTCGAACACAAGCTGGTGGTCGTCGATCTCAAGCTGGTGGTCGTCGAACTGAGAGATAAAATCTGATAAGCTAGCTGGAATATTGAATTCGTCGAGCTGAGAAGAACTTTCGTCGATCTGAACATCTTGATACTTATTCTTTGACCGCAGAGCTGAGTTCGTCGATCTCAAATTGGAGTTCGTCGAACTGAAAGATAAACTGCTAAATCTGGGTGGAGGATTTGAGTTCGTCAAGCTGAGAAGCTATTTCGTCGAACATAGAAAGGAGTTCGTCGAACTCAATGTGAAGTTCGTCGAACTAAGAAATAACTTGCTAGACAGGCTTAATAACTGAGTTCATCGAGCTGAGAAGCTATTTCGTCGAACGCATAGAGAATGTTGGGGAAATGATTTATCTTAACCCCTAGAAATGAGTAGAAAATGAGTTCTTAGAGTGAGATAATTAGTTTAAGTAAATATGCGTCGAATAGTAATCGACCCAACGTCGAAGTGTAGTTGACGTATCTCTCAAAATGAGTCGAAGTAACTCTAAACAGATTTCGATGTAACCTTAATCGACGTAACTCTGATTTCTAGTCGACGCACCCAGTAAAGTCGACGCACCGCTGTCGACGCTCCTTCCATATTTTCTTCTCGACGTCTAGCCAGGCTGAAATTGACGCTTACGTCGAATAGTAATCGGCGCACGTCGATTTCTGTGACAGATTCAAAAACACGCCAGATCTCTTTCCATTTTTCTGTAGATCTGAATTTTATGGAATTATATTATTCTTTTCTAGCCGTTCTGAATCAATCTTTCCTTCTAAATGATTCTTGGCTAATTTGATTAAGATTATTATGGACATTATTTGAAAATAGAATGATCTCTTTCCTTCTACAGAAATAATGATTATGGAAACTTTTCTTTTTATTTCTCTGACTGCTAATTGATTATCCTCCTATAGCAATATTTTTGAATAAACAGAGCTATAAATACAGAAGGAGGTCGGCAAAGAAAAATGAGAAGTGATCCACTCCATCCATTTGAAAAAGAGGAAAAGCTCCCAAGTGAAAAGTGAGAAAGCTGAGAAAAGTGAAAGAGTGTTGCAGCAAAGAAAAAGCCTTCTTCTTCTCCCTCTAAAGCCATACTGCTGCCATTTCTGAAAGCTCTCACTGAAAGAGAAAAAAGCCTACAATCTCCTTCTCACTATAGAAGAGAGATTTCATTCACAATACTTGTGCTTCTAATCTTCTTGCTAGGAAGAAGATTCTTTCTTGCTTCAATTGTTTTTCTTCTACTTCTTCTTCTTATTCTTATTTCATTTTCAAATTGTGTAAAACAGTTTTTAGAATCTCTCTTAAAAAAAAATTCAGTTGTAGTGGTTCTAAGAGTCTCCTTATCAAAAGCCTCAGGCTGGTTCTAAGAGTCTCCTTATCAAAAGACTCAGTGCAAGAAAGTGAATTCCTACCAAGGGGGTAGAAGAGTGGACTACCCAAAGTTTGGGGAACCATTATATTTTTTTGTGTTGTGCTGTGATTTTCTTTTTGCTATTTCTTTATTTATCTGCTTAATTCTTGTTGGTGTGTGAGAATCTTAAATCTGTGAATATTACACACACATATATATATATATATTTATTAACTTTGCACAAAATATTTTTTAAATCTCTATTCACCCCCCCCCCCTCTAGAGAATTCTAGTGAGGTTAACTGTGCACTTTCAGAGAAGTTCATCGAACACTAAGACTTGGGAATTTCGTCGAACGCTGAGACTTGGGAAGTTCGTCGAACGCTGAGACTTGGCAAGTTCGTCGAACGCTGAACCTTAGAGTTTTCCTAAGTTCTAGCTAACTTAACAGCCTAAAACTTTGACCCTTAGACTATACATTGGGGGTCAACTTAGTTCTAGTCAACAGATAGTGATCCTAGCCCAAATCAGTAATAGGGTTGTTCCAACAGGGTCCATGCTTCACAGCCTTGTAGTCCTGTAGAAGATTTCTTGTTCCTGTCATGTGCCTTGAGCACCCACTGTCCAAATACCAAATCTGCCCAAGGCTGGTATTTGAACTAACCTACATGATGGAATTTAATTATCCTTAGGAGCCCAAGTGATTTTGGGTCCTAGGTTCTTGTTAGTCTGAAAAGACTTCATACCTGCTCCAACTTTTGCAGGAAGGCTCATCCTTGCAGTTGGCACATTGGGATTGTGCCAACAATCTATGGCAAAGTGTCTCACCTTACCACAGTACCAACACTCATAAATGTTATATCTCCTCTTCTGAACATTTCTTGTGGTGATATGAGCCTCAACATGCTTGTGTTTAGGAGTGGAGACATCAGTCTTCATTTTGTTCCTTTCAGCAATGATTTGGCTGAAGGTCATCTTGTGGACAGGCCTAGCAGCCTTTGTCATTATGACATCACCTTGCTTTGACTTGGATGTTAGACAAGATTGGATGGCATTGGACACAGGGCAGCAAGGCTTATCTACAGGTTTTACACCAGACAAAGTTTTTGCTGGAGAGAATTTTGAAGATCTAGTTTCCTTACATATGAGTGAGGGGGCTGAGGTACCAAAAAAATGGTCCTTGATGGGCCATTTGAATTTCTTCATGGGGAGATTTCATGGCACTCATCCCTATGCCCTTTCTTCTACTATGAGAGGGAATGTTTTCCTTCCTATAGGAGCACCCATTCTTCCAGTGACCATACACGAGATCATGGTCAAACTTATTGGAGGGAAGAAACACTTTTTGAAAGGTGGTATGAGGCATAATCTTTTCCTTTCTCTTTTCTCCACTTCCCTCACCCATTTCCCATTTATTGAACCCAAGTCCTCTTTTATTGGTTTGAAAGGAAAATGTATCAATAATTGGAAGCACTGATTTGGGCTTTGAGAATTGAGCCACTAAGCTCTTCTCTTTGAGAAGCTTTTCCTCAAGATCTTCAATGATCTTATTCTTTAGAGAAATGGAGCTCAATTGGACAATTGTTATCCCCTTGAGTTTGTTTATTTCTCTACTCATCTGAGCCACCAAGGTAGGAGACTCAGAACAATTTCTTTCAACCATTTTAAGTGAGTCAATCTCTAGGGCTTGGTTTTTGGCAAGCTTCTTGCTCTTTTTTAGAGCATTAACTAGAGCATCATACTTGTCAATCAATTGATTGACACCCACTTTAGATTCTGAATCATAATCATCAGTTGATGAGTGTGCATCAGATTCTGGAATTGATTCATCCTTAGAGGAAGAGAGAAGAGTAGGTACCTGGTCAGGTGTGTCCTGACAATCTTCATCATCTGATGTTATGGCCATTAGGCCAAGATATTCTTTAACATCTTCATCCACCTCCATATCACTATTTGAATGTGATAGAGGGGCCCTGATGCCCACCTTTGTTTCAGGAAAGTCATCATCTTCCTCAGCTGCAAACAGCCCAATATAGGCCTTTTCTTCATCATCTGAATCTGAGGATGATGACTCAGATTCACTCTAGCTTCTGTCCTTCTTGGCTAGGAAGGATTTCTCACCCTTTCTTCCCTTCTGGTGATAAGGCTTCTTGTCACCCTTATCCTTTCTTTTGACTGGACAGTCAGCAATGACATGTCCAGGCTTACTGCAGCAATAACAAATCACATTAGCTAAACCATGTTTAACATGTTTAGAATCATACATGTCCCCTTTGGGGTGCTGCTTGTCAGCCCTGTTTGAATCCTTCCTAGGATGTGAGGAGGAGGAAGGCTTATTCTTCCACTGCTTCCTTCTCATCATCTTTTTGAATTGCCTTGAGAAGACAGCAAATTCCTCATCAGAAGAGCTGCTATCAGATGAGCAGTGTTTAGAGTTTTCTGAGTCAGCACCCCTTCTTTGAGGGGTAGGAATTCTTGTCTTGCTCTTCTTGGACCCTTCAGCCTTGAGGGCCACAGACTTCTCCCTAGCATGAGACCTGGAGGAGGTGTCCTCCTCCTTTCTAGCAGATAGTTGCATCTCATATGAGAGCAACTTTCCAAACAGAGTGTGAGTAGGAGTTTCACTCAGCTTTGCCACTTCCCTGATGACACAGATTTTGGTATCCCAGACTCTAGTTAGAGATCTTAGGAATTTACCATTTAACTCATAATGAGTGAAGGTCATTTCATAGGTCCTCAACTCATTTACTATTCTGAAGAATCTTTCATAGCAGTCAGCTATGCATTCCTGGTTTTGTTGCCTAAAAGCTTCATACTCCTGATTGAGGAGGGATTTCTTATCATTCCTCACTTCTTCAGTCCCTTCCTTGTAAATAGTCAATATATCCCACATATCCTTTGCAATCTCACAGTGCACCAAGTTTTGGAATGTTGAATCATCAATAGCATTGACTATAATATTTTGAGCCCCTTTATCCATTGTAGCCAATGTTATCTCATCCCTTGTCATTTCAGTGTAAGACTTGTCTACCTGCCTAGTAGGATCAATGGTGGATGGCTTTGTGATAAGGAAGGGGCCTTCCTGAACAGTGCTATAGATCCTAGGGTCTGAAGCTTCCATGTACAGCCTAACCCTTTGTTTCCAAATGCCAAAGGTTTCTTTTTTGCATATAGGAAGCTTCATGGAACCCATTTCCTTCTTAACTCCATTAGAAGCCATTGGATTCAGAAATAACAATACCTATGTTGGATCTGGTCAGACAGTTAAGCCCTTTATGACCAACCTATCTCTGATACCACTTGATAGATTATAGGTATGTGATCTAATTCACCTAGAGGGGGGTGAATAAGTATTTTGATTTTTACTTAGATGATATAGATTATTATAAGCTAGTAATCAAGCAAACCCAGAAAACACTCAAGTGTTTATAGTGGTTCCCCAAGATAGTGTGTCTATGGGTAGTCCACTTTCCCCCTTCACCTTTCTAACAGAGTGTTAGACAAGGCCAACTTCTCCAATCTCAGCTTCAAGAGCTTACAGTTCAGATCCTTCAAGATCTCTCAGGCTTGCTCCAAGCCCTACCTCAGGCCAGTCAGCCTTACAACTCAGGCTTAACAACCCTACAACCTCAGGCCTAACTTCCCTACAAACTCAGGCCAAATAGCCCTACAATCTCAGGCCTAACAGTCCTACAACTCAGGCCAAATTGCCCTACAGTAAAAGAGTCTTTAAGCTTACTACAAAAGACTTTTAAAATTTTTGTAAGACCTTTATGGAGTGAGCAGGAGTTAGTCAACTTAGAGATACTGGCCAAAACAACCAGAAACAACTTGAGGCAAACAAGTGATCTTTATTGAAAACAACTTCAAATTACAAGGCAAGACATGCTTGGCGAGACATGATTCCGCCAGCACAAACACCAAAGGAAAAAACAGAAATTGAAGATAACTTGAGATTGCGCGGTCTCCCTTGCGACCTCAGCAACCCGCCAGACCGCAACCCGCTGCCGACCTCAGAACAACATCAGACCTTTGATCAGACCACACCCCTCCTTCCGAACTCCTGATTCTCCCAAACTCCAGCAACACATCTCCAAGCCGCAGACCGCCCGAACACTTTCAGAGGAAGAGGTGATCGCTGCGGCCCGCACTATCCGCAGAAGCTGCACAAGAAGAGTTCAATCAGCAGACCGCCCGGTCAGACAAATAGAGACCGCAGGAAAGAAGAGAACTCGGCTTACACTTGGTGTGTCATAAATTGCTGCTACAGTGGCTCCTATTTATATGCGTGGGACCTGATCCAGTCACCACCCTATGAGATAGGATCACCACCCTCCAGACCGCACGACCTGACTGGTCACACCGCGCGATCAGCAACAGTACTCCTGCTTCATTTTGGTGAACTCGCTAGCTTCAACATGCCCGAAGTTGTTCACCCCCTGTGTTCGCCCGAGACCGCGGATACAGCCAGTTCGCCATCAACCCGCGAACTCCTGTCCGCATGCCGGTCTCCTCCTGAGATCGCGAACAGCGACCAGCTTACATACCAGTCTCCTCCTGAGACCGTGAACTGAACCCGCGCGACTAAGACCCTTAGTCCGCGAATACCACCAGAAAGCCCGGTCAGCCACTAGACCGCATTCTGGAGAAAACCTGGATCAAGCTGTGCGGTCACACCAGACCGCCACAGCCTTGAGGAAGACAACCCGCCACGCGATCACGAACAGACCGCGCATACCAGAAGACGAACAACCCGCCACGCGGTTAGAGACAGACCGCGCGGCCTTCACCTACAGCCGACTTGGACCCATACCAGCGATCAAGCTAGGAGACCGTGGTTAGGCTTAGACAAGCCAGACCGCAGAGGCAGACCGCCAGGCCGTGCGGTCATGCCAGACCGCCCGACCTCCTCCCAGACCGCCCAGGTCCAAAATCCCTCTAACTTCCACTTCAACAATTTCAACACTCCCCCTTGAAGTGGGAAGTTGAAACTAGGCCCAGTAGGCTCCTTAGCCGTGTGAACGGCCCCTTTGCCAGCGCCTTTGTGAAGATGTCCGCGACATTGTCCGCACTCCGCTCATGCTCGACTGAAAGAGATCCCTCCAACACCTTCTCATGAATGAAATGATGCTCGATCTCGATATGCTTGGTCCTCGCGTGACAAACTGGATTGGTTACCAGTTTGAGAGCACTCTCGTTGTCACCGCGGAGCAAAGTCGGCTCCCGAACCTCCTTGTGGACGTCTCCCACCAACCTCCTAAGCCAGATGGCTTCCTGAGCTGCCAAGGTCAAAGCCTTGTATTCTGCTTCCGTGGTGGAGACCGACACGGAATCCTGCTTCTTGCTGCACCATGATATAGATGTAGGGCCCGCCATGAAGACGAATCCAGATGTCGACTTCCGAACATCCAAATCTCCCCCGTAATCAGCATCCATGTACCCATACACCTCGAAGCCCGCATGGCTCCCGTAAAGGAGACCCATATCCGAGGTCACCTTGACATACTTCAGAATGTTCTTGGCCGCTAGCAGATGAGGTACCCGTGGCTCCGCCATATATCGACTCACTCTTCCAACTACATATGCAATATCCGGCCTCGTGATCGTCAGATAGATCAAGCTCCCAACCAGAGCTCGGAACACCAACAGATCTTGCATAATCCTCCCCTCATCCTTCCGAAGCTTCATAGCCTTCTCCAGAGGTGTGGAAGTGCATTTCCCTTCCTTCATGCCGAATTGCTACACGATCCGCTCGGCATATCCGGCCTGGGTCACCAGCACTCCACCTTCCTTCCTCTGCACCTCGAGTCCAAGGAAATGGTGAAGCTCACCTAAGTCCTTCATCTCGAACCTGATGGACGGCTCGGCTCGAAGCTGTGCTACTTCCTTCTTCGAGTTCCCCGTCACGATCATATCGTCGACGTATAACAGCACGATGACCTGAAGCTCCCCGCTCTTCTTGACGAACAAGCTTGAGTCTGAGTCTGAAGCACCAAATCCACAGAATAGGAGATATTCTGCGATCTTCCCGTACCACGCCCTCGGCGCTTGTTTCAACCCATACAGGGCTTTCTTCAGCTTGCAGACATGCTCCGGAAAGTCTTCAGACACAAAGCCTGGTGGTTGGACCATGAAGATGTCCTTGTCAATCTCGCTGTACAAGAAAGCATTCTTGACGTCGAGCTGCCAAATCTCCCATCCACTGAACGCAGCCAAGGCAATGATAATTCGAACTGAAGTCATTTTTGCCACCGGACTGAAAGTCTCCTCGTATTCTTCATCGTATTGCTGCGAGAACCCCCGAGCTACAAGGCGAGCCTTGTACCACTCGATACTGCCGTCAGCTTTCTTCTTGAGCTTGTATACCCACTTGCATGTAACAGGAGTGGTGCCCTTGGGCTTGGGCACGAGAGACCAGGTCTCGTTCTTCTCGAGAGCTGTCATCTCTTCTTGCATCGCAACATCCCACTCCTTCACGCCTCTGGCCTTCTCAAAGCTCGACGGCTCCCTCTCATCCAAGGGACCAGCAAAGAAACAAGAGACGAAGCTCACCATGTTTCCTCCTGTATAACGATCAGGGGCGGTGATCACTCGCTTCGACCTCCTCAGCTCCTTCCCCTGAACATCATTGTCTTCAGCTGGTTCTTCCCTAGCTTCCCTTCCAGACGTACTAGGAGCATCGCTCCCCCTGCTCCCTGAACCGGAAGCCCCCGTCTCGGAACTAGAAGGAGATGGACCACCTGGTGACATAGGTAGCTCCACCTGATGATTTTCCACAGCTCGCTCCGGCTCCTCCACCCTGCTTTCTAGTAGCTCCACACCAGAAGACCCTTTCTAAGACGTCACCTCATCGAACACGACGTCGCAAGATACAACAAATCTCCACGTCTCCGGGTCCATGCACTTCCATCATTTCTTCCGCTCATCGTATCCCACGAAGACTAGCTTCCTTGCTTTTGCGTCTAGCTTCGTGCGAAGCGCATCTGGGACGTGTACATAGCAGGTGGAACCAAACACCCGAAGGTGTGCCACACTTGGCTTCTCTTTGAACATCATCTCATGCGGGGTCAACATGTTGATGGGACTCAGAGGCATCATATTGATGACGTAGGCAGCACAAGACATTCCCTCCGCCCAGAAGGACTTTGGGATACTCTTGGCATGCAGCCAACACTTGCAGCTCTTCTTCAGATGACGGATCTTCCGCTCTGCAACTTCGTTCTGTTGTGGAGTATGTGCACAAGTAAGCTCCCTCCGGATGCCCTCCTTCCTGCAAAAACCAGAGAACTCACCAGAGGTGAATTCCCCTCCGTTGTCAGTTCTCAGCTTCTTCACCCGCAGGCCAAGCCGACCCTCCACAAGCTCCTTGAAATCCACAAACGTGGAAAACGCCTCCGCCTTTTCTTTCAGGAAATATACCTAGACATATCTGGTGTAATCATCGATCAACACCAACATATATCTGTTGCCTCCGAGGCTTGGGGTAGCAGTTGGTCCCATCAAGTCACCGTGGATGCACTCCAACGGCACACTACTCCTTGTCTGCGACTTGTCAAACGGTAGTCGATGAGACTTGCCGAACTGACATCCTGCACAAACATGACCCTCTCCGTAGGAAGATAGACTTGGCAGACCCTTGACCAGACCTCTCACCGCCATAGCTTTCAGCTTGTCCATCCCTACGTGCCCCAACCTCTCCTGCCATATTACGGCACCATCATTCGTCTTCATCTTGTCGACATAGGAACTTGTTGATAAAACGAACAAGTCCTTCGCTCTCCTCCCGACATGGATGACCTCGGCCTTTACGGTCTCAACGTTGCGTAGAAACTTCACTTCTGTTGGACCGAACAGAACGTGATACCCAGCGTCTACAACGTTGGTCACGGAGAAGAGGTTTTTCCTCATACCAGGCATGTGATAGATACTCTTCAAGGTAAGTGGGCCTCTATCACTGCCTAAGGAGACAACCCCAACCTTCTCGACTGGATGAACAGTATTATCTGCAGTAATGATTGCATTGTTACCTGTATAGGGCTGCGCACAAGAAAGCTTTGTCTCGTCTCCGATGAGGTGATGACCACACCCCGAGTCCACAATCCAGTCCTCCTGATAGTTGATAGGAGCCGAAGCTCCAACAGAAGCCGAGAAGGCTCCTCCCCATCCTCCATCAATATGCCTGGTCTCCGCTTCCTCTTTCTCCGCTGCATGCCCAGCTTGGGTAACCACCCTGCAATCCTTCCTGATGTGGCCAAACTTGCCACACTTGAAGCACTTGGGACCTTCTCCCTTCTTCTTTCCGTCAGCCTTGGGAGCATACCCCCTTTCCTGCTGTCCAGAAGTTGAAGGCCCATTACCTCCAGCGATCTTCATCTTCTTATCCCACTTCTTCTTCTTCCCCAAGAAGAGCACCTCGCCATCTCCCCCAGCCACTGACAACCCCGCCATCTGTCTTGCCAAACTTTCTTGCGAAGCAAGCAAGTTTTCCAGCTCCAACAGAGACGGCTGATTTGCCCATCCCTGCATCGACGTCACAAAGGCAACATATTCCTTCCGCAAGCCGCGGATAGTGTGCCTCTTCAGCTTTGCCTCAGAGATAGGCTCATCAGGATCCAATGCAGAGATTTCAGCGCACAAGTTCTTCATCTTCAGAAAGAAAGTAGAGATAGGAAGATCACCCTGAGCCGACCTTGCCAGCTCATTCTCCAAGAACTGTAACCTCGCTATATTCTTCTTGTTAAACAGCCCATCCAGGGCTCTCCAGATCTCCGCAGCTGATCCACATCCCAGAATGTGATCAAACAGATCAGGTGAAATTGCTCTCTTCAGAGCGAACTCTGTTTTGGCATTGAGCCGCCTCCAGTTCCTCACCTCATGTTGGTTATCTCCAACCAAAACCACTTCCTCCGTGCTCTCTCCTCCAACTACCTCCCAGAGGTCCTCACCTAAGAGATAGCTTTGCATACACGACTTCCACTTTTTATAATTAGTCGATGTGAGCATCTCGATACCAAGACCCCTTGCAAATCCACCTTCCATTGTTCTTCCACTGGTTCCTTCTTCACAAAGGCGATGACTACTCTAAGTCACTCACTGCTCAACCACTCCAACCTGCTCTGATACCATGTTAAAATTTTTGTAAGACCTTTATGGAGTGAGCAGGAGTTAGTCAACTTAGAGATACCAGCCAAAACAACCAGAAACAACTTGAGGCAAACAAGTGATCTTTATTGAAAGCAACTTCAAATTACAAGGCAAGACATGCTTGGCGAGACATGATTCCGCCAGCACAAACACCAAAAGAAAAACAGAAATTGAAGATAACTTGAGACTGCGAGGTCTATGGGTAGTCCACTCCCCCCTTCACCTTTCTAACAGAGTCTTAGACAAGGCCAACTTCTCCAATTTCAGCTTCAAGAGCTTACAGTTCAGATCCTTCAAGATCTCTCATGCTTGCTCCAAGCCCTACCTCAGGCCAGTCAGCCTTACAACTCAGGCTTAACATCCCTACAACCTCAGGCCTAACTGCCCTACAAACTCAGGCCAAATAGACCTACAATCTCAGGCCTAATAGCCCTACAACTCAGGCCAAATAGCCCTACAGTAAAACAGTGTTTAAGCTTACTACAACAGACAGCACAGAGAAGGTGTCTTCTGTCGTTCTAGCACAGCTTGTGCTTTCTAGTAGCTTGACTGGATGATGATTTGTGAGCCAGCTACTATTTGATCATCCTCTTCAGTTGAAGGATGAAGGATCACCTTGCTCCTTCTTGTAGAAGAGCAATCTTTATCTCTCAGTCTCTTCTTCCTTGTTCAGTGAGCAGGAGGAGAATGAGAAGTTCAGGGCCGTCAATGGAACAATAGCAAATTTGTTTAGCACTTGACCACACCTTTCAAAAGTGCCCTAACTCCTTCTTTTATACTTTGCACATCTCCAATGGCACTCAAGGGAAAGCTCTGACACCTTGGGAAATCAATGGCTCCCAAAAGCTCTAAAGATCTTCTTGAAGGCTATAAGATTGCCAGAAATGGCTTTGCCCATGCTTCTGAAGATATCAAGGGAGTGATTCAACTCCTTGAAGACCAAAGACTAGAATTCCTTCTCTCTGAACCTAGCCTCATTCTCAGAACTGAAGTTCTAGAATGGTTCAACAATGCCAGATTATCCTCCTCCAAGTCATCCATCAAATCCAAGATAGGAGAAGAGAGGATAAAAGTAACCCCAACCAAGATAGAGAAAGTCTTTCATCTACCCTTCTACAGTTCAAGTGAAGAGGAAGAAATTTCTGAGAAGGACAAGAAGGCAACATTGAAATGGACTGAATACAATGATGTTAAGATTGGATCATTAAAGAGGAAATTCTTCAATCCAAAGGGGAAGTTGTTATCAGACATTGTGGGCAAAGCACTACTCTGCAAATCTGGATCCCATGACACCATCTCACAATATATGTTTGACATCATGGCCAGGATAATACTCAAAAGAAAAACATCTTGGGGAGTGGTGATCTTCCAAAGGATCAAGGAATGCTTGCAAGCTCCAAATTTGGGAAGAATCATGTCCCTGTATCTCATCCAATCTTACCCTGACAAGTTCAACAACTCCAAAGTAATAAACCTTTATTATCTCGAGAGAATGGACATCAAAACATTAGACAGGTTTATAAGGGTGCTTCCCATGAGTCAGCCCTCTGAGGTTAAAGGAAAAGAGAAAATAACTACCAAATCCTCTAAGAAAATTAGGCTGATACTGTCAAGTTCTGAGTCTGACACCTTAGATAAAGATGATGATGATGATGGTGATAACCCCCAAAGCCCTTTTGCCAAGAATGCTCCACAGGAAGACATTCTCCATCCACAGGAGCTGGACACAAACATACCACCTGGTAACTACTCTTTGGAAATTCAAACCTCTCATTAAATTAATAGATCATAACCAACCAATTAGGTTGTCAATTCTGACATTTGAATAATGTGAACCATAGTTCCTCAAGGACAAATGAGTGACCCAACTGAGGGGGAGAATCAACAAGAACCATCCCCCATTGATATTACAAAAATCAATGATGTTGATGTGGACACAAGACAATCGCCTCAGAATTTACAAGGTAAGATTGACACATTTATCTTCAATCTTGAAGAAAGAATAAGAAACAATCCTGATAATGAACTAGCCCTGTGGTCATTACCTTCACAAGGAACATCAAGTGCACCATCTGAGGAGGAGAAGCACCAAGGGCCACCTGCTAAAAAAAGATGATGTTCTTGCCTTCCTGGACTCATCTGACAAGGATGCTCTCTCTGAGGGGGAGGAGCAAGGAAATAATGATAAAGATGATATGGATGATGATCAGCTCCCCCTTGATCACATTGATGAAATGACATCAGGTGCTAAGCTGGTGGATGCCCCAGCTGCAGTCCTGCATGAACCTCCAGCCCATCTAGTGCTCAATATTATCAATCCTCTAAGCTCACCAAGCCCCCATCCCCAGTGATAAAGATTCAGCAAGCTTCCACCACCAACTCCTCTAATGAGAATCTTCTCAATGCTATCTCCCTGCTGCTAGCGTCTCACCTAACTTCCATGAAGACACATGTGGATCAATCAGTTACATCAGTCAGGGGATACATTGATCAATCCATCATGAATGTGCAAGCTGAGGTCATAACTGAGGTCAAGGAGATAAAGGAGAACACTGTCATGCTCAACAAACAGATGACCAAGTGGTTTTAACTTGCTGAGAGGACAGTACTCACTCAAAATACAATTCTAAGATCCATGGACAAACATCTCAGACTATCTGAAGAAGATATGTCATATGTCAAAAACTATGTCAGCAAAATAGATGAGGTGATAGAGAAATCAACAAACCATCTTCAAGATTATATCTATTCCACTGCCATGCAGTTGGATCAAGAAGTTGACAGGAACAAGGATGAGCTGAAAGCTGACATTGCCAATGTCTCTCAATCCATTGCAGCCTCACTCACAGCCTCTCACTTCAATTCAGAAATAGTCAAACTGCAAGAGGTGCTTCACTCTGATGTTGAAAATTCCTTCCAAACCCTGTCTGGCACAATCTACATAGCTAAACAAGATCTACATCAGCATATATTTGAATAAGCCAGAAAGGGGGAGGATACAAATGCAGTCATCAATTCTGACCTCACACTAAAAGTTCTACAAGGTACAAGGATAACTCTGAATCTTCCTATCCTAGATGTTAATAGGGCAGAAGACTGAGATTTCTCTCATCAAGAGGCAATAGCACAAAATGAGAGATTGAAAAAGAGAAGAGAAAGAGAGCATGTATTGCTCACTGAGGAATTCATGGCCAAACAAAGGGATGAACACAGTAGAACCCTGATTTTGAATACTGGAGTGATGACTCCAATGAGATAATTCTAAATGCCTGGCTAAGCCATGGCCAAATAGGTAAAGACATTGATAAGCTATATCCATCTGAGGAATGGATAAAGCATTTAGAGAGGAACACAAAAAGAGATAAAGTATTCAAAGCCAATCTAGTAAGAAAAGATAACCCAAGAAGGATGCCTTCTAAATACATCCCAAAGCCATTTCTGTATTTTAAAAGGCAATAAAACAAGAGGGAGATAGCTGATATTTAAGCAACAAATGCTGAAAAGAACACAACCACAAATCTCCCTGAAGATATGGCTGTACCTGCTGAAGATAAGGAGCCTCCAGTTCAAGAAGAAATGGTTGCTGAAAACATGGATGTTGCAGCAGACCAACTGGCCTCAGCTAAAGTAAAAGAAGCAGCTGCTGATTTTCCTGAATGTTCTTCTTCTAAGAAAAGAAAACTCTAGATGAATGTATAAACATCTTGTGAATATGTGAATGCAAATTAAACTATGACTTATTACTCTATCTGAACTGCTTATGAATGGAATGGTGAAGTTATCACCTCGTGTCATTAACTAATCTGAGCTTTAGTTAAAAGTTTACTCTACTGTTATTGATTGAGTTAATCTGTAATGCACTAACATGTGTACTTAATCATATTATAGGACTGTTAAACTATGGTTGTGACATACTTGGCATAAATATCTTGTGTTATAATTTTATCCTAAATTTTATAACAATGTCTATATGTGTATGATATAATGATTATCATATTATGAAGTTGCATGACAAATATTTGTATGGTATGTACTTTAGCATTTGAGGGTGTTCTGCCTTCTTCAAATAGGATTGTTGGGAAAATGACCCTCAATGTTTTCCTTAATTTGAAGAAGCCACACACTCAATGCTAAGTGCAAGTTGTATTTGATGAATCCCATTATGCTTAATGATCATGCAGGAATAGGTCATACCATGGTGTGATGTATGTTCAGTAGGCATGCTGTCTAAGCAGCTGAGACCAGCTCTCAGTCTCGGCTGAACCACTGAGACGAGCTCTCAGTCTCAGCTGAACCACTGAGACAAGGCCAGGAGCCGCTGAGAAGGTGTCTGGGCCTGTTGAGCTGCAGATAGAAGAAATTCACTGAGACGACTATCTGTCTCAGCGGATCCGCTGAGACGAGACAGAAGTAGCCGCTGAGACAGCAGACCATCTCAGCCCAACCGCTGAGACAACTTCAAAATGATCTGGCGGGTTCTGTTATTGGCGCAAGTTACATAAAGGCTTCTTAGGGTCCACCAATCACTCCCATACCTGTGAGAAGGACAGCTAAGAGCCGTTGAAGACTATCTGAGTATAAAAAGGATAAGTTAGGCTTTGTAAGAATCAATCTTGAAAGATTACTCTCTAGCACACAAAAAGAAAAGAACATTACTGTTCCATTGTCGGCAGCCTTGAAGCTTCATTTTCTGATCACCTGAGGCTGCAAGGAGAGAAGAGATTGCTCTTGTTGTTCAACTCAAGAAAGAGCAAGCAGATCCAACCCATCATCTGAAGGAAAGGATCAAGAAGAATCAGGTTGGGGCATTCCTATTCCTCCCTGGTTCAAGACTGCAACAACAGTTGTTCCGAAGTAGAAGATCACCATCTCTTGTCTTCTGATTGTAATTTCACCTTATTACTCCTGTAGGAACTTAATAGTTCTGAGCTTATAGGGCATCTGTGCCTGAGTGTGTAGGAACTTAATAGTTCTGAGATTGTAGGGTTGTATTGCCTGAGCTGTAGAGCTAAGAGGTCAGCTTGAGTGTTGGATCATTGTGTGATCTGAGGTAGGGCAGTTGTGCCTGAGGTAGGGTTTGGGAAAACCTGAGAGATCCTGAGGGATCTGTGTTGTAGGCTCTTGGAGCTGAGTTTGGAGAAGTTGGCTTTGTCTAACACAGTGTTAGAAAGGTGAAGGGGGAAAGAGGACTACTCAAGGCACCCTGTCTTGAGGAACCTCTATAAATCTCGAGTGTTTTTTGTGCTTGATAACTTCCTAACCTAAACTAAGAAATCAGCTAGCCTAAAATAAAAGAAACCTATTCACCCCCCCCCCCCCTCTAGGTATCTAAGACTATACCCTAAATAAACTATTACTTATTCACAATCACTTTACTTTGATGTTGATGAAATATTATATGTATGTGAAGAGAAGAGATAGAACTCATGTCTGCGGAGGGAGAAAACCAACATTCTGATATCATCACATTCACATATTCCAGAACAATGAGTGTGAAGTCCATATAACTATCTGATTCTGACTTGCCGATAATAAGGTTTCTATTGAGGTTATGCCAGTTGATGCCCAACCCAGCGTATGATTTGAGAAATCCAGAAATCATAAATAGATTAACCATGAAATCCAAAAAGTCCAGAAATCATAAATAGATTAACCATGATATCCAAAAGTCCAGAAATCATAAATAGATTAACCATGCAATCCAAAAGTCCAGAAATCATAAATAGATTAACCATGCAATCCAAAAGTCCAGAAATCATAAATAGATTAACCATTAAATCCAAAAGTCCAGAAATCATAAATAGATTAACCGTGAAATCCAAAAGTCCAGAAATCATAAATAGATTAACCATGAAATTTAAATGTACAGAAATCCAGGATTCCCGACATGATGCATATGTGATTTTATGGCACCTGAAAAATTAGTACCCAACAAATAATTGCATAACTATTTGGTTGTGTATTGTAGTGCATACTAAAGTTAGTCAGCTTTTCTCCCAAGTAATAGCACACCAATCCTAACATTAGTTGTTAGCATTCTATCACAACCAATTCATTATCAAATGTAATCATCTATATTTAAGCAAAGAAAGTCGATTAACTCGACAAAATGTCAAGGTAATCAATGACAATCATCACAGAGTAGGAGAGAGAGTGAGAGGGGTTTGGGCTACCACTGCACATCTACAAATAATTCTAGCGAGATGCGGTCTTAGTGTGTGTTACGACCCGAGAGAATAATCAGAGGTGGTATTTCCACCCTTCACATCAAACAATAGAGGTGGTATTTCCACCATTTACATATAAATATCAGATGTGGTATTTCCACCCTTCCATCCACGCATTTTAGAAGTATTAATGTAAATTGCAGAAAGTAAAGTAATGAAAAAAAGCTTAAGACACAATTGGATAAATGTCTGCAGTGGAGGATACGGTAGTGGATATGGATATAAGGTCGGATATATCTGATTGCTGAGAGAGTCTTCTTGATGATAGCTGCTAGTAGAACCTAGGTTGTTGCTATACTTATTACAAGTAAAGTTACAAAAGGAAGGGTGCATAAAACTCCAAACAAATGGGACTGATCAGAAACAAGAACTAAAATGACATTCTATCTCATCTCTACTCAATGGACTTCTTTTATTGAATGAAAAACCTTTTTCTTGTAATATTGCTTCTGGTGGAGTATCAATTGCCAGATTATTGAGCAAGATAGTCATGTAACCTTCCTTCTTTCCATAGTCCATCTACTAACTTCTGAGGAGCTCGACAATGTTCTGTATCGTGACCAATGTCTGAGTGATATTTGCAGAAGAGTTCTCCATGACGATACTTCGCCTTTGATATCATAGGGCGAGGAACTCTAAACTATGGCATATATTGAATGATCAGAAGAACTTGTTCCATGGGAACATTGAGTTGAGTATACTCTCCTGGATAAATTTCAAATTCAAGTGTACTTGGATTGTAAGACTGGATTGGACAAGCTTCCAAAAATTCAGGTGATCCATCCTGCTGCGGAGGTTGAGGTTGTGCAAACATATTCTGAGGAGGAGAATAAGATTTAGATTGCTTATCTTGCGGAGGGCTTTGTGATGGAGACGAGTGATGGCGGTATAATTTTCGCAGACGTTGCTGAGTCTTCTAGTTTTGATAATACATATAATTGGGATTCATCGCCTCACCTTCAATAAACTTATTTTCTATTTCGATGAGATGTCCATAAGACTTGGGCTCATTTATGCTAACTTTAAATTTGAGAGGGCCTTCTTGGAGTCCGTTGAAAAAGGCAATTTTATGCAGCTCTGGATCAACATTAATAACCTCAAGAAGTTCTCTCTGGAATCTATCGATGAAATGAGCGAGAGTTTCATTGACTCCTTGCTTGATTTGGAAAAGAGCTGTTGGGCGTCTCTTTCGCTTCCTTGAGGTAACAAACCTTAAGAGAAGTTCTCTTCTGAGATCCATAAACAAGTAATTGATTGAGGTGGCAACTTGTAAAACCATTCCAGAGCTTGACCGTCAAAGGTCATGACAAGAAGTTTGCACATGATACTATCTGATATAGTTCTTAACGCAACAGCTGACTCAAAGGCTTGAAGGAGGGAAATTGGATCTTCTCCCCCTGAGAAGGTTGGCAAGCGGGGTTCTTTAAACCCATTAGGAGCAGGTTCTCAATGAATTCTATTTGTAAAAGGAGAAGGCTCCTCTACTTCAGCAATAACATGGGAGGCTGAAGGATAAGCTGCATCAGCAGGGGTCGGAAGATAAGCACAACCCCCCTGAAAATTCAGCACTTTTACTGGATTTTTCTGGACAACTGATCTGAGGTAATCACGGAGAGCGGATGTAAATTCCTCAGCTTGAGACGGTAGAGGAGCAACTGGATGTGCAAATTTTATAGGAGGAAGAGGAGTTGCGACTCAAGGAGGAAAAAAGTCTGCAACTTGAGGAGGAAAAGGAGCCTACTCAATAGGAGCTTGAGGTGGAAAGGGAGCTACGACTTGAGGAAGAAGCTGCTGAGTGATAGCTGCTATAGCTCGGTTAATCCCATCAAATTGCTGACGAGTTTGCTCTAGCTGTTGAGCAAGCTCTTTGCAAAACTGCTTTAGACGAATCTCTATGCGAAGCTCAAGAGCTTCCATAGTAAGTTCACCATTTAGATGTTCTTGAACTTCTGTCATCTCCATTGCTACTCAAAAAAAAAAAAAAAAATTGCAGAAATTGCCAAAAGAGAAAAACTACGACAACTTCGCAAGAGTTCCTTGATCCATTGTAGAAAGTTTGAACTTGTTGCCACACTGGAAGGGCATGATGAGGACATCTCCGTAAGAGTTCCTTGAAGCGCTCTCATGCGTCGTAGAGAGACTCCGAGTCTATTTGCGTAAAGGAGAGAATGTCCGTATGTAATTTAACGGACTTTGCCGGAGGAAAATATTTCGTTAGAAATTTCTCCATCATCTCGGCCCACATAATGATGGAACCTCTAGGAAGATATCCCAACCATTGCTTGGCCTTAGTCCGCAAAGAAAAAGGAAATAAACGCAAACAGATGGCATCATAGGTGACACCATTAATTTTAAACGTATCGCAAATTTGCAAAAAAAATCAACAAATGTAAATTTGGATCTTCATCTGATAAGCCATCAAAGATGACTGTTTGTTATACCATTTGAATGATACTCATTTTAATTTCAAAATTATTATTCGACACCACCGGGCAAATAATACTAGATTGTGTGCCCTCCCAATTTGGCCTCGCATAATAGGACATGGTCCGTAGCAGGGCCTCGTTATGGTTGGGATCTTCCATTATATCTTCGTTAGTTTCTCTGATTGACTCTTCTCAAATTATTGGTAGATCACTAAATCGGAGGCATCGCCACAAGGTGCGCTCGATTTCCGGATCAAAACACAATTCAAAATTAATTAAAGAGTTCCCTCTGGTCATAAACTAAAAAAATAAAGGGAAAAAGAGAATTTGCGGTGAAAAGGAATAGGAAAAAAAATGCAGATGGAAAAATTAAAATTAGTATAATACTTTTAAAATATTATTGTTAAATAGATATATAATAAAAAAAATTCAAAAAGCGGGTTAAGGTAGTCTCGGACTTCCCGAGGTCTACCATGTGAAAGGTTCGCACGGTACTAGGAGATGAGATGGGATGATAGCCCAAATCTCCCTTTTCGAGAATTTAAATTGCGCCTTTGAAGATTTTTAAAAATATTTAGAGAAGGGGGAGAAGAAAAAGAACGATAAAATTAATAGATATTTCTTTTTTCGAAATATCAACCTAGTGCCCCGGCAACGGCGCCAAAAACTTGATGTAACTGAACTATTACCGCAAATGATAATGGCATGTGTACCGTATCAAAATTAGTATAGGTTTATAAAACCAAAGTTGTATTAGACTCGGGGCAGTTGAATACTTTTACTTCGGAAAATCTCTATTATTTTATCAATTAAAACTTGGATTGGTTTTGCAAAAAGGGAAATTAAAATAATAATTTAAACGATGAGTTAAAAACTAGCACTCGATCTTTGAATCGCCGCGGAATAATAAAAGAAGAAATAAGAACTCAAATTCTCTTAAGAAATTTACATTGACCATGGAGGTTCCCAAATTCTAAACGCACCTCTCTCGAGGATACGTTCAGCTGAGTTTAGGTTGATCAACCGAACTCTCATTCTATAATTGAAACCCTTATAACTTGCTTTAATGTGGTGAACCCCTCTATTGGATTTGACTCCAATCCGGGAGATTTATGTCATCCTTTCTCAAGGGTTGCAATCAACTCTCTTTATCCTTAAGTGATCAATTTGAATTATGAATCTCTCGACTACTAAATTACGAAAACATGACTGAGAATTATATATCGAAAATATAATTTTACTTCAATAAAATTAAGGATAAATCTTAAGTATTTCAAAGAAGAGAAGACGGAGATCTAATTACTTCATTGCGAATATCATCCCTTGGTTCATCTCAATCGAGTACTAATAGAAGTTTAGATACTCATTGAGATTAAGGAATTAGCAAAAATAAAAGAGGACATTATAAAATATGAGGGGAATAAGAAGTTAAGAAAACTAATTTTATTGATTTGCAAATGAAAATTACAAACTAAGGATTTGAGATTACAAGCTATTGAAATGAAAGTTACACTTACAAAAGAAAAGTACACGAATTGAAACTTACAATTGCACTAGAAAGAAAAGTACAAGGAATGCTTAAACATGAAAACAGAGCAAGAAAAGAAGACTTGAGCCTCCAAAATTCATCCCCTCAGTTGTAGAGGAGCTGGCTTTAAATAGGCTGAAAATTTGGGTTACACGCCCTTGGTCACACCCGTGACCAAGGGCGTGTAAGGGGCGTGATCGGTGCTGGTGCGGACAGGCCGCCTTATAGCTTCAATGTGGGAGTTACATGCGCGTCATGCCCTAGGTCACGCCCGTGACCTAGGGCGTGTACTCTTCAAATCTACCTGCTGGCGGGAATGTTCGTCAGGAAGGAGCGCGAGGCGAGTCACACCCGTTACTTGATGTCACGCCCTCGGTCATGCCCGTGACCGAGGGCGTGTAACTTTAATTGACATGGCATTGTGCTTCTGCTGCTTGCGGTGGGTCGCGGTCGTGACATTGGGTCACGCCCTTGGTCACGTCCGTGACCTGGGGCGTGTACTTGGCGAATCTTCACGGAATGAGCCCGGGGTGGCGGAATCGGGTCTAGAACACATCTAGGATGTCATGCCCCTTGGTCACGCCCATGACCTTGGGCGTGTACTTTGGAATTTTTCTCAAAAGTGCCCAGAAAACCTGAAAATATAAAATAAACTTAAGTTAGCTCATGAAATAAAAAAAGGAATGATTTATATGATATAATTCATATAAATTATATAATTTCTTATTTAAAATATATTAAAACTATACTAAAAGATGAGTACAAAAACTACTTATCACCCCATCCCACCCCCCTCTAGGTGAGATCTTAATCATTCCACAAGAATAATAATCCTTGTGCAACTAGTCTAGCTTTATTTCTTGTAATTCTAGAGTTACCATCTAATTTATTTTTAAAAATTCATTTAACACCCATAACCGAATGATTAGATGACATCTCTACAAGTTTCTAAACCTTATTATGTTCAAATTGATTTAGTTCGTCATTTATGGCTAAAAACCCAAATTCATCATTTAAAGTGGTTGAAACATTTTTTGGTTCTATTTTGAATACAAAACAAAGGTTTGAAAATGACTCATGAAAAGTAGAACGAGTGGTTACCCCTTTTGATGGTTCTCCAATGACAAGCTCTCTTGGATGATCCTTTGAAAACTGTAGCACACTTGCAGGAACATATTCCACTTTTTCTTCTTCTTCTTTCTCCACATTTTCTTCTTCTTTTTCTCCAAGCGATTCATCATCCTCATGCTTCAAAGGAGGAAGGGGTTCCTCTTAATTTCTTGTAGGATTAGCATCTACACACGGAGCAAACTCATCAAATCTTACATGAATAGACTCTTCAAATATTTTAGTTCTTTTGTTATATATTCTATAAGCCTTACTAGTTGAAGAGTAACCAATGAAAATTCTCTCATCACATTTTTTGTCAAATTTTCCTACACATCTTTACTGTTTAATATAAAACATTTGCAACCAAAATTATGAAAATAAGATACATTAGGTTTCTTTTAAAACAAAGCTCATAATGTGTTAATTTTATGAATGGGCGAAGCATGCCACGATTAATAACATAACATAAAGTATTAATAGCTTCTGCCCAAAAATATCTAGGCAGCCCATATTTAGAAAGCATAGTCCGTGCAAGTTCTTAAAGGGTTCTATTTTTCCTCTCCACTACACCATTTTGTTATGCGGTGAGTGGAGCGGAAAATTCATACTTAATTCCTAGATCATTACCAAAAGAAGAAAATTTATCATTTTCAAATTCTCTTCCATGATCCAAGCGTATGCATTTAATTTTTAAATCAAAGTCATTTTGAACACAAAAGCATAGTTTAGTAAATTCAAGAAATGCATCAGATTTGGAAGATAAAAATATAGTCCAACCAATCTAGAATAATCATCAATTAATACAAAAGTGTATTTTCGACCACCTAGACTAGAAGTGCTAACCGGTCCAAATAAATCCATGTGAATTAATTGAAGTGGTCTAGTAGTAGAAACTATATTTTTGCTTTTAAATGAACTTTTTGAAATTTTTTCTTTTTGGCAAGGCGTACAAAGAGATGATAAATTTCCATTAAGCATAGATAATCCCATAAATTAATTTATCTTTTGATAATTTCAAAATTAGCTTGGTACTAGAGTGGCCAAGACGCCTATGCCAATGTTTCAATTCATCATTTTTAGAAATAAAACATTTTAAAGAAGAATGTGAAAGATCATTAAAGGCAATCATATAAATATTATGCAGTCAAGGTGCGGTGAGTACGACATCATTTGTTTTATGATTTATGATTTTACAAAGATTTATAGAAGATTCACATAAGACATTTAAACCTTTATCATATAATTGACTAATTGAGATTAGATTGTGTTTCAAACCTTGTACAAATAATATATTAGAAATTAAAAAAAGAGTCGTTACCCACTGTGTCGATGCCCATGATCCTTCCTTTTCCGTTATCTTCAAAAGTCATCATCCCTCCTTTATTCATCACAAGGCTAAGGAACTTTGCTTTATTGCATGTCCTGTGTTTGGAGCATCCCGAGTCCAAATACCACACGTCTTCTTTATCCTTAGCCTACCAACATACCTAAAAAGGAGATGAGAGTAAAGATTCGGATACCCAAGAGTTTCCTCCCATTGAATAGGTGGAAACTTTAGGCACCCAGATATGTTTTAAAGCACTTCATCCCTTCTTCCTACATGAGTCTGAGGTATGCCCAAATATATAACATTTGGCACACGATATAAAATAAGTTGAGACCCTTTTTGGAGTTCTGTATAAACTCTTGCAGGAAGATGAAGTTACATCACAATTATGAAATAATTTTTTATTACAAGAATTATGATTTCTAGATTTACTACTACCGCCGGCGATAAGAGTTACCGTTGGGCGATAGCTTCCAGAAACATAATTAAGCCCATATTTTACACTACCATGACATTGGTTGGTCAAGATCATATCTAGTGACTTTTGGCTAACTCAAAATTTTTTAATGACCATGTTTAAATCATGAATTCGGGCTTTGAGAGCTGTGTTTTCCGTTACTAACATAACACACCGATTCGCAAAAGTTTTCTTTCCTTCATCTATTTGAGAAAGAGAGGTTTTTAAAGTTCTTTCTAAGCCCCTTTTTTCCTTAGTAAGTAATTCAATAGTTGAGTGGGACTTAGAAAGAGCTTCTTCAGGTTCTTTCATTCTTGCCAAGGAGTGATTGCATTCTTGGCAAGATACATTCTATTTCCCTAATAGTTTAGCTTCTTTAGATAATTTTTTATTTTCTTTTAATAAAAGTTTATTTTCAAATTTTAGAAGATCAGTATCTTTTAAACTTTTATCAAAATATTTGCAAGTGTGTAGATACTTAGAATATAAATCATCAAAAGTAGGAGGAGGTACCTCAGTGTCCCTTTGGACACTACATTCATCATCAGATAGTGTATTGCTCTTTTTCATGAGGCACGTGTTGGTCTCTTCTTCATTGCTGGAGGATGAGATGCACGATTCCGCGGAGGAGGAGTCATCCCATGTAGCCGCCTTTAGTACCTTCTTTTTCTCTTCCCTTGTGCCTCTTTTTTTTAGCTCTTTCAAATATTTTGGGGCACTGGCTCTGGATGTGTCTGGTCCTTCTACAATGGTAGCATTCTGGTGGTGGCTGCAAATCATCATCATCGTCGCTACCTTTTCCTTTTTTCGATGAAGATTCCTTCTTGATGAAATATTTCCAGAAGTTGTTTCTCCTTTTCAAATTCTTCATGAATCTCTTGAACTTCTTCACAAAAAGGCTCTCCTCGTCCTCTTCATTATCATCTCTGTCATTCTCCTTCTTTGATTTCAATGTCAGATACTTCTTCTTTGTCTCCATGTTGTACTCTTGTTGTTGAATTTTTAGTTCAACCTCATGGGTTTTGAGATTTCCAATGAGGCTCTCGATTTGAAGCTTCTTTAGATCGTGCGACTCTGAGATGGCCGTCACCTTTGGATTGTGTAACACCCCAGTTTTTGTTGTTCTGCGAGTTAACGCCGGGTGGTAGGTACTACCGCCGGCGGTAGTTGAATCCGAGGTCGACGATCGTCGAAGGGGCGCGTTTTCGTCGAACCACTAGCGCGGCGCAGTAGTACTAGCGCGGCGCGGTAGAGGGTGGCTAGAAAGTGAAAAACGAGGTCTGTTGCTAGCGCGGGGCGATAGCCCTACCGTTGGCGTTAGGTCTTCTTCTCAGCAGGGAGCCGCTGAGACGACAAGGGGGTTCGCGGAGCTAGCGCGGCGCGTTTGCGTTACCGCCGCGCGGTAGCTGACGAAACCAATTTTCATAACTAGCTAATCGGGGCGTCCGTTTGGCTTAGATCTTGATCGGACGGCTGTGAGGGGTTCGTGGGAGAACCCTAAGTAGGGCTGAGAGGGTTTCCTTTCATCATTCCTTTTCTTTTGGGGTGTTGAGGGCTTGAGAGAGAGGAGGGGTTTGGATGAGGAAGAGAGCTAGTTCCTGCCATTGTTGGAGCTTCGGAGATCCGTTGGCCGATCCGAGACCGACAACGCATAGGGAACGTCGAGGCGCTTCTTCTCCTCCATTCGTTTGCAAGTTTCCCATGGCTAGGAGGAAATCTCAAAAGGTAACGACATTTCTCCTCCCGGTCTTTAGGATGCGTGCATGGCATCCCTTTTTCCTCTCTTTTTCTGCATTTTAGCATCGGATCCGTCGAGTAAGAGGGATCCGGGTCGCCTTGGTTCAAGAGGAACCATCGGGTCGATTGAGTCCGTCCCCGACATGATTTTGCATTAGAGATCCACTCCGTTAGCGGAATAGGCATTGTGGTTGAAGCCGGAATCGCGACCGTTGGTCCGATTCGGTGATGTTGTTTGACGCGCATTTTAGGGATTTTACTAGAAATCCGATTACGGCAAAAACGTCGTTGTGATGCCCTTGTAATTTCGTATGAGAACGAATGTTGGTTTGTGGGCGGGGAAATATTGTGCGTGAGTTATGGCTTGTGATGCCTGTTTGTATTGTGAAGGCGCGGAATTGCCTTGTGGTCGGTTGGCCCGCCCGTGATATTGCAAGTCATGTGTGGAGGGTGTCCCGGAAAGACAAGTCCCCCCTTCTGTGTTGATTGTAGTGAAATTGATGAGATTGAGAATGCCTTGGAATGAGGACAAGCCCGATGGCGCTGTGAGCCATGTGCGGGTGGGGTCCAGGCATGAGTGCCTAGCATCGTTGATGTTTGATGTGATGATGGAGGCAAGAACAGGTGAGCTGATGGATGAGCCCGATGGCATGGTGGGCCAGGCGCGGTGGGATCACAGCATGTGTTCTTGGCCTTGGGCTACGATGCCCTTTGGGGGAAATGATGAGTACCCTATGGTTGTGATGTGAGTGAGCTGATGGATGAGCCTGATGGCATGGTAGGCCAGGCGCGGTGGGATCACAACATGAGTTCTTGGCCTTGGGCTACGATGCCCTTTGGGGGAAATGATGAGTACCCTATGGTTGTGATGTGATGGATGATGTATGATGATGTATTAGATTCATACGCATTATGGTGCCTTGGGTGAAACCCGGGTTTGCATTCATATTGCATTTGTAGGCCCCTTTATTATCTGCTCAACATAGAAACATGGATGATGCTTGTGACACTCATGCCTGTTGCTTATGTTGTTTTTCTTTATGTACATTTGCATACGAAGTGCTGACTTGCAGGGTGAAGTAGTTCCCCGGGGTCCGCTAGGACGGCCAGGAGGAGGGATGTTGTTACACCGTTTGTGGTCAGCCATAGCTGACCCTTGTTTACAGCTCTTTGTGATTTGGATGCAGGGCAAGGATCACAGGCTGGACCTAACTCGCCGGCCAAAAAGGCCTAAGCCTCATGAAGTGTTTACTTTTGTTTTCCTGCATTTCTGTACTTTTATTTTGATGTTCCGGCTTGCATGCGGAGGTAGCTTAGGGAAATTAGTTTTCCCCTCTTTTTGGGATTTCATTTTGTGTTGAATGTTTGATGACTTGGACACTGGTTTTGTAAGGCCTTAAGGCCAGTTTTACTCCTATGTAGTCGTGGACAATCTCTGTGTTTCTTAGTTTTGTTTCCGTTGTGTTGTCTGAGTTTTGAGTTGGGTAGTTATATCATCTTTTAATACTGAAGCTGTGGCGGTTATATGTTGTGGGGTCCCGGCCGAACCTATAATATATAGTCATTACAGGGGAGGTGTTACAATTTGGTATCAGAGGGAGGTTGAGTGTTCTTGCGAGGTCTAGTGTTTTCGGATCGCGTAAAGAAATTGTCCACATAGGAGTATTGTGCGGGATCATGAGTATCCCTGTGTTCGAGTCTCGCGAGTAGAGCTTGATTAATTGTTTCCTTGCTTGTGCTAGGATGTTGGCGACAATGCGGGGACGTCGAGGAGGCAGGAGGAGCCTCTGGGGAGCAGTGCTACTGCTTCGGGCCTCATGATTGTGGGCATGTCCCTGGCTGATTTCTGTCATATGCTAGCAGAAGCTTTGGTGTCAGATCTAGCGGTGAGAGTGTCATCGATTGCGACGCCTGTCACACCAGATGGAGCTCGAGAGTTGACAGTTCCTAGAGCGTTGGAGAGATATCCGACCAAGCCCAGAGTCGAAAGGACGTTGGAGGAGAGCGATGTGAAGGGGAACCTTACAAATCTCAGTGGAAATCGGAGGGAAGCCGAGGAAGGAAAAGATTTCGTTCCTGTAAGCCTAGTGGGAGAAGCGGTGCAGTTTCTGGGGAGATCCGCTCCAAATGACCCATGTTGTGCTTTATGTGTGGCAAGGTGGGCCACATCGCTCGGTTCTGTTCCGAGGGTGGAGCTGAGTCGGAGCAGGGGCTGGAACAGTCGGTGCATTTCGGTCTTAGTTATGCGGAAAATGGAAAATCAGTGGAGTCGAGCGCTTCACGCTTTCCTCCGGTGTAGCCTAGTGATTCTGCCCTTGGGCAGCAAGAGACGTTTCGTCAACCCGATGTGACGGCATGTACGAAAAGTTAGATTTTTGTTTGTTATCTTAAAGTTGTTTGCGATCTTTCGTATTTGTTGTGCGCATATCTAGGTTTAGTGCTAGTCTTTGGTTACCCCTCTCGAGTGTTGTTCGACACGGGAGCGTCACACTCTTTTCTTGCAGGAAGCTTTACCCGGGGATCAGTGTTGAGTCTGTCAAGGTAGAGGTGGTACTGAGCGTACGCATACCGAATGGGTCTTTCATGACCACCGTGAAGGAAAGACGCATCGTGTTGCAAATTTGCGATTGTGATTTCGACTTGGTAGCAGCGATTCTGCCACTGGCCGAATTTGGCGTTACCTTAGGGATGGACTAGCTTGCAGAGCAGCGAGCTAGTATCGACTACCAGTTGAAGGTGGTAACCCTGAGAGGCAAGGGTAGAGCAGAGGTCAAGTTTGAAGGCCTAGGCGGAGTGGCTTGCTCCCTGATTTCCGCCATGCAAGTGAGGCGTGAGGTAAACCAAGGAGGCGAGGCGTTCATAGCTTTGTTGGAGACTCACTCCACAAGGTTGGCTATTGGAGATGTTCCGGTGGTGGAAGAGTTTGATGATGTATTCCCCGAGGAGTTTCCGGGAGCACCTCCTCAGCATGAAATCGACTTCAAGTGGCCCGGCGGGTGCGAGTCCGGTGTCGCGTCCTCCGTTTAGGATGACACCGAAGGAACTGGACGAGCTCAAGGTTCAGTTGCAAGAATTGTTAGAGCAAGGGTACATTAGGCCCAACTCTTCGCCGTGGAGCGCGCCGATATTGTTCGTAAAGAAAAAGGACGGAAGTATGCGGTTGTGCATTGACTACCGTGAGCTGAATAAGTTGACCGTCAAGAATAAATATCCGATTCCCCGAATCGATGACTTGTTCGACCAGTTAGTGGAGTCGGTGGTGCACTCTAAGTTAGACTTGAATTCGGGGTACTACCAGTTGAAGATTCGAGACGAGGACATTGCCAAGACAGCGTTTGGGACTCGGTATGGCCACTATGAGTTTTCAGTGATGCCGTTCGGACTGACGAACGCGCCATCTGTGTTCATGGATTTGATGAACAGGGTTTCTCGACCGTTTTTGGATTCGTTTGTGGTAGTGTTCATAGATGATATTTTGGTATATTCAAAATCGGAAGTGGAGGACGAGTCTCATATGAGATTAGTGTTGCAGACGTTGAGGGAGAACCAGCTTTATGCGAAGTTCTCAAAGTGCGAGTTTTGGATCGAGAAGATGGTATTTTTGGGTCACGTGATCAGTGGAGATGGGGTGGCGGTAGATCCAGCGAAGATTGAAGCCATTAGAGTTTGGCCTGTTTTGAGAACCGTGGCGGAAGTCCGGAGTTTCCTTGGACTAGGCGATTATTACAGAAGGTTCGTGGAGAACTTCTCGCGGGTGGCATTGCCCCTCACCACTCTTACTCGCAAGGACCAAAAGTTCGTGTGGACGCCGGAGTGTGCCCGTGCGTTTGAGAATTTGAAGGAAAGGTTGATGTCTGCTCCGATCCTTAGTCTTCCTAGTGGGATGGAAGGATTTCAGATATTTAGTGACACATCAGGTTGTGGTTTGGGTTGCGTGCTGGTGCATCAAGGCAATGTGATAACTTATGGGTCAAGGCAGTTAAAGACTCATGAGAGGAATTACCTCGTCCATGATCTGGAGTTGGCGGCAGTAATCTTTGCGTTAAAATTGTGGCGGCACTACGTATATGGTGCAAAGGTGGAGATCTTCACGGATCACAAAAGCCTGAGGTATCTCCTAGACCAAAAGGATCGGAATATGCGGCAGCATAGGTGGGTCGAGTTCCTTGGGGACTACGACATGGAGATTCAGTATACGCCAGGCAAAGCCAACATGGTGGCGGATGCCTTGAGAAGGAAGTACTCCGGGCAAGGTAATTGGATTGAGGCGCTTGACGAGTGTTTGGTGCGAGACTTGGAGTCTCTTGACATTGCTTGTGTGGCTAGAGGTAAGTCTAGCGTGGCTCGGTTGAACTGGATTGAAATGCAGTGTGATATAACAGATCGAATCCGAAAGGCGGCTGGTGCAGACGAAGAGTGCCAACGGTTGGTGTTGGAAGCTCAGCAAAGCAAAGGCAATGCTTTGGAGATGGTCGGTGGGATTTTGAAAAGAGACGGAAGGGTTTGTGTTCCGCTCTTTGGCAAGCTCCGAGAGGAGTTGATGTTTGAGGCTCACTTTACGAAGTACTCCCTTCATCCAGGTAGTACAAAGTTGTACTCGGATATGAAGAAATCCTTTTGGTGGCCTGGGATGGAGCGGGATGTAGCTGAGTATGTAAGCCGGTGTCAGACTTGTGCCTTAGTGAAGGCTGAGTGCCAAAGGCCCGGCGGGTTCTTGAAGCCTCTTCCTATCCTTGAATGGAAATTCGACGATAACTCTATGGATTTTGTGCATGGTTTGCCTTGATCGCAGCAGGGTAACGATGCGATTTGGGTGATAGTGGATCGCCTGACCAAGGTGGCTCACTTCATTCTGAATCAGAAGGGCGATGGCGTGGAGAAGCTCGCGGAGCCTTATGTTCGAAATATTGTCCGGTTGCACGGGATTCCTAAGAGCATTGTTAGTGATCGCGATGGGCGGTTCACGTCGAAGGACTGGAGGTTAGTGCAGAAAAGTTTAGGCACCAAACTCAAGTTTAGTACCGCATTCCATCCGCAGACCGATGGTCAGACGGAGCGAACGAATCGTACTTTGGAGGATATGTTGAGGATGTGTGCTCTTGACTTTGATAGGAGCTGGGAAGACCACATTTTCATGGTGGAGTTCGCTTATAATAATAGCTTCCAGGCGAGTATCAAGATGGCGCCATACAAAGCATTGTATGGAAGGAAGTGTAGAACGCCGATGTCTTGGGCAGAGGCGGGAGACACTATGCTTTTGGGAAAGCAAGTGGTGGCAGATGCTTGCGAGATCGTGCAGATGATTCAGGAGCGCATGAAGGTTGCCCAGGATCGGCAAGCAAAGTATTTCAACGCGCGCCATAGAAATGTGGAGTTTGTAGTGGGCGACATGGTCTACTTGAAGATCAAGCCGTTCAAGGGCGTTTCACGTGTACGGCGACTCAAGAAGTTGAGTCCGAGATATTTGGGTCCGTTCAAGGTTACATAGCGTATAGGCGAAGCAGCCTATCGTTTGGCATTGTCCGCCGAGCTGAGTGGATTACATGATGTTTTTCATGTCTCTGTGCTGAGGAAGGCTTTGGTAGAGCCAAGCGTCATGGTCGAAGCGGCGGTGGTGCCGGTGATGGAGGATCTAAGGACGAGGGTTCGTCCGATCTGCGTGGAGGACTCGGAAGTTAGGCAGTTGCGTAACAAAGAAGTCAGGCTTGTAAAGGTGCGATGGGACAATTGCGGGTGAGATGAATTCTCTTGGGAGCGTGAGCAAGAGATGCGGAAGGACTTCCCAGAACTCTTTGCATCAGGTATGCATCGTGGTTTTCTGTTTCATTTTTTGCAATTTCGAGGACGAAATTCTTTTAAGGGGGTGGAGTTGTAACACCCCAGTTTTTTCTGTTCTGGAGTTAATGTCGGGCGGTAGGTACTACCGCCGGCGGTAGTTGAATGCGAGGTCGACGATCATCGAAGGGGCGCATTTTCGTCGAACCACTAGCGCGGCGCGGTAGTACTAGCGCGGCGCGGTAGAAGGTAGCTAGAAAGTGAAAAATGAGGTCTGTTGCTAGCGCGATGTAATAACCCTACCGCTGGCGTTAGGTCTTCTTCTCAGCGGGGAGCCGCTGAGACGGCAAGGGGGTTCGCGGAGCTAGCGCGGCGTGTTAGTGCTACCACCGCGCGGTAGCTGACGGAACCAGTTTTCGTAACTAGCTAATCGGGGCGTTTGTTTGGCTTAGATCTTGATCGGACGGCTGTGAGGGGTTCGTGGGAGAACCCTAAGTAGGGCTGAGAAGGTTTCCTTTCATCATTCCTTTTCTTTTTGGGTGCTGAGGGCTTGAGAGAGAGGAGGGGTTTGGAGGAGGAAGAGAGCTAGTTCCTGCTATTGTTGGAGCTTCGGAGCTCCGTTCGCCGATCCGAGACTGGCAACGCGTAGGGGACGTCGAGGCGCTTCATCTCCTCCATTCGTTTGCAAGTTTCCCATGGCTAGGAGGAAATCTCAAAAGGTAACGACATTTCTCCTCCCGGTCTTTAGGATGCGTGCATGACATCCCTTTTTGCGCTCTTTTTCTGCATTTTGGCACCGGATCCGTCGAGTGAGAGGGATCCGGGTCGCCTTGGTTCAAGAGGAACCATCGGGTCGATTGAGTCCGTCCCCGACATGATTTTGCATTAGAGATCCGCTCCGTTAGCGGAATAGGCATTGTGGTTGAAGCCGGAATCGCGACCGTTGGTCCGATTCGATGATGTTGTTTGACGCGCATTTTAGGGATTTTACTAGAAATCCGATTATGGCGAAAACGTCGTTGTGATGTCCTTGTAATTTCGTATGAGAATGAATGTTGGTTTGTGGGCGGGGAAATATTGTGCGTGAGTTATGGCTTGTGATGCCTGTTTGTATTGTGAAGGCGCGGAATTGCCTTGTGGTCGGCTGGCCCGCCCGTGATATTGCAAGTCATGTGTGGAGGGTGTCTCGGCAAGACAAGTCCCCCCTTCTGTGTTGATTGTTGTGAAATTGATGAGATTGAGAACGCCTTGGAATGAGGACAAGCCCGATGGCGCTGTGAGCCATGTCCGGGCGGGGTCCAGGCACGAGTGCCTAGCATCGTTGATGCTTGATGTGATGATGGAGGCAAGAATAGGTGAGCTGATGGATGAGCCCGATGGCATGGTGGGCCAGGCGCGATGGGATCACAACATGAGTTCTTGGCCTTGGGCTACGATGCCCTTTGGGGGAAATGATGAGTACCTTATGGTTGTGATGTGAGTGAGTTGATGGATGAGCCCGATGGCATGGTGGGCCAGGCGCGGTGGGATCACAACATGAGTTCTTGGCCTTGGGCTACGATGCCCTTTGGGGGAAATGATGAGTACCCTATGGTTGTGATGTGATGGATGATGTATGATGATGTGTTAGATTCATACGCATTATGGTGCCTTGGGTGAAACCCGGTTTTGCATTCATATTGCATTTGTAGGCCCCTTTATTATCTGCTCAACATAGAAACATGGATGATGCTTGTGACACTTATGCCCGTTGTTTATGTTGTTTTTCTTTATGTACATTTGCATACGAAGTGCTGACTTGCAGGGTGAAGTAGTTCCCCGGGGTCCGCTAGGACGGCCGGAAGGAGGGATGTTGTTACACCGTTTGTGGTCAGCCATAGCTGACCCTCGTTTACCACTCTTTGTGATTTGGATGCAGGGCAAGGATCACAGGCTGGACCTAGCTCGCCGGCAAAAAAGGCCTAAGCCTCATGAAGTGTTTACTTATGTTTTCCTGCATTGCTGTACTTTTATTTTGATGTTCCAACTTGCATGCCGAGGTAGCTTAGGGAAATTAGTTTTCCCCTCTTTTTGGGATTTCATTTTGTGTTGAATGTTTGATGACATGGACACCGGTTTTGTAAGGCCTTAAGGCCAGTTTTACTCCTATGTAGTCGTGAACAATCTCTGTGTTTCTTAGTTTTGTTTCCGTTGTGTTGTCTGTGTTTTGAGTTGGGTAGTTATATCATCTTTTAATACTGAAGCTGTGGCGGTTATATGTTGTGGGGTCCCGGCCGGACCTATAATATATAGTCATTACAGGGGAGGTGTTACAGATTGAACTTTGGAGAGAGAGACCTAAGAATTTTTCTCACCTAGTCGTCGTTGGAGAACATCTTTCCAAACATATTTGAGTCATTGACGATCTTAGTGAACCTTGTGTACATTGAATCTATGTCTTCATCATCCTCCATCAGGAATTTCTCGTATTCAGATTCTAGTTGAAAGAGCTTTGAATCCTTGACCTGCGAAGTACCTTCATGAGTCATTTCTAATAAATTTTTTATATCGTAAGCAGTTTCGCAAGCACAAGTTCGATTAAATTCCGTTCTATCCAAAACACAAAATAAAGCATTCATAGCTTTAGCGTTATTCTTGCATCCCAACTTATCATTATCCTCTCATTTGTCTCTCGGTTTTTCCATAGTAACTTCTCCAATAACAAATGTTGGTGGAGAGTAGCATTCTTCTACCATACCCCAAACATCATTATCTAAGGCAGTCAAAAAATAGCGCATTCTTGCTTTTCCATAATTGTAATCGGTACCGTTAAATAGAGGTGTCTACTAATCCCATGACCCTCATGAAAAGCATAATCATGATGTGTCATTATTCCTTGTTGTGAAACCGTTTTAAAATAACCTTGCTCTGATACCAAGTGTTGGATCTGTATGCGCCCATAGAGGGGGTGAGGTGAATAAGGGCTTTTCGATTTTTGGATAAAACATTTTAAGTGTTTCTGAGATCAACGTTGGAAGGGAAAACTCGGTTCTGTCACTACCGTCGACGGTAAAGTTAACGCCCGACGCTAGTGCTCCAGAAATTTAGAACTTTCAAAAAGTTTGGCAATGTGATTTTTCTTAAAAACCCTTGAACAAAATAAAATCCTAGAAAATCACAAGATAATTACAAGAATGATAATTTCAATAGCGCTTGAAATTGAGGCGATTAAATAAAATCACTTTTTGTTTCTTCACCGGTCTGTATCCCAACGACTGGCTGACTATAGCCTATCTTCCCAAGATTTGGCCTCTAGCCTTCCCCCTAGATCTACACACCTAGACTTAGTCGCCACACACACCGCGACGAATTCACCCTAAGCTTCGTAAGGCCTAGTCGCTAACACATACGATGAATTCACTACCATTTCAAAAGAGAAGAATGCAAAGTAAATTATGAAACAAAAACTCCCTATTTAGAAGAGCTGTGAAGGATATGATGAAGAATCGTCATGAACCTCATCGGAGTTGAAGCGTGCGTCCTTCTTCAAGTATCACAGTGTGGAAATCTCTTTCTCACTCTTGTTCTACAATGATGGAGTTTGGAGTGCTCTGGAACTCAGGGATGAAGGCTCTCATGAAAGATTGGAGTTATGGCTTAAGTGGTAACATGGAATAAAGAGATCCATCCTTTATATAGGCTCTGGAAACTACCACTCGCGGTAGCACTACCGCGCCACGCTCGCGTATTGTGTAGTAACATGCCCAATATCATGGAGAACGTGCTAACTGCAACGGATCGTGAACTTACCGCACCGCGGTAAGATCTAACGCTTCGCGTTAGCTTCTATCACTTCTTCGTTGAGGAACTGTCTGTCATCAGCCTTCTATCGTCATCCAATCTATCGCTAGCGGTAGATGTTACCGCTCTGCGGTAACACTAAATTCAGAGCTTCGTTATCATTCTGCATCGCACTTTTAGAAGTATAGTTCTTGTACATTATAAACACACGACAAACAAGATCAAATACATTGTGGAATTTATTATTCTCAAATCAAGTGATGTGGAACACAAGCTCCAACAGTCTGGTCGAATTGAACCGGCTCAACTCGTGAGTGATCCAAGCACGCAAACAGTGATAGATAAGACTAACAGCTGACAAGAAGACTTTTAACATGGAAAATCTGGAAATTGTGAAAAATCACGGGGCTGGATCGGAGCCAACCAAATTGCACTATTTCACTAAGTGTTGCAAGTGGTATAATGTGCGAGGGTGACAAGCCACTGCTCGTTGCAGGGGGTGAAGAGAAGAATGAGAAAGAGAGAATCTTCAAAGGGGAAGGAGATCTTCAAGGGCCAAAGGGAGATCTTCAAGTCGCCTTCGAAGGAGATCTTGGAAGGCCGAAGGAGATTTTCAAAGGATTCTTCGAACATCAAAGGAGAACTCTAAAGGATCTTTGAATGAGCTCTCTTGGGCGCTGAAGGCAAGATCTCTTCAAATGAGGGATCTAGGCTCCTTTTATAGTTTTTGACAAGGGCATCTCGGTAATTGCATCGTTGTAACCACCATAACTACTGAAATGACGAATCAAATTGCACGATCTAGAGCACACAAATCATCATTTTTGTCGATATGATGGTTTTTCACCTCAGGTAGTTCGTGCAGTTTGGGCGATTTGGGCAGGACAGTTAGCGGTGATGACATCAACGAACGAGTCCTGCAATCTTCGTGGACACAAGAAGCAAAAAATGGTTAACTTACGCACGCATCGTGATCGCTGAGGAGTTTTGAGCAGCCCAGCTTCCTGCGTGGCCGCCCAGCGGGGGCGGGATTCACGCGACGGGCTTCCCGCAACGGGCGCCCCTCAGTGGGTTTCCTGCAGTGGTCGCCGCGTAGCAATTTTCCCTCGGTGGTCGCTGCACGACAGTTTTCCCGAGGCGGTCACCGCAGGGCGATTTTCCCGCGGCGGTCGCCGCAGGGCAATTTTCCCACGGCGGTCACCGCGCGCCATTTTCCTGTTGCGGTCCCCGCGCGGCGGATTCTCTACGACAGTCGCCGCGCGACAATTTTCCCGCGGTGGTTATTGCTTGACGTGCATTGTGCGGTCAAAGAGGGCAATTTTTGGTTGTTTCCCCCACTATGAGCACTAAGTAGCCCCACTTCCTCCACTATGAGCACTTCTCATTAGTGGATGGACTTTTGCTAACCGCACCTCAAATTCTCCTATAAATTAATGGGGTACCCATCAATAGTAAACAATAAAAAATATATATTGACTACTAATTATTAATTATTAACAACAAATATATATTAAATATTACATAAATTACTAATCAGTTGATAATAATTTGGCTCTTGAATCGGTTCTCAGGCACTCGACCCTACAAACCGTGAACCGAACCGAAAGATCGGCCTAAATTTTTGTAGAACTAGAACCGCCAAGAACTGACCAAACGGATCAATTTGGTTCAATTTCGGGTCGATTTTCATGTTCTTTTTGCACTCCCTACTGAACGCTACCCAACATTAAATGCTTGGGCAGCGCCCAGCTGAGATGGCTCACTGGGCACCATGCTAAGCATGGTGTCACTACCATGCCAAGCACCGGGCTAGGCCTTAGCCAAATAAGGTGCCTGATGAGCCTCTTAGTCCTGACCCGAGCATAACCAGACTCAGACCCGAATCGAGCAACCAGCCCGAGCCAAATTTGCACCTCTATAACTAAATAACTAACAAAATATATTCGTTGAAGAAGTTATAATGAACTGTGAAATGACATTTTAGGACAATAATAAAGGTAATGTCTAATGCTTGTTTCTGCATTTAATAGAAAACTCATAAATAACAAAATATTGTTAATTAAAAAAATTTAAATCCTAGCATGATGCATCACAACTTGAGCTTTCACAGTTCCGGTTTGGTTCCGTTTCTACAAAAATCATGAACCAAACCGCTAAGGTAACAACTATTCAAATTAGAATAAAAATCATATTTGGTTTGACCGGTTCCGGTTCTTGCATAATTTTTGAAACCATCGTATTAACGGTTACGGTTTACAAGAACCAAAACCAAACCGACCACTAACGGTTCGGTTTGATTCCATGCGGTTCGGTCCGGTTTCAATCGGTTCCAACCAGAACCAAAATAAATAAAACTTGGCGGAATGAATGAGAGGTAAAAAAAATCGGAGGGGAAAATTATATCGTTCAATTTTTTTTGCAAGAGGGACTTCGAAGTCTGAGGCCCGGGCGCAGACCTTACACCAAGGAGGAGTACTTTTTGTATAATATATAGTAAGTCGGGCTTGATGGGGTTCCCCTAAAAGGGTTCAGTTTGAGCCGGACCGAGTGTTTCTCATCGCGGCCTCGACTGGACCCGCAGGGAGGCTCCAACTGTTATGGATGGTCTTAATCCCGCTACTAAGCAGCTTCGCACTACCGCACCGCTTGTTCCTCGGGAAGCGCTGTCACTCGCTCCTGCCCCACGGGGAGCGCTTTCGCTCCCGCCTGCTCCACGTGAGGCTCTCCCGCTCGCTCATGCTCCGTGATAAGCGCTATCGTGCTCCCGCTCGCTCCAGCTAGCTCCAGCTCGCTCCTGCTCCACGGAAAGCGTTGTCGCGCTCCCGCTCGCTCCTGCTGTGCCCGGAAAGTGATCTGGTGCTCCCGCTCGCGATGCTTCGTAGGAAGAGCTCTCGTACTCCCGCTCGCTCCTGCTCCGCGGGAAGCGCTCTCGTGCTCCCGCTCGCGATGCTCCGCAAGAAGCACTCTCGTGGTCCCGCTCGCCCCTGCTCTGCGGGAAGCGCTCCCACTTGTTGGAACATGTTTTCCGCATCTCTTGGTTTGACAATAACAAATCCTATTGTATTTGATCATACTTGTTTTGTGTTTATATGATGCATGATTCTGTGCTTTCAAATCTATTCTGTGCTTTCAAATCTCCATGGTGCTGTGTTTTTGTTACTACCGCGCAACGTTAAAACTACCGCTGGCGCTAGTGTTCGTTCGACGAACTGGGTTCGACGAACTCGGTGCTCCATTCGACGAACGACGAACGTGGAAGCCCGTTCGACGAAATTCATATCAGGGCGTTCGACGATCGACGAAAGCTGAGGCCCGATCGACGAACTGCTGCTCTACCGCGAAGCGTTTGCACTAACGCTGGCGCTAGCGTCCGGAAGACGAAATGGTGTTCGAAGAAAATGATGTCGTTCGACGAACCAGATTGAGATCGACGAAAACAAGTTTCTGTTCGACGAACCAGATTGAGATCGACGAAAGCTGAGGTCAGCTCGACGAAGATGCGCCTGACGAAATGATCTACCGCGGAGCGTTGGTACTGACGCTGGCATTAGCATATTTGGAAACTATTGAAAGAAAGGAAAGTGGAGAAAAAGGAATGTCAACGGGTCGCTATGTTTGGCATGTACTATCGCGGCGCGCTAGGTCTATCGCCCGACGGTAGCTTTTGGAAACATCCCGTCTGCAGTTGATTAAGGGGCAAATTTGGAAAGAGATATATGCTGAAGGATGGAAATCGCACTATCGCGAGACGATAGTGTTACCGCGGCGCGCAAGGCTATCACAACCGTTTGCGCTCAGAAGGTGCCTTAACTGCCACGATCCGTGTGCGCGTCGTGTCACTATCGCGGGGCGGTAGTACTAGCGCAGGTGGTAGCTGTCAAATCTATTTAAAAAGCAGTGCTTCCTCCATTACGGTTTGCTGATATAGAACGAATTGAAGCCTTATTTCAGAGCACTCGTGAGAGCCTTCAGAAGCAGCCAAGACAACTCCGTCAACGTTCGTGAACGCAAGGAACTCGAAGAAAGAACCAACACGCTTATTCTACAGAAGGTCGCACGCATCAACTCAAAGGATTACTTCGGCGCACCTTCGACAAGATCTTCGAGTTCAACCTAAGAGGGAGTTTTTCTTTAGTTGTTATTGTTTCATTTGTAATACTTTTATATCTTTTGTTCGGTAGAGAAATTCGCCACACGGCGGCTAAGTCTGGGTAGGACTTAGGGAGTAATTCGCCTTGTGTTGTCGACTAGGTCTAGGGAGTAGATCTAGGGGGTGCTCGAGGCCTTTCTGGTGATAGATTGGCTAGAGCGGCTTGAGGCCTTGTCTGGGGAGAGACAAGCTAAAGCCAACCGGTCCTTGGGAGAAGGGTCGGTATAGAAAACGAAAAAGAGTTTCATTGGTCGCCTCTTTCCAAGCGTTATTGGGAAAAGTTTTGTAATCGTATTTACCTCTAGTTAATGATTAATGAAAATATGTTTATTTCTTCACCTATGATTCGTGGTGAATGTTTTTCACTGTTCTAACCTGAAAGAAATTTCACTGGTGCTAACGCCGAGCGTTAACACTAACGCTGGGGGTAGCTACTGAGATTTAATTTCTTTAGATAATCCCGAAAATTTTAAAACCCTTATTCACCCCCCCCCCCCTCTAATGGCGCCTACAGATCCAACACCTCTCGCTCCTGCTCAGCGTGAAGCGCTCTCGTGCTCCCGCTCGCACCTGCTCCGCAGGAAGTGCTCCCGCTCGCCCCTATTTTGCGGGAGGTGCTCCCGCTCTCCCCTGCTCTACAGGAAGCGCTCTCGAGCTCCGGATTCGCAGGGAGGTCCGCAAGAAGCGCTATCGCTTATGCTTATTTCGCGGAGCGCGCCGCTGTCATCCCTCGCTGGTGGCGATCGCCGGCCACCCCCACCACCAAGGAGGTTGCCCGGGCTGTCTGAGCTATCCAACGTGACCGAGGGGCAAACTCATCATAATCTCAAAGTTTACGATCAGTGTGCCCTGAATCAGGCATTCTCATTCGCTTATACAAGAATCAGCATGATGTAGTTACCAGAACGCCCTCCTCAAAAACTATAGAAGGAAGGACAGGCCTCCATTTGAAGACACTTTTTGGCATTGGGAGAAGAAGGAGCTCTTCAGTTTTCCGGCGAGGATTTTTGGAAGATCTTCATCGGTATTCAAGCCCCTCTTGGAGATCTCCCTCAGCTTCCCAACTTTACTCTAAGTACTTTTGGAGGAACTCAGTGGGGTGGAACGAGACTGCTCCAGAACGTTCAGCTCCAGGCCACTTCCCAACATTCTTCTCCAAAGCTGCTCCGCGACGCTCTGTTTGAGGTAGCATCACCTAGTTCCGCGCTGAAGGGGATCCACAAGGGCACTCCATCGAAAATGACTCTTAAGTGCGGAAAGGACTTAGCAAAATCTTTGTAACGAGCAGTGGTATGTGACCCTCGAAAAATAATCCTCACTGTAACTCACAAAACTAGTGGATCGTTCAGAACTGGGCTAGGACTCGTGGTTTTTTCCCTTTTTGGGGTTTCCACGTAAAAATCCTGCCGTCTGCCGTTGGTTCTCACTTTTTACTTTTTGTGCGTTCGACTCACTCTTCAGCTAAGACGGTTCAGCTCGACTGGTCTAGGAAAGCGTTGGACAACCCACAACAGTTTGGCGCCGTCTTTGGGAAGACACACTCTCGCGGACTCATGTCGAACGGTGGAAATTTTCGGACTATCGACTGCAAGTCTCGACCTCCGAAAACTGGGGGACAATTGATGGGGTTCCCCTAAAAGGGTTCAGTTTGATCCAGACCGAGTGTTTCTCATCGCGGCCTCGACCGGACCCGCAGGGAGGCTCCATCTGTTATGGCTGGTCTTAATCCCATTGCTAAGCAGTTTCGCGCTACCGCTCCCGCTTATTCATCAGGAAGCGCTCCCGCTCGCTCCTACCCTGCGGGGAGCGCTTCCGCTCCCGCCTGTTCCGCGCGAGGTGCTACCGCTCGCTCCTGCTCCGCGGGAAGCGCTCTCATGCTCCTGCTTGCTCCCGCTCGCTCCTGCTCCGCGGGAAGCGCTCTCGTGCTCCCGCTCGCTCCTACTCCGCGGAAAGTGCTCTGGTGCTCCCGCTCGCGATGCTCCGCAGGAAGCGCTCTCATGCTCCCACTCGCTCCTGCTCCGCGGGAAGCGCTACCTCTCGCTCCTGCTCCGCAGGAAGCGCTCTCGTGATCCCACTCGCGATGCTCCGCAGGAAGCGCTCCCGTGCTCCCGCTCGCCCCTGCTCAGCGGGAAGCGCTCCCTCTCCCTCCTGCTCCGCGTGAAGTTCTCTCGTGTTCCCGCTCGCACCTGCTCCGCAGGTAGCGCTCCTGCTTGCCCCTATTCCGCGGGAGGTGCTCCCTCTTTCCCCTGCTCCGCAGAAAGCGCTCTCGAGCTCCCGCTCCACAGGGAGGCCTGCAAGAAGCGCTATCACTTATACTTATTCCGCGGAGCGCGCCGCTGTCATCCCTCGCCGGTGGCGATCACCGGCTACCCCCACCACCAAGGAGGTTGCCCGGGCTGCCCGGGCTGCCCGAGCTGCCCAGCTTGACCAAGGGGCAAACTCGTCATAATCTCAAAGTTGACGATCTGTGCGCCCCGAATCAGGCATTCTCATTCGCTTGTCCAAGAATCAACATGACGCAGTTACTAGAACGCCCTCCTCAAAAACTATAAAAGGAGTGTCAGGCCTCCATTTGAAGACATTTTTTGGCATTGGGAGAAGGAGCTCTTGAGTTTTTCGGCGAGAATTTTTTGGAAGATCTTTGTTAGTTATTGGGTGTCGACTTATCACCTAGAGGGGGGGGGGGGGGGGGGGGGGGGTGAATAGGTATTTCAAATTGTTTTGTTCCCCTTTTGGTGTTCTTGATTTATGGTTAACAAATTTAGAGATTAAAAGCACTATACAGAAAACTCACAAGAATTTATAGAGGTTCCTCAAGATAGGGTATCTTGAGTAGTCCTCTGTCCCTCTGCGCCTACCTAGCAGTGTACTTGGCTCGACAAACTCTGGCAATGTCTCTGGCCCGCAAACCTTACAACTCGGACCTGCAAGTCCTACAACCTAGGCCCGCAAGGCCCTACTGCACTCAAGCCCACAAGCTCGACACTCAGGCTCTCAAGCCCTGCACAACATAGACCCGCAAGTCCTGCAACCTAGGCCCGCAAGGCCCTACTGCACCCAAGCCCGCAAGCTCAACACGGTTGGACCCGCAAGTCCTCTGCCCTGGCACTTAAGCCTCACAGATCTCAAGCCCTCAAGCTCGACAAGGTTAGACCCGCAAGTCCTCTGCCCTGGCCCACAAGCCTCATAGATCTCAATCCCTCAAGCTCGACACTTAGATCTGAAAACAGATCTTACAGATTTGGCCCGCAAGCCTTACAAAGAAAGATATACAATGTAGATTCTTCTGCCTGGTGGAAATCGGCTTCTTTTATTGAAGAAGATACTTATGATTTGAATCTTAATCGCATAGATCTTCTTCAAGCTTTTCTTCTTTAGCCTGATGTTGACTGGCTTCTTGACTTGAACGATTCTTATCAGTCGATGTGGCTTGACTGCAACTTGGAGAACACTGGATGTGCATTTTTGTTCTCCTCTTCTTGCTGTCGATTCTTCTCCGCAACTTTTACTGTTGTATTGCTCGACGCGATTCTTTTTCGTTTCTTCGTTCTCTTCTTTTCTTTAGGGCATCCACTGTTCCCTTTTATAGGACGGAGGAGCCGCTTAACGGTCTCCTATGATGTCCTTCACTAACAGACGCCCATACCTTAAGAGCATGCGCTGATTGGACAATCAGGCGGCGACATTAAATGCTGACAGCACGTCTGGCAACTTTTGAATATGTCTCGACGATATTTCCATTGTTACGGCGATATGGACAATATCTCGATGACAGGACTTGTCGTTGACTTGGATTAGGGAAGTTCTTCAAGTCTTCTTCCTTCTTCTTCAGATAGTGATATCTCGACGATACGGGACATCCCTTCTGCACTTGCACTTAAGACGACATGAAGTCATCTAACTGATGTCGGCGTAATCTTTTTGACTGCTCGATATTATTGTAACCACCTTATCTTGTCGATGACATAATCGATATCATGTCGATAGACTAATCTTCAGCAACTGCCTGTCTTCATATTACCTTCTTTAGTCTTCTCGACGTCAAGTCTTCTTTACGACGATTTTATCAACATCAGTCTTACTTAGCCTTTCCAACGACAAGGCTTATTTGCGACGATATCTGTCTGGCTTAGCCTTATCGACGACATGATTTCTTTACAACGATATCGTTGACATTCTGTCTTGTGTTTGTACTTAATTCTTCGTCTTCATCTCGGCTTTCTAATATCGTTGTGAGGTGTTGTAGTGTTGATCTCACAACGATATCATCATTCACATGTTGTTTCGACTGTACAACCCCCATATCCATCGAGTAAGGCCCAGCGTGGAGGGTCGCCGATGTACAACCCAGATATTCGCCGGAGCACTCCCAAAGATCCGGGCGGAGAGGGGGAAGGGGGGTCTCGCCCCTCCCTCTCTCGCCCAACAGCTAGGGGCGGAGAGGGGGAAGGGGGGTCTCGCCCCTCCCTCTCTCGCCCAACAGGTAGGGGCGGAGAGGGGGGAGGGGGGTCTCGCCCCTCCCTCTCTCGCCCAGCAGGATCCGGGCGGAGAGGGGGGAGGGGGGTCTCGCCCCTCCCTCTCTCGCCCAACGGCTACGGGCGGAGAGGGGGGAGGGGGGTCTCGCCCCTCCCTCTCTCCCCCAGCAGCTAGGGGCGGAGAGGGGGAAGGGGGGTCTCGCCCCTCCCTCTCTCACCCAGCAGGTAGGGGCGGAGAGGGGGGAGGGGGGTCTCGCCCCTCCCTCTCTCGCCCAGCAGGATCCGGGCGGAGAGGGGGGAGGGGGGTCTCGCCCCTCCCTCTCTCGCCCAGCAGGATCCGGGCGGAGAGGGGGGAGGGGGGTCTCGCCCCTCCCTCTCTCGCCCAGCGGCTAGGGGCGGAGAGGGGGGAGGGGGGTCTCGCCCCTCCCTCTCTCGCCCAGCAGCTAGGGGTGGAGAGGGGGAAGGGGGGTCTCGCCCCTCCCTCTCTCGCCCAACAGGTAGGGGCGGAGAGGGGGGAGGGGGTCTCACCCCTCCCTCTCTCGCCCAACAGGATCCGGGCGGAGAGGGGGAAGGGAGGTCTCGCCCCTCCCTCTCTCGCCCAGCGGCTAGGGGCGGAGAAGGGGGAGGGGGGTCTCGCCCCTCCCTCTCTCGCCCAGCAGCTAGGGGCGGAGAGGGGGAGGGGGGTCTCGCCCCTCCCTCTCTCGCCCAGCGGCTAGGGGCGGAGAGGGGGGAGGGGGGTCTCGCCCCTCCCTCTCTCGCCCAGTAGCTAGGGGCGGAGAGGGGGAAGGGGGGTCTGGCCCCTCCCTCTCTCGCCCAACAGGTAGGGGCGGAGAGGGGGGAGGGGGGTCTCGCCCCTCCCTCTCTCGCCCAGCAGGATCCGGGCGGAGAGGGGGAAGGGAGGTCTCGCCCCTCCCTCTCTCGCCCAGCGGCTAGGGGCGGAGAGGGGGGAGGGGGGGTCTCGCCCCTCCCTCTCTCGCCCAGCAGGATCCGGGCGGAGAGGGGGAAGGGAGGTCTCGCCCCTCCCTCTCTCGCCCAGCGGCTAGGGGCGGAGAGGGGGGAGGGGAGTCTCGCCCCTCCCTCTCTCGCCCAGCAGGTAGGGGCGGAGAGGGGGGAGGGGGTCTCGCCCCTCCCTCTCTCGCCCAGCGGGTAGGGGCGGAGAGGGGGAAGGGGGGTCTCACCCCTCCCTCTCTCGCCCAGAGGAGGCCCCCCTCGTCCAGTTTACTGTTCGCAGTCCAGTTTGGCTATCCGCAGTACAGCGGGATTCGGCTATCCGCAGCCCAATTCAGGGGTATTTTGGTAATCTGGCAGACCAGTTTTTGGCTGTTCGCGGCCCAACTTCGAGAATCCTATAAATAGGACCAAGGGGGCACCATTGGGAAGGGGCTCTCATCCAAGGCTAGCTCTCTCCTCTCTCTCTCTCTCTCTCTCTCTCTCTCTCTCCCCAACAAGTCTCTCTATAGGGAGTGAGGAGAGGCTCCAGTGGTGCCCAAGCTTAGTAGTGGCTTGGGAGGGGAAGTTCCAAGGGGACTTCCGGGTATGTGGCGGGACCTCCCCACTAAGCCCTTGGTGCGTTTCCAAGTCCAAGTGTTCTTGTCTAGAGAGTTGGCTCGAGGGAAGTAGGTGTGATACCACCCCTTTTCTGGGACCCCGAACTCCACGGAGACCGAGTTGTCGGTTTCAATATTTTTGGTGCGGTGAGCGTGGAGAGTGGTCAGCACAGAAGTTCTTGAACCAAATCTCATGGCAGGAGACCTCGGAGGAGGAGACGATGAGGGGTCTCACATCCCAAGTGAGGTGGTAGGAAGGGAAGAGTTCATGACGGCCATCAAGGGAATCATGGAGCTGCTCCAAGGCATCACCAGGGGAGGTGACTGCTCGGCTCCCTCCCCCCAGACACCGCCTTCTGGGTCGCAAGGAGTGCTCGGCCAGGGGGGGTCAGGAGAGGTTGCCCCAGGGGATCGGCCAGGCAAGGAACCAGTGACTGAGAGTGGCGAGCGGGACCTCGCCGGGCGAGTGCTTTTTCCTAGCCCGGTGAGTGGGGTCTTGCTCGGAGCCGGAGTCGCGCAAGTGGAGCTCGCGAAGCCGGCGAGTGGGGGGTCACCCTTTAGCGAGCTGATCATCTCGGCTCCCATCCCAGAAGGCTTCAAGGAGCCCAACATGACTTTCTATACCAGGAAGGATGATCCCGTCCAGCACCTACAGTGGTTCGAGGATACCGTTTCCATCAGGCCCATGACGGACGCGTTCAAGTGTCGTCTCTTCGCCACCACCCTGAAGGACAAAGCTAGGGACTGGTTCCACCAGCTCCCGGTTGTTTCCATTTACAGCTTCGAGGACTTGGGCCGAAGCTTCCAGCTACGCTTCTCCACATCAAAGAAGAGGAAGAAGAATGCTGAGTCCATTTTCCTGATCAAGCAGAGGCACGAGGAGACGTTGGCCCAGTACATGGACAGATTCCAGGAGGAGATCCTGAACATCCAGGAGGTGCCAGGGTATGCCCTCCAGATGGCTTTCACCGTAGGGCTACGAGAGAGCCTTTTCAAAATGCGCCTAACTAGGAAGCCTCCCTTGTCCTTTGAGGACCTGATGGAAAAAGCTGCAAAGGAGGTAGCCACCGAGGCGGCAAACCCGGGGCTGGCAAAGAAGTTGGCAAAGTTGGTAGAGGCCGAGCCAAGAGAGCAAGGTGGCCTCAGGCAGCAGGAAGGAAGGAGGAGGGAAGAGCAGAGAGGTCAAGGGTATCAGGGACCCCAGGGGGGTCAGGAGCAAGGGAGGGGTCTCGCCCAAGGAGGGGGAAACTTCTACGGAGGCCAAGGGAGGCCCAACCCTCCTCTTTGGAGACAGGCCCCTAGGCAGCTCCTACCCCCACCAGCTCAAGCTATGGCGATTCGAAGAGGAGGAGGAGTCGAAGAAAGAGACATCCCAGCCCGTAGGAGAAGGGGGGGAAGGGCGGTGCCATACTGCGACTACCACCAAGCAGAGGGGCATGCAACAACTACCTGCCCCGAGTTCTTGGAGGTGAGAGAGGCGAGAGGTCAGACACAACAGCAGCCGCCGGTGCGGATTGAAGAAGTTCCACCTGGAGCAGTAGTGGATGATGACATCTGCGAGGACCGAACTGACGTAGGAGCCAACGGACGGGTCGCGGTAATCCACGGGGGGGGGGGGGGGGGGGGGGGGGGGTAGGGGTCGAGGCCACTCGTAAGGCAAGCCTCCACTCCGTATTTCGACGCAGCGTTGCTTCGACGTCGCAGGACCCACCTCCCGAGGAGAAAATCACTTTCTCAAGCAAGGACATGCCAGATCACGAGGATCCATTCTGTGATGCGCTAGTCATTCAGACAGCCATCGAAGGTTACACTGTCTCTCGGATCCTCGTTGACAACGGGAGCACTGTCAACGTCATTTTCAAGAAGGCATTTGATGAGTTGAAGGTGGAGGCAAGGAGGGTGCTGGCCTCAGATGGGCCCTTGTTTGGATTCTCCGGAGAAAGGAAAGAGGTAGAGGGTGGAGTTGGACTCCAAGTGACGATGGGGGGAGGTTCAAGGAACTGTCGGTTCGTCATAGTTGACGCTCCTAGCAGTTATAATGCCATCTTCGGAAGACCCCTCATCAGCGCCTTCCGATGCGTACCATCATCCTTCCACCAGTGCCTCAAGTTCAACACTGGAGGAATCCAAGTCAGGATCCGCGGAGACCCCAGGATGGCGAGGCACTGCTACGTCACAGCCGTCAACAACATCTCTTGGCAAGCGGGGGCGGAGGAGATGGAGAAGATCATGGAGAGCATGAGCCAGATGGGAGTGGCAGGAGAAGCAGAGGAATGATCATCTCGCGCAAGCAGCCTGAGAGGCGAGTGCCATGGGGGGGTATGTTGTGTTTATTTTTTGTTTTTTGTTGTTTTCCTTTGTAGCAAGTTCTACCCCTCGCTGGTTGGGCTAGGAGGTTTTGACAAGGGAAATCCCCCCATTAGATGGATGAAGTTATTTTGCTTATATGATTAGTAAGTTGCCATCGAGATGTCCTCCTCACTCTAGGATCTCACTAGCTGGGTGGGTCGAATGATCCTCGGATGGGTAAGTTCAACGCCGAGATGTCCTCCTCACTCCAGGCTCTCACTAGCTGGGTGGGTCGAATGATCCTCGGAAGGAAGAGCTGGCCATCGAGATGACCTCCTCACTCCAGGCTCTCACTAGCTGGGTGGGTCGAATGATCCTCGGATGGGTAAGTTCAACGCCGAGATGTCCTCCTCACTCCAGGCTCTCACTAGCTGGGTGGGTCGAATGATCCTCGGAAGGAAGAGCTTGCCATCGAGATGTCCTCCTCACTCCAGGCTCTCACTAGCTGGGTGGGTCGAATGATCCTCGGATGGGTAAGTTCAACGCCGGGATGTCCTCCTCACTCCAGGCTCTCACTAGCTGGGTGGGTCGAATGATCCTCAGAAGGAAGGGCTTGCCATCGAGATGTCCTCCTCACTCCAGGCTCTCACTAGCTGGGTGGGTCGAATGATCCACGGATGGGTAAGTTCAACGCCGAGATGTCCTCCTCACTCCAGGCTCTCCCTAGCTGGGTGGGTTGAATGATCCTCGGAAGGAAGAGCTTGCCATCGAGATGTCCTCCTCACTCCAGGCTCTCACTAGCTGGGTGGGTCGAATGATCCTCGGATGGGTAAGTTCAACGCCGAGATGTCCTCCTCACTCCAGGCTCTCACTAGCTGGGTGGGTCGAATGATCCTCGGAAGGAAGAGCTTGCCATCGAGATGTCCTCCTCACTCCAGGCTCTCACTAGCTGGGTGGGTCGAATGATCCTCGGATGGGTAAGTTCAACGCCGAGATGTCCTCCTCACTCCAGGCTCTCACTAGCTGGGTGGGTCGAATGATCCTCAGAAGGAAGAGCTTGCCATCGAGATGTCCTCCTCACTCCAGGCTCTCACTAGCTGCGTGGGTCGAATGATCCTCGGATGGGTAAGTTCAACGCCGAGATGTCCTCCTCACTCCAGGCTCTCACTAGCTGGGTGGGTCGAATGATCCTCGGATGGGTAAGTTCAACGCCGAGATGTCCGCCTCACTCCAGGCTCTCACTAGCTGGGTGGGTCGAATGATCCTCGGATGGGTAAGTTCAACGCTGAGATGTCCTCCTCACTCCAGGCTCTCACTAGCTGGATGGGTCAAACGTGCCTCGGGGGCGAGGTTCTGCCCCCCTCAATGGATATTTGGGTTTGGACTTTTCTTTCCGAGGTTGTGCCAACCTCGCAAAGAGCGGGGATTGTGTACAACCCCCATATCCATTGAGTAAGGCCCAGCGTGGAGGGTCGCCGATGTACAACCCAGATATTCGTCGGAGCACTCCCAAGGATCCGGGCGGAGAGGGGGAAGGGGGGTCTCGCCCCTCCCTCTCTCGCCCAGCAGCTAGGGGCGGAGAGGGGGAAGGGGGGTCTCGCCCCTCCCTCTCTCGCCCAACAGGTAGGGGCGGAGAGGGGGGAGGGGGGTCTCGCCCCTCCCTCTCTCGCCCAGCAGGATCCGGGCGGAGAGGGGGGAGGGGGTCTCGCCCCTCCCTCTCTCGCCCAGCGGCTAGGGGCGGAGAGGGGGGAGGGGGGTCTCGCCCCTCCCTCTCTCGCCCAGCAGCTAGGGGCGGAGAGGGGGAAGGGGGTCTCGCCCCTCCCTCTCTCGCCCAACAGGTAGGGGCGGAGAGGGGGGAGGGGGGTCTCGCCCCTCCCTCTCTCGCCCAGCAGGATCTGGGCGGAGAGGGGGGAGGGGGGTCTCGCCCCTCCCTCTCTCGCCCAGCGGCTAGCGGCGGAGAGGGGGGAGGGGGGTCTCGCCCCTCCCTCTCTCGCCCAGCAGCTAGGGGCGGAGAGGGGGAAGGGGGGTCTCGCCCCTCCCTCTCTCGCCCAACAGGTAGGGGCGGAGAGGGGGGAGGGGGGTCTCGCCCCTCCCTCTCTCGCCCAGCAGGATCCGGGCGGAGAGGGGGAAGGGAGGTCTCGCCCCTCCCTCTCTCGCCCAGCGGCTAGGGGCGGAGAAGGGGGAGGGGGTCTCGCCCCTCCCTCTCTCGCCCAGCAGCTAGGGGCGGAGAGGGGGAGGGGGGTCTCGCCCCTCCCTCTCTCGCCCAGCGGCTAGGGGCGGAGAGGGGGGAGAGGGGTCTCGCCTCTCCCTCTCTCGCCCAGCAGCTAGGGGCGGAGAGGGGGAAGGGGGGGTCTCGCCCCTCCCTCTCTCGCCCAACAGGTAGGGGCGGAGAGGGGGGAGGGGGGTCTCTCCCCTCCCTCTCTCGCCCAGCAGGATCCGGGCGGAGAGGGGGAAGGGAGGTCTCGCCCCTCCCTCTCTTGCCCAACGGCTAGGGGCGGAGAGGGGGGAGGGGGGTCTCGCCCCTCCCTCTCTCGCCCAACAGGATCCGGGCGGAGAGGGGGAAGGGAGGTCTCGCCCCTCCCTCTCTCGCCCAGCGGCTAGGGGCGGAGAGGGGGGAGGGGGGTCTCGCCCCTCCCTCTCTCGCCCAGCAGGTAGGGGCGGAGAGGGGGAAGGGGGGTCTCGCCCCTCCCTCTCTCGCCCAGCGGGTAGGGGTGGAGAGGGGGAAGGGGGGTCTCACCCCTCCCTCTCTCGCCCAGGGGAGGCCCCCCTCGTCCAGTTTACTGTTCGTAGTCCAGTTTGGCTATCCGCAGTACAACGGGATTCGGCTATCCGCAACCCAATTCAGGGGTATTTTGGTAATCTGGCAGACCAGTTTTTGGCTGTTCGCAGCCCAACTTCGAGAATCCTATAAATAGGACCAAGGGGGCACCATTGGGAAGGGGCTCTCATCCAAGGCTAGCTCTCTCCTCTCTCTCTCTCTCTCCCCAACAAGTCTCTCTGTAGGGAGTGAGGAGAGGCTCCAGTGGTGCCCAAGCTTAGTAGTGGCTTGGGAGGGGAAGTTCCAAGGGGACTTCCGGGTATGTGGCGGGACCTCCCCACTAAGCCCTTGGTGCGTTTCCAAGTCCAAGTGTTCTTGTCTAGAGAGTTGGCTCGAGGGAAGTAGGTGTGAGACCACCCCTTTTCTGGGACCCCGAACTCCACGGAGACCGAGTTGTCGGTTTCAACATCGACGATAACCGATATGATCATTTTGCTTTGCTCTGCACATCATTTCAACGACATGCATACACTTTTCGACGATATGTCCAGTCTTTTTCGACGATATTGCACTTAGGCAAATTATTGAAGTGTTGGACATATTGCCTGATCTCTGCAAACATGAACTAGATATAACATTAAATACACAATGCTTTAATCATTGAGCTGAGTGTTTCTTTAAGTCAGGAACATTGCAGGGCACATTTCCCAACAATCTTCATCGACATTCAAGCCCCTCTTGGAGATCTCCCTCAGCTTCCCAGCTTTACTCCAAGTACTTTTGGAGGACCTCAGTGGGGGAGGAACGAGACTGCTCTTGAACGTTCAGCTCCAGACCGCTTCCTAACGTTCTTCTCCAAAGCTGCTCCGCGACGGTCTGTTTGAGGTAGCATCACCGAGTTCCGTGCTGAAGGGGATCCACGAGGGCACTCCATCAAAAATGACTCTTAAGTACGAAAAGGTCTTAACAAAATCTTTGTAACGAGCGGTGGTTTGTCACTCTCGAAAAACAATCCTCACATTAACCCACAAAACTAGTGGATCATTCAGAATTGGGCTAGGCCCTGTGGTTTTTTCCCTTTTTGGATTTTCCACGTAAAAATCCTGCTGTCTATTGTTGGTTCTCACTTTTGACTGTTTGCGCGTTCGGCTCAATCTCGAGCTAAGACGGTTCAGCTCGACTGGTCTAGGAGAGCGTTGGACGACCCGCAACAGAGCTGAAAGTTAAAATTGAAACCGCAAAATCACAAAATTGCACCAGAACGCAACGATTTTAAAAATTCAAAGATTACGATCGTGTAATGTTGATCCAATGTTCATGTTGTTGAATATCACGACTCAACATAGTGTAAAAAACTTTGAATTGTTGCTCTTCAAATCTTATTTTACAATTAATTTTTTTTAATGAATATATTAGTTAATTCAATTTGACTAATTTATCAGCTACAATTAGATTTGTCTTTCATAATTACTATTAAATAGCAGTTGTATATCTTCTATATGTTTAAAACAAAATATTTCAGAAAAATATTTGAGTAAAATTAAAAATACATTATATGACCGCATAAAAACCGAAAGTAAACCGCAAAAATCGACTCCAAACTGCATCAATGTCAAACCACACAACACGATTTTGGTGCGGTGTGATTTTGTTTAGTCCAAAACAGCCCCGCTTGTTGCGATTGCGATTTGGGTTCAAACTGCACAAGTTTCACTCTTAATACTAAATATAGATATTATACATATATTATAAGAAAATAATAATAATAATATAATAATAATAATAATAAACGAATTGTGATTTGGTTCTGCTTCAGTCCAATTCGGATCGATTTTAAGAATCTTGAAACCACTTGAAACTTATATATTTCGATTTTGATTCAATTTAAATATAAAAAGATTAATAAAGCCAACCGAAGAAAATATGGGTCATGTCCAGGCAGTAGCAGCTGCGGGTAATTAAGGGGCAATCCGCTACCGCTATCCATTGATCGCTCCTTGCGAAAACACGTATGACAGTTTGATGGCACGTGTCCCAGAACTGGCCGCATAAATTTAAGGAGCATTCCGCTCTCAATGCATCGCTTCTCGCGAAAACACGTGTGACCGTTCCATGGCACGTGTCTCTGAGATAAATAGCCGTCGTCTGTCCATCACTTCTTCCGCGAGTTTGTTGCACTCTACCCCCTTTTCTATCTCCTCCGTCGTTAAGCTTCTTGATCCATTTTCTGTTTCCAGTTTTCTGCTGAGTTGAAGCAGGAAGGAGAAAGAAGATGAGCCACTTAAACTTGGAGACGAGGACTCTTATGGACGATCTCAGGAGCCTTAACAAGGGCTGGCTCTTCGACCTCGGCCATCCCCTCCTCAACCGTGTCGCCGAGAGCTTCGTGAAGGCTGCCGGCGTATGTGCTATGATCTTACATAGAAAGATATCGACCTACACATTTCTTTTTACTAGGACATTTTTATTATCATAATGCGCATTTGATCATGCTTCATCTAGATTATTCAACCTAAAAACTTCGCGAGTAGTCATAAGAATGTATACATTTTGCATCAATATAATCAGTAGTGCTAAAAACAGTCATCTAACTATTACAGGGCTCGCGTTTATTAGTTTTCGCTCTATTTTTCTTTTGTACAGATTGGGGCTCTTCAAGCAGTTTCCAGGGAGTTCTATTTTACTGTGGTGGAAGGTAATATGATTAGTAATCCAATTAAATTTAGTCTCTTATGGTTTCGGAGCCAATTAAATTGATTTGTAGTAATGATAAATTCTTGTCGATTAATTTTCAGGTTCTGGTTTTGATTCCGGCACTTTGCCACAACTTCCAGGTGCAAGGAAGCGTAGGTTCCCGGATCTCAGAGGTAAAATTGGGGGGGGGGGTGGGGGGGGGGAATTTTCTCTGTCAGAATTCTCGATCCTTTGATTTTGTGCAGAAGCGAAAGAGTAATGTTCATGTTTTCTTCTTTTTTGTAGGAGAAAACTGCCAAAAGTCACTTGAAGCAATGGTAATTTTGTTCATTTTCAAAAATCTGCTTCAGAAATAAGTGAAGTAGTTCTTTCCCTTGTTGTTTTATTTATGATTTATTGGCTCTTCTGTTCCAGGTGAAGAACACTGGGAAGGAATCGTTCCAGTGGGGTAAATTTTGCTCCCTTTGTTGCATCACTGAAATTTGAACATATTGGTTGATTTCCATTGGATTTTAGCTGTTCGTGTTGTTTTTTTAGGTTGAAACTTATTATACATTAGTCAACTAATTTTTTCTATTAATATCAAAAAATTCTGTGAAGTTTGTGTGGTAATATTTTTTGTTGAAACTCTGCTAGGAATATGATTTATTTCATTATACCGCATCAATTGTCATATGTATTATTTCTCAGTTCGCCCAATTGAGGCGATTATATTATTTCATACGTTTAACTCTTTTTACTGCTTCTAATGGAGCTTATAATGAAAATTAAAGTTAAGTTTATAAAACCAATATTAGGGCATTGGGTAGTATCAGTGCTAGTATCGGCGGTAAAAAATTCGTTGGTATTAAAAATGAGCGGGGCGAAAATAAAGGGATTGAGTTGGATATTTAGAGTTAGAGAAACAATGCGAATGATATCTTTTATTGTAACTATAAAAAAATTGAGTTTATATGGTTCCCCCAAAACGGCTCGGTCGAGCCGGAGATTTTCTACCGTGACCTGGACCGGCAGACGCATACCCGCAAGATGGGGGCGCAAGTCGCGCCACGCCCATCTACACATGTGCCGCGCGGCCTTGAGCGCACAGAAGCACGGCGCGCATGCGCCATTGCGCGTGCATCCCCTCTTGCGCGCGCACGCCCTCGTGCACGCGCCCCTCTTCGCCACCGCCGCCACCGTCTCGCCGGAGAACCTGCTCGGGCCTCCCGGGGGACATGATCGTCATTTTTCATAAATTAGTGATCCAGGTGACCGAAATCGTGCATTCCTATTCGCTCGTTCAAATACAGAAGAGCGCAATTACCAGCGCGCTCTCCCAAAAAACCGTAAAAAGGCATCCAAGCCTTAGTTTCCAATGACACAAAAGAGAGAAGACAGATCTCTGAGGTTTTCCGGCGAAGACTTGGTTCCCTGTCATTCTTGTCATGGCGTCAAGGTGCACCAAGGTGAGCGCCGGACGCCTTGACGCTTAGGCGATAAGGCGGATGCCTAGGCGACAATAAGGCGAGCAAATGACAGGCGATAATTAATTATTATTAAAAAAGAAATGAAGACTATAGACAGCGGTTATTTTAATAACCGCTGTCTATAGTGACTGCCAGAGGACTATAGACAACGGTTACTATAATCACCGTTGTCTATAATAACTATTGTCTATTGTCCCTTGGCAGTCACTATAGACAACGGTTATTATAAAAACCGCTGTCCAGAAGACTATAGACAACGGTTATTATAATAACCGCTGTCTATAATCCCAGTAAAAAAAGGAATTTACCAACACTACCAGTAGTCATTCAGCATTCAGCTGCACAGGTTTTATTCAATATATTCAGAATCAATATATATAATGACAATCACAACAATTTCATGAGCTTAGTTGGTTTGAGGTACTCGTTATTTGCCCATAATTATCAACAAGATTTTCATCATCATTTGCAACGCAAAAATGATCTAGATCTTCATCCCCTTCAGCTATTAGTTCAAGATTAGCTGGAGCTTCACTTCGTAAATTTCGAACCCTAGTCCCAATAGTTCTCTCTACAGCTTCCCTTGTGAGATCATCATCATCATAAACTAAAGCTTCCTCTGGTTGGTTTATCATCCACTCACTACTCCAATATAGCTCATCAAACACTAAAGGGTTGTAATTTCTTCCATTTTCACGTCTTTCTTGGAATCGTGCTTGTAGACGACGATTGTATTGGATGTATACAAGATCATTAAACCTTTGATGCTCCAGTCTATTTCTTTTCTTTGTGTGAATATGAATCAAAATAGTTGCTAACTTGTTACTTGTTAGTAGATAAAACAAGTTTTAATTTTATATTAAATATTTGTATACATACAAACTCAAAAGTACTCCAGTTGCGCTCACAACTAGAAGAAGAACAACATAAGCCAAGTATGCGCAATGCTACTTTTGTAAGGTCAACATTCGGTCCTCCATGTGCACCCCACCAATCTGCTATTTATTTATGACAAATATAAATTAGTATAACATATACATAGTTTAATAAAAAATAAAAACGTAATCATTACTTGGATTTAAGGGGGTTCGTTGGCTAATAGCCATATGCTTTCCAAAACTATTTCGAGATGCTTTATAGTTAGTGCCTTGCTCTGCAATCTTGTCTTGCAATTGTTGATCGGGCACTACTCTTGCAATAATATCATTGAAAGCATCTTGAAATTTCCAAGTATCATCAATATGTTTTTCCTCATATTCAAAATATTTGTTTGGATTTAGAAACAAAGCCGCCCTATACAACTTTTGCTCCATTTGATTTGTCCACCTATTTTGAACAATGTCAATAATCTTTTTTATATAATCTTTCTTTATTATCAAAATGATCTTTGATTTTTTTTTTTGCTTCTTCCATTGCCACATATACTTCAGGCATAGCTGACCTTTCATCTCCATCTACTAATCGCAAAATGACTATCAGTAGCTTTCCTCCTTTTAGACAATCTCTTACTCCATTCCAAAAAATAGTTGAAAGAATTGCTTTAACAACTTGTTTTTCGACTTCGGTTCTTGCTATATTAGCAGCATTCCATGAAGGCGACACAAAGAATAATTTCAACTTCTCCTTATGTTTAAGCACACTTTATAGAGTAAAGAATGATGTTGCAAATCTAGTAACTGAATGTCGGACTAGATCACCACCTATAACAGTCCTTACTGCATTAAGTAAACGAGTGCGCCTGTAGATGAAATTTGTAATCATCCTTGCCTTTTTTTTTCACCATTTTGTTTTGTTGTAGCTTGCCTATATCTTCTAGCATGAGATCAATGCAATGAGCTGCACACGGAGTCCAGAATAATGTGGGTCTTCTCTCCATTAAAATTTTACCAGCTGCCTTATAATTGGAGGCATTGTCAGTCACTACCTGCATACAACATAACTTTGTATATATCTATAGTTCTATACTCTATAATTGTAGATTATTAAACATGAAATATGAAAATTAGTATAACCAAAAAAGTTATCTGAATAACACAATCTGCACTATCTCTGTAATCTTACTATCAAGCAACTCCGATAGCATTGTAGCGTCTTGAATATGACCGGATGCATCTACAGAACCCGTAAAATAAGTTCCTTCTGGACAGTTTACTAGAAAATTGCTCAAATGTCTCCCTCTCTTATCTGTCCAACCATCTGACATAAAAGTGTAACCATATCTCCTCCAATACGTTTGATACTTTGTTTTCATCTCCTTAACTTTATCTATTGTATTTAGTAATAAAGGGACTCGTAAATTATGATAACTAAAGCCTTTATAATAAGACACATACTGTCCAACTGCTTCAAACATTACTTCAAAACTTCGTGCCTTTGCAGCATTGAATGGAATTCCACATTCATAGAACCAATCAGCAACATATCCATTAACTCTCTTTTTCTCTTCAGGAGATCTAAAACATCTCTCAATAGTAGTTTGTGCAGGACCTTTAGCACGTCTTTCATCAACTACATCTTCGGGAGCACATCTCACATGAGCATCCATAGAGCCCCATTTTTGTGGAAGGTGGAGTATTTTTCTCTTTTTGGCACTTGTCCCAGAACTTGGGACAAATGAACTTTTAACTGTAGATAATGTCAGAGATACATTCTGCGAACATGTTCTCTCTTTCTTGTTCACTCGCATTAACATCATCAGCAGCCAAATCCAACTTGTCCTTTTTTTATCATTTAAAGCTGCATATCTCAGTTGCTATTTTCGAAGTAGTCTTAAAACACTTTGCTACATCTCTATATCCGCTACATAAGTGTTGTTTCAATCTTTTGATTCCACCTTTATATACTTTATCACACAAATTACATTTAACTGTATTTTTATCCTTTATGTCAGGCCAATGTCCATACTTCCATCCAGGATTCTTTGAATTTGCTTTTCTTTTAGGATCAGTTTTTGGATCAAGCTCATTGCTATCAACGGATGAAGCAAGACTGTTGTTTTGGTCTTCCATCTTTCAGAAACAAGACCTTTAGAATTCAGAGTTAGGTCGGGCCAATGTCCATACACAATTACAATTTACACATACACAAATAGTTCATACAGTTATATTTATACAAAAGTATGAAGTAACACATACACAAATACACAATATAGTTGATTAGCAATAAAACAAAATATGTTCAATCATGTTTTATGTAACACAATAAGTGATTATATAATCACAAATCTTATTTCGCATATTATCAATTTTCTCATGCGAAAATTCAATCACTCCATCATAGATCTGCAATAAAAACAAAAATATTTGTTAAAATAAATTCAACATAATTATTATCATGTATCAAACTATATGCAGTTAACTTATCATTGATGACATTGTCGTACTCCTAAGAGCATCATCTATGTCAATCATGTAGCACATGATATAATACCCACATTGAATACTATCTGGTTGTTTAGAGCAATAAAAAATTATCAAATAATAAACATTAGAATTTAGAATTTTAAATATTAAAAAAATTATATAACATATACTCATATAGGCTATAGCTTACCGACTTCCACCGTAAAACCTTTTGTTTTTGATAACTGGATTTCCGATCCTTTGCCAAATTCTTAAATGCACTTCATAAAATATAAAAAAAATTGGTTTATAGCCGAATCTAAATTTCAAATAGGGAAAAAATTAATTAATAAACTTAAAGTGTAATGACATTTTTAATATCGTCATGAATGCCACTATTTAAATGATCAAGGCAATAAATTGTATTTTTACTGTATTCAATAATCGCTAACATCCAATGTTGTCTGTGTAACAAATAAAATTATTAATAACTTAATTAGAAGAAAAAACAACAATAATTATTGATACTTACTATCTATGATATGCCAAAAATAATAAAAGAATTCGGTTGGAGTTAATTAAGCCTATTTTTAGATCTTGTACTCGTGATTTAAAATGCTCCTTTGTATACTTATCATTAAAAGCAAAAATAGATGTCGGATTATGAAAAGATACATTTCTTGTGTATCTAAATTTCTTTTGTTGTGAATCTATGTACCTATAAAAAACATGTAAATTCATAATCAATATATATATATATATATATTAATTAAAAATCTTAAGTTTGCAATATTCGATACTCATTACTCACTCGATACATGTTAATATGATGTTAACTCCAATTTTTTTCCATATTAAGAAAATCAAACAACTCTGAAACTTCAAAGTATGTACATGTTGAGTCTTCAGCCCAAATACATTTGGATGTAATACCAGAGTTATTATTTTTCCCTGTCTCTCCATCGTAGTAATGAAATTAGGTACCATGACAATGCCATCATTTGTATTCTGTGGAAATAAAAATAATTAGTATTTCGGGCATAAATATTAATTACATAAAAATCAAAAATACCAATTATAAATTTATAATACCGAAGACGGTAAACACTCATGTGATGTTTCAGGCTCATATGATGATTCAGGCCCATGTGATGCTAATACAAATGTCTGCTGACAAACCAAAAATAACAAGTTAACAACATAATTACTATGTATCTGCTCAACAAAAATATAACATGACATTTCATAAAAGTATAAATAATTAAACATAAATACATAATAATACCTGAGACATGTCTTGAGAAGTTTCAGTTCTAGCACTAAGCATGCGCATAAGTTCATCAGTTTGATTTTTCATACTAGCCATCTCTACTTGATGCACTTGTTGTTGTCGGTTGAGTTGGCTCTGAAAGGCCTGCTCATGTTGTTATTGTTGTTGGTTGAGTTGCCTCGCATAAGCTTGATGCTCTTGTTGTTGTTCTTGCCTCCATAGCTCTTGTTGCTGACTCAATCTTTATTGAACTATAGATTCCACATCTTCAATACGAGTTATTGTTCTCTCGCTCCGCTTATCATTTTTGAAAAAATTTGTAATGGTGGAAAACTTGCCAACTCTAACTATGCCCGGATGTTCCTTGCATAAAACAGATGCAAGGATGTCACTCTTCCCTGTGACACTGAAATCAATAAATATTAATGTAAATGATGAAATGAAAATTTACAAATAATGAAATGATAATTTATACATGCAATTTTAGCTGTCAAATCAGCTGCATCTTGACTAATGCATTCACCAGTCTTTCTTTTGTGACCGACTTTCCATAGCTCCGCACGTGAAATTGGTGCATTTGCACCTTGTTCAATCTTGACAATAAAATGCAAATAAATTATCATTTAAATTATTGAGAAAACCAATTTTTAAAACAAAATATACGAGAGAGAAGTAGAGAACTAAATACTAATACCATTCTTTTTTTTAATCCTGAATAACCCATTCGGGAAGTAGTATGAAACCACTTCAGTGTTTTTACTCTCTGTATTAACTTTACTTTTCTCCTACACAAATAAATATTTGTTAATACTTAGAGTAGAATGCTTACAAAGTTAATAGGTGCGATTGTCGACAAAAACTTTCTAATCGTCAGGAGTTATAAAATTATACTTGACAGGAACATTGTAACGATGCTCCAAATCAACATCCTTTACATAAGTGACATAAAGTTTGGATTTCCACGACCTCCAACTTTCACCCATGCTTATCATTAATTCATGGCGAACACCATCAACATTATCAAAATAATTCTGAAAATAATAGACAATATTAATTAATAATTAACTAAAAAAACACAGTTATGCAATCACTAATAACAAAATTACGTACATTTACTTCTTCCTATATTTGATCTTTAATTTCTTTATCAACTTCCTTCCATCTAGCACATGTAATTGACACATAAATTTTACAAGAGAACCAATTAAACTCATCAATTTATTAGACTCAGGCCCGAGAATAATGTGGTCATCATCACCAACAGAAATATAAAGCTTTCTCCCCTCTGCTCTAAAGCTTATTCAATCCCATCATTTTTGTGAAGCCTTTTGTTGACTTTGATGATAATCTTTTATCAGCCATTTTCCTGTAATAAGAAAACCCTAAAAAAACCCTAAATCATCCAAAAAACCTAAACAAAATTCATAAAAAACCGCAATGATATTGAGGTACTACCACACAATCAATCAATCACACATAAATAAAGAACTATAGAAGCAGTAAGAAGTAGGAAAATATGAAATAACCATTCAACTTGGAAATTATATGAGCAAGTAAAAAAAATCGTAAGAACGAACCAAAGGAGATGAGAATCTTTCACAAAATCGCCTTTAGTGTTTTCACACAGTCGGCACAGAGCAGCAGCGGCGGTAAAAAGTAAATTGTCGAGGTAAAATCAATTGTTTATATTCTATTAGACAGCGATTTATATATAAACCGCTGTCTAATGTAACCAGAACCATACAATAGACAACGATTTATATATAAACCGCTGTCTATTGTACCCAGAATGATACAATAGAAGGTGGTTTATATATAAACCGTTGTCTATTGTATCATTACTGGTACAATAGACAGCGGTTTATATATAAACCGTTGTTTATTCGAGTATAGATAACGGTTTTTATATAAACCGCTGTCTATTCTCCTATTTTTTTTTAAATAAGGTGTCCATCGCCTTGTTTTCAATTGGGTCCTGGACGCCTAGGCGTCGCCTGATGCCATGACAAGAATGTTCCATGTTCGCTCTCCCTGCTTATAGACGAGACTTTACAACGACTTCTACAACAACTGCTACAGAGGCTTCTACAGAGACGGCTACAGAGACGGCTACCGAGACCGCTCCCGCGATCGCTGCTGAAGACTTTACTTTTTTCCTCAAGATACTTGTAAAAGGAGTGGTGGCCTGTTACCCTCCCGAGAACTCTTAACTCTTATAACCTCCTGCAACTGGTGGATTTTGTCAGAGCTGGGCATCTTGCCTCGTGGTTTTTTTCCCTTTTCGGGTTTTCCATGTAAAACATCTAGTTGTTCTGCTGTTGGTTCTCTATTTGACTGTTTGCGCGCTTGACTCACTCTCGAGCTTAGATGGTCCGATTCGCCCGGTCCGTGGGAGCGCTAAGTGACCCGCAACAATTTGATGCTGTCTGTGGGAAAGGTGTTCCTAAAAATCTGAAGAACTTATGAAGACCGTACTCGCTTCGCGAAGTACTCCCGACTGACAACAATGATGAGAAGTACATAGCCAACGAGACTGTTCTCGAGGAACATGTCGATCAAGCTCCCGCCAACTCACTTTCCAGCAACATGCCGCTTCTCAAGGAAGCCGTAGAAACGCTGGCAACATTCGTTGGTGAGCGCGTGCGCGTGATGACAGAGTGCCAGGCTTAGGTGCACACACTGCTCAGGAATTCAGGGGCCTCTCGTGCGCCCAACCCAGACCTCGCCCCGGGCAATCAACCGCCGCTGATCCCGAACTGCGTCTTGCCCGAAGGCGCTACTCACTTTGAAAATCCCGATGTAGACAAATTTCCCGACGTCGCCATCTCCGCACCCCGGCACCGCCCGCGGGAACCCCGGACACGCGCATCACAATGTACTCTCGTCTCTCGGTGAGAATCGGCAGACAGGCTGACGGAAGGATTACTTACGAGCAAGTGTGCAACATGATTGAAGAGGAGTATGGAAGCGGCGGACAATAGATCACAAATCCGCGACGACCCTTTCGCCACAGCTCCCTGTTGACTCCGCAAGTTCTAGCGCACCCAGCTCTGCATGGATTCAAGCTGCCGAATATCAAGACTTATGATGAGACCGATGATCCATTAGAGCACATCATCCACTTCACAACGATCATGTGGATTTACAATGCCCCCGATCACTTGCTGTGCCAGGTGTTCCTGGCAACTCTGAAGAGACAAGCCCTCACCTAGTTTCATTCTCTGAAGGATGGAGAAATTGACAACTTCACGGAGCTGGCTCAACTGTTCACCGATCAGTTCAATCGCCAGATTATTCGAGACCCCTCTCATCTTTCTGGAATCCGCCAGAGCGAGGGGAAACACTCGAGGACTATTTCCGCAGTTTCACTACTGAAGCGCGACAGATTCCAGGGGTCCGCCACGAGCTCCTGCGTGGCATTTTCCTCGAAGGGCTTCAACCCGGCGGCTTCCATTCGACACTGATGAAAGAAATAGTGTCCAACTACCCTGACCTTGTTCACCGTGTCGAGTCCCAGATAGCAACAGACGAAGCGATAAAGGCGCATCGACAACAGTTCGACGCATACCCGCAAGATTTTCTACCTTGACCTGGACCGGTTCACCAGAAGCATACCCGCAAGATGGGGGCGCAAGACACGCCACGCCCAACTACACATACTCCGCGCTTCCGTGCGCACAGAAGCGCGACGCGCGCACACCCTCGCGCGCGTGGGTGCCTTTCATCGCCGCCGCTGCCGCTGCCGCTCGCTGGCAAACCTGCCCATGCCTCCCGGATTGCCCGGGCCGCCCAGGGGGCATGGTCGTCATTTTCCGAAAATTGGTGATCCAGGTGGCCGAAATTGTGCATCTCATTTGCCCTTCAAATCTAAAAGGACGCAATTACCAGCGTGCCCCCCACAGAAAAACTATAAAACATCGTCCAGGACTTCATTTTCGAAGACACAGAAAGAAGGAGAGAAGACAATGCTCTGAGATTTTCCGGCGAAGACTTGGTTCCCTGTTCGCTCTCCTGCTCAGTGTTCTCCCTGCTTACAGCGGAGACAGCCAGCGACTACTACAGTGACTGCTATAAAGGCTGCTACAACGACTGCTACAGAGACGACTACAGAGACCGCTCCCGTGAGCGCTGCTGAAGACTTTACTTTTTTCTCAAGATACTTGTAAAAGGAGCGGTGACCTCTCACCCTCCCGAGAACTCTAACTCTTGTAACCGCTTGCAACTAATTGATTTCGTCAGAGCTTGACATCTTTCCCCTTGGGTTTTTTTGCTTTCTGGGTTTTCCATGTAAAACAAGAGTGATTTGAGCATGTAGAACAAAGGTTAGAAAGCGCAATACTCACAGAGGAGTTGATATAGTTAGTATAATAATATCAAAGGATTAAGTAGATCTAGACTCCGTTTGGTGTGGGGTTTTTACTCCGGTGAGTTTGGACAAAATTGCCACCGTCATAGAATGTATGCTTGGCCTGACAGCGGTTATGACCGCCACCAAAAAAGAAAACTAGTTTTGAACATAAAAGTGGATGAAATTTCTTAGGTGAGATCGGGTGTTCACGAACACCGCATTCGCGACCGCCACCGCCGCGCCAAACGGAGCTTAGCTAGCGTCTAAGGAATCACTCATCAAAACAAATGATGCAGATAGTTGAAGACTTGTGATGGTGATACTGACATAAGGTAATAGAAGCTGGAAACTCCAGAAATCTAAATTAAAATGATCTATATATCGAAAACTGAAACTACTTTTTTTCGAACTGAAACCCAAATGAAGTTCTAAAACCTTGGTTTGGATTATGGAGTCTGAAATTATGTTTTTATTCTTTTCTTACCGAAAAGAATTACCGAAAAGAATGGAAGAATTCAGAAATTTTCAGAAATTACTATATGTTTTTCATGGGCCAACTTGTGCAGTTTTCTATCTGTCTTGTTCTAATAAAGAGTTGTTCTTGCATAAAGATTGACTAATAAATAATTGGTTGCAGGTTTGGCTGCTGGTATGTTGTCAGGATTAACATATGGCTTGAGAGAGGCACGAGGAACTCATGACTGGGTAATGTTGTTATTGTTTGCAAAATAAATAAATAAATAATATTACCAAGTTCTTGACAATCTTTACAATGTCATGTATTCAGTAGTGGGAAATTTCTCATGCTTTGCATCCATGCATTAAAATATTATGATTTAAACTGGGATGGTCAGAAATAATTTTGTTGCGTACTTTTAAGGTTATTCATCATCATTCTTGGGAAGTGTTACTTTCTCTCACCTAGTCGACAATTGTGGGGCCCTCCCTATCTAGTCAAGGGGACGGGCACTTGAGGGGGGCCTCCCTGGTTTTAGGGGAGGAACTACGGCTTAACTTTTTACCGTGTATCATTACTCTATGGGAATTTTTTTACGAGGGTTCTTTTAAATATTTATTTGTATTTGGATTGTTATTTAAAACTTCTATTTTACGGTCAAGATTACTGGAATAAATAGGTATCCTGAGTGGAGACAAGTCGTGACAGGCAACCTCTATAGTTTGATTTTTCTCACGATGAGCTTTTAGATCATCTCCTTTGCAAGTGGACAAACAAAAATAATTTTCAATGAATGGCTTCAAATGTCAGTGTTGTGAATAAAAAAATATTCTTCGATGAATGACGCGCAGCTTTGGAAGGCTGCTCTTCGCGCCGAAATTTTATTTGGTGGATGAATGGCTTAGGAAGTGCTGGTCATTGGAAGCTAGCAACCCATACATGAATTAGCACAGATTCACCTTTCATTTAGGAGAAAATACACAAAATTCACTTAAGATTTGGTTCAAATTTTTAATTGTATTTTGTTACATGTGCCTATTTATAATACATTTGGAGTGTTTATCTTCAAACACCTTATTGATTATAATGAATAAACAAATAAAAAAGTGCTAATAAAATTAGCAAATCAAAATTGTAAATAAAAAATGAGAAATAATGGGGTCCTGATAGAAGTGGAGCTTGACAAATTAACTCAGTATCGGCATTAAAATATCTAAAGATCATCTGAACAAACTGTCTTCAATTAAAAGGGTCATCACTTAAGAACTCATTTACATCAAGCCCCTTCTCTGGGAGAGAACTCAGCCATAATTTCACTTTGTTGTAGTTGGTTAACTTGTATTCTATTTATGTTTGCATACATGTGCTTAACTTGTATTCTCTCTACGCTTGCGTACACGTGATTAACTTGTATTCTATCTACGCTTGCTACTAGCGACTTGTCTATCTACACTCATTTGGTGTTGGGGTTGGCGTATTTGTAAGAAGGCGAGGAATTCTACATTTTGGTGACTTCAGTGTTGGTTTTTCTCCACTTGAATGGTGATTGCCTATTTGGTGAACTTATATTTTTCATATGCTTGAGCATTGGTGGTTTTGTCCACTGCTCCTCTGCCGAGTAAGTTGAATGAGCAACTATCATTTTCATTAACATATACTTGACCCCACCTTGCAAAAACATCATATGCTTCATCACTTGAACTAGACAAGTTCTAATCGAGATCTGATAAATGTTTTTTTTAGCGACTCTAACCCCTTATGTTACTGGTCATAAGTTGGATTTACCTATCAAGCAACTTTAGGATTTTGATCTGGTTGCCGCAAAGGTTGTTGAGAAACCACCATGTCTACCCGGAGGCCGGAGTGTCGCAAATTCTCTCTTCTTTGTGCATTCACGACACCTATAAAACAAGTCAAAGCTCAAGGCTCTAGCAAGTGCTAGCGCAACGCCTCAAGGCTCTACCAATCCCGGAGAAATATGGTTCTCGCCGACACTCCATCATGTTCGCATATGCTCTACTTCTTTCGCGGGCGCTCCTCTTATTCTCGCCAACATCCTGTCTTACTTGTCTCCTATTGAATACATTTGTATCTACTTTAGCTTATTTTCTTTACCCGACTGTTCAGGCACTTTTTTCATGTATTTGCCCGCTGGTCGGCCCCATACTAGTATAAATAGGAGGTCAACTGTGCTCAAAAGGGGACTGGCATCAGACCCTTAGAACTCGCACGACACTCGATTCCCTAAGGATAGTGTTCGCGAGCTCGATTGTAATCGAATTTGTAATCAATAAATCAAGCACGACTACAGGTTCGTGTTGTGTGAAGCCTCATCTTGTCATATTTGAGCTCTTCACATCCGACCCAACGTAATCCACAACCGACAGTACCCCTCATTTTCTCTCTGAGCGTGAAGAGTGCAGCTGGGCACGTCTTGCCCCAACAGATCAAATAACGACCTTTAGATCTCCGATTGTAGTCGAAAATAATGTCACATTGATTGAACGTGATGTATTTGGAATGTCACTCGGAAGCTCTCGCGAAAACCTAAATCCTCCTATCAACGGGAGTGAATTAACCATTTTACCTTTCACGGTTACCCGACTCTCCAATTAGGTTGAAGCTCGTGGTGTAGTGACTTCCGACGCTCACCCGCCACTTATCCAAACTGCGCCAAATCTCCCGCACGGGGAAGATGATGCACTTGCACATATGAGGCGCGAGTATATGGTTAGCGCGACCTATAGACATCCTCGAACCCTGGATTTCAAAGAGATTGTTTGCCCTGTAGGAGAGGATGAATCCTCTCCTTTTACATATGCAATCTGCTGGGAATCTATCCCAGTCGAATTTACAGAGCCTCAACTCTCCAGATTCATATGGAGAGAAGACTCATTATATCACTTGCAGGTTTTCAAGTCTGCAATCTAGGGATTGGTTTTACAAACTACCTCCCTATCCATCGGCTCCTTCTGGGAGCTCCGGACGGAATTTCTCATAAGGTTTGCAACCACTAGAAAACGGAAGAGCGGGCCTCAGACACTCTTCAGAATAGGCAGTGGGTATCTGAGACCCTCAGCCATACGTCGATCGATTCCAAGAGAAGATCCTTGGAATTCATGATGTAGACCCGACGATGCATCTGGTCGCCTTTGTTTCTGGTCTTTAGGAAGGACTCTTTAAATTTGAAGTGAGCCAAAGTCCACCTAACTCATAAGGTGAGCTAATTAATATGGCAAACCATTTTATCAAGGGGGAAACGACAAACCCCGTAATCGTTTGCATAGGTGGCACGGGGAGAGTTCTATCGCTATCCGACAAGCTGTTGGGCATCCCCCTCGGGTTCCCAAACATCATCACAAATTCATCCCCCTGGCACCTCAACAGTAAAGAAATTTTCATCATCAATGACCACCTCCACCTCGCCACTTTCAACAGATAATACCACCTCAACCTTGTTCTCCTCCCCAGAACAGACCATAAAAACCTCTACCCCAAGCCGTACAGCCAGAACCTCTTCCAGCCTGACCGATCCAATCTTATGCTCCACGCGCTCCGAGATACGATGACAACCATGAGGAATACACCGATCTCATACTGCCTATGGAAGAAGTTTTTCAGATCATCCAAAAACAACTGGGGTTCAAGAGGCCCCCTCCTTTGAAGACCGGGTATGGAAATTGTAATAGGGAGCTATTCTGCTAGGTCCATAAAGGTGTTGGACACAACACAGAGAGTTTCTGAGCACTCTGGGATCTAATAGCAAGAATGCTTATGGTAGGCAAACTACGAGAATATATCGCCCTCGAGCTGGAAGACAAGCCAACAACTACTAAAGGCAATGAAGTGGTTGAGGTGCTCACAATTAGTTTCTACAGATATAGTGGCCAAAAAGATATATGCCATTAGATTAACAAGCTCTATCCTTGAACTCGATTCTAATTGGGCCAGAGTCACTGATTATCACAATAATATCAAAGGTGACACTAGAACTTGCAACACTGGCATGTGCAACCGACATACATACATTATATCTGAAAAATAAGAGACCTTTCCCTAACACAAACATAACTCTCGCGGCTTCTTCAGTGAACTCGCAGACCCAATCTGTAGGTGATCCTTGGATTGATCACAATACTTACTCGAGTCATGCAAATATCCCACCTCCAATTTCGTTAAACTCGCATGATGCGGGATAGGCTCCTAGTATATAATTTTTTTTGTTCTCTCGGTACCTACTTGCATCTCCGTCTATTGAGGTCATCGAGTTGTAACTCCCAAAAAGACCACATCTTGCTAGAATTGTTCGTGAATGTGTAGTCACTGACCTGATCTAATTTTAGGTGATGATCTTTAGGTACACAGTCTTAGCTCTCTCCAACACCTGTCGCACCTCATCACAAGGTGAATGGTTGTCAAATCCACTACCTGTTGATGCAGAAAATGCACTCCACAAGCTCACGCTCTACAAGGAGGGGAAAATGAGAGTGGTTGGCTACTTCGCGGTTGCCAAGGGTGAGCTAGAGCAAACAAAGAGAAATGCCACGAGCGGCGTGACCAGACTTCCCGCAACGCAACACGGTGTTGTGGGTGATTTTATTGCTAGTCGAGAAACGGTTATACAAAGAGAACCACTAGGAGGATCTTACATCATCTTGAAGGGCACAAAGGAGAGTTCGCAGTTGGTGGGAGTTGAAACTTGGATCCCTTTCTCGGTACTGTGCACCCCTATTTATATTAGTGGGGGCCTTCCCGAACGGGCTGCTCGGGTTACGGGAGAGTCGGAAGGGTTGATATGTTATATGGTGTGTAAATAGCCTAAAAAACTAGACTGTGTGGACACACATGAGTGTCCTCACGAGCTTAGGCAAAAGGAGTTGCACGAAGAGAAAAAGTACTAATCTAGTTGAAAGGTTTGGCGGTCTCGGAAGGCTGATCGCTCGAGCTGACGAGGGGGAGCAACCTGTATCACAAGGCTTGGGATGCCGAATTATGCGGACATGGAAAGCCTATCCACGCAGACCGCTGGAGAAAGCACTGGCCTCCTGGGAAAGGGCTGAACTAAGAGCCATGCGGACTCTCAGACGAGATAGCTGAAGTTGCTGAGGGACTAAGCTGGGTGGACTCTGGAGGGGTGTTCGTCTACTTCCTGAGGAGTACAGGGACTGCTCGGCTTGCCGGCCAGAATAAGGTCTAGGGGAACTCCAAAGCCTGTCTGCACTGACTGTTACAGAGAAGATTCTGAACTCGTCTTGAGGCCGCAAGATTTCAGGTAAACATAATCTCCGCACATTTTTAAGTCCGCGCGGACTTAAAAAATGTGCAACTTAACCGCAAAGCCTGCGGCGCATTAAATATCCTGAGAATTCTATAAATAGTGTTAGAGACGTGATATTTCAAAACATTTTCCGACGAGAAGTTTTTCGCCAGTTGCGGTCTCGCTCTTCAGGTTAGCAATGCCTTCCGTCTAGCGAGAACATGAGTCTGATAGCAATGCTTCAGCAACAGTTTCAAGGTCGCTTTTCTCCGCGAAAGAAGCAAACGGGAGAAGAGAAAGGCGAGTAGAGAAAAGCGCCTGCGACGACTTCTTCAAAGAAGCCTAAAAAGAAAGTTGAACATGCTGATCCAAAGCCCGTTACAGTTACCCATGTTGAGCCTTCACCTGTTATCAACATCACAGATACTCCGTACTCTCCTCAATTGGACTTGAGGATGACTGCGTCTCAGTTTGACATTGGCGCAGATAAAATATCTGAGTTCCTTGGCCACTCCGACGAGGAGCCTGCTGTTGATAAAACCTCTGACAAACTGCCTGCACTATCTGTTGCCAAAGAAGCTGAAGAACCTGCCACGAGGACTGAGACGGATGAGGTTTCCGTTAAAGAGGGGTTGAAGTGCTTTGCGGCCTCTGCGGAAGAAAGGCTTCAAAGCGGGCAAGTGGCTGTAGAAGATACTGGTAAGAAAGAGAAAAAGGATAAGAATAAGAAGAAACAGAAGTGGCTGGGCTCTGCGGTCTCTCCAAAAGGGGAGAAGAAGAAGAAAACCAAGGTCCAGGAGGGGACCAGCGAGCATGTTGCCGATAGTCCAAACATCAATGGTCTTGAAGAAGGGGAGCTCCTGCATGCATGAGGAGAGCCTGCACTTGAAGCTGTTAAGTCGATTGGGTCCGAAGGAAAAGGTGCCGCCGCGAACACTGCTATGGTGGTAGCGGACATCTCTGATCCTCCTGAAAGGTCAGAGAGGGAACAATATGAAGAAGTCCCGGTTAACAAAATGACCGAATGAGAACTTCTGGCTATTGCGGATGATCTGGCAGAGCTGGGGCGCTGAGGGACTATAAGGTCCAGGATGACGCTGAGGCCAGACCGAAGGAGGCTACGGAGGCGAATGCCAAAACGGATACAGACAAGGAGGCAGCTGCTCAGGCGGACAAGACGAAGAAAGAAAAAAAGGAGAAGCTTGCAGGTGCCGGAGGAGCGGCAGACAAAACGTTAAGGAGACTGCGAACATTACAGACAAGGCTGCTGCGGACAATGCAACAACGGTGGATGCTTTGTGGAAGAATAATGGCAAAATGTCCACAACTGCGAGTTCAGAGCTGCAGCTGTCGTCGTCAATTTTCAAGCCTGCACCATCTCTTAGGAGACCAGAGACAGTCATCATTCTCATGGAAGGTGAGCCTCCCTTAAGCCATGAGGATTTGAAAGAAAGGCGACGAAGAAGGGAATTGAGGCGGGAACATGAGCTTATGCTCGATGATACCGAGCGAAGGAAGCGTCCTGTCTTTCCCATCTTCACCGAAATTGCCGCGTTTATTTTAGATGTGGATGAGCCTCCGCGGTCATGCGACACTTACCGCCCACATATATTGAATGTATATCCGCATTCCTACACTTATTAGTTTGCTTAGTATAAAATTTTATTCAACTTTGCGGTTATTCCTGTAGGGTTTACGCCTTTGCCTCCTCCATCGCTTGATGAAGTACTGGCGCCTTTGCGGAAGGAGCAGAGGGATATGAGGAAGAGAGAGAAGGAACTCTCTAGGGAGGTGTGGATGATGCACGACATAGTGTGTTATCTTGAAAAAGATAACAAGTACTATAAAAGGAAAGTAGCTACCTTGATCGCGGAACATGAGTATTTCAAGAAGAAAGTTCCAGCCTTCCAGGTGAGACCGCGGAGGTCACACCGCAAGTCCCGGTTCCTTTTGGGGCCGCCACTACTACTGCGGTTCCCTTTGAAGCTCGCGTAAAGAGGGACGTTGTGCAGATTCATCAAACAATTTACCAAGTTAACCGCGGTCTTTCTTAGGCCTTCTCTACGATGAGCCAACTTCAAGATGAAGCAGCTCATATTAGGAAAGTGCGTGGTCATCCGCGAGAGTGATTCTTCTTTTTGTTGTCCCGTTTCGTGATTTGCAGTATGTCGAACTCATGATATTTGTTTTCGGGCTCTGCCATGGTTATAGCATTTGCAATGATATTTGTAAACTTATTATTTCTTGCTCTTACCTCATAACTACTTGTGTGATCACTACCTTATTTGCAGACACAAATCCACGAGGGTTGAAAGATGACTTTTTGATATTACCTGCGTCTGTCCGTTTTCTGTGCGAACGTACCTTTTTGTCCTCAATATGTACTCAATAATCGAATAACCCTTGTTTGAAGATATAAAAATATCAGGCGTGGGTGCGTAATGTGTGTTCACTCTGGTTATTTATATGGGGAACATTTTTGAAGCCAGGATTAGGTGAAGATGATGATGACTGTCCGTACATTCCATAATGTTCACGAAATATTTATGATATTTTTCGAAGTTAGACTAGACGTAACCTCGATCGAGCATAAAGCATTGTCCGTAGTTGATGTTTCATCTGCAATTGAAAGGTGAATAAACCACAATCAAGAATTACTCTAGAGGGGGGTGAATAGAGTTATTAAAATTTTACACAACTAATCACAGTACATGCCACATATTCTAAAACAGTGCAAGTATAAAATTAAGAAAGCTATGAAAAGAAGACTATGCAACCAGAAGACACAGAAATTTATAATGGTTCCCATAAATATTTGGGTACTCCACTCTTCTGCCCCTTGGCTGGATATCCATTAATCAGTGCCGAGTCTTTTGATAAGGAGACTCTTAGAACCAATGCAATTGAATCTATTGTCAAGGAGATTCTAAGAACCAATGAAATTTTTGATAAGGTTTTCAAACCACTGAATCCTTTGATAATTGAATTCTAAGGACCATGAGTCTTTTGATAAGGAGGCCCAACAACCACTGAATTCTTGTGAAAGGAATTCTAAAAATTATATCTGAGTCCTTTGAAGATGGATTCTAAAAACTCTTTCTGTTGGAGTTGTTGAACTTGAATTTCCACAATGTTGCCGTCTTCAGCAAATCTCTGAGGACTTGGTTCTTTGAAAGTACTGTGTAGATACTTGTTGTAGCAGATTGAATTTGCAGCGGATTCCTCTTGTGAGTTCAGATTCAATAGAGAGAGGTTCGAATCTGTTGAAGAAGAATATCAGATGAAGAGCTTTTGATCCTTCAGAGTACGAGAATCTTTAGATCTAGAGAAGATGATCTTGTCGACTTCTATTGTTCTATAAGAACTTCTCGAGGAAGAGGAAGAAGAAGAGAGACGGGAGAAAAAGAGAGAGGGCTTCTTCACAAATTGCTTCTATATTATGTTTTGTATCCTGTTTTCATCAGTAAGAATGTGTGTATATATATATATATATGAGCTGCAAGACAAATTTCTTACCAGATGTGTTTCAATCAGAATAAAGACCTTCCTTAATTAGATCATCAACGGTCATAATTAAATCTGAATTACTACCTTTAATCTGCTCAAACTTCATTCGAAATTAATCTGTATAGAAGTCGACGCAAGGCTTCTTGAACATTGAAATCTTGCCGACGTAAGCTGAGATATATAGAGCAAGGATATCTCAAAGTATGCAGTCATACTTATGCTCTGACTTCTCTATAACAGATCTCGACACATAGTAGTATAATTGACTGTCTTCATGTGTTGACTATTAATCAAAGCACATAGTAAGCTTCTTGCCGTACGTCGACATCTCTTTGTATACTTTTCGTCGTACGTCGTCATCTCCTCAAAGCATAAAATTTTACTTAGCTTTATTCTGACTTCTTGAGTGCGCACTAATTCTTTGCCTGGTCATTGAATAACTTTGGTCTTACACTGATGTCATTTATACATACAGGTATTTTAAACCTATATCACTTTAATAACCTGATATGTTAAATCATAAATAGATTTTCCCAACAATCACCCATTATTTGATATAATCAGGTTTTACAAGTTACGTGATTTAAAAAAATAAGAAATGAACATATACTTTGAGATGGATACAAGAATAAATACAGAGAATAGATAGACAAAAAGATCTATGCACACCCCATTTTTTTCCTTGAAATATTACCATCATAAAGTATTTACATATGATCAAAAGAGAGAAAATACATGTTAGAAGAGAGAGATGACATCTTTATTGAGTAATTTTCATAATCATCCTCTTCTTAGTCTCTATCTTTACCAAAAATTCAAGAATGTTCTGGTGCAGTCTCTTGGTTAACATGCTTGTATATTTAGTAAATCTTCCTGAATGCCAATCAAAATATTTTGTTGTTATCTTTAGAAGTGATAGTACTAGTTTAAAATCATCAACATCAGAGTGATATACATCAGAGAGTGAATACCAGGAAGCATCCTACTGACAATATCAATGGATACATTCTTATCAGCAATTTTCTTTCCTTTCACAAGTTTATCACTAGCATTCTTAAGGTAAATTGCAGACCTCTTAGGTACTTTATATTCTGGCATATCAACAAGAGGAGCACTTCTTAAGTGTATTTCTGGAACTGCTCCACATGTTAGATCCTTTTTAACTTTGAATCTTTTGTTCATAGGAACACATTCCCCTATGTACTTGGCTTTCCAGATTCACTCAAATTTTCAGTCTTGTCATAAGGAATCATTATATTTTTAGGCCAGGTATAAAGAAGCTTCTTAAGAGTGCTGCGTAGACCATCTCTCCATGTGATAAAGAGATGAGTGCTTCAGAAGATCTAGACCTTTTTCTGGAATAGGTTGTTAGAGCCTTAGATGGAGATGCGGTACAGTCCTTTTATGAATGGAATCCTCTGAGATATTCTCCTGAGAAAGTGACTCCTCTTGTGAGAGTGCAACATGAACTAAGATTGTTAATGCAGCAACGGGTGACTCCACCTGATCAATTGGCAGAGAGACATCTTGTTAAGAGGAAGAAGTATTCTCAATGTTGAGTATAATATCAATTAAAGCCTGCGTATCTGATGCGGAGCATAGCCGAGGACGAGCTTTGGGCCCATTCGGGGCTGATTTGGCAACTTACCATATATGACGTGCCCGGATCGACGATCCGACTCCGTGGATGCGTTCGGACTCGTGTTGCTAGTCGATTTCATATATAACATTATGTATTTTGAGTTGTATTTCATGTAGTTATGACATCGGAACCGCCGACCAATCTTAGCCGTCGATTTCGGTTGCCCTAATATTGTTTTCTTATAAATAAGATCTTTAGGGCTGCAGGAATTTCATTGCTGAATGTTTGGAGACTTCTTCCTTCATTCCGGTGATCCCCTCCGCGGTGCCGACTCCGTGGAACCCCTTGGCGACGACTCCTTGGGTAAGTGTTCTTTGTATCTTTGTGTTTCCTTGTTCTCCTTCTTCTCCACCAAACAGCCACCCCTCTTCCTTTTCTTCCTGCCGCCAGCCCCCCATTCAAACTCCAGCCGTCAGTCCCCTGTCCAAATCCAGCCACCAGCCCCTGTCAAAATCCAGCCACCAGCCCCCTGTCAAAAATCCAGCCACCGCAACACCACTCTCTCCTCCCTCCTGCAGTCCAGCCAGCCCCCTCCCCGTTTGCTGTAGCCGCCGACATCACAAAGACAGCGACCCTCCCCTGTCCTCCCAACAGCCGCACGCCGTCAGCCCCTCCAGCAAACCCCACCGTCGACAGCCCCTCCAGCAAACCCCACCGTCGACAGCCCCTTACAGCCCTCCACCACCCCTCCTGTTCCCCAACAGCCGCACGTCCCTTCCCCCTCAATAACTCCCTGCCGACAACCCTCCCAACAACTGCCCCCACAGCCCTAGCTTCGCCCGCCCCCTGTCCACCCCGCAGATTTCAGATCTGTCCAGATCTGGGCAGCACAGACCAGATCCAGACAGTCCCGATCCCACCCCGCACCTCTCGTATCCAGCCCCCCCAAACCTTCCAGGTTTGCTGCCTACATCCCTCCTCCCGTGGAGCCACCTCCCCCTTACCCGATCTAGTCCACCACCGCCCGGAAAACCTCCTCTCTTCTCCAAATTCAGATTTGTTTAAAATTGTTGCAGCCCTAATTTATTTTCAGATTTGTGTTGTGTTTTGTATTGGTTAAAGGTGTTAAAATTTTGTCACGTTATGGTTATTACATGCTTGCTTGGATGCTTATCTTATTATAGTTGTTTGTGCCTGGATTAATCTCTAACTGCAGGAAAGAATTATTCGCCGCACGCTCTTGCTTTGGCCCTCCACGCGGAGGAAAACCTAAGCTTGCTTCGCCCTAATTAATTATTGTATCTTGTTGTGAATTTATCTGCGTGAGATATTTTATGTTTATTATCTAATTGCGGCTTGACCGTCGGACTTGCATAGCATGTAGGGCTGTCGCGGATTATCCGCCGCCTATAGATTCGTCCTGCGTCAATTGGTATCAAAGCCAGGTTACGCGCTCTTTTTGATACGCAGTCGTAGAGTCTATAGTTTTTTCATTATGTCTAGGTGTCACGATTATTCCTCCCTTCACTTTTGGAGGTCTCGAGTCCACTAGCACCCGCTCTCACAGAGCCCCGTCAGGGAGATCTTCACGTTACTACGACGATTATTCTCGATCGCAACACACCACTTTTAGAGATCGCGTTGACCCACCGACACGAGACCACTACACTAGAGACGATCAGTATGATGGTTGTCGTCGTTCTTATCCGTACACGCGAGCGGATCGTGTCGATCCTTCGACACGACTCGGTTACCTTAGAGATGACTATTATGAGGATCGTTGCTGTGAGAGAGATCTTGAGAGTCAGTTTCGTACTGCTGCCCCTTCCTTTGACGGCTCATCGAGTCCCGAGTCTTTCAGTTATTGGCTCGTGGATATGGAGTATTATCTTGACCATTTTGAGGTATGCGGTGAGCGTCGCGTCAAGTTTGCGAAACTTAGGCTTTTAGATCAGGCGGGGGCATATTGGGCTAGCGTTGAGAGGACACGCGAGCGAGACCATCTACACCGCGTCACTAGTTGGGTGGACATGAAGTGTACATTGTGTCAGAGGTATCTGCATTCGTCGTATCGGAGTCGCTTGCTCGACCAATTATTTTCCCTTCAGCAAGGATCCATGTCCGTCGCTGAGTACATGGATCGCTTTGATGAGTTAGTTGTGAGGAGCGATATCCGAGAGGACCCAGCCATGACCTCTTGCAGATTTCGGTCTGGCCTTCGATCAGACATTCGTACTGAGGTGGTTTATCATAGCTCGAAGTCTCTCGAGCAGACGTATCAGCTTGCCCTTCGTTACGAACAGTCATTGAGATCCGCGAGAGCTGGACGGTTGGATCCTCACTTTGACCTCCGCAGTACGAGCTTCTCTCACACCGAGGACACCACTTTGCCTACCATTGTTCCGCCAGACATGGCAGAAGTGATACCTGATACAGATTGCTCTCACCCCAGTGAGGTGCTTAGCCCAGTGAGTGACCTATCTCTTGATTCTGACCCGTCTCTCGTGACCCCGACGGAGAGTGAGCTTGAGCGACCTCTTGAGCCTATAGCGTCGTGCCCCTCACCCACACCACCACCTCTGGCATGGCATGGGTTAGTTAGTACCCCAACCACAGACCCACTTCCTGACACCGCACCTACGGATCCATTATTGAGTATAGGTCTATGTCACCCTCCCATTGTCATTGCTCTGAGTCACATCACGACCGAGAGCCCAGAGTCTGGTGTTGATCCCGTAGTGGCTATGTCATCCATTCACGGGGACACTGCCCCTCACGATGGTACTCATCTGGAGGACCTTGAACCTAGTGACGAGTTCCATGACGAGCCCCCAGTTAAGCCTCCTGATGATCCACCACATCCTGGTGCACATGAGATTCGGGTGAGGCGTTTGTTTACGAGTTTCAAGTTATTGACGTCTCCTCCCCTATCATCTCTGACCTTGCCCCAGAGGATGGGTCGTGAGTGGAGTAAGACGTATGTAGGACCTACCTTGAGCACGCTAGAGCCTACTCATATTTTGAGGACCTACTTTATGACACATCACACTCGTGATTTGTTTTGGGACACACCACCCACTGACCCACCCGATGGACACTCACCACACTATATCGCCACGTTTTCTAGTCGGTGCACACGATGTTCACTTCGGCGGTCGTCGCATTCGCGATGACTTTTCTTACACACCTCCTGGTGAGCCCCCTGATGTTTCACGTCCTCTGAGAGACGCTTGGATCTTTTCGAGCTCGCATTTGAGTATAGGTGTCTCACGCGATCATCTGAACACTCGCCGTAGACGGGATGAGTTTTTCTACACTCCCCCGAGAGAGCCCCCTGATAGACCACCTCCTGCGATATATTTTCAGGTCATTATTAGATTTTCCCATAGAGAGCATGTTGTGTTAATCATGTTTTATTTATATCATTTGCATGAGTATGTTGAGTCGTTTCGTCATCATTTGCATGAGTCTGTTGTGTTGTATGTTCATCATTTGCATGTGTGTCATGAGTCGGTCCGACGAATAATCCATATTGGTAATAAATCTTGTAAATCACATGCGGATGTTCATTGGCAAGTGCAGGTACTTCATGAAGGCGAGCAGGTGATGGTGAGAATCTGCGTTGTGAGGCTCCGTGCGAGGCTTGCTAAAAGCTTGGGCGTTAGGCGAATGGGTCCCTACTCAGTCCTGAGATGCATCTGGACAAATGCTTATGAGTTGGACATCCCCGCGAGCATGGGTACCCATACTGTGTTCAATGTCGAGGACCGGACGCTATCCTTTGAACCTCACGAATATTCGGGCCCACATCTTGGCGGCCCTCCCGAGCCTTTACCACCGTTTTTATCACCCACCACTCAGTCTACGCTCGAGCCATTGCCACCACATTCATTGCCCCGCTCTCAACCCACCTATAACTCTTACTTACCCGGGATGTTGTCCCCAACGGCTTCACCTTTGGCACCTCAGATCCCACCGGATCCTTCAACTAGTGTGTTGAGAGATGAGCTTGATCGATTCGCCGCCGGACTTCGACTTCAGCACGTCCGTCTCCACTCATCGGGGATGGGAATTTTTCAGTCCGGAGGAGTTGATTGGCGCGACCACTTTTCAGCGTCGACACTTGGACGACCTCTGGCGGGCCTCTTCGAGTTTTACCTGGCATGCGGCGAGAGGATTCTGACCCCTATTCATCGGGAGATGAATTCTTTCAAGCCGGGGAGATTGATGCGGAGCATAGGCGAGGACGAGCTTTGGGCCCATTCGGGGCTGATTTGACAACTTACCATATATGGCGTGCTCGGATCGACGATCCGACTCCGTGGATGCGTTCAGACTCGTGTTGCTAGTCGATTTCATATATAACATTATGTATTTTGAGTTGTATTTCATGTAGTTATGGCATCGGAACCGCCGACCAATCTTAGCCATCGATTTCGGTTGCCCGAGTTGTATTTCATGTAGTTATGGCATCGGAACCGCCGACCAATCTTAGCCATCGATTTCGGTTGCCCTAATATTGTTTTCTTATAAATAGGATCTTTAGGGCTGCAGGAATTTCATTGCTGAATGTTTGTAGACTCTTCTTCCTTCATTCTGGTGATCCCCTCCGCGGTGCCGACTACGTGGAACCCCTTGGTGACGACTCCTTGGGTAAGTGTTCTTTGTATCTTTGTATTTCCTTGTTCTCCTTCTTCTCCACCAAACAACTACCCCTCTTCCTTTTCTTCCTGCCGCCAGCCCCCCATTCAAACTCCAGCCGTCAGTCCCCTGTCCAAATCCAGCCACCAGCCCCTGTCAAAATCCAGCCACCAGCCCCCTGTCAAAAATCCAGCCACCGCAACACCACTCTCTCCTCCCTCCTGCAGTCCAGCCAGCCCCCTCCCTGTTTGCTGTAGCCGCCGGCATCACAAAGACAGCGACCCTCCCCTGTCCTCCCAACAGCCGCACGCCGTCAGCCCCTCCAGCAAACCCCACCGTCGACAGCCCCTTACAACCCTCCACCGCCCCTCCTGTTCCCCAGCAACCGCACGTCCCTTCCCCCTCAGTAACTCCCTTCCGACAACCCTCCCAACAACAGCCCCCCACAGCCCTAGCTTCGCCCGCCCCCTGTCCACCCCGCAGATTTCAGATCTGTCCAGATATGGGCAGCACAACCCAGATCCAGACAGTCCCGATCCCACTCCGCACCTCTCGTATCCAGCCCCCCCAAACCTTCCAGGTTTGCTGCCTACATCCCTCCTCCCGTGGAGCCACCTCCCCCTTACCCGATCTAGTCCACCACCGCCCGGAAAACCTCATCTCTTCTCCAAATTCAGATTTGTTTAAAATTGCTGCAACCCTAATTTATTTTCAGATTTGTGTTGTGTTTTGTATTGGTTAAAGGTGTTAAAACTTTGTCACGTTATGGTTATTACATGCTTGCTTGGATGCTTATCTTATTATAGTTGTTTGTGCCTGGATTAATCTCTAACTGCAGGAAGAAATTATTCGCCGCGCATTCTTGCTTTGGCCCTCCACGCGGAGGAAAGCCTAAGCTTGCTTCGCCCTAATTAATTACTGTATCTTGTTGTGAATTTATCTGCGTGGGATATTTTATGTTTATTATCTAATTGCGGCTTGACCGTCGGACTTGCATAGCATGTAGGGTTATGTCGCGGATTATCCGCCGCCTATAGATTCGTCCTGCGTCAGTATCCTCATCACTATGAGGATTAGTTTGAATAGTTGTATTAGACATAGTAAGTGGGACATCATTGATTCATTTGGTGTAAATTTGTAATTTATCTTTTTTCAATATTAATATTTTTTTCCTAGTCCATCGTTGATTCATTTCATATTAAATTTATAATTTTATACTTTGATTTTTGTAATTTAAGAAATTATTTAAATTTAATAAAATAAAAATAAAAAAACCGGGCCCGGCCTGGCCCGGCCTTAGGGGCCTGAGCAAGCCCCCTCTAGGAGAGGGTGCCTGAGCCCAGATAAAGCCAGGCCCGAGCCCAAGCCTGGGTGGCAAAAGACCGAACCCGGGTGGCAAAAGCCCGGTCCCGGCAGGCCCGGTCTCGTCTCGGGCCTGCCGGGCTTTTTGGACAGGACTGGTTGGTTGTAGTTGAAGTGGAGCGAACTTCTGACATTGAACCCTTGCAAACTTCTCTGAATCTCTTTTCATTTGAGGCCAAAATTACCTTTCCTTAGGATTCTTTTTTCTAAGGTTCTGGCTCCTGAGTGACTTTCACACTCTCCGAAGTGAACTTCCTGCAAAACAATGAGAAACTTTCACACTCTCCGGAGTGAACTTCAGGCAAAACAATGGGAATCTCATCCTTGGAGACGCATCTTGCCAACCGTGACAAGAAGGTCCTCCTATACAAGATACATGAGAGGAGGTAATAATGAGCCGCTTTCAGCCTAAAGCGCTTCTTATCTGTGATCGATGAATAAAGTTTCCTGTCGAAAGAAAGAGAACAAATGGATCCATCCAAGACGGATGCTGATCAATCTGCATAACCTCTCCTTCGATTGCTGAAAGAAAAAGTTCTGTCATGGTTCACCCTGAGGGGAAACCATATTTCGCTAGTTCATCTGCCTCTGAATTCTCAGATCGAGGTATATGATTGATTCTGAAACTTCTGAAATAACCGACCTTTTTTTTAACCAACAAAATGTACTTCTTGAGGGTTGAATCTTTAGTCTCGAAAGTTCCCTTGACCTGAGATGTCATCACTAAAGAGTTTGCTCAAACTTCAATGTCTTCTACTCCCAATTTCTTAGCAAACCTAAGACCAATAACGAGAGCCTCATACTCTGATTGGTTGTTGGTGGTTGAGAAGTAGAACTTGACTGCTTGCTCGGTTCGAACTCCATTCAGGTTGACAAGTATAAGTCTGGTACCTGACGAATCTCTACCTGATGCACCGTCTACAACCATTGTTCAAGACAAATGTGTCTTGACTTCTCTTTCTACTGTCTTTTCGGTTGCATCAACCATAAAGTCTGCCATCCTTGAGCTTTGTTTGTCATTCTCGACACATAAGAAATATCAAACTCGCTGAGCTCAATAACCCACTTGGTTAACCTGCAGGAATGTTCTGACTTCTCTAAGACATTCTTGAGGGGGAGGCCAATGACTACTTGAATAGTATGAGTTTGGAAGTAAGGTCCAAGCTTCCGTGCTGAAATGACCAAAGCCAATACTAGCTTCTCAAGAATCAGATACCTTGTCTCTGCATCTTTCAAAATTCTGTTGACATAATGCTCACTATATATTGGTTTTTTTGTCTTCCCCGACTTGAACTGAACTGACGGCATCTGAACCAATGCCAAGATAAATCAGAAGATTTTCTCCTTCTCGAGGGCTCTGAAGAAGTGGAGTTGACATTAACTATTTTTTGAGCTCAATGAATGCTCGGTCACACTCCTCTGTCCATTCGAACCTTGAGGCTCTGCGAAGAGTTCTAAAGAATGGAGCACATTTATCTCCAAAACGAGAAATAAACCTACTCAACCCTGCGGAGTTAACGTAACATTGTCTAGCTTTTTTTTGGTCTCTCCTGATCCTGAACTGCTTTCCCTCCATGACAAATTTCAACACTTTGTGGAAGGTTGACATTATTGCTTGGTATTCATTTAAGATAGGCCGACCAAAGATAACGTTATAGCTGTTAGGTGCATCTATAACAACAAACGTGGAAGGCCTTGTCACCCCACCCATAGTCACTGAAAGAGTGACACATCCTTCAATCTATTTTCTCTCCCGGAGAACCCATTGAGAGGTCCATCACTTGTGTTGAAAGCTTTTCCGGTCTTTATTACCTTGAAGGCATGCTAGAACAACACATTAATTGAATTGTTAGTGTCTATCATGATTCTTGACACCGTATAGTTTTCCAAGACTTCCTTAACGACGACGTCGTTTAAAGGGTTGGCAGTCTTCGAGAGATCATCTTGGTTGAAGATGACTTCCCATCGCATTGGTGCCGAAGATGAGGTTGTCGCAACCTCTTGACGATAAACCCTTTCAATGTTAGCCTTTCTGGAGGACTCGAGGCGAGCCCCTCCGTGGATGTAGTTGATTTGGCCCAGGTGGGCTTCATCAGCTATCTCAATGCAATCGTCTGCACAATTAATGCTTCTGTGGGAGCCAATATATTCAACCTCTACACACTCCCTCTGAGTCGGGAGGTGGACTTTTGCAACCTGCTTTCCCTTGTCAGAGGCGGACTTGTCGCCTTCCTTCCTAGCGACCAGGTCCTGAAGCTTTCCAGTTTTCAATATTTTTCAATAAGAACACAGAGAGCCCGTAACTCTTGGTGTGATTGCCTCTCTTTATCGAACTCATAAAAGAGTTGTGGATTGCGGTTTCTGACATCAGATCTGAGAGGGGGAGGCCTCCAGAAGCCAGGTTGCTTTTGGATAATTTGAACTACCTCCTCCATTGGAAGGATGAAGTTGGTATACGACTCTTGCCTGTCGTCATAATATTCCCGAGGAAGATGAGCCGGAGGTGAAGGAGGTTTGAACTACGAGGAGGATGACTGAAAAGAATGTGGGGCCAACTGAGGCTGATGAGGGGGAGGGCGGTTGATGAGTACTTTCTGTACTCATCTTTTAGTATTATTTTAATATAGTTTTAAATTGAATTTATATAATTTTTATGTATTTTCTTATTTAATCTGTTCCTTTTTAATCTCTTCAACTAATTTAAGCTTATTTTATGTTTTGCTGGTTTTCTGGGCACTTTGAGTAAAAATCCAAAGTACACGCCCAAGGTCATGGGCGTGACCAGGGCGTGACAGTCAAAGATGTGTTCCAGACCCAATTCCTCCACCAGGGAGCGTTCCGTGAAGAATTCGCCAAGTACACGCCCCAAGTCACGGGCGTGACCAAGGGCGTGACCCAGTGTCACGGCCGCGACTCGCCACAGCATCCAGAGCACGCCTGCCACGTCATTTAAAGTTACACGCCCCAGGTCACGGGCGTGACCTCGGGCGTGACATCAGGTCACGGGCGTGACTCGCCCCGCGCTTCTTCCCGCCAGAGTTTCCCGCCAGCAGCACTATTTCAAGATTACACGCCCCAGGTCACGGGCGTGACCTAGGGCGTGACACGGCCGAAACGCTCGCAATTACTCCAGAAGGCGCCCTCTCCGCTGCTGCTTCGATCACGCCCCTTACACGCCCTTGGTCACGGGCGTGACCAAGGGCGTGTAACCTCAACTTTTCAGCTATAAAAAGCCAGCTTCAGCAGATGTTCAAGGACGAATTTTTGGAGTTCAATTCTCCCTTTCTTGTTTTATTTTCGTGTTTTAGTAGTTCTTGTATGTCCTTTTTCTTATTAGCATTTGTAGTTTTCAATTCAATAGTTGTAACTTTCAATTCATGTCTTGTAATTTTTCTTTAGCAATTTAATAAAATAGTTCTTTTCTTCTCTCAATCTATTCTCTTTTTTTTTTCATGAACTCTTCTATTTTTCTTTAATTCTTCTATTTTTATGAGTAACTAAAATCCAATTAGTACTCGACCGAGATGATCTGAGGAGAATATAATTTATAGTTTAGCTTCTCTTTCTCTTCTTTAGAATGCTTTTGATTTACTCTTGAACTTTTATTGGATTGAGATTATATTGTCGATATATAACTCTCATCTTTGTTTTCGGAATCTAATAATCGAGAGGTTTTGATTTCGAATAGATCATTTCAAGAATAAAAACGAGTAGAATGCAATCCTCGAGAGAGGACGACGTTACCCTTCCGGATTGGAGTAAAAGCCAATAGCGGGATTCACTTCGATAAGGCGAGTTTTAGGGGTTTCGATCCTAGAACGAGAGTTCGATTGATCAACCTAAACTCAGTTGAGCGCAACCTCGAGAGAGGTGCGTTCATAATTCGGGACTCTCCACGGTCTAAGCTATTTTATTAAGAGAATGCGTTTTTATTCTTTATTCTTATTTTTATCTCCAAGGTGATTCAAGATCGAGTGCTAATCGCTCTTTTAATTCTTATTTTAATTTTCTTTTTTTTGCAAACCAACCTCAAGTTTTAATTGATAAGATAATAGAGATTTTCTTGAAGTAAGAGTACTCAACCGCCCCGAGTCTAATACGACCTTGTTTCAATAACCTATACTACATTCGATACGGTACACTTGTCGTTATCGTTTGCAAGCATAGTTTTGCGCATCAAGTTTTTGGCGCCGTTGCCGGGGAACACGGTTGATATTTCGAAAAAAGAAATATTTATTAATTTTATCGTTCTCTTTCTTCTTCCCTTTTTTTTTTCTTTAAAATAAAAAAAAAAAAAAAAAAAAAAATTTAAAAGCGCAATCTAAATTCTCGGAAAGGACGCTTTGGGCTTGAATTCCCATCACAGCCTCTAGTACCTTGCAAACCCTTCACCGGGTAGATCTTGGGAAGTCCGGGACTAATTTAACCCGCTTTTTCAAAAAAATATATGTAATAAAAATATTTTAAAAATCCAAAAAAAAAAATTTCCATTCATTTGAGTAAAGGTTGTTACTTTTTTTATGAAAGAATCTGAATTGGCCGTTAAGGTTGCCGAGCTTCGACACCAAATCGAGCTCTTACAAGCCGCGCGAAGACGCCAATTTAGTTGTCATTATTGTGGTGCGCCTCATCAAAGTGAGGAATGTTATTTACATTCTTATTCTCAAAATAATTATTATGAAAATAATTATCCTCAATATTATGAAAATAATTTTGATAATAACTACGATCGTAATTTTTCATCTTTTAATAATTTTTCAAACTTTGATGAAACTAATTTTTCAAATTTTAATGAAAATAATTTTTCGGCATTTAATAATTGTTCTTCTAGCTCCGAAGTAGACTACTCCTCGTGGCAAGCTCACCCGGATAGTTCTCGGAGCAATGAAGATAAATCTTTAGTTCCGAATTGTTGTTTTCCTTCTTATACACCGCTGTCTTCGTTCTCTAATTTGGGGAAAATTTCGCCAATTCATATAGATACTTCCCCCCAAAATTTAGAGGAAAATATCATTTCGTCTAGTGTTTTCTCTAATTTTCACGAGAATAATTTTTCGGCTTCTAATAATTTTTCTTCTATCCCCGAAGTAGATTATTCTTGGTGGCAAGGTCACCCGAATAGTTTACGGGGCGATGAAGATAAACTTTTAGAACCGAATTCTTGTTCTTCTTCTTTTGCGCCGCAACTTTCGTACTCTAATTTTGGGGAATGTCCGCCGATTCAAATAGATACTACCCCCCAAATTTTAGAGGAAAATTTTATTTCTACTAGTATTTTTTCTTCACCTTTGGATGATTTAGTTATGGAGGAACTTGTGGTTTCATGTAATCCCATAACTTCTTTTACCGAAGATGAAGAAAAATTACTTTACCAAGAATTTCTTAAAGTTATGGGCACCCCGGATGAAATAGAAGAAGAACAAATTTCTTCCCCTACTTCATCCGGATTTTATTTTCTTTGTCATGAATACTCGCGAATTTCTTCTATCCAACCAAAAATTCATGAAAATTTAGTGTCCGAAAATTTAATTCCGCTTGATAATACACTAGATTTTTCTAAAGAAATAACTATTATAGAAAAGGAACAACCAGAGCTTAATCATTTATTTTCGCAAGCGCCTCCTCCTTGCGAAATATTATCTGACAAGTTTAATTGTGATTCTCTTTATACTAATAATTTTCAGGTCGAAGATGAGCCGTTGCTACCCCAATTAATTGATGATCCATATGCCGCCCATCTTTATAAATTCAAATCACCTCTGGTATGTATAAGTGATTTGGATTTACATATTCAAGTTCAAGGACAAAAGGAGAATCACAAGATAAACGGAGGAGTAGCCGGACGACTGACGCCGTCACATTCACCCACGCGTGAATTAGGGGAGTTGCCTGTCCACTTCTCTTTTTATTTTCTGTTTTCCTAACAATAACCGTCTAGCTTAAAGACGGGAAAAAGAAAGCGCTCTTGGGAGGCACCCCTTGCTTATCTTTAATTTCAGTTTTACAAAAATTTATTTTCAACTGTTCTTCATACTTAGTTTTAAACATTGGGGATAATGTTTAATTTTAAGTATGGGGGTGTAGCTTAGCTTTTCTTGTATTTTTTTATTTGAAAATATACATATATATATATAAAACTTATAAAAATCTAATTTCTTGGAAAGGGCGCTTTGGGCTTGAATTCCCATCACAGCTCCTAGTACCTTGCGAACCCTTCACCGGGTAGCCCTTGGGAAGTTCAAGAAATAATAATAAAAAAATAATAATAAATACGCCTGGCCTTGTTGTTTTTAATGTTCTAGAAATTTAGTTTGAGGTACGATTATAAGAATTCCTACATTTTTAATTTAGCTAACTATTTTATTTGATCAGAATTTGTTAAATCTAAATTTGAAGTAATTTAGTTTTAAGAAACATTTTATGTTTTTAATTCGATTAGAGAGTTAATTTAGCACTACTTCTCCGTTTAATTTTAAATAGCTTCACTTTGTGGTAAATTGCCTAAACATCTTTAGATTTTTTTTGTTATATTCACTTTTAACTTTAAGATTTTAGGAAATCTCATTCCACTAAAATGTTGCTCTCAAAATAGTTTAATTTATAAACTAGAAGTATTTCTCCCCCCACACCCTTTGTTGGCAAATAAAAAAAAATGTAGAAAAAGATCATATGTCATGGAAATAAGAGGATAAAATTCATTATTTCCTAAAACATATGCACCCAAAATCATTTAAAAGATTATATGTCATGATGTAAGAGGATAAAATTCATTACATCTAAAACATATACATTTTGGGTTTTTGATTGAAGAGAATTGTTAAAAGATTATATGGCATGGAAAATAAGAGGATAAAATTCATTATTTTCCTAAACATATACAATTTCGTATTCAAATGAGGTGAGAGGATAAAATTCATCACCTCTATTCAAGAACTCTTCATTTGCCATTTCGTTCAAACCAATCCCTAGCCAATTTCATTGTTTCTAGTCCTAAACTAAATTATTGAGAGAGCAGTATTTTAGTAGGTGTCTTTTCCTTAAGCTTCTTTTATGTTAGAGTGTCTATAATTTCAATCTAATTTTGTTTGAAAATTTCTATAATTTTGATTGCTAAATAGTTATCTTGAGAAGTAGTTAGCTAAACAAATTGCTCTTTTTAAATTATCAACATAACTTATGACTTAATTCTTGAATTCCTAAAATTTGCCTTTAACTTATTCATGGTTTTATAAAATTTTAGTTAATTAGAAATAATATCGATATCTTGTAATTCTTTCCTCACTCTTTTGCTCTGGAATAGCAAAAACTCAAGTATGAGGGTGTTTGATGAGTACTTTATGTACTCATCTTTTAGTATTATTTTAATATAGTTTTAAATTGAATTTATATAATTTTTATGTATTTTCTTATTTAATCTGTTCCTTTTTAATCTCTTCAACTAATTTAAGCTTATTTTATGTTTTGCTGGTTTTCTGGGCACTTTGAGTAAAAATCCAAAGTACACGCCCAAGGTCATGGGCGTGACCAGGGCGTGACAGTCAAAGATGTGTTCCAGACCCAATTCCTCCACCAGGGAGCGTTCCGTGAAGAATTCGCCAAGTACACGCCCCAAGTCACGGGCGTGACCAAGGGCGTGACCCAGTGTCACGGCCGCGACTCGCCACAGCATCCAGAGCACGCCTGCCACATCATTTAAAGTTACACGCCCCAGGTCACGGGCGTGACCTCGGGCGTGACATCAGGTCACGGGCGTGACTCGCCCCGCGCTTCTTCCCGCCAGAGTTTCCCGCCAGCAGCACTATTTCAAGATTACACGCCCCAGGTCACGGGCGTGACCTAGGGCGTGACACGGCCGAAACGCTCGCAATTACTCCAAAAGGCGCTCTCTCCGCTGCTGCTTCGATCACGCCCCTTCCACGCCCTTGGTCACGGGCGTGACCAAGGGCGTGTAACCTCAACTTTTCAGCTATAAAAAGCCAGCTTCAGCAGATGTTCAAGGACGAATTTTTGGAGTTCAATTCTCCCTTTCTTGTTTTATTTTCGTGTTTTAGTAGTTCTTGTATGTCCTTTTTCTTATTAGCATTTGTAGTTTTCAATTCAATAGTTGTAACTTTCAATTCATGTCTTGTAATTTTTCTTTAGCAATTTAATAAAATAGTTCTTTTCTTCTCTCAATTTATTCTCTTTTTTTTTCATGAACTCTTCTATTTTTGTTTAACTCTTCTATTTTTATAAGTAACTAAAATCCAATTAGTACTCGACCGAGATGATCTGAGGAGAATATAATTTATAGTTTAGCTTCTCTTTCTCTTCTTTAAAATGCTTTTGATTTACTCTTGAACTTTTATTGAATTGAGATTATATTGTCGATATATAACTCTCATCTTTGTTTTCGGAATCTAATAATCGAGATGTTTTGATTTCGAATAGATCATTTCAAGAATAAAAAAGAGTAGAATGCAATCCTCGAGAGAAGACGTTACCCTTCTGGATTGGAGTAAAAGCCAATAGCGGGATTCACTTCGATAAGGCGAGTTTTAGGCGTTTCGATCCTAGAACGAGAGTTCGATTGATCAACCTAAACTCAGTTGAGCGCAACCTCGAGAGAGGTGCGTTCATAATTCGGGAATCTCCACGGTCTAAGCTATTTTATTAAGAGAATGCGTTTTTATTCTTTATTCTTATTTTTATCTCCAAGGTGATTCAAGATCGAGTGTTAATCGCTCTTTTAATTCTTATTTTAATTTTCTTTTTTTTGCAAACCAACCTCAAGTTTTAATTGATAAGAGAATAGAGATTTTCTTGAAGTAAGAGTACTCAACCGCCCCGAGTCTAATACGACCTTGTTTCAATAACCTATACTACATTCGATACGGTACACTTGCCGTTATCGTTTGCAAGCATAGTTTTGCGCATCAGCGGTTATGCTCCTCTGAGAAGAGCGTGGTCGCTGAGACCAGATCTGTTGAAACTGTAGATGAGGAACATGCGGGTGACGATGGCGGAAGTTCCTCCTACGCTGTGATGTGCGTGGGGGGAACTCTTGACGAGGATTCATTAGCATTCGCTGAGAAGCTGCCTGAGGCGGAGTTGAAGTGCTCCCTTCCTGCTTCTTTCGTGCCAACTCGGAGAGGGAAGAGACAAATCTAGGATTGGAGGTCTCTCCTTTAGAGGGAAGAGACGAATCAATTTGCTCCTGGAAGGAGCCAGGTGGCCTTCGAGTTATCTCAAACTTGAAAAGGCCCTCTTGAAGACCATAAAGGAGAGTCATCTGGTATATAGAGGGATCCACATCGTGAATCCCTAAAGTCGCCTCCTGAAACCTATTCACGAAGTGGCCCAAGGTTCAGGTGCTCCTTGCTTAAGCTCGAAGAGGGCGTGACCACCGCTCTTCCTCTTCCTTGAGATTGCAAACCTCAAGAAGACCTCCCTTCGCAGATCACCGAAGGAGAAAACATAACCATAGGGTAGCTTATAGAACCACTCTCTCACCTTGCCATCAAAGGTTATGGCAAGTAATCTGCACTGAATTCCATCGTCGGAATTCTTTAGGAGACGGTGGACTCAAAAGCCTAGAAATGGCTAGAGGGATCTTCCCTCTCGGAGAAACGGGGAAGATGAGGCGTTCGGAATTCGTTCGGAACAACTTCCCAACGGACTTGATTAGAGAAAGGAGAAGGCTCCTCTTCCTCTTTGACGGGAGGGTACTCAGAGTCCTGAAAATTCAAGTCCCTTGTTGTACTAGACCGTGCAGCTGCCTAGAAGAAATCGTGGCGGGCGGCAAACTCTTCTTCCTAGGTCGCAGGGTGGAGGAGGCGCGGTCATTGGAGCTGGCGGATAGGAGGAAGGAGTCGCGGACACTCCCATAGAGGGTGCCAATCTCTGAGTCTGCTAAAAAATTGCCTTCATCATAATTTCAAACTGCTGGGCATTCTCTCGTTGGGAGAGGTTAAGTATCTGCTCGAGAGACTCTATGGAGGTCGCACCCTCTGAACCAGGGCAAACTCCAGGCGGATTACTTAGGGGATGGCGATTACCCATGTTTAATTGTCTGATTCCTCAACCAACTCTGATCTGAAGGTCGCGTGTTCGTCTGTTGATTCAGAAAATGCACTCCACAAACTCACGTTCTGCAAGGAGGGGTAAAGAGGGGAAAACTGAGAGCGGTCGGCTACTTCGCGGTTGTCGTGGGTGAGCTAGAGCAAACAAAGAGAAATGTCGCAAGCGGCGAAGCCAGATTTCCCGCTGTTAAATTTTTGAAGTGGAAGTGGATTTGAGCTGGGCGGTCTGCAGATTGGAGACCGCAGAGACCGCGCGGTCTGTGTTGGTTCTCTGGTCGGTTTTTTGTCTCAGCGGTTTGGTCTGAGCGGTCTGATCTGGGAGACCTCCTCTTCTGTCCGGGCGGCTTGCGCGGGTTGATCTGGCGACTTGTCCTAAGTCGGCCAGATGTTCTTGGAAGGAGTCTGGGAGGTCTACTTATTGAGACCGCAGTGACCGGGCGGTTTGGTTATAACCGCAAGGTTAATAAAGGAGCTGTGAGCTTTGCCGAGCTCGGGCGGTCTGCTTTGCGAGACCGCTCGCGATCTGATGGGCGGTTATTGTATCCCGGTTGTGCGGTGACGACATCCGTCTACCCGCCTATAAATAGGGGTGCAGGGTCCGTCATTAATAACGAGAACTATAAGAACCAAAGTTGGCTTGATTGTGCCGGTCTCAGTTTGAGGTCGTGCGGTTTGAGTTTTAGTCTGACCGGTTTCTGTGTTCGCAGGTTAGCGGCTTGCAGCTCGCGGTCAGCTTGTCTCCTTCTTCCAGCTTTGAATAAACCAGTCCGGACGGATTGTGTTTAGGTGTTCGCGGTCTGTGCAGCGTTCTCAGTTGATCAGGTGGTCTTAAGTGATCAGGCGGTCTTGAGTTGCGGTCTGTCTCAGATCGTAGTTCTTCGTTCAGAGTTCGCGGGTTCTTCTTTGATCAAGACCGTGCGGTCTGGGCGATCAAGAAGTGCGAACTGTTTGTTTTCAGCAGTGGAATAAAACAGCAAGTTAGTGGTCTGTGGTTGCGGTCTGGCAGGTGCGGTCTGTACTCTGTTCGCGCGGTCTCAGCGGCTTCCGTCCAGCTTGTCTGTTCGTGCGGTCTGGCGGTCTCAAGTGCCAGGTCGCTGCAGCTTGTTTTTATACTTGTGTTTTGTGCTTCTCTCCTCCGTGATTCTTATGAATCATGTCTCGCCATGTATACCTCGCTTTGTAAAGAGATAGTTAATGTCATAGTACTATTCTTTCTTCTCATTGTCACTGTTGTGCTACACTTGTGAAAGGATTTGTGTAGTGTGTTCCGCATTGTTTTACTTCACCTCCGCACCTCAAATTTTTCAACATATTATCAAAGCAAGGTTGCTGAGGTTGTTGAGCTGAACTTGCTGGTACTTCTCTCGGGTTTCTCAAGTGGGTAGCAATCAGTGGGATAGCAATGGAAGGAGGATATGCTAGAGGTCTCGATATTGATCTCCTTACACAGACTAACTTCAAGAAGTGGAATTCTTGCATGGAGAACTATCTTCTTGGTGAGGATTTATGGGAGGTTGTAGGAGGAGAAGCTAGACAAGCTGTGGTTCCTGCTGATGGGAATGCTGAGCTCGTGAAGGCTTGGAGAAGAACGAATGCTAAGACAGAGTTCACTCTCAAGAGAGCTATCATTCCAGAGTTCTTTGATCACATCATCGGGTGTGGATCAGTTGCTGAGATTTTGACAGCCTTGGATGGCTTGTTCAATAAGAAGAATGTAGCGATGCTACAGTACTTGGAGAATGAGTTGGCGAAAGCAACTCAGGGGGATTTGTCCATTTCAACGTTCTTCTTGAAGATGAAGAACCTCTGCGCAGAGATATCGGCTTTGGACCCGGATGAGCCTATCTCAGAAGCTAAGCTAAAGAGGCACATAATCTGTGGGTTGCGGAGGGAGTATGTTGCCTTTGTTACTTCTGTTCAAGGCTGGGCCAATCAGCCTTCGTTGCTGGAGCTGAAGAGCTTACTTGCTCCGCAGGAAAGTTTGGCAAAGCAAATGGCTGGGATGTCGGTCTCTGGGGGAGAAAGTGAGGTTCTCTTTTCTGGCAAGAAGAAGAGATGGGACAAGAAGAAGAAGACATCTGGAGATGATGGTCCGTCTACTTCATATCAACAGGAAAGGAGCTATGCTCCTAAGCGTGATGGGAAGAAGCAGGAAGGACCTAGATGCTTCAGGTGCAATAAGGTTGGTCATTTCAAAAGGGACTACAAAGTCAATCTTCAGCCGGGGCATGCTGCAGGGAAGGATGAGGCTGGTTCCAATTCAGAAGGTAGTTGGGATGGTGGAGGAGCTTTCATGACGGGCACGTGTGTTCGGGCCATGACTTCCATTAACTATCAAGATGATTGGATTATAGACTCTGGGTGTGGTCATCACCTCACTGGGGATGAGTCGAAGTTCTCCCGTTGCAGACATATACAGGTAATGATGCTATCATTACGACTGACGATACTATTCATGCAATTGAGAAGGAGGGTGTGGTTTCATTGAACGATGATAGAGGTACTCTTACGTTGAAGTGTGTCTATCATGTTCCGGGGATGAAGAAGAACCTGTTCTCGGTGACCAATGCGGTGGATGCTGACTATCACGTTCTGTTTGGTCCAACAGAAGTGAAATTTCTCCGAAACGTTTCTGCGGTGAAAGCTGAAGTCACTTATGTTGGGAGACGGGTGAAGGACTTGTTTGTTCTTTCAACAAGTTCCTATGTTGATAAGATGAGGACTAACGACAGCGCTGCTATCTGACACGAAAGGCTTGGGCATGTTGGAATGGATAAGTTGAAAGCTATGGCGGGTAGAGGCCTGGTGAAAGGTCTGCCTAGCTTGTCATCTTTTGGGGTTGGTCATGTTTGTGCAGGTTGTCAGTTTGGTAAAGCTCAGCGCTTTCCGTTTGACAAATCACAAAGCAGATGTAAAAGACCATTGGAGTGCATCCATGGTGATCTGTTTGGACCTACCAACACTGCCAGTCTTGGAGGTAGTAGGTATATGCTGATCTTGGTTGATTACTTCACCAGATATACCTGGGTATATTTTCTGAAAGAGAAGTCGGAGGCGTTCGAGAGGTTTGTGGAGTTCAAGGAGCTGGTGGAAGGTCGGCTAAACCTGCGGGTGAAGAAGTTCAGAATGGATAATGGAGGGGAGTTCACTTCCAAGGAGTTCTTTAACTTCTGCAGGAAGCATGACATCCAAATGGAGCTTTCTTGTGCTCACACTGCACAACAGAACGGAGTTGCAGAGCGGAAGATCCGTCACCTGACGGAGACCTGCAAATGTTGGCTTCATACCAAGAGTATCCCAAAGTCCTTCTGGGCAGAGGGAATGTCTTGTGCGGCCTATGTTATCAACCGGATGCCTCTCAGTCCCATCAACATGAAGACCCCTCATGAGTTGATATTTAAGGAGAAGCCAAGCGTGGAACACTTTCGAGTGTTTGGTTCTACCTGCTATGTGCATGTTCCGGATGCCCTTCGAACGAAGTTAGATGCTAAGGCAAGGAAGCTAGTCTTCGTCGGTTATGATGACCGGAAGAAAGGGTGGAGATGCATGGATCCTGAGACACGGAGATATGTGGTCTCAAAGGATGTGGTATTCGCCGAGCTGACGTCATATCAAGGTAACTCTTCTGTTGAGTTACAATGAAGCAGGGTAGATGGTTGACTAGAAGAAGCTGCACGGGAAGTTCTGGTGGAGTTACCTGTTTCTCCAGGTGCTCCTGGTATTTCTAGCTCTGGGTCAGGTGCTTCAGGTTCTGGAAGCAGGGGGAGTGAGGCTCCATGTCTACCTGAGAGGAGAGCTAGACCCGAAGCTGCAGTGGAAGAGGTGGTTCAGAGTCAAGCTCTGAGGAGGTCCAAGAGGACCGTTATTCCACCTGATCGGTATACGGGCGGGAACTTGGTGAGCTTTGTCTCATGTTTCTTCGTAGGTCCCCTGGATGAGAGAGAGCCATCTTGTTATGAAAAAGCTGTTGGAGTCAAGGAGTGGGAAGGAGCCATGGATGAAGAGATGACTGCCCTCAGGAAGAATGAGACTTGAGACTTGGTGCCTAAGGTTGAGGGGGTTACTCCGGTGACTTGCAAGTGGGTTTTCAAACTGAAGAAGAAGGCTGATGGAAGTATTGAGCGGTACAAGGCTCACCTTGTAGCTCGAGGTTTCTCTCAGAAGTATGGGGAGGATTATGAAGAAACATTTAGCCCCGTTGCTAAGATGACTTCGGTCCGGGTGGTGATTCTATTGGCTGCTTGCCAAGGGTGGAAGATTTGGCAACTCGACGTGAAGAACGCTTTCTTATATGGTGAGATTGACAAGGATATCTTCATGGATCAGCCACCTGGTTATGTATCCGAAGAGCACCCAAGATATGTTTGTAAGCTCAAGAAGGCTCTTTACGGCTTTAAGCAAGCGCCTCGGGCATGGTACGGGAAGATCGCAGAATACCTCCAGTTCTGCGGATATTTTGCTTCTGATTCAAATTCGAGCTTGTTTGTAAAGAAGACGGGGGAGCTTTAGGTCTTGGTGCTGCTGTATGTTGATGATATGATCGTCACCGGGAATTCTGAGATGGAGGTAGCTAGGCTTCGTGCTGAGCTTGCTATCAGATTTGAGATGAAGGATTTTGGTGAGCTCCACCATTTCCTTGGGCTCGAAGTGGAGAGGAAAGAGAGCGGAATGCTTGTTTCCCAGAAGGGCTATGCAGATCCAATCGTGAGGAGATTCGGCATGGAAGGGGGGAAGAGCAGCTCTACTCCACTGGAGGTTGGAGTTCATCTTCGTCGAGATGAAGGGAAGGTTCTTACCGATCCTTTGGTGTTCCGGGCTTTGGTCGGAAGCTTGATATACTTGACGATCACGAGGCCAGATATTGCTTATGCAGTTGGCAGGGTGAGTCGGTTTATGGCTGAGCCTCAGAAGCCTCATCTTGTGGCGGCTAGGAGTATATTTAAATATGTCAAATCCACCTCGGATGATCGGCTTTGGTCTCTCCTATGGGAGAGATTCAGGCTTTTGCTTGCACGGGTACATGGATGCTGATTATGGAGGTGATTCGGATGATCGGAGATCGACGTCTGGATATGTCTTTTTGACGGGCTCTACAGCTATATCTTGGTGCAGCAAGAAGCAGGATTCTGTGTCTGTCTGTACCACGAAAGCGGAGTACAAAGCTTCGGCTTTGGCGGCTCAGGAAGCCATCTGGCTTAGGAGGCTTGTGGAGGACATTCATAGGGTGGTGGGAGGTCCTACTCTTTTACGTGGTGACAACGAGAGTGCTCTCAAATTGGTAAACAATCCAGTTTGTCACGCGCGTACGAAGCACATAGAGATTCATCACCATTTCATTCGTGAGAAGGTGTTGGAGGGATCTCTGATTGTGGAGCATGTGCAGAGCAAGGAGAATGTTGCTGACATATTCACTAAGCCACTGACAAAGGGACCTTTTGGTCGGTTGCGGAGTTTGCTTGGGCTGACTTCCACTTCCCCCTTCAAGGGGGAGTGTTAAAACTTTGAAGTGGAAGTGGATTTGAGCTGGGCGGTCTGCAGATTGGAGACCGCAGAGACCGCGCGGTCTGCGTTGGTTCTCTGGTCAGTTTTTTGTCTCAGCGGTTTGGTCTGAGCGGTCTGATTTGGGAGACCGCCTCTTCTGTCCGGGCGGCTTGCGCGGGTTGATCTGGCGACTTGTCCTAAGTCGGCCAGATGTTCTTGGAAGGAGTCCGGGCGGTCTACTTATTGAGACCGCAGTGACCGGGAGGTTTGGTTGTAACCGCAAGGTTAATAAAGGAGCTGTGAGCTTTGCCGAGCTCAGGCGGTCTGCTTTGCGAGACCGCTCGCGATCTGATGGGCGGTTATTGTATCCCGGTTGTGCGGTGACGACATCCGTCTACCCACCTATAAATAAAGGTGCAGGGCCCGTCATTAATAACGAGAACTGTAAGAACCAAAGTTGGCTTGATTGTGCCGGTCTTAGTTTGAGGTCGTGCGGTTTGAGTTTTAGTCTGACCGGTTTCTGTGTTTGCAGGTTAGCGGCTTGCAACTCGCGATCAGCTTGTCTCCTTCTTCCAGCTTTGAATAAACCAGTCCGGGTGGACTGTGTTTAGGTGTTCGCGGTCTGTGCAGCGTACTCAGTTGATCAGGCGGTCTTAAGTGACCAGACGGTCTTGAGTTGCGGTCTGTCTCAGATAGTAGTTCTTCTTTCAGAGTTCGCGGGTTCTTCTTTGATCAAGACCGTCCGGTCTGGGCGATCAAGAAGTGCGAACTGTTTGTTTTCAGCAGTGGAATAAAGCAGCGAGTTGCTGGTATGTGGTTGCGGTCTGGCAGGTGCGGTCTGTACTCTGTTCGCGCGGTCTCAACGGCTTCCGTCCAGCTTGTCTGTTCGCGCGGTCTGGCGGTCTCAAGTGCCAGGTCGCTGCAGCTTGTTTTTATACTTGTGTTTTGTGCTTCTCTCCTCCGTGATTCTTATGAATCATGTATCGCCATGTATACCTCGCATTGTAAAGAGATAGTTAATGTCATAGTACTATTCGTTCTTCTCATTGTCACTGTTGTGCTACACTTGTGAAAGGATTTGTGAAGTGTTTTCCGCATTGTTTTACTTCACCTCCGTACCTCAAATTTTTCAACACCCGCAACGACAACTCGGTGTTACGGGTGATTTTATTGCTAATCGAGAAATGGTTACGCAAAGAGAACCACTCGGAGAACTTCACAGCAACTTGAAGGACACAAAGGAGAGTTCGCAACTGGTGGGAGCTGAAACTTGGATCCCTTTCTCGGTACTGTGCACCCCTATTTATTCTAGTGGGGGTCTGCCTGAATGGGCAGATGACAAAAAAAACGGGTTGCCCGGGTTACAGGAGAGTCAGGCAGGGATGAGATGATACGTGGTGTGCAAATAGCCTAGAAAGCCAGACCGTGCGGACATACATGAGTGTCCGCACAAGCTTAAGCAAAATAAATTGCACTAAGAGAAGAGGTACTAGGGGTTGGGCGGTCTCTGAAGGCTGGCCGCTCGAGCTGATTAGAGGGGATCCACCTGTCTTACAAGGCTTGGCCTCTCCGCGCAGACCGCAGGAGAAGGCACTGGCGCGCTGGGAAATGGCTAAACTAAGAGCCATGCGGACTCTCAGAAGAGATGGATGGGGATGCTGAGGGACTAAGCTAGGTGGACTCTGGAGGGGTGTCCGCCTACTTTCTGAGGAGTACTGGTACTGCTCGACTTGCCGGACAGAACAAGGACTAGGCGAACTCCAAAGTCTGTCCGCATTGACTGCTACGGAGATGATTCCGAACTCGTCTTGTGTTCGTAGGATTTCGGATAAACACTACCATTACTCTTGCTGGAATTATTCGTGATTTGTATTCGTGGTATGCTGATCTAATAAGATGCGATTGTTCAGTACTTTTGCGCATCAACATAGTACTCACTGACAATAGAAACCCTTTTTGAGGACAAACATTGTGTTATGGGCCGCTCATTCACGGGCCTTCCCCGCCGGTCGAGCCACATAACAGGCCCGCGGGCCGCACACCCCCAACCCCTTTCGGCACGTGTCCTCGGCACCGCGGGTTGTTGAGGCTGGGGCTCGATACCCAGACCTCCTTGATAGAAGCTCTTAACGCCAGCTCCTATCAGTGCAGTTGGATGATAGGAGCTGGCGTTAAGAGCTTCTATCAAGGAGGTCCGGGTATCGAGCCCCAGCCTCAACAACCCGCGGTGCCGAGAACACGTGCCGAAAGGGGTTGGGGTGTGCGGCCCGCGGGCCTGTTATGTGGCTCGACCGGCAGGGAAGGCCCGTGAATGAGCGGCCCATAACATAAAAGTGCAGTGCAGTTGGATGATAGGAGCTGGCGTTAAGAGCTTCTATCAAGGAGGTCCGGGTATCGAGCCCCAGCCTCAACAACCCGCGGTGCCGAGAACAAGTGCCGAAAGGGGTTGGGGGTGTGCGGCCCGCGGGCCTGTTATGTGGCTCGACCGGCGGGGAAGGCCCGTGAATGAGCGGCCCATAACACATTGTTCTTAACAGATGTCTGAAGCCCAACTGAGTGTTCTCTAGCTGTTAGGCAGAAGTGGTTTAAAAAGAAAATTTGGGACTTAACATTTTTGAAAACTACTCTCATCTCCAAGAACTCGCAGGCACTAAAACATGAACATTAGAGTTCCGACTTGCATTCTATTTTTGCAAGAATCATCGAATAACATCAAGAATTCGCAAACGGTTTTTAAAGACAGATGAACATTTGATCAAGAACCGACAAATACATCCAAACTGAGAAGAAAAGGAAGTAACATAAAAGTAAGTGATTAACATTAGGTATGATAATTTCTTTTTGTATTATTGTTAAACCCATTACATTCATAAAAGCAACTGCGATTACAACGACATCCACAAAATCACAAAAAACGAAAATACACCGGTGTATTGCTATTGAGGCGTCGAAGATCTTGTGGAGGTCTCGAAGTGATTATTGCACGATGGACCAGATTAAATCAGGTCCAAGCCTTCACCAGTTCCTGCTCCTACTCCTACTTCTGCTCCCGTAAAAAGCTCAAAATACAAACTTTCAGAAGCCATTGCGAGCTCCCACAAAAGGGGGTCGAAAGCTCAAAATGCTAAAGTGCAGCAAGTATCCGCGAGCTCCTACTCTTGCTCTTACTGGGGTTGAATTTGCAACATTGAAAGGGCATTCAAGTGCTCTTGCTTTAATAGGGAACAAAATCACAAAATGTAGCATATTGCAGGAGTGTTCGCAGACTCACGCTCCTTCATTCCCAGATCTTTTAATTTTCTGAAGAGTCTTTGCAACAACATCGTAGTTGATCTTCAGGATCTTCCCGGAGCTTTCCATAAATCTTCGGCCAATTCTCGCGAACATCTTGTAAGATTCTTTTCGAATCATCCTGAGTCGTGCTTGGTGACACAATGTGGCCACCACTATTTGCCTCACTGTTATAAACTCAAGAAATGGATTCATTAACGTTAGGGTGATATCACAGAATTAAGCCTTGTTGGGCTTATAAGTTGGAATTCACGGATAGTCCTTAAACGACAATTTTTTTTGCTTATGCTGCATGATCAGTGAAAGTCAGATCTTATCAGTCAGATAATTTTTTTTGCTAACCTTATCATACTTTTTTGCAAACCTTATCATACTTTTTTGCAAACCTATCATACTGGAAATTCTTGTGTTATAAAGTTATGTATACTCAATCCTGATATATCTACAGTAGTGTGTCGCAGAAGTTAGTTTGCGTTTCTGGCACCACCACATTCTCCTATATGGTTTGACCACCAACTCAGAAACATTTATGAGGGTCGTGAACTTGTAGGCATTCAGTTTTTCTGAAATCTCTGGCGAAACTTAGAAAATTGTGGGGATTCTGTCTACCCGGAGTTTCACGACCTCTCTCTTCTATGTGCATTCACGACTATCGATAAAGCAAGTCAAAGCTCATAGCTCCGCAAGTACTGTCGCAACACCACAGTTTTACCAATCCAGAGAAATATGGTTTCCACTGACACTCCATCATGTTCGCATATGCTCTACTTCTCTCGCAGGCGCTCCTTTTGTTCTCACTGACACCATGTCTTAGTCTCCGACATTCTTAGGCTCCTTTAGGATACATTTGTATTTAGTTTGTTTTCTTTATCTGGCTGCTTAGATATCCTTTTTTCCATGTAGCTGCCTGTAGATAAGTCTTCTATTAGTATAAATAGTAGGTGAACATTACTCAGAAGGAGAATTGTGTCAGACCCTTAGAACTCGCATGACACTCAATCCCCTGAGAATAGTGTTCACAACACTCAATCACGCAAAACCAAAGGTTAGCGTTGTGCGAAGCCTCATCTCGTCATATCTCCGAGTTCTTCACATCTGACTGTTTGTGACCTACAACTGACAACACTCCCCATTTTCTCTTTTTGAGTGTGAAGAGTGGGAGTAGAGCACTAATATTTGCCCCAGCAGAATGAACACGCGACCTTTAGATCTCCGGTTGCAGTCGAAAACGCATCACAATGGTTGAGCGCGATGTATCTGGAAAGTCACCCGAAAGCTCTTGCGAAAACCTGGAAAGTCCTATCAGCTGGAGTGAATTTAACACTTTACTCTTTGTGGTTACCCGGCTCTCCGATCAGGTTGAATCCCTTACCCGAGGTGCGGCGACTCTTAGAGGTCACCCACCACTTATCCACGTTGCGCCCAGGCCCCCACATAGGCAAATTTGGAAATCCAAATATCACACGCCCATCGCCAACAATAGCTACAGTACTCGTACAACTCTCCTGTTAAATATAGTTAGATAAAAAGATTAGAAGCATTGGAAATCATCCAACAATTTCTCGTTACTGTTACAATGTCTTTCTTTAGAACCGAGAAAGCGGAATCAAACATATGGAATTAATGTTTAAGCATTAATAAACTGCACTGTATTAATAAACTCTGAAATTCAAATGAAATCGATTCAGTGGAATAATATCGAAATAAACTGCACTGTATAGAGGGGTGTTTGTGAGAAGCAACGGAGAGGAGAAGATGTACGTAGGTTCCTAAGCTCTAAAAGAGTTATCTGCACTCTTACAATTGGTATTAGAAAATATATAAAGCGTGCTCGCACCAGAGTCGGCAAATAAGCAGAGGAAAACATTGGAAGAAGAAATGCAGTGAATATAAAAGAATTAACCGAAAACAATTGAAACATAAATTGCAATCAAACCTATTTGATAGTTAAATCTTTAGGTGTATTAAAGATTAGCAGAATCATATCCCTTCTAAGAGCATTGAAGATCATCCATTGCATGACATTGTGCATAGTTGGTCCAGAAGAACTAATGAAATTGAGAACCCTACAGAAGAAGTAAACATATAACTTGAGAGGCGAGTGACAATGCAGTGATAAACGCGGTCTAAGTGATGATCTTTCTTTGAGAAATAACATCAATCACTTCCCGGGCATGGCCAAGGCGTCACACTTCATGTAGGTGTTGATGAAAACTTGCTGTATTTGAAATAGGAGGAAGACACTAGCAAGTGTATTAGGTGGGAGAAGTAACTCAACCGCCGGATGTGCCATTGTGTGTAGGCCATTAATCATGGCTGTATGTGTGTATTTGCATTATTATGAAGCTTACCTTCTCTTCCCTGATTCTCAGTGTTGATGGTGTGTCATTGACCCCTTTTATTCCTTAATTTTCTGCATTTAAATCCTAGAGCATGTCAATTGGTATCAGAGCCATACATGGGCCATGGCAAACTGTAGAGTGATCCTACCACTCGCAGCCATGATCCACGCAAGGATGTCGATGTCGTAAGGGAAGCGCTGAAATCAATGGATGGCAACAATGGCAATCTGAAGTCGTCTCTCGAGGAGATGGAACAATGACATTCGTTCGCCATGGATGAGTTGCGGCAGATGTTCACAACCTTGACGATGGAGAAGACGCGCAGCAAAGGTCCCTACAGAAAACATAGGATCTCAAAATCATCAGCAATAATCAATCACGACCCGAGGAGCAAGATTGAACTTTCCCCATTTCTCCGGAGATGCAGTCCGTGATTGGTTATTTCGAAGTGAGCAAATTTTTGAAGTCAATGGCACGTTGGAGTCATTGAAGGTGAAGTTGGCGGTTGTAAATTTGGAAGGCAAGGCCCTGACTCTGTTTCAAATTATTCCAAAGCCAAAATTTCACAAATTAAGTATTATGGGATGAATTTTCGATGGTCATCCATGAACGTTTTGCTCCCACTCTCTATGAAGATCGATGTGTGAGATTAAGGTGTTGAAGCAAACATCCACAGTTCAACAATATCTTGATGAATTTGAGGCTCTCAAAATAAGCTCCTAATTTCTGAGAAATATGCAATCATCCTCTTCCTCACGGATCTCCAAAAGAACATTTCCTTGGAAGTGCACATGTCCATGCCCTCCTCCCTTTAGAAAGCCTACGCCTTGGCTAGAATATAAGAACAACAGTGTTCACTTGGGGACAAACTTGACTATCATCTTCAGGGAGCGACGGTTGTTAATCCGGTCTTTGAAGGCAACAGGCCATCCAATTGGATCCCTACTGTCAATTCAAGCCAATCACAACCTTCAAAAACCACTACATGATTATTCCCTAAAGAAATGGATGAGAAGCAGCTCAAGGGTCTATGTTTTTGGTGTGACCAGAAATATTTCAAGGGGCACAAATGCGGCAATTCAACACATTTATGTTCTTGAAGTTGAAATGGAGGAGGGGGGTGGAGAGAGAATATACAGAAGAAATTACATCATTTAGAGAAGAAACGGCCGATCAAAACCATGAACCAAATATCACCCCATAGGTTTTCATGCATGCTCTCATAGGAATCATTGATTACCATACTATGAGGGTCACTAGATCTTACAAGGGGCAACAATTTTCATCTTGATAGACGCTGGGAGCACTCACAATTTCATCGACGAACACACATCCACCTATTTACAATGCCCCCACAACTACTATACCAACTTTTAAGGTGGTGTGGTTGATGGCAACAGACTAGCTAGTACAAAGATGTGTACTGGATTCAAATGGACCATGCACAGAATACCCTTTGAGGTTGATATGTTGATTTTACCCTTGTGGGGTTATGATGCGGTGTTAGGTGTTCAATGGTTGATCACCATGGGCACCATTAATTGTGATTTTCTCAATCTGCATATGGAATTCAAATGTGGCGACAAGAAGATAGCTTTGCAAGGCAGCAAGAATGTAGGGAGTGCCACCATTAACAAGTGAATAATGAATAAGCTAATACATAAACCAGCCCATTTCACCATTATGAGTGTATGCTGGATTCAACCCCATAATGCTTCATCTAGCTCAACTGCCGTATCAAGAAACTCTAATCGGGATGGCAACTCCTCTATAGAAGCTCATGACCACAATTCAAATGCATTAACACTTCTATTGGGTAAATTCAAAGATGTTTTTGAAGCTCCCCAGGGTCTACCGCCTCACAGATCACATGAACATAGAATCATTCTCAAAGATCCAGCTGTATACACAAACACCAAGCCATATAGATACCCATATATGCAAAAGGCAAAGATTGAAAAATTGATTAAAGAGGGTCGGGGTTATGAAAGAATTTGGTGTCTATAATAACACCTAGAGGGAGGGGGGGGGGGGGGGGGGGGTGATTAGGTGTTTTCAAAAACTATTCAGCAATTTAAATATCTAGTACACCACAACACAATCAAGCACAGAAAGCACACAGAATTTTATAGTGGTTTCCTTCAAGACAATGTGTCAAGAGGTAGTCCACTGTCCATCCCACCTATCTAGCAGTGTGTTAGACTAGGCAATTTCTCCAAAACTCAGATCTCTATCCAATACAGATGATCTTACACTCGGATCCACAAAGAATCATACCTCAGCAATCACAAAGAAAGCCTACACTTAGGTACCTAGTACCTTACAAAAACTCAGACTACACAAGTCCTACACACACTCAGATCATCTTCAAGACCCTACAAGCTCAGGTCCACACAGAACCATACTGAATGATAATGTAGATTTTCTTTTTGCAGAAGAGAAAAGCTTCAAAGTTATAGCTTTTACTGTAAAGTCTTCTTCTTCTGCAGCTGTAAGCACCAGCAATCTTCTGAATTTATGGAGCTTTCTTAAGAATCTTCCTCGTGAAAAATATCAGATGATCTTTTCTTGCACAGGAAAAAGACTCTTTCTCTTTGTTCTTGGCAGCTGAGAGATGAAAACTTTCTCTGCTTTTGAGCTTTTTCTTTTCTTTTCAGACCGTGTAAGTGTAAGTTGAATTCGAAAATTGGTCTATATATATTCCTGCGCTAATTCAACAAAAAAGGCCCTCAATATTTTATTCCATAAATTAAATGGCCAGTTAGGAATATATTTTGAAACGACACAATAAGTGTCATAATTGAATTGCCATTTTGGAACTTGCACATTTGAAAGTATTTGATCTTTTTCATTTATTGTTGTGCAACGACTATTACTGCAGAGAATATATAATTAAATACTTCTTGATTAGTGAGCAAGATAGGCGGCGTGTATATTCACTGCAGATCAATTTCCAAGAAGATCTGTGCAATAAATGCATCTCTGCAGCAGTCAAGACGATAAACTGTCTTCAAGACGATATCGTCTTGATTGTCTAGACGATATATAATCTCACGACAATATCGTCGATATACTCCTGTCTTCACAACTTAACATAGTCATTTAAACGATATAGCTTCTTCTAGTCGATATCGTCGAGATACTCCTGTCTACACGACTTAACTTTAATCTTCAAATTGATATGGCTGTTTCAAGACGATATCGTTTAGACTTCTGTCTGCACTACTTTACTTAGCCGTCTCAACGATATGGCTTCTTCAAGACGATATCGTCGAGACTGTCTCAGCGACATACTTCCTGTCTCAACGATATTTCAGCTAAGACTTAAGACTATATTTAACTTAGATGATCTTTCACCTCTTTTATAGTCTTGATTCTAGGAATATAACATTGATTCACCTGTCACATAATGAACTAATACATAATATCAAAAACAAGTTTGTTTATCTATACTTGTGAATTGTGATCCTTCTTCAAATCTAGGAACATTGAAGGCAATTTTCCCAACAGGTTATACGCTATAGTAGAAGTGTTTTTCCATCCCCCATTGTGCTTGTTAAAAAGAAAGACAGCTCGTGGAGGTTGTGCATTGACTACAGAAGATTAAATGATAACACCATCAAGAACAACTTTCCCATTCTGATTATTGAAGAGCCATTGGATGAGTTGCAAGGATCAACCAATTAGAATAGTTAGAATCTTATCTGCCTTTTTCCTTCTTTTTTCTTTTTGTTTCTTGCACTACCAAAATAGTTAGAATAAGTTCAATATACTAACAATGGTATCAGAGCTTGTGTATCCTGCATCTATGAAATTGCGGAAACCATGAGCTCATCATCTATCACTCCCATTCCCTACTCGTATCAACCCACCCCCATTTTCAATGGGGACTTGTATGACCATCGGTCTGTCAAGATGGAGACCCTACTTGACTCTTAAGATCTTTGGGAGATCGTTCAAAATAGTCCTCAATCCGACGGCAAGGCAACAGAAGATGGAGAAGCAAGAATATACCCAAGGGAGAAAAACTCTCTGGCACTGCTGACCATCCAACAAGCCATAACCTCAAACGCTTTTCAGAGGATACTGGGAGAAAAAACTGTTAAAGCTGCATGGGATACTCTAAAAGAGATCTATCAAGGTGACAAAAAAGTAATATATATTTGTAGGGTGAATATAAAGAGACAACTTGATTCCCTCTCATGCGAGATGAAAAATCAATCTTTGATTTCATGGCAAAACTGACAAATCTCACCCATCAATTAAGTACACTTGGAGCACCAATCTCAGAACAAGAAGTTGTTCTCAAGATCCTCACAGTTCTACCAAAAACTTACGATTACATAGCTGCGGTGATAAGAGGAGAGCAATGATCTTGACACTCTTCTAGTTGCAGCTCTCATAGGGAAAATGCAGTCCCATGAGGAACGTCTGAAACGACACTCACCTACTCTTGCTCATGCCCTTCAAACCAAAATGCATCTTGGCAAACAAAATTTCAATGGAAAACGAGCAGGAAGCTCCAACAAATCCAGTCAATGGAAGACATCCAATCCAAATCGACAAAATCAAACCCCTGTCGTACCAACTAAGAATAAACAAACAAAAGGAATTTTTTGCACACTTTGTAAAAAATCAAATCACGACACTTCAAAATGCTTTTTTAAATGTAAACGATGTAAGAAATCCACGCATTTTGACTGTGATTGTTGATTCAAGAACAAAGAAGATGCAAAATTCACTGAGAATGAAAAGGTTGAAAAAGAAAAGCTTTTTCTAATCTGCCGGAAAGAACCATCACACCTAGAAAAATCTTCAAAATGGTACACATTGATTCAGGGTGTTTTAATCATATGGCAAATGATAGAACATTATTCACCCAACTTGATGAAACATCAAAAATCTATGGTACCTGGGTGATGGCAATTCCAGATTCATTGAAAGCAAAGACGATGTTCTAATCAGAGACTCAGATGGAAGAAACAAACTCATCACTGATGTCCAGTTCGTGCCGTCTCTGGCTCAGAACTTGCTCAGTGTTGGCCAACTAATGACCAAAGGTTATACCATAGATTTTAAATCTAACACTTGTTGCATTTCTGCTATCCTTGGCAAACAGGTTGCCTCCACAGAAATGTCAAAGAGCAAAGTATTCTCTCTGACCCAGGCGGCTCTCACCTCTATTGGTCACTCTCCAGATGAACTTTTCAAGTGGCATCATCGGTTGGGACACCTCAATTTCAAGTCCATGCAAAATTTCATCGAAAACAAGCTGGGAAAAGGTCTTCCTGAGCTGCAAGTTCATCATCACCATCACTGTGAAACCTGTGCCAAAGGAAAATCCCACGGGCTACCATTTCCTACATCCAACAATCGATCATCAAAGCCCTTGGAACTCCTTCATTGTAATCTATGGGGGCCATCATCCACCGTGACCTTGGGAGGCAAACGATACTTCTTCCTCATCGTTGACTACTCAAGGTATATGTGGTTGTTCTTACTAGAACAAAAATCTAAAACACTTTCCTGTTTTATTGATTTCAAAAGAGAAATAGAGAAGATGGAGAGAAGTATTAAAACTATAAGGAGTGATAATGGGGGAGAATTCACATCTCATGTTTCTTAACGCTTTTGCACGCTTAACGACATAAGGCATGAGTTCTCTACCCCGACACCCCACAACAAAAGGGTAGTAGAACGCAGAAATCGCACCATAATAGAAATGGTCTGATCCATGCTCCTACACAACAATATGCCAAAGCATTTATGGGGTGAAGCCGCAAATCTTGTTGTGTATATTTTGAACAGAGACCCCACCAAGGCAATAAAACAGACAACTCCTTATGAGATGCTGAATGGCAAGAAACCAACATTGGGGCATCTCAAAACTTTTGAGTGCATAGCCTTTGCTCATGTCCTCAAAGAAAAAATGGATAAACTTGATCAAACAAGTGTGAAGTGCATTTTTCTGGGCTACAGTGAAAAGAACAAAGCATATTAGATTGCTTGATCCAATTACCCAAAATCTAATCATTTCTAGAGATGTTCTTTTTCATGAGGGAGAGTTGGAATTGGGCATCAGGCAAGGAGATGAATGATGATCTAACTCCCGGCAGCACGATTGAACTCTTGATGAACCCCCTCCATGTGACCCAGAATGCACCAAATCATGAAGGAGAGCAGCCTCCTATCTTTGATTCACCAGAGTCATCACCGCCCCAACGAACTCGATCCCTTCAAGAAATATATGATAATACCAGCATTGTCATGTTCCACTCTAGACCATCATGTTATGAAGAGGCAGCAACTCAGCTCGAGTGGAGAAGGGCTATGGATGAAGAAATAAGTTTAGTAGAGAAGAACAACACTTGGAGTTTGGTACCCGAACTTGCCAAAAAGCCTGTCATTGGCTTGGAATGGATTTTCAAGCTCAAGTGATGAAGAAGGGAAAGTAGTTAAACATAAAGCAAGAATTGTTGCCAAGGGGTACTCCCAACAATTCAGCAGAGATTATGAAGTGACATGTGCCCTCGTAGCTCGAATTGACTCCATCAGGATTTTACTTGTCGTAGCTGCCAACCACAATTATCCAATACATCAGCTCGATGTGAAGTCTGTGTTTTTGAATGAGGATCTAACAGAGGAAGTTTACGTCACTCAGCCAGAAGGTTATCGAAAAAGAAGGAAAAGAAAACTTTGTCTGCATGCTCCACAAGGCGCTCTATGGTTTGAAACAGGCTCCATGTGCCTGGCATTCTAATATCACAGCCTACTTCAACCAGGAAGGACTCACTGCAAGTAAACTGGAACATTCACTCTTCATCAAGAATGAACCCAACAATCAAAACCTTATTGTTTGTCTTTACGTGGATGACCTTCTCATCACCGACAGATCTCAACCCATCGATCACGGGGTATTGTGATTCGGATTGGGGAGGCTCTCAAGATGATAGAAGAAGCATAGAAGGATACATATTCTACTATGGCTCAAATCCTATCTCCTGGAGGTCACGAAAACAACAAACTGCGGCACTATCAACAACTGAGGCCGAATACAAGGTCATCTCCTTAGCAATCTGTGAAGGCGTTTGGCTACAAAGGATGATAGAAGAAGTAAAAGAAGAGAAGAAGAAGCCGATACTGCTAAAGTGCGACAACACTTCCGCCATTGCACTCTCCAAAAATCCAGTATTCCACAATCATAGCAAACACATCGAAATTAAATACACCATTTCATCAGAGAGTAGCTCGAGAACGAAGAAGCCAAGCTCGATCAATGCCCAACTGGACAACAATTTGCCGACATTTTTACCAAAGCACTCAGTCGAGCTCGCTTTGCGGAACTTAAGATAAACCTAAAAGTCACTGGACCTCCAGTTCAAGGGGGGATATTAGAGAATAAACTGGCAGTCAGAAATGAACCAGTTACCAGAATTTAATGAAATATGTTACCAATGCTTCTTTCCTCTCGAAACTATTTCTGTATTAATGCTTAATTACTTCCATTGTGATGTATTGCATTCCTGTTTAAGATTATAAATGTAAGAGACATTGTATCAATGAGAATATGAATGAGATGAAATCTTATCTGCCTCTTTCCTTCTTTTCCTTTTTGTTTCCAGCACTACCAAAATAGTTAGAATAAGTTCACTGTACTAACACTACATTCGCTTATTACTATATAAGCAATCCATCATTCGATTACTGGAATATTGCAAGCCATCCCCATGTTTCTTTGAACCATTCCAATATGTTAATAATTTTTGTAATTCAACTGCTAGTTACCTTTGATTGTATGCATGTATGTTTAAAACTTTCTATATTTGAAATAGGCGGGAGACGTTAGCAATTGTTTTAGGCGGGAAAAGTTACTCAACCGCCCTAACCGCCGGATGCACCGTTGTGTAGGCCATAAATCATGTCCGTATGTGTGTATTTGCATTATTATGAAGCTTATCTGTGTGTTTTACCCCTTACCTTTTCTTCCCTTGATTCTCAGTGTTGATGATGCCCAATTGACCCCTTTTCTTCCTTAATTTCCTGCATTTAAAAACTAGAGTGTATCACCGCAGGTCTGCCAGTCTTCAAGATGTGGGTGTGGTTGGTCTCAGCGGAGGGAATAGACTTGGCTTCACTACATCGTTGAAGAAGAGGGACGTATAGGAGTGGCCTTTGTGAGGATACCGTGAGCAGGATTTTGGAGTTTTGAGTGGGACTTTGGATGCATACCGACTGTTCATAATGGGAATTATTTCTGATCATGGCCAAAGAATCCGAAGTTCTTTGGTGGCACAAATTATGTTTTGTACTGTAGGACAGTAGCATTTTGAAAGCACTTGTGTTGGATAGTCCATAGTATAGATGTTCTGGAATCTCAGTCTCTAACCAAATAACATTTTTTTTTTCGAGCACTTGTCATATCCACCATCAATAGTGGAAGAATCTTCGCGCTGAGCCTGTATTCCTATCCGACTTTAGCATATGCCGACCTTTACACTGGCTATTTGAGAGAAAGGGTGCACATATTTTATACTAATCTGCGAAATTTTCATTCATGCAGAAGAACAGTGCTGTTGCTGGAGCAGTTACAGGAGCAGCACTGGCCTTGACACTCGATGATGCCTCTCATGAACACGTGGTGCAGTGTGCTATAACTGGTGCTGCCATTTCTACTGCAGCAAATCTTCTGAGCGGCATATTCTAGGCCTGGCGAAGTCGCGGTATTTTTGGAGATGTTCTTGTAGCATTCCTTTCTGTTTCAACGCTCTTTATTCCTTTCTGTTTCACCGCTCTTTATTCCTTTCTGTTTTCAATGCTGATAACAATCTACAGTTTGAATAAATATGTATCAATTTCATATGTTTAGAAAAAAACGCTGATAAAATGACGACGTTGGTATATTGATTATTTTTGGTTTATGTACCTTTGGATTTTCGTTAGCGGAAATTTTCAAGTGGAAGCAGTAGTGATCCCAAGTATGATAAGCCTGACAATACCAAAGATGCAAGTCTGCTATTTATGCAACTGTATCAGTTGCTTTGTTAGTTGTCCGCAACTGCATAGCCTTTGTAGCAGAGAATATCCCAGATGTTGGGAGCTAGAGTGTGTGCGAGTTGCCCTCTTCAGAATTTAAATATAGGTTTAATTCTAGTAATTGATCTTTGTTATTTTGTTGTAATTAATTTTCTTAGGATTCTTTGTGAATTTGAAGAGGCCAATTCTTTAATTTGCTTGACCTGAAATTGTAAGCAAGTTCATTATCTACTGTAGATGCTAATTAATATGTTCATTAATCACTGTAGATGTTAATTAAATAGAGATGTCGTTGCTGGAAATGAATAGAGAGGACACATTGGTAATGAATTGTGAATTTTGATCCCGTCGTTTTAGATCTTTTTTATGGATAGTTGATCTTGATCTTATCTCCCTGCCATGATTACTCATAAATAGTAGGGACATTAATTCTTGAGTGCTTTAATGTGCAAATCAATTTTAGTTATGTGCAAATCAATTTTAGCTATGTGCAAATCAATTTTAATTATTTGTCAATCAATTTTAACTATGTGCAAATCAATTTTAACTATGTGCAAACTATTAGTGTGTAGCCTAATACACATACTGCAGTACGATGCAACTCTCCCTGGCCTCTCCTCGTCCGGTAAACGGCCGAAATCTAAACATGGTGAGTGTTGTCGAGGTCCCCGAGATCAAGGGGGTGGGGGGTGGAAGCGGATGATCCACCATTCCCATCGGCCGGCGGGTGGCGAAGAGTAGCGGCGATGTTCACATCAGTGGGGCTGAATACCCCGGTGGTTGGGTGTGGGCTCCACTTCTTGTTCGAATTGGCGTCGATCACATGGTTTGGCACCACCTCCGGCCTTACGTGCTCCTCCATCCCCTTCTCGTAACTTGGCGTGGATAATGCGGCGGGCATCGTCGTCGGAGAGAGGTTTACGCGGATGGAAGTTGGGTGGCAACCTTCGGGTCCTTCGCTGGCCACCAGCGTTCTTGTCATCGCTTAGTCAAGGATCGTGGGGACTGGGTATTGGAATTTCGGAGGGGAGCTTGGAGACGAAAGTGAAGGCGGAAGGAATGGAGTTCATATTGTTTCCATTGGAGAAGCAGGGAAGTGAAGGCGGAAGGAATGGAGCTTGTATCTAAAAAATTTGTTTGCACTTAAAAAATATTGATTTGCAGTTTTAATTTTATTGATTTGCACTTAAAATTTATCGATTTGCACGTAAGTCAAAACTAATTTGCACTTAAATTCACTCTAATTCTTTATTCATGTCTTCAAAGTATAAGATGATCTTAATTTTATCTATATTGTATATATTATTTATACTATTAAACGAAAGAAGTTATTTGGGCATCGCCGTAGTAGTGGCTGAAATTATCATTTTATCCGCCAGCATTATTTAAAAACTGTTCAAACCACATGTGCTGTATATATTAATAGTAACGATTAATTACTAAACTTTCCTTGGGAATTTGCATAATTACAAGTTGCACTCCTTTATATTTAGAAATTGCATCTCACTTGTAAGCTTACATTTCATAACGAGCATGCACAACAAGCTCTTTCATGAGGCTCCTTTCCGTGGGCACTCTTGTGCATATGTTATGAAAAATTTATAGGGAGGTTTTTGTAATTTCAAAAGCTAGAGGTGTGCATCCTATAATACAACCCTTAATACTAGTTTAATTAAGGCCTCATTATCTAAGAACTACAGCAGGCTTATCAACATGAATGCGCAAGCCTTTGCCCACGGCTTTAAACTCATTGATTCCTGATTCCTCTTATAAAATTCACAGGGAGGTTTTTGTAATTTCAAAAGCATCCCAGTAAACGGCCCTTAATATTAATTTAATTAAGACTTCATTGTCTGAGAAATACAGCAGGCTTATCCACATGAATGCACAAGCCTTCTGCCGACAAATTCCTCCTTCTAAGGTAAAGATAGCTAATGATATTAGGTGTTGTCAATAGGGGTGCAAGTGAAATGGAGTCGGCTCGAAAAAAACTTGACTTGTGCCGAGCTCACATATTCTTGTTCATTAGCGAGACTCATGAGCTTTTATTTGTGCATTTAAATATATATATATATATATATATATATATATATATATATATAAAGAAAATACAGCTCAGGTTGCAACTTGCACCTCTAGATGGCCTCACTCTATTATTTATTTCTAATAATTAATGTACTTACAGTGGTGAAGCCGAGCAGTCTTTTTTTAGGGTGGTGATACGGGCAAATCAAATTTGGCTAATGGCGGCTCAAGGTTAAATGTTAATGTCAATACTTTTAATGTCAAATCAAATTGGCGTTGGCGGCGGCGACGATGACGTTGGCGGATGCGACGATGGCGTTGGCGGCGACGACGAGGGCGTTGGCGGCGACGACAATGGCGTTGAAGTTGGTGGCGGCGACAATGGCGTCGAAGTTGGCGGCGGCGACAATGGCGTCGAAGTTGGCGGCGGCGACAATGGCGTCGAAGTTGGCGGCGGCGATGATGGCGTTGGCGGCGGCGACGGCATTGGAGTTGGCGGCGGCAATGATGACGTTGGCGGCGGCGACGATGGCGTTGGCGGTGGCGACGATGGCGGCGGCGACGATGGCGTTGGCGGCGGCGACGATGGCGTTGGGGGAGGCGACGGCGGCGGCGACAGTGGCGTTGGCGGCGGCGACGGTGGCGGAGGCGACGGCGGCGGCGACGGTGGCGTTAGCGGCGGCGACGGTGGCAGCGGCCCTTAGTGGAAATGAGGAGGAGAAAAATGCTTAGATTTTCAAATCCTTGGTTTGTATATTTCAGGATAGGGGTGCCCTTAGAGGAAATGAGGAGGAGAAAAAAATGTTTAGATTTTCAAATCATAGGTTTGCCAAAAGCCAAAAAGCGATCTCCCTATATCATTACCTTTTTTTAATTGCATACTCATTATGCCATTTATACTATAATAAGATCTACATGTTAAACAATGTGGGATCTTATATTGTGAAATATAGGGTCCGTTTGACACGGTGGTGCGTTGTTGGTGAACCCCCGAACTCACCAAAGAAGCTTCATCCATTTTTATGTTCAAAATTATTATTTTTTGGGTGGTGATCAAAATCGTTGTTACGTCAAACACATATTTCATGGCTGTAGTGTTTCGGTCCAAACTCATCGGAGCAAAAATGCTTCGCGAATTTACTATTTCGCGAAGTATTTTATATGCATAACCGCCGCATTCACGAACGCCACCACCATGCTAAACGGACCCATAATAAGAGCAAATCATTATTATATACATGCCTAAATCTAGTCATGGATCAAATTGTTATGTAATTTTTTTTAAATAAACTAAATTTAAATTCAATTAGTGAATGCATAATTTATATACAACAACAAAACATGATTATTAAAGTTGAAGAAAATTAACATTGGAATAAGTCTTCACTACTAGGATTTCGTAATGGAGAACAGAACAACATTGAAACCTGCATGCTGAAGTATAATGATTTTATTAGTATTTAAAAAAATAGTTTGATGTGAAGGAAAGTGAGCATAAGGTAGTAAGTTGTACCTTCGAAAAAAAGTTCATCCAAATTCACCACCACATATGTACTATTACTATCCAATTGGACATCATTTTCTTTGTGATGTCTCCTCCAAATCAAATTTTTTGAGCAAAGTTGAAAATTATCATGCATTTGTAGTTGAACATGATGGTTTCCATTGTTAAATCTAATGAATACCATCTTTTGAAATGTTGGAGGCAATCAATGATATAACATTCCAATTTTCATACGAGGCATCTAGACCTATACTGACCCGTGGTTGACCCGATTGACAACCCAAGGTAGTGTGAGCTTGATGAGTTAGGGTTAGTGTTCCTAAACATATTATGACAGATTGAACATATTGGGCTAGCCATTTTGGGATTTCATAATCAAATGTGACCTCGGTCAGTTCCGGTGATTTCATTTTGACTTGTGAACTATCTTGATCAATTTTGATTACACCAATGGTGTTGAAACCGATTTCTCGGTCTCGTGTGGAGCTCGGGGCCCTCACCGAAATGAGGGGCAGCTAGCCCTTATCGGTCCCTCGGGAGAGGTAAGGCCGACGATTTGAGCAAAGAACAAAGACCCTAGTCTCAGCGAGGAGGTCCCTCCACTAACCCGGAAGATCGTTGAGCGCTTCCCCTCCCAAGCCAAAGCTAAGACTCGGGCACCTTGGAGAGCTAGAGAGCCCAAACCAAAGCGACCTATGGAGAGAAGAGCTCAAAGATAATGAACCGGTCCTCTTCCAAGGTGCCCTTTGAGGTCTATTTATAGATTTTAGTTTCGTGGTCTGTCAATAACCAAATCCCGCTGTCCATTCTCACTATCCGCACACCGGATTGGTCTGCTAACAGCCAAACTCCGCTGTTCGGAGAGGCTAAATGCAGACCACTGGGGGCCTCTTGGTAAAAATCCCTTCCTGGACTTTTACGGGGCGAGCCAGCCCGCTTCGCGACCTCCCTCGCGAGTGGAGCTCGCGAGCCTCTGGGTCGGCGAACCCCAGAGGTATTATCGGCACATTACATGGCTCGCTCGCCTGCACTACCTCGGCGAGTCCCAGGATGACTATCCGCTCTCACCCTAGGCGGGCTCGCCTAGCGAACTCCTTCCTCAACTGGTTGGGCTTGCCAATAGCGACCCGGCCAAGCCCCAAAATGGCTATCCGCACCCCAAAATGGCTAACTGTACCCCAAAATGGCTAACTGTACCCCAAGGTGGCTAACTGTACCCCAAGGTTCCGGGCTCGCCTAGCGAACTCCTTCCCCAACTGGTCGGGCTCGCCTAGAGAACTCCTTCCCCAACTGGTCGGGCTCGCCTGCACTACCCTTGCCGAGCCTCAAAGGAGCCGGTTACCTTCCCTCCGCTGGGCTCGCTCGCCTGCGCAGTCCCTTGCTCTTCCTTGGCCTGCCTCGCCGGAGTTCAGGGTTCGCCCCTCTTGGCTCCCCTCCTCGAGCGCGAGCCGCTGATTTCTTCCTGGCGAACATCGGGGTTGTACACAATCCCCGCTCTTCGCGAGGTTGCTCTAAGCTCGCGAAGATACATCCAACCCCTGGTGTTCGCCGATTCTGCTGACGTGGCGGGAATCTTTTGGTGGGTCCCCTGCCCGAAACTATAAATACTGTCCACCGTGGCTAGTGATCAAGCCTTCCCTTTTGCTCCTTTCTCGCCGAAATCGTTCTCCCTTCAGAATGTCTACCAAGCAGAGCGCGTTGGAACGACTGAAGGCTTCTAGGGAGATGGCGAAAGCTCGGGCCGCCGAGCGCAACGCCTGGATGTTCAACCCTGCCACCTCTCCCCAGACCAAGAAAGCCATGACGGTTAGGAGGTCGCCGGGGGAGGACATGACATTGCCTCCTGATTCCCCCCCTCCGCCGAATACCGTGCTCGCACAACAGGTATCCTCAGTCTAAATTCTTTACATCGGCCCCTTGCTCATTTCCTTTCTTCTCGCAGAATCCTCCACCTGAGGACCGCCTGGCGAGCCTTACGCTGACAACTTTCTGTGCTCCGTCCCCCGCGAGGCTGGGATTGCTAGATGCTGGGGTCGGGACTTCGTCCCAACAGGCACCTCTCTCGCAACCTCGTAAGTCACTCGCACCCTACTTTATCTCCGCTTAAGTCTGTGATATCTACACGTTGGTGGCCTATGCAGATACCCCATCGTCGAGTCCCAAGGAGAAAGTCTCCACCCCGGTGAACTCGCCGGTCCCGCCTAAGGTTAACGTGGCGACCCCTGGCTTCGGTCTGATGGGCAGGCGAAGTCCAGGCGGCTCGCTTCTCGACGGCGCCCAAGTCGCGGAGAGAGTGGTATACCCTCCTGGTCTGGGGAAACCCCACGTCTCGGGATTCCGCGAAAACTTCCAGGGTCGGCCGGAGTCTTCGCGCAAGCCCCGTCGCGAGTCCCCCTCCTCGCCAGGTTAGCATGTTTTCGCGAGCTCCCATCTCTTGCTCGCCCTCGGACCCTACTAACTCTTCCTTCGTTGAAATCCCAGGAGCCACCCCTGAGTCAGAGCACGGGAGGATGGAGATGTCACCACCGCCTTCGCCTAGCCAGATTGAAGACTTCTTGGGTGACCCTGGCGACCCCGTGCGGATGAAGAGTCGGGTGTCCGAGGTGCTTCAGAAGCACGACATGATGTTACGCGAGTTGGAGGAGCGGTATGACGCGGACCGGGCTGCCTTTGACGAGAGATTCGCCGTGTTGGAAGACGCGAATGCGCGCTTGATCGCCGAGGCGGAGCCGGTGCCTCGCGCAGATGTTACCTCGCCCGACGTGCACATCTCGCGGGGCGAGGATCAAGCGCACCTAATCCTGCGCGAGTTTAAAGCGCTTCGCGAATACCATTATCCGAGAGTGCCGCCGCGTGCGGGCAAGCGGGGTCGGGGTCGCTGGAAATGGCTTCCTTACCCCTGAGGCTGCAGCGGGTTTAATTCTACTACTCTTTTGCTTTTATTTCTTTCATGATGTCTGTTGAACAATATCTGGTGTGGTAATATTCGTGAGTCCGTCGCGACTCGCCTTTTATCGTTTTTCCTCTTTAATTTTTCCCTTTATTTCTGTGGTGTGCATGTGGTTTATTTGGCTCACCCACTGTGTTTGATATGATCGCCCTCGCGGAGCGTTCGCGAGCTTCTGTGCAACGCTATGCCCGGACCTCTTTTCCTCGCGGGCCGGCCTTGGGCGGGACTCAATTACCGCGCGACGGCGAGCCCTGGCTCGCAAGATTGCAGTCCCTTTGAGCAGAAATCCCCTTTATTTTAGCTATCCGCACTCCCGATGCTTCGATTCCCGTGCCCATCCGAATTTCTTATAAATAGTCCGGATTCACTCTCCTACCCGTCGCATTTATTTCTCCAGTCTTCTCGCGTCTGCGCTCATCTCCGTTCTCGCAAGATCGTGCTCGCGTTCGCTGCTTGTAAGTTGTCTTTTCCTGACCTGATGCGGACGAATCAGCAAATGGGAGCGGAGGGCGAGAGCGAGGGGCGGTCAAAATGCGCCTCAGCGTTTCAAGCCAACGAGTTCTACTGCGCGAACATCACAGCCGAGGAATATAAACTCGCTGTGGACCGCTATCTCCCGGAGGGTTATTCGGCTCGCTGTCCGAGTGAGAGATCCACATTGAACGAGACCGGGGCTGACGAGCTCGCGATCCCCATCGCGCACTTCGAGAATGGGTTGCGACTCCCTTTGTGGCCTGAAATTCGTCAGGTACCTCGCCCAGCCTTCTCGCCGCTTCGTGCCCGTTATCGCAGCTTTCTCATCGTTCTTTGTAGGTGTTGCGGTATTATGGGGTGTTACCGAGCCAGTTGACCCCAAATGCGATCACGGACATTGTCGCGTTCGCCAGTTACCTGCGGGAGGAGAGGATCGAGTTCAGCCTCCTCGTCTTCCGCAAGGTATTTTCCTTCCGCGCCTTCCGAGACGGGACTACCTATTTCGCGAGTCAGCACGTCACCGTCTGCGAGACGGTGAACAAGAGTCACTATTGGACCCAGAAGTTCCTCCTGGTGAAAGGACCCTTCGGCAACCTCCACTTCACTCCCCTTCAGCGGGATTACGCCACCTACCGCCCTCCGAGTTCGCTGAGCGGCGCCGACGCCAAACTCCTCCAATACCTCTCCGGCAAGAACTTCGAAGTCGCCTATCTGCGGCGCAACGTCGATTCGTTACTCGCCGTTCCTCAAGGGGAAGGTAGGGTTCGCTCGCGTCCCACTCTCCTTTCCTCTCTTCGTTGTATAACACTCTTACTTTACAGGCGAGCGTGAGATCCCTGTTAATCCCCCGCACGCGCAAGGCATCACTCTCACGGCGGACACTCTCGCGACCGCAGCGGCAGAGGCTTGCCGCGACCTTCCCGCCGTCGGGTCCGGCAAGAAGCGGCCTCCTTCTGCGAGTCAGCCGGGTTCGCGGTCCTCCAAGAAGTTGAAGGGAAAGACCATCGCTACCAAGGATAGGAGCGCGGTCGTCTATCTAAGCGAGACCGACGGCTCGCCTCCTTCCCCTGCGAAAAAGCCTGACCCCCCGGCGGACCAGGGCGTTGGGAGTTCTTCCGTGACCCCCCAACCCAAAGGCCACAGGAACTTCGGTCTGGGCGAGAAAGTTTCTGACATCCTCGGCGAACCCCTGCTCGCTTGGGACCCCAATGCCAACCGGATTTCCTGCTCCACCCTTCACCCCTCCTGGGTGGAGCTCGGTAAGGCCGGGGAGGAGGCGTTCTCTCTCTCCTTCGGCTTATATGGCCGCGAGGACGCCGCTGCTTATAAAGACATGGGGCCACGACAACTGGTCTATGAAGAAATGCGAGCCCAGTTCCGCTCGACGGAACTCGCGCACATGGCGGGGCGCCGCTATCTGCAGGCGGATAGGGACATTCGCGCGTACCGGGAGGAGCTCAAGAGAGCTCGCGAAGAGATCAAGGGTCTTAAGGAGAAGGAGGAGGTGACGGAAAGCATTCTCGCCGGGATGCAGGGCAAGATGGTACATGATCCTTGGGTCTCTTTTCTTTGCCGTTCGCGACCTCTAGCCTTCTCCTAACTCGTTTGACGCTCAGGATGCCGACGTAGCCACCAAGCTTCTTGCTCGCAACGGCGAGCTGGAGTTGGAGAATACTATGTTGAAGGCTCGAGTGGATGAGCTGGTTCGCAGCGTGCTACCTCCCTCTCCTGGGCGAGTCGGCCCCCAACAGAAGGCTGCCGAAAGTGAGGAGCAGAGGCGGCGAGATGCACAGGAGGTCGCCAACCTTGTCTTTACGACCCTTAAGGATGCGAGCCTGCTGGCCGAGGACGCGATGGAGTTCACAGCGGAAGACGTCTGCCCGGACCTCTTCGCCTTGGCTCCATGGTTGGGGGCTCGCAAAGATGGCGAGGGCCCTCCGGAATGACCTCCCTTTTTCCTCCCCCTCTTCTTGCGAATGTATATTATTCTTTTTGGGCTGGCTAGATTGCCGCCGAACATAGAAGGACCTTGTGATAGTTTTTCTTTCGTTAACATTTATGATCATGCTTGTGTTCATTTCTTTCCTCGCATTGGGTTTCTTTTCAACCTCTCCTAGCTAATTGTTACGCGGCAGTGTTCTCGGAGGGCTCGCGAACAGGCATGTCTGGGCTCGCCTCGCCAAGGTTTTCTTCTCACGGACCGCGTGAACCCGGGTTGTCGTTGCCCGCGGACACTGCCCGGTGAACCTAACCTTGGCGAGCATGGACACTGACATCCCGCGAGCTGAACTTCTCTGACTATAGTATTTCAACACGCTACCTTAGGCTTCACCTGCCTCGATCCAAACCCTTCTGGCTCTAACACCTCAACCTATTAACATAGCCCTTGACCTTTGTTAGTAGCCTCTCCAGAGATCAACCAGAACCCCCCGTCTAGGTGTGAGCCCGGGAGCGGAATCGATCTGGGGCATTCCAGCACCAATATGTCCAACCTTGCCAGCCTCTCCAGAGATCAACCAGAACCCCCCGTCTAGGTGAGAGCCCGGGAGCGGAATCGATCTGGGGCATTTTAGCACCAATATGTCCAACCTTGCCAGCCTCTCCAGAGATCAACCAGAACCCCCCGTCTAGGTGAGAGCCCGGGAGAGGAATCGATCTGAGGCATTCCAGCACCAAAATGTCCAACCTTGCCAGCCTCTCTAGAGATCAACCAGAACCCCCCGTCTAGGTGAGAGCCCGGGAGCGGAATCGATCTGGGGCATTCCAGCACCAAAATGTCCAACCTTGCCAGCCTCTCCAGAGATCAACCAGAACCCCCCGTCTAGGTGAGAGCCCGGGAGCGGAATCGATCTGGGGCATTCCAGCACCAATATGTCCAACCTTGCCAGCCTCTCCAGAGATCAACCAGAACCCCCCGTCTAGGTGAGAGCCCGGGAGCGGAATCGTTCTGGGGCATTCCAGCACCAATATGTCCAACCTTGCCAGCCTCTCCAGAGATCAACCAGAACCCCCCGTCTAGGTGAGAGCCCGGGAGCGGAATCGATCTGGGGCATTCCAGCACCAAAATGTCCAACCTTGCCAGCCTCTCCAGAGATCAACCAGAACCCCCCGTCTAGGTGAGAGCCCGGGAGCGGAATCGATCTGGGGCATTCCAGCACCAAAATGTCCAACCTTGCCAGCCTCTCCAGAGATCAACCAGAACCCCCCGTCTAGGTGAGAGCCCGGGAGCGGAATCGATCTGGGGCATTCCAGCACCAATATGTCCAACCTTGCCAGCCTCTCCAGAGATCAACCAGAACCCCCCGTCTAGGTGAGAGCCCGGGAGCGGAATCGATCTGGGGCATTCCAGCACCAATATGTCCAACCTTGTCAGCCTCTCCAGAGATCAACCAGAACCCCCCGTCTAGGTGAGAGCCCGGGAGCGGAATCGATCTGGGGCATTCCAGCACCAATATGTCCAACCTTGCCAGCCTTTCCAGAGATCAACCAGAACCCCCCGTCTAGGTGAGAGCCCGGGAGCGGAATCGATCTGGGGCATTCCAGCACCAATATGTCCAACCCCGGCACCGCAGCAGTTAAAAGCATAACAAACGAAAGTAAGATATTGATTGAGTAACATAATAAAGTTTTCAAGGGTAGAATCGTTTCAAATCATCCCCACTCCGAGCCCGGTCAAGAGGTATCCCTTCCACATCCTGGAGGTGATACCCCCCCGACTTGAGCACCTCGCTTACAATATATGGGCCTTCCCAGTTGGGGTTAAGCTTACCCACTGTGGCCCCTCTGCCGGCCGCATCGACCTTCTTCAGGACTAGGTCCCCTTTCTGAAAGTGCTTGATCCGGATATGTTTGTCGAAATATCGAGCCATCCGCCGTTTGACCTCTTCCTGTCTGATGGTGGCCAAGTCCCGGAGTTCTTCCACCAGGTCCAAAGACAGCCTCTGCTCTGCGTTGTTGCCCTCTAGCCACCCTTCATCCCCCTCGCTTGCGGCGATCACCCGGGGGGTCTTCACCTCAAACTCTATAGGGAGGACGGCCTCGGACCCATGAGAGAGCTTGAATGGAGTCTCCCCGGTGGCGGTATTCGGAGTAGTCCTCATTGCCCAGAGGACGGAGGGTAGCTGTTCCACCCAGTTTCCTCGAAGGTTCTCCACTTTCATTTTTAGTAGGTTGACGATTATTTTGTTTGCCGCCTCCACCTGCCCATTGCTCCTCGGGTGGTGGACCGACGCGAACCTGAGATCAATGCCGAGCTGGGTGCAAAAACCGACAAACTCTTCACTAGCAAACTGCGGCCCGTTGTCCGTCACTATAGCTAGAGGGAGTCCATGCCTGCAAATTATCTCCCCCCACATAAAATTCCTTACAACCTGAGAGGTTACCTTAGCGAGTGCTTTCACTTCTACCCACTTAGAGAAGTAGTCGATCATGACCAGCAGGAACTTCCTCTGGCCGCTGGCTTGGGGGAAGGGACCGACCAGATCCAGCCCCCATATGGCGAAGGGCCAGGGAGCCGTGATGGTCCGGAGTCTTTGGGCTGGGAGGAGCTGGAGTGGAGCATAGAGCTGGCATTTTGGACATTTCCTTGCGAACTCGGCCGCGTCTTTGCTGAGAGTGGGGCAGAAGTAGCCTTGCCTCAATACTCTTCCTTCCAGGGTCCGACTCCCGGAGTGACTGCCGCATTCCCCGGAGTGGATTTCTTCCAGCACTCTCGGGACCTCCTCCTCGGAGACACAACGGGCCAGGAGTCCCGAGAGAGTCTTTCTATATAGCCCCCCTGCATGCAAAGAGTAATAGGCGGACTTATACCTGAAGCGTCTTTTATCCACATCATCTCCAGGGAACTGCCCAGAGGATAAGAAGGTGATGAACAGATCCATCCATGAGGCTTGTTGATCTACCTCCATCAATTCTCCTTCCTCGATGGAGGGCCGGAAGAGTTCCGAAGTCGTCCCCCCCGCTCGGGGACCGAACTTGGCAGGAGGTCCGCTTGGGTGTTCTCCTCCCTCGGCACGTGCTTGATTGAGAAGGTGTGGAACTGCCCGATGATTCCCTTAACCTTCTCCAGGTATAGTAGGAGGGTTGGATCCTTTGCTTCAAACTCTCCTTTGATTTGGCATGCTACCACCATGGAGTCCGTGGAGACCTCCACGTCCTGCACACCCAGTTCCCGGGCCAGCCGAAGGCCCGCTATCACTGCTTCGTACTCCGCCTGGTTGTTGGTGATCTGGAAACGGATGTTTAAAGCTTGCTCAATCCGAGTCCCCTGAGGACTCACCAGGACTATTCCACCTCCATAGGAGCATTTTCCCGACGCTCCGTCCACCAACATCTTCCATGCTTCTGGGGGAGGTGGCTCGTGCTCCCCCACTTCGGCCGCGTAGTCGGCCATGAAGTCTGCCACCGCTTGAGCCTGGATGGATGTCCTGGGTGCGAACGTGATGTTGAATTCGCTTAACTCCACGGACCACTTCGCCAACCTTCCTGAGTGCTCCACCCCTTCCATGATTTTGCGGAGCGGATGGTCCGTCACTACTTTGATTGAGTGGGCTTGAAAGTAAGGCCGGAGCCTCCGGGCCGACACCACCAATGCGAACGCTAACTTTTCTAGGATCGGGTACCGGAGTTCCGCCTTCTTCAGCACTCGGCTGACGTAGTAGATTGGGAACTGTTTCTTCCCCTCCTCCCGGATCAGCACGGAACTTACTGCTTCGGATCCTACCCCTAGGTATAGGGACAGGTCCTCCCCTGGCTTCGGTCCCTGGAGCAGAGGGGTTTGAGTGAGCTGTTCTTTCAGAGCCTGGAAGGCCTTCTCGCATTCTGGGGTCCATTCAAACTTCTTGTTTCCCCGCAGTACTTTGAAAAAAGGTGCACATTTTTCTCCGGCCTTGGAGAGGAATCTGCTGAGCCCAGCCAATTTCCCCGTAAGGCTCTGAACCTCCTTCGGATTTCTCGGCGACTCCAACTCCATCACCGCTTTAACTTTGTCTGGGTTGGGCTCCACTCCCGTGGGGGTGAGCAAATGGCCCAGGAACTTCCCCCGGCTCGCCCCGAAGACACACTTCAAGGGATTGAGCTTCACCTTGTACCGCCGCAGGGTCCCAAATGTCTCTTCGAGGTCGCGGAGGTGAGTCTCGAGGTCTCGGCTCTTAACCATGAGGTCGTCGACATAGACTTCTAAATTTCTTCCTTTCTGCTCGCGGAAGACCCTATCCATCATCCTTTGGTACGTAGCCCCTGCGTTCTTGAGCCCGAAGGGCATCATCTTATAGCAATAACATCCATCCCCCGTGATGAAGGAAACATCCTTGATGTCCGGGGGATGCATGCGGATTTGATGGTAACCTGAAAAAGCATCTAAGAAAGACATTATAGAAAAACCGACGGCTGAGTCAACCAGCGCGTCGATTCTGGGCAGGGGGTAGCAATCTTTCGGGCATGATTTATTAAGAAGTGAAAAGTCGATACACATACGCCACTTACCTCCTCCCTTCTTTACCATAACGACGTTGGAGACCCAGCATGGATACTGGATCTTCGATACAAACCCGGCCTGCAGGAGTTTGCCCACCTCTTCGCGGATGGGTCCCTCCAGCTTGTCCGCGACGGCCCTCCTCTTCTGACGGATGGGGCGGGCACCGGGGTCGAGGTTGAGGCGATGGCACGCCACATCCGCGTCGATCCCGGGCATTTCCGCGGCGCTCCAAGCGAAGACGTCCACGTTCTTTTGTACGCAAGCCAGAATCTCCGCTTGATCTCCTGGGCTGAGTTCTCCGCTGACCCGGACTTTTTCCACCATCCCCAGCCGGGTGGTGACCTCGAGCTCTACGACCTCGTCCATAGCCTCCAACCGGGACTGTTCTCCCCAAGCCCTTTCCTCTTTGGCACAAGCGGGAGCCTGGGTCTCTTCCTCGACTTTCTCCTCTACCACCATAAGCTCTTCCGCCCTTCCCTCCTGGGCCTTCTCCTCTTCTTCCTTTCTCCCCGCCCGGGGTACCTCAGCTACCCCTTCCTGGGTATGAACTTCATCTCCCTCCTTCTCTTCGGCTACCTCCAAACCTCCGGCTTCGGCCGCCTCCTCCATCACCTTATCCCACTCCTCAGCTTTTCCCATCCAGGAGATGGTGTTGACAGCCGTCACGTAGCACTGTCTTGCCACTTTGGGATCCCCCCTGATCCGCACCTGGACCCCTCTGTTATTGAACTTGAGGCACTGATGAAAAGTGGAAGGGACGCAGCGGAACGCGCTGATGAGTGGCCGTCCGAAGATGGCGCTGTAACTGCTCGGGGCGTCCACTATGACAAAGCGACAGTTCCGAGACTGCCCACCCAGGGTCACATGGAGCCCCACCCCTCCTTCTACTTCCTTCCTCTCCCCCGAAAATCCGAACAGAGGGCCATCCGAGGCCAACACCCTTTTGGGTTCCACCTCCATCTTGTCGAATGCCTTCTTGAAGATGACATTGACCGAACTCCCATTGTCCACTAGGATTCGGGAGACGGTGAAGTTCTCGATCGCCGTCTGGATGACCAGCGCGTCGCAGAACGGGTCCTCGTAGCTCGGCATGTCCTTCTGGGTGAAAATAATTTTTTCGGCCGGGGGTGGAGCGGTGGATGTTGACGCTACGCTCCGGCGGTAGATGGTATGGAGACTAGCCTTGCGGGTTGCCTCCACCCCTACCCCCCCATGGATCACTCTGATCCCTCCCCTATTCCCCAGATCTGCTCTATCCTCACATCTTTCCTCCTCCTCCTCTCGAGGTTCCACCTCCACGATCCTTAATGGTTGCTGCTGTGGTGGCGCGGGCGCCCTGCCCCTCTTCACCTCCAGGAACTCCGGACAGGTGTCCGTGGAGTGGCCTTCCACATCGTGGAAGATGCAATATGGCACCGCCACTTCCTTTGCCCCGGTCTCTGCTATCCTGTTCCTTCTTCTCCTAGCGGCCGCTGTCTCCGCTTCTCCTCCCCTTCCCCTTCCTCTTCCCCGGCCAATTGCCATGGCCTGTTGAGGTGGGGGAGGTAACTGCATCGGGCCCTGCCTCCACCCCAACTGGGGGGGTCTCCATTGTCCTTCGAAACGGTTACCCCTTCCTGGGCCGTAACCCCTTCCCTGCCCCTGCATTCCTCCACCTTGCGGCCTCCATCCCCCCTCCGGGGCCCGGGGCTCTTCCCTTCTTCTGACCTCTTGTTGCCTCATCTCAGGCTCACTAAGCTTTGCTAGCCTCTTGGTGAGCTCTGGGTTGGCTTCTTCGCTTGCTACTTCCTCCGCCACCCTCTCCATCAGCTCCTCATAGGAGACGGGGGCCTTCCTCTTCAATGCCATCTTGAAGAAACTTTCCTTCAACCCGACCGTGAAGGCGAGTTGAAGTGCAAACCCAGGCACCTCCTGAGTGAGCTGCACTTCCTCCTGGAACCGATCCGCATACTGAGCCAACGTCTCCCTGGACTCCTGCTTCACCGCGAAGAGGGAATCAGCGTCTTTCTTCCTCCTTTTGAAGTTGAAAATCTCAACAAGAAACTTCGGCGCAGGTCCTCGAACGCGTGGATGGAGCCTGCCGGAAGTGAATGAAACCAGTCCCTGGCCTTCTCCTTGAGAGTGACGGCGAAGAGCCGACACTTGAAGGCATCGGACATCGGCCTGATGGAGATCGAGTCCTCGAAAGACTGCAGATGCTGAACTGGGTCATCTCTGCCATTGTAGTACACTCTATCCCATTCTCCGAATCCCGCCGGAACGGGTGCAGACAACACCAACTCGCAGAAGGGACTTCCCCCTCCTGCCGTCTTTTCTCGCTCGGCTCGCGGACCTAGCTCGCTCGCCAAGCTTGGGATCGCACTCGCGAGGGCGACGTTCGCCTGAACCACCCCGACTGTCGCCGCCTCCTCCTGGCGCGCGCTCGCCTGCGCCGCGCTTGCTGGGGCAGAGCTTGTCGGCACCGAACTCGCCGGCGCGGAGCTCGCCAACACCGGGCTCGCCGGACTGGCGAACAGCACTCGCCCTTCCCTGTCATGTCCTGGTTCAACGACAACTTCTTTTCCAACCCTTCCTCCTGGTGCCCTCTCGCCGACTGCTATTGGGGGAGTGGTCGCCTGAGGTGCCGGGGTCGCAAACTCATTTCGCAAGGCCGTGACCGTGAACCCCAAGGTGTCGAGCACCTCCTTCCTGAAATCCGCGAACATCCTAGCCATTGCTTCCTGAGGGGTCTCGCCGAACTCCTCGCCCTGCTCTTCATCTCCAGCCATAACTCTTCTCTGGGACTTTCTTGAACCAGCCGCGCTCCACGCTCACCGCACCAAAATGTTGAAACCGATTTCTCGGTCTCGTGTGGAGCTCGGGGCCCTCACCGAAATGAGGGGCAGCTAGCCCTTACCGGTCCCTCGGGAGAGGTAAGGCCGACGATTTGAGCAAAGAACAAAGACCCTAGTCTCAGCGAGGAGGTCCCTCCACTAACCCGGAAGATCGTTGAGCGCTTCCCCTCCCAAGCCAAAGCTAAGACTCGGGCACCTTGGAGAGCTAGAGAGCCCAAACCAAAGCGACCTAGGGAGAGAAAAGCTCAAAGATAATGAACCGGTCCTCTTCCAAGGTGCCCTTTGAGGTCTATTTATAGATTTTAGTTTCGTGGTCTGTCAATAACCAAATCCCGCTGTCCATTCTCACTATCCGCACACCGGATTGGTCTGCTAACAGCCAAACTCCGCTGTTCGGAGAGGCTAAATGCAGACCACCGGGGGCCTCTTGGTAAAAATCCCTTCCTTGACTTTTACGGGGCGAGCCAGCCCGCTTCGCGACCTCCCTCGCGAGTGGAGCTCGCGAGCCTCTGGGTCGGCGAACCCCAGAGGTATTATCGGCACATTACATGGCTCGCTCGCCTGCACTACCTCGGCGAGTCCCAGGATGACTATCCGCTCTCACCCTAGGCGGGCTCGCCTAGCGAACTCCTTCCTCAACTGGTTGGGCTCGCCAATAGCGACCCGGCCAAGCCCCAAAATGACTATCCGCACCCCAAAATGGCTAACTGTACCCCAAAATGGCTAACTGTACCCCAAGGTGGCTAACTGTACCCCAAGGTTCCGGGCTCGCCTAGCGAACTCCTTCCCCAACTGGTCGGGCTCGCCTAGCGAACTCCTTCCCCAACTGGTCGGGCTCGCCTGCACTACCCTTGCCGAGCCTCAAAGGAGCCGGTTACCTTCCCTCCGCTGGGCTCGCTCGCCTGCGCAGTCCCTTGCTCTTCCTTGGCCTGCCTCGCCGGAGTTCAGGGTTCGCCCCTCTTGGCTCCCCTCCTCGAGCGCGAGCCGCTGATTTCTTCCTGGCGAACATCGGGGTTGTACAAATGGCATGTTCATGATGTCTTTGACACCTTGACCTCCCTATAAACTTGTGAACCTTTGGAATTGATTATTAGAAATCTGATGTCCATCGATTCTAGAGTTATTTAATAGGTCAAGATAAACTTGGATTAAATTGTTGAAATGTATTCAATCAATCCTGAAAATTATTAACTTGGATTGTAGACTCATTTTAATGTTTAGAACACTTTGGTATATTTAGATTTCATGATTGGACCTCTTGTTGGCTTGGTCAAAGGACAAAATGATAATTTAACGTTTGATAAAATTTGATTCATACCACTCTGAAATTGGAAAATTGATAGTGCGACTAGTTTCATTAAACTAGGAGAACCTACGATCAAATTTTGGTGGGTTGGGTCAAACCCTAGTGACAAATAATGTGTTTTCACTCTTAGATAATTTGATCATTTAATGAGTTAATTAATTAAAAATATGTGATGACGTTTTTATACCACCATTAATAATTAATTATGATTATTTATGTTTATCCAAAATCCTGCGACCGCAAGTGAATTCAGAATCTCCATCTCAGCATTTTGGGCGGTCGGGATTTTGGTGTCCGCCCAGACCCACATTTTTGTTATTGACAAACAACTCGACTTCTTCCTCGATAGCTCAGGTGGCCATCCTTCTGAACCCGCTTGGCCTAGTGTTTTGGTTTGCAAACCTACTTGCTCGGTGTACTCATAAGATCATGCTTAGGACCCAATGGACTCCAGTAGGCCCTTTTTCTTGTGGTAACCTTGGAGTGCCCTAGGCTCACTTAGAGGATTTTAGTTCCTTACTTGCAACCATTGGCCCCTTATTAGGCTAACATAGGCGGGGTAGGGTCCATCTTAGCCAAATTGCTAGATCAGGCTAACCATATGAGTTTGATCAGCTCAAAGCAAACCCTAGGAGACTCCTCATACCCCAAGACGTTCCGTTCAATCCTAATGGACCCATGTCGTATCCATGGTGGCCTTGTGGGGGTCCACCTCACCTGTGTGACTAGCTAGGTCAACCCTATTAGTTGAATAGATCAACTTTAGCCCATAATTTAGTTGTAGATGCCCCTGAACCCTAATTGAGTCAACTATGACCACTCTTTGACCCATTGGTGGACTCACCCACCCTTCTTAACATCCACATCATCATGATGGATGTGCTAGTTTAACCCAAGTGAAACTCTTGGTGAAACTTGAGTTTGGAGGTATGTTTAGGATTTTTTTGGCTAAGTGTTGACTCAATCCTTAGCTCCATTGACTTGGGAGAGAACCCTAACCCCTCTCACTTCCACATAGGCATGCAGCCACCTTAGCAGGGAGGTCAAATATGCAAGGAATAGTCAAAAATTGAGCCCTTAATACATTTAGTCGACCAAGTTCATGAAAACAATGATAGATTAATTCCATGGGTGGTTGGAAACTATAGACGAGTTACTCCTCTTCATTCCAGAGGAAATAGAAGTTGCACATGCGGCTGAGGAATGTAAACTGAGGCAGGGAGGTTCATGAATGCCGGCGAAAACCCAACCACCACTTTCTATTATTTGGCTTGAAAATGATTCCTTAGTTCCTTAGTCTCCGGTGACCTAAAGTGAAATGAGAAAGAGGCGTGGAAGCTCTGTCGGTGGTGACTAGAGCAGCTCCGACCACCATCACCTCCATTTTGTTTCGATTTCATCTTCTTCCATCAGAAGCTCCTGGTTCACCCATTTAGTGAATTACTAAACTCTCTCTCTCATTTTAAATCTTTTTGGATCATTTACCGGCCTCCTCCGTCCACCGGAGGGGAGATCCCAGTCAACCATTATGTCCTCGGACCACCAAGCATTGCATTAGACATTCCAAACACTTTGGGGTTCACTGGACGGAGCTACTAAGACAGGGAGGATGACATGATCCTCTCCAACGGCCCTTGAGGTGGTGCCACCGCTTGGATAGTGGAGTTCATGTGGTGGAGTCCATTATTCCACTAATGTAGAAGACAATCTTACCGCCGTTAGATATCCTAGTATAATCTGAACTAATTATTAGGGGAGTCCCACAACGGATCTATAGCGAATCAACTATGGGGGCTGGACATTTTTGGTTTGACTTGGCATGCGATCGTTAGATTGGTGCCATGATTGAGACTATGCGAAATCAATCTGATTTAGATGGATTATATTAATTAAGGCTTGGGGTGTGTATAATAGTATTAGGCAGTTAGATTTAACTAAAATATTTAGGGCCTTTTAATCATTTATACAGGAAGTGCCCAACATGAAACTTGAAGGGCTCTCTCCTTTTTCCAAATTGTGATTGGTCATTTTCTAGGGAGATGGGTAGATTCATATAGACCAATTTTAGTTTGCTATTACATTTTAACTTAAGGCATACTTAATAATTGAGTATCATACAATTTATGAACTATTTTATAGTAATTCTTGTACCATCTGGGCACTAGTGAGGTTATGGCGAGCTCAACAAACATTGGAATTATTTTTGGAATACTTTTGTCATATAGTTTTGGAAATAATTTCTTAATATTAAATTGGCGAATAATCAAAAATTCACATCAAAATGGGTTGATTTGAATATGAGTATCTTGTAAAAGGAGCAAGATTTTTTCTGACAGCCTTGCTTCGAGTAGAATTCAATGCATATTGTGTCGTGCATCAATTAGTATTCGATGCATATTCAGTCGTTCGTGGATTTGGATTTAACGTACAATGATTTTTATTCAGAGCAAAATTCTGAATATTTTTCTTCATTACTGGAGGATTGCGCAGAATTCCTTGTTGTGAAGGAATGCTCACAGGGGACTTTTTGTAATTTCTTCTTCTTTTATTTCTCTCATTCAATTTTGTTCTTTTTGAGGAGGAAGCAATATTTTTGGAGTCAATTTTTGCTTTTCCCTTTTCATTAACAAAAGCAACATGATTCTTTCATGCTGGAATGCTTTCAAAATCCTTTTCTATGGTAGGATTAACACCTAAGCCTATGTTCTTAAATCAGATAGGCAGATTTTCAGAAAGAGATTTGAGTTGCTAGCTTCTACCATTGAGGCTATCCTTAATTCCTTTGCTTTGCTTAAGTCTTCTCTTAAATTTTTGTTTTCATTCATAAGTCTATGTTTATCCTTTTTGAGAAAATATTGTCAATTCTAAGTTGATACATATACTTTTCAAGTTATTTTACAGTTGAAGCATCTTCTTTTAACAGTTTTTTTATTTAGGAGGGATGAGTTTTCTTCTAGGAGAATTTTATTCTTCCTTTCTGCAACCAATTGGTCCTTGCAGAAACCCTAGAATGCACTTTTAAATTCTTTTGTTTGAAAATCTAAATGATCTAAATTTATTACCTAATCTTACTAAATAGGAAGATCCAATGCCATCAGACATTTGTTCTCATTTTCTTCAGCTTCACTTTCTGAACTAGAAGAGGACTCAGAATCTGTCTCACTCAATGTCTCAACAATGAAACTTTTTTCTCTTTTCTTTTCTCCTAGAGTCATGTTTGACTATGTGCTACTTATGGGATTTTTACTTGCTATTCACTGGGCACTCTGGAGCAATATGTCCATCTTTCCTGCAGGTATAACGACAATCTCGTTAGAGGGAGTTTTATCAAACCTTGCCTTACCTCTAGAGTTGCTACTCCTTTTTCCAAAGTCTTCTGTTCTGATCTACTTTCTGAATCTTTTGGCCACTAGACTCATTAGCTCATCATCAAGAGTAGAGCCTTCATATTCAACATCCTTCAAAGCAATGATCGAATACCTTGGGGTGGAGGCATCCTTCTCCTTCAACTCACTTTCTCCTCTAGTTTTGAGGAGCATCTCATATGACTTTAGCTTGCCTAGGAGAGCTTCTTTGGTGACATCCTTATGCATCTACATTCTCTTATAGACCATATTCTAGAATCCCATGAGCTTGGGAAGCACATAAGTAGCTTGTCATTAATATCAGTGAGTGAGATTTCTTTGTCAAACCCACTTTGTTCACTAACAATAAGACTGAATCTTTGGTACATGTCAACAATAGTCTCTTCTTGATTCTTTTTGAAGTTCTCATATTGTGAGATCACCCAAAATCTTGTCTTTTCCTTTGTCATTTTTCGACGCATCACGACGTATGTTAACCCAAATCATGCGACCACAGCAGCCACCATGTCCAAGACTCCCGACGACACTCCCCGGGGCGTGCGGTTACTCAATTAGCAGTTGCGTTCTCCTTCTCCTCGGAAAGGGTAGGCGCAGGTACTCAGCGAACGTCCACGCATCTCTTCTACCAGCCTCCGGATCGAAGAGTGTGTGGCGGCTACGGTCCAAAATCCACATGGCGCCCTCTTCCCTCTTTCGCTAGCAAAGGTGCGCGAGGTAACATCATGTTGTGCTTACGCGACCTCGTCTCCTCTCCCCGCTGATATGTGCATTTCATATAGTGTTTTATCCCGTGTTTACTCTTATTTTCATTCATTTTATTGCCCGATGTGTGCGTTAAATGTTCAATATATGATATATGAATGCTTGGGTCTATTTGGATGATCGTTTGTCACAAGTGTGGATTTTCGGCGATTTACAAGGGAGGTGCTGTCAAAATGACTTGCGCATGCCCATGCGTAATTTTCGCACGCGCGCGCACCCTTTTCCCCCTTGTAAGGTATTCTATCGAGCTATCTGAATTTGTGCGTACATTTTTCATTCACGGGTATGTGAACCTCTGTGCATGCGCCCTCATTTTGAGTGTGCGTTTTCATGCACGCGCGTGCATGCACGTGCATTTGTGCTTGCACCCCATTTCTGCTCATTTCTTTAGTTTGGGATCGATCCGAATTTGTGTGTACGTCTCCACGCACGCGTGCGTACCCTGTTTTCCCTGTGCGTTGACTTATGTACGTGCATGTGTTTTGTACCACATGCGTGTGTTATTTTTCCTGTAAAAGTGTTGCTCGCGATTTTGACAGGATTCGACTTTTCCAGCGCTGTTTTCACTCTCCTTCTTCCAAATCTCTAAGGTTCCATCCCTAGAGTCTTCTCCAACATCCACATGCATTCCAAAGGTGTAGAAAGAAGATTCCAAGGTTCCATTAGAGCTCTATTGTCGGAGCCCTTGTCGTGGATGTGACAGACTCGAGAGAAGACATGACTAGGGGAAGGTGAAAGCTTCTCCCATATCGTGGACGACAGCCACTGTGGAGTTTGAAGAGCCGGTGGACCAAGCTATGCTCTCCTACGAAGCCAAAGAAGAGTCTCTCATCTTCTCTGTATCTCAGAGTGGTAACTTGTAGTTGTACTCTCTCATTTGGATTGTTTGTAATCGTATAGTAATACTCTCTAAAACATTTACACGCCATGGCCATTGGGTGTAGATTTTTATCTTCCATTGTGGATGCTTTGGTGAAGTTTGCGTTATTGTGATTCTCGTTGGTGTGCAGTGATTATGATTTGGTTGTGTGCGAGTGGTTGGGGCTGTATTGTCATTGATCTAGACACGAGCACGGTGAGGCGTTAGGTTGGTCGTTGCATTTGCACAGTGCAACGAGTGAGGTGGAGGCTTACGACCCGCATGGTTGACCTTGACATTTGCAAAGGTGCAATGGCCGATACGGTGCTTACGACCTGTGGTGGTGCGATACAGTGCTTACGGCCTGTGGTGGTGTGATACAGTGTCGGCGACCCGTCTAGTTTATTTAGTTTAGTTTATTTTTTGTATGTTACGGAAACTAAACCAAAACCCCCTGTTAACATCGACTTAAGACTTCGATCTCAATTATTTCTCCGAATAATACTCCACCCTACTGTGTTCCGCATGACTCGATACTCGGGATTTATTCTCATTTTATTATTACTTGATAACGATCGGTTCTCTGCTGCGCGTGTGCTTTTGCACCCATCAAGTTTTTGGCGTCATTGTCGGGGAACACAAACATGTGAATTTCTATTGAGTGAGTCAAGAGAACGAAGCCTTTTTTCCATTATTTATCGCGTTGGTTTAATTTTTAATTTCTTTATTTTCTTCAAGCTTGTAAATTCTTTAACTTTCTGTTTCAACTATTTCTAAATCCAGGTTTTCACTGATTTCGTTTCTATATCGTGCATATTGAGTTTTCTATTCTACTTCTGATATTGTTGAATTCTTTCTGCACCAATATGTATCCTCGTCATCCTTGTAAATGGTTCGGAGTTCATAATCATTCTCCTGACGATTGCCATTTAGGAAGCTGTGGTTTTAATTTGTATGGCTCATCGTATGGGGTATCTGAATCTTCATACAATGAACCTACCTATTATAGTTATGCATCTCCAGTGCGGGCATCGCCTTCACCTAGAGTTTGGACCCCTTTTATGTCCAGGCCTACCGAGAAGCGGTGTTTACTTTATCAATGTTCTGATCACGCTTTGAAGGATTGTGAAAAATGGAAACTGCAAATGGAGGAGGATAACGTTACGTGTATCTCCATCCCACCATTCCCTTCTTTCACCACTCCTTCCATCACCGATGACATATACATTATGCCCTCGTGTCCTCATGGGAGCACATGAGATGTGTCTACCAATGTAGTCGTTGATCACAATGATGATATTTTGGAGTTTTCTTCCTCTACTGTGTTGTCACTACTTATGGATTCTGAATCTGAGGATATATCTTCTCTTTTATCTGACTCTATCTTGATCCATGTTTATACTCAGACTTTTTCCTGTATCAGTATGCATAGATCTTTTATTCTTATTGCAGATTGTCTAGATGTGCAGGATGAGCCTATGGAGCCTGAATCTACTCTGAGTTGCACTGAGGAGGATATTTTCCTCAGTGAGGAGGTTTCTGAGATGATCTCAAAGCAATCAACAGTTAGTCTTGCTGCCAACGCAATATGAGCCTATAGGGTCGCACATGAAAGCGTTTGGAGAAATTAGAGAAAGGATTGTGTTGGCCTTGCTCATATTGGATATGAGTGGAGGACCAATCCTGTGACTGCTTGGAATCAAGTTGAGAATGTCTCAAAAGGGAAATCGTTTAAAGTGTTTAAACGAATGGATTTACACTGGATAATTCGGCTAAAGGCATTAACCGAATTCGGCTAAAGGGTTTAGACGAATTCGGCTAATGGCAAATTCGGCTAAAAGGTTTCGCCGAATTTATATAGCCAAATTTACTTAGTCGAATTCGTCGAAATGGTTTCGCCGAATTTGGTTATATTGATTAGTCGAATTCGGTTAATGTGATTAGTCGAATTCGGCGAATGTAAATCTGGACAGATTTTCTGTTTTTCTCTCTGGTCTGCGGACAGTCGATTTTATGCCTTGCGTATAAAAGGACGTGATTAGGGCTTCGATGAAGACAGAGTTTTTATGACTTGATCTTTCAGTGATTTAGAAGAACTACCGACCGGAATCGTTCCGCGCGAGGGCACGTTCTTCCGTCCGCCGATTGTCCTTCTGCCTCCTCTTGTCGCCGCCGTCAGTTGCCGCCTCCCCTGGATCGGATCTAGCAGTCCGTGGGGACGTTGAGAGCATCCTTCTCCGACCTAGTTCTTGTGCGACAAGAAGCTAGGGTTCTTCATCGCTTGTGTGAACTTCTGTAGAGGGATCGATCTATTTCGATCCTTGAAGAACTCAAAGCAGATTTCGGATTTCTCTTGGAGCACCTTGGTTGAGTATTGACTCAATCCCGCGAAGGTATATTGTATTTCGATTTGCATATTCTCTTGAATCATGAAAACCGCAAGATCCGTTGATCTCTTTTTGGGTTGTTCTTGTTCATTTCCGCTGCGCATATTTGATATGTCATCCCTTATGAAGGGGTATAGAAAACCCAACAGTTTCTACCTCATCACCGAAGAAGAAAGTCCAACTCATCACTAAAGTTCCTTGTAGCTCACATTTTTCGTACAGTGATTTTATTGTGACCGACAATGATCCTCTATGAAACCTGATGGGAGTGAGACTAGGGCCACTCCTGCTATTATTGACCCTTTTAGTTCTTCCATTTTATTTCCAAAATATCTTTCTTATAATTCTGAAATTGAGAAGTTTACTCTGCCTCCTCCCCCTACTGTTAAATTTAATGTTATTACTTGTATCCCCTTATAGGTACATGAGTTTATTGACCCATTCTTGGGTAATCATGAAATGCAATCCTGGAAGGGAAAGCACATGCCAGTGATGGAACACATCGCCTATTCCACCCCATCATCACTGCTCGTGTTTCCCCTGAAGGATTGGGTGCATGGTGTCAATAGATTCTTCTTTGATGAGGTGCTATTGGAGGAGAAGAAGAGATTAAAAAAGGAAGAATTTCGGGGATAGAGGACCATCATCCATACTATCCACCTCTACTGCTTGGTCTCCAGACTTTTTTCTATCATTTCTAGTTACTACTTCAAATCAACATACAACTGATTATTTTAATAATCTTGTATTAGTAGTAATTAGAGATTTTAGACATTGCTAGTCTTAGATTTATCTATGCCTATATATAACTACTTAATACATGTATTTGGTCAAGCTCAAGGATGTTAAACAAAACGCTCTTGGGAGGTACCCCGTGATTATCTGCTTTCTTATTTCTTATTTTAGTTTTATCTGCTTTTTCTTTTTTGTTTTGTTGGCGCTAATCCCATGGCAGGTTTTCGGTGAAATCATGGACATTCTTTAGCCGAACCAGATTTGGGAGCAGACTTCAACTTCAAATTCAGATTCAGTGTTTCCAGAATGCCCCATTCTCGGGCATGGGTAACGAATTCCTATCCCTATTTTATTTCTTGCAGTCCTCATGATTAGTAGCATTTCATATTCGCATTGAGGACAATGCTCCGTTTAAGTCTGTGGGGGTAGTTTTCATTATCCATGCGCGCGAGCACTCACTTCACGCATTCCAATATCGCTAGTCATTTTAAAAAAATTCTCAAATTAAAAAATAATTATTGCTCACATGCACTTCAATTTTTGCACCTACTTCGATTTAACTTGAATTTTTGTTATTCCCGTATTTTCCAATTCCTTTAAATGTGTAGGTTAGATTAATTTATAATCAAAAACATAAAATTGGTAGTGAACCGTAGACTCTTGGAGTGCTCCTAGTCGAGCTCCCATGTTCTCGGATAGAAATAGATTTAGAGCTAATTTTTTTGCATATGTTAAATACACTGTATATTTACTTACTATCGCTGGTTGTATATCCACTTCTCATTAGAACGTGATCGGGTCCAACGCTAGTGTAGAGCTACGTGTAGTGTCGTTAGTGATGTATTATAGGCTCACGACAATGGGTGTCCTTTCTTAGTGTCTAGAACTCGCCCATAGCGATCTTCGAAGCATATAGTAATTGACTTTACGAACATGATGTAGGCCTTCACTTTGATAGCTTGTGCCTTCGTATCTAATCCCATACTCACTACCATTGCAAACCCAAATTAAGCCTACACCCTTCCTTTTGTTGCACCTCCACCTCACTAACACCAAAGCCTAAATGTCAAAATCCCTATCACACTTAGCAATGAGCTGCGTTTTAAAATTTTGTTCTCGCTAATTGCGGTGGCTGATAGAATTCCATTAGTGTGGTGTTTTTTCATTGTTTATTCATGTGTGATTTTAGCAGAAATTTTTGAAAATGTGAGCGGAAATGAAAATTGCTAAAAGAAAATAAGGAAATAAATAAGAAAAAGAAAAAGAGAAATTAGAAAAATATTTTGTTGCGGTGTGCGGCAAGTTGTGTAACCTCATATGTTCAAATCTAAGTCTGGGGGTGTCACTCATCCATTTCTAGCCGGTGGTAGCTATTTCAATGCGAGCTCTCAATTTTTGCATAAGTGTGACTCAGACCGTCTTATCCTTAATTGAAATCCTCACCTTAATCCTAAGCCAAAATTTCATCTCACCTAAGTCCTAAGGATTCGTAGAGTTGGATGGTATCGAGTGTAGTGGAGAAGGTATGACCGGGCGAGCCTATGCCCATCGTCATTGATGGATTTCCTGAGAGACCACCCTAGTAGTTTTGTGTTCATAATACCACATTCAGCGTCACTCCTTTCGCATACACTATACTTAGAACATATCGCTTAGTTCTTCTGATTAGGAGTGAATATAGTCGTACGATAGTTTGTTTAAATATATTGTAATTAGATTATATGCTTAGAAAATTTCTCTAATCTGTTTTTATTCCCCTTGGGCATGAGACTTCTCGGTTCACTTTCTTATTTCTATTTTTGATTTGTAATTAGCCTATCTTACTCCCCATATGTAGTTGGTTTGCTCGGGGCGAGAAATCGTTCATGTCTGGGGGTATTTGATATGTGTATTTCATATAGTGTTTTCACCATGTGTTTACTCTTATTTTCATTCATTTTATGTTAGAACCTAGTCTTTATTTGGATTAGGATCCCAACTCAAATAGGGGAGATTGTTGGAACCTTAGTTTTGATTTGAGTTAGGATCCACCTTTAGTATCTAAGTTTATATCATAACTTAGATTAATTATCATTAAGAAAGAAAGCTAAAATATACATATATTTAATAAGGCAGAAAATAAGAAGAGAAATTAAATTTACATATAGTTCACTGGCGTTCTACGAACGTCGAACGACGCTCAACATTCGTTGGACGGCGCCTGACGAACAGAATATATTCTATAGCAGCGCTCGACAAATTACAGCAGGGAAGCAGCGGTCGACGAAATCCGAACAGCGGTCGACGAATGACGAACAGCGGTCGACGAATTCCAACCAGAACAACGGTCGACGAATGACGAGATGAGGTCGACGAATTTCAGCAGATGTTCAGAAACAGTAAATCAAATAATCTGGTCGACGAATCAAATGTTGAGCTCGACGAACGTAGAGCTCCGGTCGACGAATTTCTTCCAGTAATATTTTATTTTATTTAGCTTGACTAAAATATATATTTGCTGTCAGATTTTATTAAAGCAATATTTATTTATTCTATTTTATATATTGTTATATATATATTGTTGATTTAACAATCCAGCCGTTGCAACATTAATTAATATAGCCATTGCAGAAGCCAAAGACGACAACTTATGTTCTCGAGGATCTGGGAAATAAAGGATATATTTATTATATTCCTTTATGGTCAGCAAGGTTTAAAACAGATAAACATACATCAGATAATATATATCAGAAGATATATATAGCTGTTATCTCTCGACAGAACAGCTAGGAACAAGAGAGCAGAATATTATTAATATTGTTGTACAGGAAGAAAGAAGAAAAAGAAGAAGAGAAAATCAGAGGAGCAAAAAGAAGAACAAATCAGAATATATTATCTTCTTTTTGCTAACCCTTTTTCTTGCAGATTTCATTCATCCTGAGACACCAATCACAATCAATTGCTCAGGATCATTACTGCATAAGAAGAAAGGAGTTTGTACAATCAAGAGAAGAGGCCTCCACAAACTGTCAACTATTATATCAGATAGGGGGAGCTCTTCAACATCATCATCAAGATCGAAACACAACTACAAATCAGGATCTTCATCAAGAGTCTTCTCAGCACAAAGAGAAGAACAATAAATTTTTTCCCTTTCTCCTTCCCCATCTTGTATAGGGTTAAAACTCCCTTCAAAAGTTTACCTGTTGGGGGCAAGACACCTGATCAAAAACACCTTGGTGTGAGGGCACCTGATCAACTCTCCTAGTGGCAGTGGGTAGAAGAGTAGATGTACCCGGGTTTTGGGGAACTACTATATATCTTGTGTCATTTGGATGTGCTTTGGTTTGCTTTGTTTTATTTCTAATTTGTGCTGTGTATTTTATGCACTCTCACTGCTTGTAGTTATTACTTATACATCACACCTATATATATATATAATTATTTTGGAAGTAAAACTTAAACAAGAGTTTTAAACAGATATTAAGAACTAAACTCTCCTTCAATTGGTATTAAAGCGAGGTTGATTTTATCAATCACCCTCATCAGAGGATATCAATTGTCCCCTTCAATGTGTGTGTTTAATGTTCATGTTGGGAATATTACCCTCAATGTTCCCTTGATTTAAAGAGGCATCACACTCAATGCTAAGTACATATTGTATTTGATAAACCCTATTTTATATCACGTATATGCAGGGTTAGGTTATTCCAAACAATGGAATTGTTTTGTGGTTTTACTGTCAAAACTGCTGAGATGACAACTTGGTCTCAGCTGAACCGCTGAGATGCAGTCAGAGCCGCTGAGAAGGAGTCTGTCTCAGCTGAGCTACATTTAGATAAAATCCGCCGAGAAGACTAACTGTCTCAGTGGATCCGCTGAGACGAAGACAGATTCAGCCGCTGAGACTGAAGGCTGTCTCAGCCCAACCGCTGAGACAGATTCGTATTTGAATAAAACATTGGCGGGATCTGCTTTTGGCGCAAGTGGATGGAAAGTAAGATAACCTTATCCAATCATGTCCATGATGTGTCAGGGCCCTCTTTAGAGCCGTTGCAGATTGGAGGGAGTATAAAAGAAGATGTTAGGGCATTATAGAAGGTGTGGAAAAGATTCTAAAAGCAAAACTATTGTGCTATTGACGGCTTCCACAGATATCTCTCAGCTTACTTCCTGAAGCTACAAGCAAGCATCTGAGATAAGATAACTCTTCCTGATTCAATCTTGAATAGCAAGTAGATAATTCTTCATCAACTGAAGAAGAAGATCAGATAGAAGCATGGACTGAAGCTACTGCCATTCAACCCTGCTTCAAGATAGCACCTGTAGTGCATCAACAACAGAAGACCAGAGCTGAAGATTAAATCTTGTCTATCCTCTGCTGTATAAGCAAACACTATTATCTCTGTAAGAATATTATTGTTCTGAGTTTGTAGGGATGTTGAGCCTGAGTGTGTGGGTTTGTTGATCCTGAGTGTATAGGCTTGAGCCTGAGCTTGTAGAGCTGTACTCCCAGCTTGAGTGTAGGATCTCTGAGGAGATCTGAGGTAGGGCTTTTTGATAGACCTGAGGTAGGAAATTAGGAGGATTTCTAAGGTGTAGGAGTTGGAGCACTCTGAGAGGTAGAGCTGTTGAGCCTGAGGTAGGGCTGTTGAGCCTGAGGTAGGGTTTGGAGCAAACCTGAGAGTTCCTGAGGGATCTGATTTGTAAGCTCTTGGAGTTGAGTTTTTGGAGGAGGTTGCCTTGTCTAACAAACTGTTAGAAATGTGTAGAGGGAAAGGGGACTACCCATAGACACACTGTCTTGGGGAACCTCTATAAATAGCTGTGTGATTTCTGTGTTGTGCATTTACATTATATAATCTCTAACAACAGCTAGCAGTAACTAAGAAAAATCAAAGAAACCTATTCACCCCCCTCTAGGTGAATTAGACTACTACTTATTAAACTATCAAGTGGTAGCATATGTAGGTTGGTGAATAAAGACATAACAGTCTGACCAAATCCTACAAGTAGTAGTTAAGTCTGAATCCAATGGCTGCCACTGGAGGTTAGAAGGAGATGGGATCTGAAAGGAGAGTTTAGTTCTTATATATGTTAAAACTCTTGTTTAACTTTGTTTCAAAATAATTGATATATAAAAATATAAGTGAGTTTGTTGATTGAGTAATAAACACAAACAGTGAGTAAGCATATAAATAAACACATCACAGAGCAAGTAAAAACATAAACCAAAAACAAGCAAGGCACATCCAGATGACACAAGAAAATATAGTAGTTCCCCTCAACTGGGTACATCTACTCTTCTACCCACTGGTAGGAATCCACTGGAGGTTGTTGATAAGGTGCCCTCACACCAAGGTGTTTCTGATAAGGTGCCCACACACCAATGGGAGTTTTGATCAGGTGCCCAATTCACCTATAAGCTTTTATAAGGTACTTATAAACCAAGATTCAGGTTTTTGCTAAGGTGGCCTGTCACCGGGAGTAAACTTTTGAAAGGAGTTTTAACCCTTTACAAGATGGGAGAAATAAAGAAAACAAAAGATATGTTGTTCTTCTCTTGGCTGAGAAGACACTTGATGAAGATGATGATGAAGAAAGCTCCCCCTGTTTGATTTAGAATAGATGACAACTTGTGGAGGCTTCTTCTCTTGATTGCAAATACTCTTCTTCTTCTTGCAGTTTTGATTCCTGAGCAAATGATATTGATTTGGTGTCTCAGGTTGTATATGATCTGCAAAGAAGAAGTTAGGAAAAAAGAAGATGTAATATAAATTTGATCCGCTTCTTTTTGCTCCTCTGTTTCTCTTCTTCTTCTTCTTCCTGTACAGCAATATTGATATGTACTGTTCTCTCTTCCTCTTTCTTTGTTAGCTATTCTATATCATATTCTGCTACTACTTGTTCTTTGATCTTCCTCTGTATATTTAATCTGATAGCTGTTCGGCTGTTTTGAATCCTTGCCAACCAAAGAGGAAAGGAATAATATTTCTTTTATTTCCCAGATCCTCGAGCAGAACAATTTCCTTCTTTAGCTTGCTGCAACGACTACAGCATTTAATGCTTTGCTGCCAACGGCTATAATATTAAATGCTTCAGCTGTAAGGTTAAATCAACAATATATATCAATATATATAAAATAGGATAAAATATTGCTTTAATAAAGTCTGACAACAAATATATAATATTTAATGATATAAAAATAATGCTGAAGAAATTCGTCGAGCGGAGGTCCACGTTCGTCGAGCTCATCATTTGATTCGTCGACCTCATTATTTGATTTACTGTTTCTGAACATCTGCTGAAATTCGTCGAGCGCCTCACTGAAGGTTCGCCGATCTCCTCTTTTCGTCGACCGCTGTTCTGGTTGAAATTCGTCGACCGCTGTTCTGGTTGGAATTCATCGACCGCTGTTCTGCTGTTCTTCGACCGCTGAGATGGCTGGATTTCGTCGACCGCAGCTTCCTTGATATTTCGTCGAGCGCCGTCCGACGAATGCTGAGCTCCGTTCGACGTTCGTCGAACACAGGCATTATATATAATATCTATTTCTTCTCTTATTTTCTGCCTATTAATATATATATAAATTTCTTAGTATATTATATATATTATTATATATATCTTATTATATATATTATTTATATTATTGTGTATTTCTTATATATATATTATTCTTTTCTGCCTATTAAAATATGTTTCTTTTTAGCTTTCTTTCTTAATGAGATTTGTTCTAAGTTATGAGATATATTATAATATAAACTTAGGCACTAAAGGTGGATTATAACTCAAATCAAAACTAAGGCTCCAACAGGATCTATGAAGTTGCCCATATGCAAAAAGGAGACTTTTGGTATATGGAAGCAAAGGGTAAGGCTGTTCATGGAAGCCTCATACCCTAGGATATATATAACTGTCAAGGAGGGTCCTTTTGTCTTCACAAAGACCTCCACTATAGATCCTACAAGGCAAGTAGCCAAGTCATATGCTGAAATGACTAAGGATGAAATTTCCCTTGCTACTATGGACAAGAGAGCACAAAACATAATAGTAAATGCAATTGATGATTCCACCTTCCAAAACTTGGTGCACTGTGAGACTGCCAAGGATATGTGGGATACACTCATTGTGTATATGGAAGGTACTGAAGAAGTGAGGGATGATATGAATCCCTCCTTAATCAGGAATATGAAGCCTTCATGCAACACAGTTTGGAATGCATAGCTGACTGCTATGAAAGGTTCTTTAGAGTGGTAAATAAGCTGAGGACCTATGGAAGGGTCTTCAGTCATTATGAGCTACTGACAAATTCCTAAGATCTCTAACTAGAGATCAGGATATAAAGATCTGTGCCATCAGAGAAATGGCAACGCTGGGTGAGACTCCTCCCCATACACTATTTGGAAAGATGCTCTCCTATGAGATGCATCTGTCTGCAATGAATGAGGAGAACACATCCGCCAGGCCTCATGCAACAGAGAGAGTTGTAGCTCTCAAAGCTGAAAGATCTAAGAAGAGAAAATAAAGAATGCCTTCTACAACAAGAAGGGTTGCTGACTCAGAAGTTTCTGAGTCCTGCACATCAGACAACAACTCATCTGATGAGGAGTTTGATGCCTTCTCAAGGCACTTCAATAAGCTGATGAAGAAAAAAGTAGTGGAAGAACAAGCCTTCCTCCTCCTCGCATCCCAAGAAGGAACACAACAGATCAGAAAGGCAACACCCCAAGGGTGACAGGTATGACCCTAAACATGTTAAACATATTTCAAATAATGTTATATGTTATTGCTGCAGCAAGCCTGGATATGTCATAGCTGATTGTCCAGTCAAGAGAAAGGAAAAAGGCGATAAGAAGTCTCATCACCAGAAGGGAAGGAAAGGTGAAAAATCCTTTCTTGCAAAGAAGGAGAAGAGTTGGAGTGAACCTGAGTCTTCATCCTCAAATTCTGAAGAAGAAGAGGAAGCCTACATAGGGTTGTTTGCAGCTAAAGAGGATGAGACTATCCTACTGCTAAGGTTGGCATCAGGGCCCTCTGTCAAATTCAGATAGTGACAATGAGGAGGATGAAGATGAAGATAAATGTTATGACTTAATGGTCATGTCTGATGATGAAGAAGGTCAGGATAATCTTGATAAGGTATCAACTCCTCTCATCCCCTCTTCTGATTATGAGTCAGTACCAGATTCTGAAGCATTTTGCAGGATAGTTCAAGTACCAGCCTAAGTGAGATATGGTACTTGGACACTGGTTGCTCAAGTCACATGACAGGTTCAAGGAGTCTTCTGCAGGATTACACTCCTGTGAAGAATGGACCAAAAGTTATCTTTGGAGGATCTGAAAAAGGAGTCACCAAAGGATATGGAATGATCACAAATGGAAGTCTCAATAACAAGGGTAGCTTATGTTGAAGGGTTGCAACATAACCTTATAAGCATAAGTCAACTATGTGACTTGGGCTATGTCATTGAATTCCACAATGACAAGTGCTTGATCAAAAAGTCAATTGACTTAGAGATCATTCTCTCAGGCACTAAGAGTGAGAACATTTATTGCTTAGATTTTATTTGCAATAATTCTCGATCTCCTGTATGTCTTGTAGGTAATGAAAGTGAATCTCTTTGTGTTCAATGACACAAGAGACTTGCTCACATTAACTACAAGACAATGCATAGACTATTTTCTAAAAACCTTGTTATGAATAGTCCAAATTTGAAATGTATTAAAAGTGGTCCCTGTTATGCATGCCAAATGGGCAAGCAAACTAGGGTCACCTTTAAAAGTGTTGGCTCCAAAGACACTGAAAGATGTTGTTGGGTCCAGCATTCCTTCACATGACCCGTAGCGCCTTTCCTACTTCCTTAAAGAAAAAGTAGCGCCCTTCCCATTAGTCTGGGATTTTGGGATAGTTGGTTGCGCTTGATCCTATAAGTGGTATCAGAGGAGGTTGCCGGTTTGAGGCGGGGGGGGGGGGGGAGCTGATTAAATCCTGAAATTTCTCTACTTGTGTGAGTCCCGACGGGTCAGGCAACTGCGACCATGTGAAAAGCCACCTCTGAGCCATGTGGTGCGCCACCTTTGAGCCATGTGGAGCACCTCTGAGCTGGCGGGTTGTGCTGGACACGGGGGGGGGGGGGGATTATTTGGTCCAACATTCCTTTACTTGACCCGTAGCGCCTTTCCTACTTCCTTACAGGAAAAGTAGCGCCCTTCCCATTAGTCCAGGCTTTTGGGATAGTTGGTTGCGCTTGATCCTACATATGTCTATATTTATTGCATATGGACTTGTTTGGTCCTTTGCCCATTCAGAGCCTAGGTGGAAAGTTGTATACTTTAGTGATTGTAGATGATCTCTCAAAATATACATTGGTATTCTTCCTTAAGAAGAAATCTGATACAGTAGATATCTTCATAAACCATGCCAAGGCAATCCAAAATGAACTACAATGTACTGTGGTCAGAAGTAGGACTGACCATAATACAAAATTTCAATCTGGGGCCATGACAAAGTTTTGTTAAGAATTTGGTATCACCCAAGAGTTTTCCTCTCCAAGGACTCCACAACAAAATGGTGTGGCTGTGAGGAGAAATAGGATCTTGATAGAAGCTGGGAGAACATTGCTTAGTGACTCCTCACTCCGAGAATACTTCTGGGCTGTGGCAGTCAATACTGCTTGTTATGTTCTCAACAGAGCTTCCATCAATAAGGCCCTTAGAATAACCCCCTATGAGATTCTGAAAGGCAAACAACCAACAATTTCATACTTTACAATCTTTGGTTGCGAATGCTATATTGTAAATAATGGAAAATCCCAACTAACAAAGTTTGCTGAAAAATGCAATGTTGGGGTTCTTGTTGGATATAACTCACATAGTAGAGCCTATAGAGTATTCAACAAGAAGACTCATGTTGTAGAAGAGTCTATGCATGTTGTATTTGATGAGACCAGCCTACTTTATAAGGGTTGGTCCAGTTCTCCTGTTTTGACAGATAATGAACAAAAGATACAAGAAATGTCTATCTAAGACATACCCAGCACCAACAGAATTAATTCAGAGTGTGTTGTTCCTGAATATGAAGATCAACAGGATGCTGAAGAACCTGCTGCTCCAGAAGAAAAGCTTCAGAATGTTGACAGATTGCCTGCAGCAACCAGGAATCTGAGGAATCATCCAAGAAACCAGATAATTGGAGATGGGAACCAAGGGGTGATCACCAGAAGTAGGGCTCACAATGAAGCTCTATTCCTGAGCTTTCTATCTCAGTTGGAGATCAAGAAGTTTGAAGAAGCTAATAAAGATACATTCTGGATCCAAGCAATGCAAGAAGAGCTGCTACAATTCAAAAGGTGCAAAGTATGGAAGTTGGTGCCAAAACCTCAAGGACACAACATCATTGGCACCAAATGAATCTACAGAAATATGCTAGATGAGAATGGCATCATCATCAAGAATAAGGCTAGACTGGTAGCCAAGGGATACATGCAAGAAGAAGGTATTGACTTTGATCAAACCTTTGTCCCAGTTGCAAGGTTAGAAGCAATAAGGCTATTCCTTGCCTATGCTGCCCATAAGGGGTTCAAGGTATACCAGATGGATATTAAGTTAGCCTTCCTAAAGGGAAATTTGAAAGAGAAGGTATATGTGGAACAACCATCAGGTTTTGTACATCTAACTCTTATCTCCCATGTTTATTTTGGAAAGCATTATATGGTCTAAAGCAAGCCCCTAGGGCTTGGTATGAGACCTTGTCTAACTTTCTCATCAAGAACAAGTTCTCGAGGGGAAAGAGAGGTAGTGTATTATTTCTTAGGGAAACAAAGGGCAAGTGTCTCCTTTTCCAAATTTATGTTGATGACATAATCTTTGGGTTTACTGATGACAACCTTTGCAAAAGGTTTGCCAACCTTATGCAGGGGGAGTTTGAGATGAGCAGTATGGGAGAGCTCAAGTACTTTTTAGGCCTCCAAGTGAAATAGTCTGATGAGGGGATATTCGTCTCTCAGGCCAAGTACACTAGGGAGCTTATCAAGAAGTTTGGGATGGAATCTGCTTCCACCATGAAAACTTCCATGTGGTCAAATATTTCCCTCGACAAGGATGAGAAGGGAAAACTGAAAGTGCACTGTGTGCCTCAGAGTATACTCTAGAGTGGGGGTGAATAGAGATTTAAAAATATTTCTATCTTATTTGTGCACACACAATAAAACACTAAGTGTTATGCTTCAACAATACCTAACACTGAATAAAGTAATGATGTTAAAGTAGAACAGAAAAATAGTAAGCTATATTGGACAGCACATAAAATGAACACACACAGAAGACACAAGATTTTATAGAGGTTCCCCAAAATGTGGGTAGTCCTCTCTTCTACCACCTGGTAGGAATGCACAACCTGTGTCTGAGTCTTTTGATAAGGAGACTCTTAGAACCAAAGTGTTGAAACCAGAACTTGGTCTCTTGTGGAGCTCGGGCCCCCAGAGGTTGGGGCAGCTAACACTTACTGATTCCTCGGAAGGAACAGACCGAAGACTCAAAACTAGACACAGACCCTTGGTCGTAGTGAGGAGGTCCCTCCACACACCCGAAAGATCTTTGAGCGCTTCCCCTCCCAAGCCAAAGTTGAGATTGGGCACCTTGGAGATCCTGAGAGCTAAGCCAAGATTGTAACACCCCAAAACTTTGAAGCAAAATTGGGCTGCTGGGAGCTAGCGCAGGCGGTAGTGCTACCGCCTGGCGCTAGTCATCTCGAAGGTTGCTAGCCGTCGAGATGGAAGGTTTAAGTGCCGACAGACGCTAGCCGTCGAGACGGAAGCTAGCGCAGGCGCTAGTGCTAGCGCCGGTGCTAGCGCGCGATACAGATCCGTGATTTGAAATCGTGGTCATCAAATCCTTATGTTCTTAGATCCGATGGCTGGGATTTAATCCGGGATTTCTTAAGCCTTGACCAGAGGATATATTCTCTTTATTCTAAAGTCTTATCTCTCTTCAAGCTTGAGAAAGAGGAAAGCCAAGGAGGAAGAAGAAGGTGTCTTCCACCATTGACGGAGCTCCGAAGCTCCGAATCGTGAGCCGTTTACAGATCCACGGAGAGCAGCCCGGTGCGGTCCTTTCCATCCGATTAGAATCTTGGATTCTCATGGTGAACAAGAAAACGACAAGGGTAACGATCTTCTACTTGGACAAGTGAAGTCCTCCTTTTTATGGCATGTTTGCATGGAAAATCCCCCACCGATTGGTGGAGAAAAGGGAGTTTTCCCGCGGGTTGATCGTTTCGATCCCCTTTGGTTATTTGCATTAGCATCCGGAATCGTAGTACGGATATAGGCATTGTGTGTGAAACCCATCCAGACAGGTTGGTCTGGATTGGTGATGGCTATAGTGATTAATTATGCCGGAGAAGACTCCGTGTTTTGCTTGCGCTATTTTCAGGTTCTGTGTACAGTAGAGGACTGCAGGGAGTCCTGGAGGTAACCTCCAGGAAATACCCAAAGTTGTGGGTGGATTCGGAGATCTGCCACTACCGCCCGGCGCTAGGGCTAGCGCCGGCGGTAGTTCCCAGGGAACTGGTTGTGGAGGTGTGAAACCTCCTTTCGTTATCTGGGCCGAGGTGAAGCTGTACCCGCATCGCGACGATTGATTCCGATGATTTGAGCACGGGCAAAGCTGAACCGAACCCGCTCCCATACCGAATTAGTGAAGAGGTAGCTCCTCGGTCCACCCTGTGATGTTGGGATTGGTCCGTTAGGCAAGTTAGTCTTGATGGTCAAAGCTCATGCGAACTCTTTGTTTAAGGAGTTGTTAGGTGTAGCTCGGAGAGTACACCGTGAGAGTGCCTTGAGAGCACGAAATGTGTGGCCGTGCGTGCCCACGTTGGTGTTGATTGCTTATACATGTGGTGTTTGAATGTACCTTGACAATCTATGCTTATACTGTATGCCTGCAGGGAAGGAGTACCACCACCCTGGCTTTAGGGGTAGGGTCGTTATAATTTTGGTCAGCTTTAGCGGACCGGTTACCTGTTTGCCACGTTTTGGTGGATTATTGTTGCGGGTGCAGGTGAGCCAAGCGGGAAATAGCGGGCGGTGGCCCTTTTGTTGTGTTGGCCCTCGAAGGCCTGCCTCTTTTCTGCTTTTCATGTATTGCCGGCCTGCGTGCCGAAGTATGTCTATGGAGTTTTGTACTTTTTGGAATGTAAGGCCTTAAGGCCGTAACTCTACACTTTATTGTTTCATTCATGTGATAGTGGACTATTCTAAAAGAAATGTTAAATCTTTATGCTTCCGCTTATGTTTAGTATACTCTGGTGTAGTTCTTTTCTGTATATCTCCTTTTAACGCCTAACTAGTGTGGTTAGTATAGCGTGGGGTCCTGGCCGGACCTACTGTTATATTATTCGTACTGGAAGGGTGTTACAAAGATGACCAAGGGAGAAGGAAGCTCAGTGTACTGAGATTGGAATCCTCTCCAAAGGTGCCCTTCAAGGTCTATATATAGTTTTTCTGGTCTGGTCTGCTAATAGCGGGATTCCGCCTTACACTTTTGCTATGTGCAGCCCAAAATGGCCTGCCAACAGCCAAACTCCGCTGTTTGGAGAGGATAACTGCAGAACACGAAGGGTTTTCATGTAAAATCACCCCTGGACCTCTGTTGGGCGAACTGCCCACAAGGGCTCCTCTTGCCTGGTCTTCCTCGCGTGAACTGCGAGTCCAGGCTCGCCCGCCTCCCTATGAGCAGCCGGCGAGAACCCGGCTCCCCCGCCTTCTGCGAGCGGCTGGCAAGAGCCTGACTCGCCCGCCTTCCTACGAGCGGCCTTTGAGAACCTGTCTCGCCCTCCTTCTTACTCCTTTCACATGCCGATCCCTTAGTATTTTAACACCTCTTGGAGAATACTAGGGTTGTACACAATCCCCGCTCTTCGTGAGGCTATCTTAGGCTCGCAAAGAAACGTACAACCCCTGGTGTTCTCCAGTCCCTTGATGACGTGGTGAGAATCTTTTGGTGGGCCCCATGCCCAAGGCTATAAATACCACTCTTTCTGCCCAGTGCATGAACTTTTTCCCCCTCTTCTCTCCCTTGCTGCTCGTCCGTATATCTATCAAGATGTCCAAAAAGGAGGAGATATTGGCTCGCCTCAAGGCCTCACAGGCGATCCAAAAGGACAAGGCTACCGAGCTCGTGTAACACCCCAAAGATCGTGGTTCAGCGAGGTAGACGGAATGGTAGTGTTGCGCTCGGGATAGGCTCAAGATTCCAGATCAGGTCAATGCGCACGACCATTGTCCTCTTCGCGCACGACCAGTGATCGTGCGCCAACGATCGTGCGTTAATTCAGAAGAAAATCGAGTTCTATCTCGGATAGTGCGCACGACCATTTCCCTCTTCGCGCACGACCACTGACCGTGCGCCTGTGCTCGTGCGCCCTGTTTATTCTGTTCCGCGATTTTGAGCGGAGAAGAAGATCGGACCGTCCAAATCTTTTGGAAATTGATCCAACGGCTAGGTTTAGTTACGGGAGACTATTAGGGCTGATGAGAGGGGGTTAAACCTCATATTCTCTAAGCCATTCTCTCTCCAAACCCTAGAGAAAGAAGGAGGAGCCAAGGAAGAAGAAGGGAGATTCCGCCATTGACGGAGCTCCAGAGCTCCAATTCGCGAGCCGTTTCCAGATTTGGAGAGTGCAGCCCGGTGCGGTCGTTTCTCTCCGTGTAGAATCTTGGATCTATGGCGAAAAAGAACGCTCCTAATGTAACGATTTCTTCTCCCGTTGTTTGGACTTGCCTTTTGTCCTCTCCTTCATTTCTCTATGCTTGCATGAGGAATCCCTTTCACCAAATGGGTGAAGTGTAGGATTTCCTCAAGTTCTTCGGAACTCCGGGTCGATTGTGTCCGTCCCCGGCATATTGCATGTAGAAAATCCGGTAGTCGTGCGGATTTAGGCATTGTGTGTGAAGCCTATTCGTGGCCGTGAGCCCGAATCGGTGATGCTTGATTTGCGACGTTGCATTTAGGTTAAGCCTAGAATGCGTGCCGGAGAATGACTCTGTGATATATGCGATAGTATTGCGGGATTTAAGCGTAGGCATCTTGTGAAGATCCTAACGGAAGCCCCATGCTTTGCGAGTGGTTGAATGCAAACCTTCACCACTAGAATTGTTGAGGAGTGGTCTTGTACCTCCTTTTTGGTTACGTATAAAGCCCTAACGATCCCTCATGCCCTCCGGCCGAAAGGCGGAGGCGGGTCTTGAGTCGTTACAAAGTAAACTTGTAAGGCTTGGGTGTTGTAACTTATGTTTTGTGTAGCACTAGCGAGTGCTAAACCCTTACGGGCCGAGGTGATGTCATACCCGCATCGTGTGTTCAATCGATGACAAGAGCACGGGAATTGGCTGAACTGAACCCGTTTCCAGGCGTGGCGGTAGGGGGATTTATCTCTTGTAAACCCGAACGACCTTGGGAGAGGTTGGGAAGGGCGTCTTGCCTAGACCGACCAAAAGCTCTTTTCTATCTAGAGTTTCCGGACTCATGATGGTTTTGGTGCTCGGGAAGAAGTACCTTTGGTGCATGCCTTGTGAGCATGGAGCGTGCGGTTGTGTGTACCCACGTTTGTGATGAATTGATGTTGTTAGCCTCATGCGGTTGTTTAGGCGGTTGTGGGAACCTTCGGGTGAACCCAACCAACATCATGTGCATACCTAGGTTCCTTTCTTTTGATGCTCAACCTAGAAGATTGATTGTGCTTGAAACCTCACCTTGTGTAGTTGCACTTTCTTTATATTAGTACTTGTGCTAGTATGGCTTGCTTGCAGGGTAGAATCTTCGCCACCCCGGGAAAGGGGTGGGGTCGTTATAATTTGGTCAGCTGTGCTGACCGTTACTTTGTTTGCCACCGCTTGGTGGAATGTCTTATGCAGGTGCAGGTGAGCCTAGCGGGAAATAGCGGGCGGTGGCCCCTTTTGCTGAGTTGGCCCTTGAAGGCCAGCCTCCTTTTTTTTGCTTTTTCATGTATGGCCGGCCTGCGTGCCGATGTATGCTAATGGAGTTTTGTGCATTGGATGAATGTAAGGCCTTAAGGCCGTAACTCTTATTCTGGATACATTCCTATGATAGTGGACAGTTCTCTTTGAATGGTTTATTTAATGCTTCCGCTTACGTTTTGTACTCTCGTTTAGTTGTTACTTTTCTGGTTATCACCTTTTAACTCCTAGCTAGTGTGGTTTGTATGGCGTGGGGTCCCGGCCGGACCTGCTGTTATACTCTTCGTACTGGCAGGGTGTTACAATTTGGTATCAGAGGGAGGTTTCGATCCGTAGTTTAGCGAATTCGGGACGAATTCCTTTTAAGGGGTGGTGTGCACGGGATGTGCATTCACCTAAAACGACAAAAACTAATAAGAATGTCCACTTAGGAATGGAAAAACATACTTGTTTGCGGAACCTGAGCGTTCCATGATTGTTGTTTTGCTATGCTTTCAGTCACTAAATTGTCTCTTACACGATTATAGGTGACTAGGAGTGGTGCGGGGCCGTCTCAACCCCGTAACACTGCTGAAAGTAGTGGGTCGTCTGAGGTGACAGCGACCACTCCTTCGGCTGAGATGATCAAGTTAGTCGCTGAAGCGGTCTTCGCGATGATCAACACTCAGTCTGGGCAGCTTGCACAGCCTACTACTCCGACTCTGGATGTGGCCCCTGTAACTGTTGCTGTAGTGGAACCTGCGGTAGAACTGAGGGTGGAACGTCGAGTTGCGCAGGTAGTAGTGGGGCGAGCGCGTGACCAGCAATTAAAGTACTTTCTGAGCCTCAACCCTCCATCCTTCGAGGGGACGGGATCCCCTGGGAGAGCTGCTGAGTGGTTGTCAGAAATAAAGAGGACTTTAATGTCAATGCTTATAAGCAAAGATATGTTGGTAACCTTAACCACCTTCCTACTTATAAGAGAAGCAAGACTTTGGTGGGAAGGAGAGTTGTTGCACAAGTTTGGTGGGAGACAACTTTCCGAAATCTCTTGGGAAAGCTTCCATGAGTCATTCCTTCTAAAGCTTCTACCCTGAGATTCCTGAACTACAAGATCAGCGTTCACACCTAGAGCAGGGAGAACACTCAGTGGATGAGTACCTGATTGAGTTCATCAGTCGGAATCGTTATGAGAGGTCTATGTGGGAAGATGAGGAAACCAAGGTCAACAAGTTCTACAATGGTCTGCGAGATGACCTAAGACTAATGCTTGTGGGTCCAAAGTTACTCGGCTTCAACGTCTTAGTGAAAACAGCTAAATATCTGGAAATGGATATGAAGAGTATGCCGTGCGCGAAAGACTTCAATGAGTTTCATGCGTCAGTCTCTCAGTCCAAGTCTGAGTTCAGAAGAAACAAGAGAAAGTTTAACTCTGTGGAAGCTAAGACTGCACGGTGTTCCTTAAATTGTTTCACTTGTGGAAAGGTGGGACACAAAGCCGCGGTGTGTCGAAGTGGTCCCCCAAAAGCAAAAAGCGGAGAAGTGGACTATGCTCGTGCGATGGGTTCAGCTCCTATGGAGAAAGGCAAAGCGGTGGAGTCTTCGATTCCCCAATATTCTCTAACCCAGCCGAGAGTCTACTCTTATGGCCAGCAAGAGGTCATTCAGAAATGCGATGTTGCCACATGTATGGATGATCATCTCCAAATATGATTTATACCCCGTGTGCGGTTAAAGATAGAAATATGTCCACTGTATCTGTTGACAACAAAATTTTATGTCTTGTATTTGTGTGCAATTAGGCCTTGTCCTAATTATCGACTATTCGACGAGAGCTCTGTTGGTGTGGGAGCATCGCTCTCCTATTTGTCTAAGGACTTCGTGTTATGAATCGAATTGTCATTTACCTTAGTCAAGGATAGATTGGAGGTAATGCTGCCTAATAGATCTCGAGTGAGCGCGAATAGGAGAAGCCGTGAAAAGGCGCGAAGATGTTCTTCACCTTGTTGAAGGATTCGGGGCCTAAGACCAGTTTTGTGTTGTCCTAGTAGTAGCGGACCAAGCTGACCGAGAGGAACCGTTATCCGATTCCGAGAATCGACGACTTACTTGACCAACAGGTTGGGTCGACGATATACTCTATGCTCGACTTAAGGTCCGGCTACTATCAGCTTAGTAGTAGGGAATGTGATATTCCAAAGGCAGCGTTCAGTACCCGCTTTGGGCACTATGAGTTCACGGTGATGCCGTTCGGTCTGTCTAATGCACCGTCGGTATTCATGGACTTAATGAATAGGACATTCCGTGAGTATTTGGATCAATTTGTGATCGTCTTCATCGACGACATTTTGGTATACTCTCAATCGGAAGAGGAGCATGTAGGGCATCTGCACGCAGTTCTGGGCACCTTGAGGAAGAGTCAGCTATATGCCAAGTTCTCCAAGTGCGAGTTTTGGCTATTGTCAGTAGCATTCCTTGGTCACATCGTTAGTGGAGATGGAATTGCGGTTGATCCGTCGAAGATAGAAGCGATCCGAGCCTGGTCCTTGTTGAAAAACGTAGCGGAAGTCCGAAGTTTCTTAGGACTTGCCGGCTATTATAGGCGCTTTGTGGAAAACTTCTCGAGGATTGCACTTCCTCTCACTAAATTGACTTGGAAAGATCATAAGTTCGTTTGGTCGCCCGAGTGCGCACGAGCTTTTGAAGAACTGAAGAGCCGTCTGACCACGGCGCCCATTCTATGCTCGCCATGTGGTACGGAAGGCTACGAAATTTATAGCGACGCCTCAGGGAGTGGTTTGGGTTGTGTCCTAGTGCAGTTCGGTAAGGTAATTGCCTACGGCTCCCGGCAGTTGAAGGTTCACGAGAGGAATTACCCGGTCCATGATTTGGAGCTAGCGGCAGTGGTATTCGCTCTTAAGCTTTGGAGGCATTATTTGTATGGCGTGAAGATCGACATCTTTACCGACCATAAGAGCCTCAAGTACTTGCTAGATCAAAGGGAGTTGAATATGCGACAGAGGAGGTGGTTGGAGTTCCTTGGGGACTGCACCTTCGACATCAAATATACTCCTGGAAAGGGAAATGTAGTTGCGGACGCGTTGAGTCGTCGGGCTCCCGCTCAAGCAAATTGGATTTTGATGCACGATGAGCGTCTAATCCGTGAGCTGGAAGAAATGGAGATCATTTGCGTTGATAGGATAGCATCCACTTCAGCATGCTTGAACTGGACGGAGGTTCAATACCACCTTGCCGACCGAGTTCGACAGGCATTGGAGCTGGATGAGAGCATGAAACGCTACAAAGCGGAAACCGTTGACGGGTTAAACGCTGATTTCTCTTTCGAAGATGGCCTTATGTGGAAGAATGGCAGATTGTGCGTCCCAAACGTTGGTACTCTACGGGAAGAATTGATGTACGAGGCTCATCATACCAAGTACACTATCCACCCGGGGAGCACGAAAATGTACATGGACATGAAGAAACTTTTCTGGTGGCCGGGTATGAAGAAGGACATTGCCCTCTACGTGGCCAAGTGCAACACCTGCGCGTTGGTGAAGGTGGGATGTCAACGTCCCGGTGGATTTTTGAAGTCCTTGCCAATTCCGGAATGGAAGTTTGACGATATTTCGATGGATTTCGTGCACGGATTGCCGAGATCGCAGCATGGAAACGACGCCATCTGGGTGATCGTGGACAGACTGACAAAAGTATCGCATTTCATTCCGAACCGAAAGGATGATTCTGTAGAAAAGCTAGCGAAGCTCTGCGTCGATAGTATTGTGCGGCTGCACGGTGTCCCTCGTAGCATCGTCAGCGATCGTGACGGGCATTTCACATCGAAAGATTGGAGGCTTATCCATGAACTGTTGGGCACTAAATTGAAATTCAGCACGGCCTTCAACCCGCAAACGGATGGACAGACCGAGAGGACCAACAGGACTATGGAGGATATGCTCCGAATGTGCGCTCTAGATTTTGGAAAGAAGTGGGAAGATCATCTCTATATGATCGAATTCGCCTACAATAATAGCTACCAAGCCAGTATAAAGATGGCTCCTTTCGAGGCCCTCTATGGTAAGAAGTGTCGTACGCCGTTGTCTTGGGCAGAAACGGGCGATACTAAGCTATTAAAGCGAAAGGATGTTGAGGAAGCAACTTCGACGATCCGAACTATTCGAGAAAGGCTATTGATTGCCCAGGATAGGCAAGCAAAATATTACAACGCCAAGCTTAGGAACCTAGAGTTCGCCGTCGGTGACCGGGTTTACTTGAAGATCAAACCGTTCAAAGGGGTATCAAGGATCCGACGCTTGAAAAAGCTCAGTCCAAGGTACTTAGGACCGTTTGAGTTTGTCGAACGTATTGGTGATGCGGCTTATCGGCTTGCACTATCTGCAGAGCTGAGCGGTCTGCACGACGTGTTTCACATTTCAGTTCTGAGGAAGGCAGTGCAAGAGCCTACTCAAACCGTTGCGGTTGTCAAAGTGTCGGTTGTTAGTGGGTTGTCGACGAAAGTCAACCCTTACGCATCGAGGATACCGAGGTAAAGCAGTTGAGGAACAAGTCCATTCGGATGGTAAAGGTCCGGTGGGATAATTGCGGCCGAGAGGAGCTAACTTGGGAGAGAGAGCAAGCGATGCTTGCGGAGTACCCCGAGCTATTTCTCTCAGGTAAATTTTCTTTAAAAACTGTAAATTCCTGCTGTTACTGTTTTCGAAATTTCGGGACGGAATTCTTTTAAGGGGGGTGGAGTTGTAACACCCCAAAGATCGTGGTTCAGCGAGGTAGGCGGAATGGTAGTGTTGCGCTCGGGATAGGCTCAAGATTCCAGATCAGGTCAATGCGCACGACCATTGTCCTCTTCGCGCACGACCAGTGATTGTGCGCCAGCGATCGTGCGTTAATTCAGAAGAAAATCGAGTTCTATCTCGGACAGTGCGCACGACCATTTCCCTCTTCGCGCACGACCACTGACCGTGCGCCTGTGCTCGTGCGCCCTATTTATTCTGTTCCACGATTTTGAGCGGAGAAGAAGATCGGACCGTCCAAATCTTTTGGAAATTGATCCAACGGCTAGGTTTAGTTACGGGAGACTATTAAGGCTGATGAGAGGGGGTTAAACCTCATATTCTCTAAGCCATTCTCTCTCCAAACCCTAGAGAAAGAAGGAGGAGCCAAGGAAGAAGAAGGGAGATTCTGCCATTGACTGAGCTCCGGAGCTCCGATTCGCGAGCCGTTTCCAGATTTGGAGAGTGCAGCCCGGTGCGGTCGTTTCTCTCCGTGTAGAATCTCGGATCTATGGCGAAAAAGAACGCTCCTAGTGTAACGATTTCTTCTCCCGTTGTTTGGACTTGTCTTTTGTCCTCTCCTTCATTTCTCTATGCTTGCATGAGGAATCCCTTTCACCAAATGGGTGAAGTGTAGGATTTCCTCAAGTTCTTCAGAACTCCGGGTCGATTGTGTCCGTCCCCGGCATATTGCATGTAGAAAATCCGGTAGTCGTGCGGATTTAGGTATTGTGTGTGAAGCCTATTCGTGGCCGTGAGCCCGAATCGGTGATGCTTGATTTGCGACGTTGCATTTAGGTTAAGCCTAGAATGCGTGCCGGAGAATGACTCTGTGATATATGCGATAGTATTGCGGGATTTAAGCGTAGGCATCTTGTGAAGATCCTAACGGAAGCCCCATGCTTTGCGAGTGGTTGAATGCAAACCTTCACCACTAGAATTGTTGAGGAGTGGTCTTGTACCTCCTTTTTGGTTACGTATAAAGCCCTAACGATCCCTCATGCCCTCCGGCCGAAAGGCGGAGGCGGGTCTTGAGTCGTTACAAAGTAAACTTTTAAGGCTTGGGTGTTGTAACTTATGTTTTGTGTAGCACTAGCGAGTGCTAAACCCTTACGGGCCGAGGTGATGTCATACCCGCATCGTGTGTTCAATCGATGACAAGAGCACGGGAATTGGCTGAACTGAACCCGTTTCCAGGCGTGGCGGTAGGGGGATTTATCTCTTGTAAACCCGAATGACCTTGGGAGAGGTTGGGAAGGGCGTCTTGCCTAGACCGACCAAAAGCTCTTTTCTATCTAGAGTTTCCGGACTCATGATGGTTTTGGTGCTCGGGAAGAAGTACCTTTGGTGCATGCCTTGTGAGCATGGAGCGTGCGGTTGTGTGTACCCACGTTTGTGATGAATTGATGTTGTTAGCCTCATGCGATTGTTTAGGCGGTTGTGGGAACCTTCGGGTGAACCCAACCAACATCATGTGCATACCTAGGTTCCTTTCTTTTGATGCTCAACCTAGAAGATTGATTGTGCTTGAAACCTCACCTTGTGTAGTTGCACTTTCTTTATATTAGTACTTGTGCTAGTATGGCTTGCTTGCAGGGTAGAATCTCCGCCACCCCGGGAAAGGGGTGGGGTCGTTATAATTTGGTCAGCTGTGCTGACCGTTACTTTGTTTGCCACCGCTTGGTGGAATGTCTTATGCAGGTGCAGGTGAGCCTAGCGGGAAATAGCGGGCGGTGGCCTTTTTTGCTGAGTTGGCCCTTGAAGGCCAGCCTCCTTTTTTTGCTTTTTCATGTATGGCCGGCCTGCGTGCCGATGTATGCTTATGGAGTTTTGTGCATTGGATGAATGTAAGGCCTTAAGGCCGTAACTCTTATTCTGGATACATTCCTATGATAGTGGACAGTTCTCTTTGAATGGTTTATTTAATGCTTTCGCTTACGTTTTGTACTCTCGTTTAGTTGTTACTTTTCTGGTTATCACCTTTTAACTCCTAGCTAGTGTGGTTTGTATGGCGTGGGGTCCCGGCCGGACCTGCTGTTATACTCTTCGTACTGGCAGGGTGTTACAGCTTGCCCCCTGGATTTCCCAGCAACCTACTCTGCCTCCGCCTCAGGTTAAGAGAGCTAAGACTATCCGACGGCCGTCCAGGGAGGAAAAGTCATCACCACTGTCTCTGTCTCCCCACCATGAGCTCGCCTCGCAGGTTCTACTGTCGAAGGTTTGATAATCCAAGTAGTGCTCAACTAATTTTGTTTCTTTGCTCGCAGAACCCTCCCGAGGAAAATTTCTCCGGTCCATCACCAACAGGGTCTCGCCTCGCAACCCCCAGGAGGACTAACCTTCCTCCCCGAATTTTAGGGCTACCGACCTGCGAGCCCCATCCTTGCGACCGGGTGAGTTATTTGCCTCACTATTTCTTGTATTTTAGGGCTATCGGCTTGGGGAAATCAATTACTCCTGCCTTCATTGAAGCCTTCAAGGGCCAGCCGAGCTCTTCTCATCAGCGAGCCCGTACCATCCTCATTTCGCCAGGTTAAATAAATTCTGTTGAAGAACTCTTTCCTCTCCTTATTGTTGATTTCTTCCTCGCAGTTGTTCCCCCGACCCCGCCTGCCAAGTCGGAGCACGGAGAGGAGGAGATATCGCCCCTGCCCTCGCCGAACCAGGTCGCGGACTTCCTGAGGGACCCTGACAATCTCGAGCAGATGAAGAGGCGGGTCACAGAGCTTTTCCAGAAGTATGGCTTCATGCTTCGAGATCTATATGATCAGAACCGGGTGGACATGACCGCTTACGAGGAGAGATTCGCCACTATGGAGGATTCGAACGCGCGAGTCCTTGCCAAGATGCACCAATTCGCTAGCGGCGAGGTCACCTTGCCAGGGGTGCAACTCGCGTGAATCAAGGATCAGATGTGCCTGATGCAGCATGAGGTCAATTCGGTTTGCAAGTACCACTACCCGAAAGTGCCCCCGCGATCTGGGGTGCGGGGCCGTGGCCGTTAGAAGTGGATTAACTATTGAACAATTGTTTTTTTTATTTTTTGCTCTCACCTACTATCCCCCCATTGGGGGTTTTGAACAATTTATTAATTTGTAATAAGGATACTCCTGCTCGCTCGTGGTCTTTCTCTTTCGCTTTGCATTACTTCTACCGTTATGCCAACTGTGCTCGCACGTAGCTTATTTTCTATTTTGATATAAGTGCCTCGCTTTAGATTCGTGAGTTGTTGCCTCGCTTTCGCGACTTTTACTTCTTTCTCTGCAGCTTGGCTCGCCTATGGCGAGTTAGAGGATTTCTCCAGGACGTAAGCCCACCTGGAGCGGATAAGGTCCAGGAAGTTGAAACGTCAATGCGCGGTCAAGCTATCCGCACCCCCTGACGCTTCAAATTCTTCCCGCCCTTTTAATTCTTATAAATAGCCATCAATTTTTACTTTCTAACCACCACATTAAATGTTTCAACCCTTTTCATTTCTTCCAGGCTCTCACAACTTCTGGCTCGCACTCGCGCTTCCTCCGGCTCGCTAATACTAGAACCATGGTCGCTGATGGTGAATCTGAGGGGCGAGCCAAGTGCGCTGGAGCCTACCACGACCATCCCTTCTTCTGCGCCTCGCTCACCGATGAGTAGTTCCTCACCACGGTGGACAGGTTCATCCCCTCAAGATTTGTAGCTCGCCGCTAGACGAGCACCACTGCCATCAACGAGCTTTCGCTTGACGAGATTGCCATCCCCATTGCTCACTTCGAGAATGGGTTACTACTCACGTTCTGGCCGGAAGTTCGCCAGGTATCTATTCAAACTTTGCACTTCTTACTCGCGAGCGCAAATAGGGTGCTAAACTTCCCTTGGTGATTTTTTCAGGTGCTCAAGTATTACGACATCTTGCCGAGCCAGCTGACTCCGAACGCGATCGTCGCGGTGGTCGCATTCGCCAGCTACTTGCGCGAAAAGAGGATATAGCTTAGCCTGCTCGTCTTCCGCAAGGTCTTCTCCTTCCGCGCCTACAAGGATGGAATGACTCACTTTGCGAACCAACATGTCACTGTGTGCGAGACAGTGAAAAAAATCCACTATTGGCATCAGAAGTTTGTCCTCGTCAAAGGAGCCTTTGGCAACATTCCCTTCTCCCCCCTCCAGCGAGATGAGGCGACATACCGCCCCTGCCTTGCTCGGCGGGGATGACGCGAAGCTCTTCCAATACCTTGCAGGGAAAAACTTCGAGGTCGCGTACCTTCATCAAAAGGTGGATTCGCTGCTCCTGGTGCCATAAGGTGAAGGTTTTACTCGCACTCGCAAACCCTCTACGCTTTCTCTTACTTTTGGTGACTAATTCCTATAGTTGTCACTTTTGCAGGAGAGCGAAAAATTCCCCTCCACCCCCCGCATGCGTGGGCCACAACCCTCACGCCCAGCTCGCTCACTATCGCAGCTGCCGAAGCATGTCGATACCAAACCGGCTCGACTTCTGGGAAGAAGCGGACTCTAGCTGCGAGCCAGGTCATCCCGGCGGCCTCGACGAAAAAGAAGACAAAGAAAGCCCCCGCCGAGCTCAGCGAAAAAAGGGTTATAGTGGATCTGTCCGAGACAGAGGCCCTACCTCCCCCGCCCGTGAGTCCGAAAACTACCAAGGGGAGCTGCGAGGTCGGGGAGGCTTCAGGCGAGCCCAAGCCGTTGAGCCATAAGAATTTTGGCCTCGACGCGAAGATCCCGGATGCAGTCGGCAAGCCGATGCTGGCGTAGCATCCTGATCACAATAGGATGTCGTACTCCTCGCTCCTCCCCTCCTCGGTTGAGAGTGACAAGGTTGGTGGCGAGGCATTCACCATCGCCTTTGGTCTGTATGGTCGCGAGGACGCCGCCAGTTTCGGCGCCCTAATGTCCAGGCAGCTCAGCTACGAGGCCATGCGAGCCCAATTCCAGGATATGGAGATCACCCACATGGTTGGACGACGGTACCTTACCTCAGAAAGGGATTCTAAAGAGCTTCAGCGCGAGCTCAAGGAGGCCTGAGACGCGAGCCTCAAGGGGAAAGAGGCCATTTCTGAAGGTCTTCTCGCCAGCCTCCACGGCGGAATGGTAAGTGGTTCAAACAAACATTCTACCTCGCTCGCCGTATTTCACTTTGTTTGACTTAACCTCTTCATTTATAGGATGCTGAAATAGCGAGCCAGCTCCTCTCGCAGAACGCCGACCTGGAGATGGAGAACACATTCCTGAAAGCACAAGTCTGCGAGCTGACTCGGGCTGTGCTCCCCCCGCCCCTCCACGAGCTGGGGCTCGCAATCAAACGTGGGACAAGGAGGAGGCTGATGAGTCCCAAATATATACACATTTATGGACTCATCTGGGCCGATTTTCTAGTCTATGCACTTCACTTTAGACATGTTTTCACTCATATTTGATACTCCTTGCTAGGTGCACTTATAGGCCCTATTTGGTGTAAATTCGTATCTTTCTTCGTTATTAGTTTTCTTGTACTGATTAAGTTCCACTTTCAGTGGCTAGACTGGTGTCGTATGCTGGAACAGGAGTTGTGCAGGTATTCCCGGTACAATTCTGTACAGGAACACTGCGCACGATCACTGGTTCTATTGCGCACGACCACTGGTCGTGCGCCGCTGATCGTGTGCACTTAACCTTATTTTTCTGAGTTCTGTTTCGAGCAGTGCGCACGACCATTTACGATAGTGCGCACGACCACCGGTCGTGCGCCACTGTTCGTGCGCACTTATCATCAATTTTATTAGTTCTGTTTCGGCTAGTGCGCACGACCACCTATGATAGTGCGCACGACCACCGATCGTGCGCCACTGGTCGTGCGAACATGTTATTTTATAATTTCTGCCTTTGCAGGTTCCGTCCAGGCAGAGCGCACGATCACCGAATTCTAGTGCGCACGACCACTGGTCGTGCGCCAATGACCGTGCGCACTGTTTAATTCCAGCGCCTATAAATAATGCTGCTCGAGAATTAGGTCGGAGATCCGCATTTTTCCGCCGTTTCTTGCGTAGTTCCGCCCAGTTTCGCCCCTCCATCGTCGCCCACCATCTAGAGGTGCTCCGGGCTTGTTCTTCACGCCAATCTTGAGCCGGAGTTTCCTCTCGGCCTCCTCCTTCATCCAAGAGCTCCAAAGGAAGACCTAGCCGCCATTGCCATCAAGCAAGAGGAAGTTTCAACCTCTATCGGATCGTGACACGAAGAAGACGGGTCCATTGGGAGGTGTGACAGCCCTTCTCTACCCCGGACGTAGTTGCGGACCGAGCTTGGACGCGGATTGACAACCCGGCGATTCCAACCGTGAATCTACAACGAGACTTCGGATTCGGTCGATTTCTTGCCTTATTCTTCTCTTATTGATGTGTATATGTTTTAGATCTCATTATTATGATGAAGTGGCACTTAAACTAGTTGTATTTCTATTTATTTCATGTCTATGTGAAATATTTGTTGTTTGAGTTGCTTGAGGTGTGCCCCATTCCATCCTCCATCCCGCCATCACGTTCGTGTGCCGCACTAGCAATTGCTAGTGGCGTGCTTGTCGAAGAGGTGCTTGCGACCCTCACTCCGCTAGCCTACTCGTCCATCCGCCTACCGAAGCGTGGCATCGCGGCCCGTATTCCATCCCGCCTAACGAAGCAGTGCGCTCAAGGCCTGCACAGTTCGATTCCGCTTGCCTACTCGTCCGTCCGCCCTTTCGACGCAGTGCGCTCAAGGCCTGCCTAGTCTCCATACCGCCAAGCGAAGCATTGCATAGAGGCATTGCATAGGAGTAGTTGATAGCTTTTATTTTATTTTCCAAAAGCCAACCCAACTCCCCCGCATTCCATCCGATTTAAGGACTTCAATCTCAAGTCCTTCCTCGAAACCTAACTCCACCTTACTGTGTTCCTCAAGAGACCGACACTCGGGGATTTCCCCCATTATTATTACTTGCGCGACCGGTGCACTTGCCGAATCATCGCATCAAGTTTTTGGCGCTGTTGCCGGGGAACACAGTCGTGTGAGTTTTCTTGAGAGGGAGAGCCGAGAGATAGTAGTTCTTCCAGTGTGTATAGCCGCTTTTTTATTTTTGTTTGCCTTTTAATTATCTTTTGTTTGTTTTTATTTTTTTTCCTCCCCTATTTTAAAGTTTTAGGCAAGTTTTATTCAAGGAGTTTTTCTAGTTGTGTAGATTTCCTTGCAAAGAATTTCAGTTTCTTTTTATCTGCTTTGAATTTTGAAAATGTCGTCATGGGGTATTTCGCCTAGCTTTAATGATAAGATGGTTTATTATATAGACCAAATGAATGAGTTGAATGCTAGGCAGTGTCGGAACATTGTTTGCTTGTTGTGTCGAGGAGAGGGTCATGAATTGAAGGTCTGTCCTAGTCTTTTCAAGCCTGACCGCCACTCCTCCACTCAGGACAACATTGTCCCTATCGCTCATTCTTTACCCATGGAGGCAATTGTGCCCTCTACCCCTGAGCTTGTCTCGTGCATGGACTCCTCACTCCCTGTTTATGGCTTCACTCCCAGTGATGATGATCACTCATCTGTTAGCCAACAAGGAGAGGAATGGGAGCTCCTAGATGCACCTGAGTATGATGAGGAAAGTATTCTTTCCATCGGGGAGGCTTTAGCAGATCTTTTTGCGGAGGAACCGAATATTTTTGTCCCTCCAGTTTCTTTGCAAGATTTTTCTACACATATTCTTTATAATCCTATCGAAGTAAAGGAGCTGGGTGATGCTTCTGACTCGGAGGGTGCTCCAAAGTGGGATGAGGATGTCATTTTCCCTGAGGGGGAGAATGAATACTTTGAACACGATGATGCACCTCGGTGGGATGAGGAGGATACTCTCTCTGATGAGGAGGTTTGCACTTCTTCATGGGACGAGGAGGTCCAAATCACCACTGAGGCTCCTGAGTTCTCAAGTCCCCCTTGCTATGATATTTACGATGATGATAGTGATCTATCCTTGGATCCTGCCGGGAGTGAGACCGGGACCACTCCCCCGATTTTTGATTATTTATGTTCTTCGTCTTCTTTATTTCTTGATCCCCTTCCTTCATTTGAGTCTGTGCAGGTTGAGTCTTCACAGGTACCCCAGGAGGATTTGATGCATATTGCCCAAGTCAATGATGAGAGCATCCTCTTATGTGAGGAGGTTGATCCCCCCTCCGTAGAGGAAGCTCCACTCATTGCCTTTTCCTCCTGCCACCTCCCTGTGGGCGACACCTTGCTAGGCAAGGATGTGTTTGGTGAGTTGAGTGAGGATATCTCCTCCTCTTCTTACTTTCTTTTCCCTCTACCCATGTTGGGCAGGTTTTATCTATATTCGGGTAGAGGCGTGATTGTTCTTTCGCCGTATCGGTACCCGTTACCGACACGTATATTAGAACAATTACCTGTTCATTTCCTTTTTCATACGCCCATTAGCTAGAACCTTTAGTTTTTGAATAAGTCGTGCTGGGAGGACAATAACCCCAATAGTTATCTTACTTTTCCTGCATTCTTATTTCTTCTAATCATGTTTAGTTAGCTGTAGTTTATTTTAGTTTGTCTTTTTCTTTTGTTTTTGCGGAGCTCACCTATGCAGGTTCTTTTTTCTGGATGGCGGATGCTGCAGCATTGTCTTGGTTTACACACGTCTTCTGGTATGCTCACTTGCTGAGCATTGGGTACCCTCTTCCCTTAGCTTCATTTTGAATTTCATGGCCATACATTCTGTTGTATTGTTTAGATTAAGTCTGGGGGAGAGCCGCTATATGTTACCCACTGCACGTGCACATCTCATTTGCATACTAGAAGTATTTTAGTTTCAGTTATTTAGTATTTTTCATCTTCACCGCACACCACTACACCCACTTTAGCGCGCACTCGCTTGTTTGTATGCTCCCGTATACTCAATTCTTGGATGTGATGTAGGAAGTGCTGTATTAGCCAAAATAATTGCAAGATGAAGTGGAATGTTGACTCTTGTAGTGCTCTAGTTGAGTACTCATGTCTTGCATAGGGGTTTGAGTAGAATTAGTTTGTATTCATGCTTCTAATTTATAATTAGTAGATTTGCGTAGATTTTAGTTTATTTTACTCAAAATGGTGAATGTGGTTGAATCTAGCGGTAGCATGGTATTGTGTGTAGGTGAACGTGAGGTTCGTGTTTCTTGAGTCGGGAGGAAGGATTACCTTTCTCGAGGGCCAAGAACTTGCCCCAAGCGACTTTCGAAGCATGGGTGCGAATGATTTGCAAGTTGAGCATGACGTAGGCCATCTTTTTGGCAAGCTTGAGCTTTGTTCTACCTGTCCTATACACTAACCATTGCTAGCCCATTTTGTGCCTACCCGATCTTTTGGTTCAGCTCCACCATACTTCACCAAGGCCTAAAAGCTAATCCTGTTATCGCAACCAAAAATTAAGCTAAAAGCATTTATGAATTGTAATTTTTCAATGCGGTGCGGTGATGCGAAACTTCAGTGTTGATGTGGAAGTTTTTAAAAATGTCTATGTGCTGAGAATTGTGCTAATTAATTTGGGGATAAAAAGAAAAGAAAAAGAAAAAGAAAAAAAAATATATATATATATATATATATATATATATTTATCCCTAGCGCTTTAATTGAAGCATATTTTGGTATTGATTGCTGTAGGCCGTGTGCACACTCGGTTTCAAAGTCAAGTCTGGGGGTGTGTTACACGTGTATTATTGGGGCTGCTATGACTTAGCACTTTTGTGTGCTCATTTGGGTTGCGATTAGCCTTCACGTTTATCTTTGCATTCCAAACCGTAACCCAAGCCTCATGTATACCTAAAGTCCTATCGATTCGTCTTGTGAGTTCACTAGCGCCGTGGAGAGAGTGTGACCGGGCGAGCATATGGTTCTCGACGTTGATGGATTTCAACGGAGAAAATTCCGAGTTCCGGTCTTGGGTAACATTCACCTGCGCGTCTAGCTTACTTTCGTACTACGCGAGACCACGAGATTCACCAACATTCCATTTTTGAGTAAAAATAAAGTCCTTTTTACGCATTTACACTTTTATAAAGTAGCTAGCATATGTAAAAACTTCTTCTAATGAACTTCTATGCACACTAGTAGGAAACTTCGCATTCTATTCCATGTTTGCAATTTTTTTGGTTAGCTATGCTTTTCCTACTCCGCCGAATTCGTTTGCTCGGGACGCGCAAACAGGTAAGTCTGGGGTTGTGATGAGTCCCAAATATATACACATTTATGGACTCATCTGGGCCGATTTTCTAGTCTATGCACTTCACTTTAGACATGTTTTCACTCATATTTGATACTCCTTGCTAGGTGCACTTATAGGCCCTATTTGGTGTAAATTCGTATCTTTCTTCGTTATTAGTTTTCTTGTGCTGATTAAGTTCCACTTTCAGTGGCTAGACTGGTGTCGTATGCTGGAACAGGAGTCGTGCAGGTATTCCCGGTACAATTCTGTACAGGAACACTGCGCACGATCACTGGTTCTATTGCGCACGACCACTGGTCGTGCGCCGCTGATCGTGTGCACTTAACCTTATTTTTCTGAGTTCTGTTTCGAGCAGTGCGCACGACCATCTACGATAGTGCGCACGACCACCGGTCGTGCGCCACTGTTCGTGCGCACTTATCATCAATTTTATTAGTTCTGTTTCGGCTAGTGCGCACGACCACCTATGATAGTGCGCACGACCACCGGTCGTGCGCCACTGGTCGTGCGAACATGTTATTTTATAATTTCTGCCTTTGCAGGTTCCGTCCAGGCAGAGCGCACGATCACCGAATTCTAGTGCGCACGACCACTGGTCGTGCGCCAATGACCGTGCGCACTGTTTAATTCCAGCGCCTATAAATAATGCTGCTCGCGAATTAGGTCGGAGATCCGCATTTTCCACCGTTTCTTGTGCAGTTCCGCCCAGTTTCGCCCCTCCATCATCGCCCACCATCTAGAGGTGCTCCGGGCTTGTTCTTCACGCCAATCTTGAGCCAGAGTTTCCTCTCGGCCTCCTCCTTCATCCAAGAGCTCCAAAGGAAGACCTAGCCGCCATTGCCATCAAGCAAGAGGAAGTTTGCAACCTCTACCGGATCGTGACACGAAGAAGACGGGTCCATTGGAGGTGTGACAACCCTTCTCTACCCCGGACGTAGTTGCGGACCGAGCTTGGACGCGGATTGACAACCCGGCGATTCCAACCGTGAATCTACAACGAGACTTCGGATTCGGTCGATTTCTTGCCTTATTCTTCTCTTATTGATGTGTATATGTTTTAGATCTCATTATTATGATGAAGTGGCACTTAAACTAGTTGTATTTCTATTTATTTCATGTCTATGTGAAATATTTGTTGTTTGAGTTGCTTGAGGTGCGCCCCATTCCATCCTCCATCCCGCCGTCACGTTCGTGTGCCGCACTAGCAATTGCTAGTGGCGTGCTTGTCGAAGAGGTGCTTGCGACCCTCACTCCGCTAGCCTACTCGTCCATCCGCCTACCAAAGCGTGGCATCGCGGCCCGTATTCCATCCCGCCTAACGAAGCAGTGCGCTCAAGGCCTGCACAGTTCGATTCCGCTTGCCTACTCGTCCGTCCGCCCTTTCGACGCAGCGCGCTCAAGGCCTGCCTAGTCTCCATCCCGCCAAGCGAAGCATTGCATAGCGGCATTGCATAGGAGTAGTTGATAGCTTTTATTTTATTTTCCAAAAGCCAACCCAACTCCCCCGCATTCCATCCGATTTAAGGACTTCAATCTCAAGTCCTTCCTCGAAACCTAACTCCACCTTACTGTGTTCCTCAAGAGACCGACACTCGGGGATTTTCCCCATTATTATTACTTGCGCGACCGGTGCACTTGCCGAATCATCGCATCAGAGGCGACCCGCAAGGACTCGATGGGCGTCACCAACCTTGTATTCGATACCCTCAAGGGGGCGAGCCTGCTTTCTCCGGATGCAATGGAGCTTAGCGCCGAGGATGTCGTCCTAGACTTATTCGCGCCAATTCCGGAGCCCGAAGGTCGCTGGAGCGAGGAGGAGCTGTCCGACGATCTTCCTTGATCTGTTTTTTTATTTTCTAATGTATACCCCATTTTGGGCTAGCGAGATCGCCGCTGTTTGTAATGAACCATTTCCAGAAATGCAAAGAATTTTTTATTGCTCTTTAATTTGTCATGCTCGCGCCAATACATTTTTCCATACTCGCGCTTTTTTCCATTCTTGCGCTCGCACTTTTTTCCTTTGCAATGAATGTGGCTCACTGTTTTATTGAACTTCCTTCATTTTGTCTCGCTACAACACACCCGCACACAGCCAATAAGGCGTTCGCGTAATTTCCCTCGCGTAGCTGCTTGTTATATATACTTTCTGCTTGCCTTCTCGCTAGGCAAAATGCGGTTCGCTCCACGCCTCTTGCTCGCCCACCATGGGTCTCCGCGAGCAGGGCCAGCATTACCCTACCTTGCTCTCCATGACCTCTATGTGCGACCAGATGTTACTCATTGACTACCCCTCGACGGCCCCCCGACTCGCTTATGTAGCTGATGTTTAGAGACTCCCCTACCGCCCGCGAGCCAGGATCCGACCTGATGAGCTTTGTTGCCACCGTATTCAGCTATCTCATTATAACCATTGGACTTAGAGTTATTTTTCATCCAATTTTGCTCCTTGTCTTCGCACGAGCGAGCCCCGGGGTTTGCCCAGTCTAGGCCTCACGTTGAGAGATTTTGCGAGCCGGGGCTATCGACATAAACCGTCCCCTTGCCAGCCTCTCCGCGATATCGACCTGACCCACCAGCTAGTGAGAGCCCGACAGCGGAATCATCCGGGGCATTTACGGATAAAACATTTGCTACCTTGCCATCCTCTCCACGAGATCAACCTAACCCACCGGCTAGTGAGAGCCCGGCAACGGAATCATCCGGGGCATTTCAGCATAAAACATTTGCTACCTTGCCAGCCTCTCCGCGAGATCAACCTGACCCACCAGCTAGTGAGAGCCCGGCAGCGGAATCATCTGGGGCATTTCAGCATAAAACATTTGCTACCTTGCCAGCCTCTCCGCAAGATCAACTTGACCCACCGACTAGTGAGAGCCCGACAACAGGATCGTCCGGAGCATTTCAGCATAAAACATTTGCTACCATGGCAGCCTCTCCGCGAGATCAACCTGTCCCACCAGCTAGTGAGAGCCCGACAGCGGTATCGTCCGAGTCATTTCAACATAAAACATTTCGAGGACCCATGCTTAGAAGAAACACTGAAACCAACATATGATGAGTCAAGTATGTAACAAATCAATAAGAAGTTTAAGGGTAAAACTGTTTTAGGTCATCCCCGCTTCAGGCCAGGCCGAGGGGTACCCCTTACACATCTCAGATGTGGTATTCTCCTGACCTGAGCACCTCATGTATAATGTAAGGACCTTCCCAGTTGGGGTTGAGCTTCCCTACCGAAGCGCCCCTTTTGGCAGCATCGACCTTTTTTAAGACCAGGTCTCCCTTTTCGAATTGCTTCACCCGAATGTGTTTGTCGAAGTACCGAGACATCCGCCGCTTGACTTTCTCCTTCCAGACGGTGGCTAGGTTCCGAAGCTCTTCCACCAAGTCTAAGGATAGCCTTTGCTCTATCTCATTCTCCACTAGCCATTCTTCATCCCTTCACCCACGGCGACCGCCCTGGGTGATTTCAACTCAAACTCTATTGGAAGGATGACCTCGGACCCGTGGGAGAGATTGAACAGAGTTTCCCCCATGGCCGTGTTTGGAGTGGTCCTCAAGGACCAGAGGACCGAGGGTAATTTCTCTGCCCAGTTGCCCCTGAGGTTCTCGACCTTCTTCTTCAGCAAGTTCACAATTGTTTTATTTGCCGCCTCCACTTGGCCATTGCTCCTCGGGTGGTGGACCGATGCGAACTGAAGATCTATGCTGAGCTGGGTGCATAAGCTGACGAACTCATCGCTAGCAAACTGCGGCACATTGTCTGTAACTATGGCTAGTGGGAGCTCGTGCCTGCAAATTATTTCACCCCATATAAAATTTCTAACTACCTGGGATGTTACCTTGGCCAGCGCCTTTACCTTCAGCCACTTGGAGAAAAAATCAATCATCACTAGCAAGAACCTTCTTTGACAACTTCCTTGGGGGAAGGACCGACCAGGTCCAACCCCTATATTGCAAAGGGCCAGGGGGCTGTGATGGTTCGGAGCCTTTGGGCTGGCAGGAGATGGAGGGGGGCAAATAGCTGACACTTTCTATGCCAGCTTGTCAGCCTTTACAATTTCTGTGCCAGCTTGTGTTTTTCTTGTCTGCTTGAGGGATGGTTTGCTCGGGAGGCGCAAACTGCAGAGACTCATCTGGGCCTGTTTTCTTACTCATACACTACACATTCAGCATTAAAAGGCTCATATTTGCTTTAGTTATCACTTTACACATAGTGCATTCTTTTCGCCTATCGGGGTGTGCAATTGCACATTCTGTGCTGGGGGGTATGCCTCTGCGGGTTCCCCATGCCTGTCTTGCTATTATTTTGGGTGTTAGGCCTGTGGTTGGAGCTATTTTATGTGGATTACTGCCGTGGTTTTGATTGTGTGCAGGTGGATTATATGAAGTATCTAGTTGCCTACCTAAATCACCTAGAGGGGGGGGGGGGGGGGGTGAATAGGTGATAACTGCGTCTTTTGCGGAATAAAAGCTTGATAAAATGATAACATAGAAAGCAAACACAATCACAGATGACACAAGGAAATTTATAGTGGTTCCCCGTTCTTGGGTACTCTACTTTCCAGCCTCACCAATCTAGCACCACAACTAGCCTTGGCTACTTCTCAAAAACTCAGATCAAGAACGATCCTACAATCTTGGAGTCAAAACTCCTACAACTCGGAGACAAATCACCTACAAACTCGGAGGCACGACTCCTACAAACTTGGAGGCAAACTCCTACAACTCGGAGAAACCTCTCCTACAAGAAATGGAAATTGATTACCATAAAACCTGTACAGATCATCACTTCTGAGATCTTCTTCCTCCTTGAGTCTTGGAAAACCTTTGCTAGAAGATTAGGAAGAAACGGATTGAAATCTCAGATTTGATCTCTAGGATTCGACACGATCTAATAGATTGCTGTAGATGATAAGAGCGCTGATCTATCGAATCTTTTCTTTAGAAGGAATCGATTGATTGAAAGAGAGAGGTCGATCCTTCAACAATGGCCGGAGGCAGCGGCTTCTTCACGATGATCCGATCGATTAGAATATTGGGAAATGAGAAATTAGGTTAACTTGTGTTAAGATTAGATCGGAAAGGGGACATATATAGCAATCCAACTTAACGACACAAAAGAGACGTGAATTAAGGTTAAATTAACCTTAAACACCCTCACACGTGCCGGCAAGACCATTAGAAGAAAATAGAATCCCGTCAGGAATCAGATTTCAAAGCAGCATAAGAAGAAAATAGATTTCTCGAGACAACATGGATTTCTCGAGAAATGGATTTGACTTTTTGAGAAATGCACTTGACTTCTCGAGAAAAGATTGCAACACAAACGAGACAAGGCTGAAAAAAGCTTTCAGGAGAACTTGAAGAATATTTCTCGAGAACAAAAAGACTTCTCGAGAAAACAAATGACATCTCGGAAAACCGCTGAGAAAAGCTTCTAAGAGAAAATAGGAATGATTTCGCGAGAACGATTAAGACTTCTCGAGAAATGAAATCAACTTCTTGAAAGATAAAAGACTTCTCGAGAAATTCCTTAGAAACAAAAGAATAGAAAATAGAGAGGGATTTCTCGAAAACTAGAGAAGTCTTCTCGAGAAATGAATTAAATTTCTCGAGAAATACCCTTAGAATAATTTTGAACTATTCTCCTTTCTTCTCTTGGACACCAACAACTCTTCCATCTTCCAAGCTTCAAGTACCTTGAAAATAAAGTGTATCTCAATAGAGAGATCACACATGAGTCAACACCATGTTCCACACAATGAGGGATTACATTGTATGAAACTGTGCTTAATGACCCATTGTGATCTGACATTGGTCTACACTTTGCAATAACAACCTGCAAGATCACAACTAAAAGACAATATCAAATACACTAGCAATTCACCTTGGTTCAAGGGTGACTTCTCACAAATCTAGGCTATTGTTGATTCAATACCCAACAATCTCCCCCTATTTGTAGAAGTCAGAACCCTATGCACTAAGATGAATTGCAACATGATAAAAGATACAAACTACTCATCACAGAAGAAAAAGAATAAAGAAACAACATAGATCAACAAAATAAAAAATTGTATATATATAAAAAGATTGTCTTAAGTGGATTAAAATTCACACAATCTCAATTATAAGATTTTGACAAATCTAAGACAATATCCTTCATTGACTCCTTTTCTTCTTTTCTTGTCTTTTGAAGTAGGCATAAGGCTTAGGATGATAATTTGGAGGAGGCGGAGGACCCTGAGGATTGTCATAGCCATGAGTTCTGTAATGAATCCTTCTCTTAGTCTTACTCATCTCATACTTCTTCCATTCCTCCTGACTATAATAGTCCTGAACCTTCATGCTTCCATCATTAACTACCTTGAGAGTGTCAAGAATGATAATCCTTGAATCTGGACTCCAGACTTCAGCAATTTCTTCAGCATCACCCTTACCTGATCCTTCAGAACTCCTTACAGGAACAGATCTGCTAGCAGAAGGACCTTCACCATACTTCCTCTTCCTTGAGCCTGGCACCTTGGACTGAATTTCTGGTTGCTCTGTAGGCCAAGCGTGGGAATAGTCAGCAGGAGGTTCATATGCAGGTTGCCCTTCAGGTCTAGGAGAAAACTGAGGTTGTATAGCAAAATCTGGAATAATCTCATTGTGTATCCACACAGCAGTCTTTGTAGTGTGAGCATTGATATCTGCAATTTGCTTCTGAACACCAATATTCAATTGCTCAAACTGATCAGCGTAATTTCTTTGGAGCTGAGAAACCTGATAATCCAAAAGCTCTGCCATTTTATCCTCCCCCTTTCTGACTTCTACAGATAGGGTTTGGATGACAGATTCCTTGATCTGACCAACTTCATCAATAATTGTAAATGTATTTTTCTCTGCTTGACCTTCAATAGATTCTTGAATTTTCCTTACCTTTAAAGTTTCATCATAAACTTTACCCATGCTCTGAACAGAATGATTAATAGCTTTACCACCCCGAGTGATAAGCTTCTTAAGACTGCCCGTGTTAGCTTGAACTTCAGCTAATCCTCTGTTCATCTCCTTTTCAACATCAGAAATCCTTGCATGCACATCTTGAATGGAGCATTATCTCAATCTGTCCAAGAATTGATTCTGCATCATGCATAGGAGGTGAAGGAAGTAGAATACTGGTCCTCCAGTCAGGAATTTCTTCAAGAATAACATAACTTTCTTTCCTTTGGGCAGAGGATTGTACCACATCCTCTCCCTCACTGGCATGCTCAGATAGAGCAGCCTGGCCTTCATCCAAAATTGACTCCTTCTCCCCCTCAATATCTGCTGGGGGAGGAGAGTGCCCTTGCACTGAGTCTGCTCCACCATCATCAGCAAACTCTAGGTCAGCCCCTGACCCTGCCTGATGATCACTTGGACTGAGCTCTGCATGAAGATCTCTTTCAATGTCTGCTAGAGTTTCTTCTACAATCTCTGCTACTATTTCTGTAAGCAAAATTTCAGAATTAATAACTGGAGGAGGTGAAATAGGAATATTATCACCTATGGTGAAGGGGATGGCATCTTCAGGAAGAATTTCATGATCTGATGGAGATGGAAGTGTACTCTGAGTTGGAACTGGTTCTTGTTGTGTAATTGTCTGTTGAGGTGGAATTTGCTGTTGAAGTTGATTTGGTTCTTGTTGAAGTGGTTCTTGCTAAAGTGGTTCTTGATGAAGTTGTTCTTGATGAAGTGGTTCTTGATGAAGTGGGGGGGGGGGGGGGGGGGGGGGGGGAGGGGAGCTGGAGTGATATTCTGGTTTTCATCAACATTGAAGGATCATGCTTCCCCTTGGAGGAAGCACCATCATCCTTTGGCTTAGTGATTCTGATGTCCCACCTTTGGATCATGGTGACATCTATCTTCTTCAAGTGGTGGAGAACTGCTCCCTTGGACATGTCAAAGACTTCAGGATTGAGCTGATTCAGATATATAGAAAGAATTCTTGCAAAGTTAGGAGCAAGACGACTTTCTTTAATCTTTTCAAACAGGAGTGATGCCCAATCACACTTCTTTCCACAGATAATAGCAGTCATTAAGCAGGAAACATCCGCAGAGACATAACCCAAACTACCTGTATTACAAAGTAGTACCTTTGAGATAATATCTACCAACAGCTTTCCTACATCATTCATTTTCTGTCTACGAACTGATGTAACAGCTTTATCCAAACCACAGAAAATTACTACTCTTGCCCAGTCAGCATCTTCAAGAGTGTCCTCAGATTCTACTACTGGCAATCTCAGATATTTGGATAGAGACGTAGGACTGATCTTGATTTTGAAATTACTCACTTTAGATTTCATCAGTTTCCTATCTCTGTGAACTTTGATGTTGATGAAGAAATCCTCTACATCCTTGAATAAGATCCTGCTTGGTTGCTCCAGAACAAATGTTAGACCGGCTACATCGAGAAGATAGAAGAGATTCTGAAATTTGTCTAAGATTGAGCTTAGCCCTGCACGCACCAGCTCACTGCCTACCCCGATCTTAGGCTTTGAAGGAGGCGCCATGGATCGTGAAGAAATGACGAATGGCCGAGGGAGAAATCGAGCCGACGAAGAAGGATAGGATTTGACGAGAAAGGTCGTGAGAAATCCAGAAGATCGGAAATGTCGCGGGAGGTCTAGGGTTTCTCGGAGAGAGAGTTTGCGTGAATTTTAATCCTTTAGACTAATCGTATTTATATATAAACCTTGATTTGACGTAAATAAAATAAAAGAAATAAATTTCTGTGCGTACTTGACCTTTCGACTTCCTGGGAATAAATGTGTTTTCGAAAAATAAACCTTATTTCTCGAGAGGCCGAATTGATTTCTCGAGACATCATAATCTGTTTCTCGAGATGTATTGTATTTCTCGAGAAATTGCAGTGCCATCACTTTAGAAATCTTGATCCTGAGAAAATTTGTATTTCTCGAGAAGTAATTGTCATTTCTCGAGAGAACTTGTATTTCTCGAGAAGTTTAAAGTATTTCTCGAGAACTTTGATGAAAAATTTCTTTAAGATCATTACTCGAGGGATTTGCCCATTTCTCGAGATACTAAAGGTCATTTCTCGAGAAATATGATCATCTCTCGAGAAATCATATATATGACTTGAACTTTTTCTTGAAATTTCCAGGTCATTGCTTCCTTGATAGATTTAAGAGCTGAAGATCTTCCTTGCATCATTTATAACTTGACTAGGACTCCATGTTGAGCATTCCAAGTTCTATCTTGAAGAAAGAGAACTTGGTCTCATCCAGCGGCTTCGTGAAAATATCTGCAACTTGCTTATCCGTAGGAACATAACTTAGATTGATGTCCCCATTCTCCATATGATCCAAGATGAAATGATATCTCAATTCAATATGCTTTATCTGGCTGTGCGAGACTGGATTATTTGCAATTGCTATAGCACTGGAGGAATCACAAAACATTGGGATGTATTTGAACTTCAAGTTATAATCTTCAAGCTGATTCTTTATCCAAAGAAGTTGTGCACAACAACTGCCTACAGAAATATATTCTGACTCGGCAGTTGATATTGCAACACAATTCAGCTTCTTGCTGCTCCAAGAAATAAGCCTCCTTCCTAGGAATTGACAAGTCCCATAAGTGCTTTTTCTATTGTCTTTGCTACCTGCAAAGTCTGCTTCTGAAAAACCAATTAGTTCGCTATCGTTACTTCTTGGGTACCATAAGCCAAGCTTTGGTGTACCCTTAAGGTATCTCAAAATACTCTTTGCAGCGATATAGTGAGATTCCTTAGAGTTCACCTGATATCTAGCACATACACATATAGAAAACATTATGTCAGGCCTACTAGCAGTAAGGTAGAGCAGAGAGCCAATTATGCTTCTGTACTTGGTTTCATCGAAAGGTTTTTCTTTCTCATCCTTGTCCAGAGACATAGCTGAGCTCATTGGAGTCCTCATAGAGGATGCACTCTCCATTCCAAATTTCTTTACCAACTCCTTAGTGAATTTCGTCTGAGAGATGAAAATTCCATCTTCAGATTGCTTCACTTGAAGTCCTAAGAAATATTTCAGCTCACCCATACTGCTCATTTCAAACTTCCCTTGCATAAGTTTGAAAAACCTTTTGCAAAGGTTGTCGTCCGTAGAGCCAAAAATAATATCATCGACATAGATTTGCACTAACAAAATCTTTCCTTTAACTTCCCCAAGAAATAACGTCTTATCTATCTTTCCTCTTGTGAATTTGTTCTCAAGAAGAAAGTTAGACAGCGTCTCATACCAAGCTCGAGGAGCTTGTTTTAAACCATATAAAGCTTTTTGTAACAAATTAACATATTCAGGATGTTCAGGTTTGACAAAACCTGGGGGTTGTTCCACGTATACTTCTTCTTTTATATTATCGTTGAGAAATGCTGACTTAACGTCCATTTGGTATACGGTGAATCCCTTGAATGCATCATAAGCTAGGAACAGCCTGATTGCTTCGAGCCTTGCTACAGGAGCATAAGTCTGATCGAAGTCGATCCCTTCTTCTTGTCTGTATCCTTTTGCTATAAGTCTGGCTTTGTTCTTGATTATTGTTCCGTCTTCATCCTATTTATTTCTATGCACCCACTTTGTTCCAATGATATTCTTATCCTTAGGTTTTGGAACAAGTGTCCACACTTTGCATCGCTTGAATTGATTCAATTCTTCTTCCATTGCAAGTATCCAATGGGTGTCTTCATTTGCTTCTTGGAACTTCTTTGGTTCTACCTGTGAAAGAAAACTCAAATGCATATTTTCGTTAGTAGTACCTCTTCTTGTTCTTATACCAACTTGAGGATTTCCTATGATCTGATCAACTGGATGATCCGTCATATGTCTAAACTCAAGATTCCTTGCATCTATTTGGACACCAGGAACATCTTCTGCTATTGGAATGTCTTCTTCCACTTGAATTGGCCCTTCATCTTGGTGATCTTCCTCTTTAGTTGAGATTGGGGGAGAGATCTTGACGAAGGTTTGAGTATTTTCTTTAACTGACTCATCCAAGCTTGAGTCTTACAACTTTGAACCTGCATCTTCAACAGAAGCAGTAGAAGAGCTGCTATGTAGCATGCTCATCTCATCAAATACAACGTTAATAGATTCTTCTACAATAAGAGTTTTCTTATTAAAAACTCTTTAAGCTTAGCTATGGCTACTATAGCCTACGAAAATACCTTCAAAGCTCTTTTCACTAAACTTGATTTTGTAATGCTTCCCATTGTTAAGAATAAAGCATTTACTGCCAAAGATTCTAAAATAGGAGATGGTGGGTCTCTTGCCTTTTAGTAGTTCATAGGGAGTCTTTTCATGGTTTTTATTTATGAATGCTTTGTTTTGCACGTGGCATGCAGTGTTAACGGCTTCAGCCCAGAAGTATTCTGGAAGTGAAGAGTCGCTCAACATTGTTCTGCAAGCCTCAATGAGTGTTCTGTTCCTTCTCTCAGCTACCCCATTTTGTTGTGGAGTTCGAGGTGAGGAAAACTCATGAAGGATACCAAGGCTTTCACAGAAGTCTGTCATGGCTCCAGATTCAAATTCTGTTCCATGGCCATTTCTGATTTTGACCACTGAACAATCTAATTCGTTCTGGATTTTCTTGACAAACTTAGTGAAAATATCAAAGGTATCTGACTCGTGTTTTAGAAAGAATACCCATGCAAAACATGAGTAATTATCTACAATAACCAATGTGTAAGACTTGCCTCCTAAACTTCTAATTTGCAAAGGACCAAACAAATCCATATGTAATAGGCGCAAACATCTGGTTGAATCTTTGCTAATAATGCTTTTAAAGTTAGCTCTTGTTTGCTTGCCTTTTACACATGCATGACAAGGTCTATCTTTAATGCACTTACCATTTGGTGCATCGTGCACTAAGTTTTGAGAAAATAATTTATTTATCATTTTGAAATTAATATGTGCTAATCTCTTGTGCCATTGGTCAACAAGAGATGCACCATCTTTTGCTAAAAAACACGCTAGTGTAGAAGAGGATAAACAAAGAAAATTCAAACAGAAAATATTTCTACGAGTGCCTGATAAAATCGTTTCAGAATTTTCTGCCGACTTTATCAAACACTTATCTTTACAAAAATCAACTTGTGTATCCTTTATCACATAGTTGACTTATGCTTATCAGATTATGTTCTAATCCTTCCACATAAGCTACATCTGAAAGGGATACATTACCATTAATGATCATACCGTAGCCTTTTGTTATTCCTCTGTCGGATCCGCCAAAAATAACTTTTGGACCGCTCTCAACTGGAATATAGTTATGTAAAAAGCTTCTTATCCCGGTCATGTGCCGTGAACAACCGCTGTCCAAATACCAGATAGGATTTTTGTTGGCCTTTGGACATACCTACAAAAACAGATTACTTTGCCTTAGGAGCCCAAACAAATTTGGGTCCTTGGTCCCTTGTTAGTTGAGCCCCACAAAAAATGTTAACATTGCGAGTGGTCCTTCTTGCAATGTTTACTTGTGGTCTCTTGAAATAAGTAGAATTGAACCAACAATCTACGACAAAGTGACCAATCTTGTCGCAACACCAACAATCAAATTTGTTGTATCTCCTCTTTGTATCCTCCTGCTTTACTTTTTGAATGTTAGTTTTGGCAGGAGTATTACTTCTTGATGAGGGTTTCTCATGCATGCATCATACACATGGTATAACTGACTCCTTAGGCTTAGGAACAACAGTCTTCATTGTTGGTGCCTTCTTTGCACTAGGTCCATGAACAAATGGACCATAACTTCTCATATTAATTTCCTCATAGGGTGCTTTGAAAGTACTTGCACCAAAGTTTCGGGGACGAGTCCACCCCTTGTAGTCATTGACAGGCCCAGACACAATTGGTCTAGTTAAATGACCATAGGAGCTTTCTAGATAATAGACATTAGTCGGAAAGAGGACTTTCTTAAAAGTAGTCTGATCCAAATGGGCTTTCCCTTTCTCTTCGACGGTGACTTTCCCAGCACTCTTATTTTTCTTCTTGGCTAGTATGCTTTTAAAAGATTTACTAGATTCAGCCACATGACCTAATCCACTTCCACTTGCTTTAGCGGAGAATCTATCAATGATTGGAAGATTAGTTTTAGGTTTAGAAAAACGTTCAACTAGCCTCTTCTCACTGGCTAGCTGTTCTTCCAGCTCTTTGATACTTTCCTCTCTCAGGGCAAGGAGCTCATCTGAGCTTTTGATTTTCTCTGTTAGATTTTGGATTTCCTCTTTGAGAGATGTAAGTTGTGCAACTTCTTCTCTCAGATTAGATTCCACTTCCTTGAAAGACAAAATCTCCTTGTCCTGGATTTTGACAACCTTTCGGCATTTGTCAAAGGCTTTAAACAATTCAGAATATTGAGTCGAGTTATGAATCTTCATCTGAGATATAGTTCTCTTGGTCAGCTGAGGCATACTCAGATTTAGACAAAATAGTGTGAGCATTTACCTTCCCTTTGTATGGAGGTTCTTCTTCGTCGTCAGTCATAGCCATCAGCCCGAAGTAGGCTTCTTCTTCATCACTTGACTTCTCTGAGTCACTGTCGCTGAGTGTTTTGGACTTTTTGGCGACGAAGCTTCTTTCATTTTTCTTTTTCCCGTGGGTGGATTTCTTTTCTTCTCTCTTTCCACCTTCTTTCTTTTTGTAATGGCATTCATCGATCATATGCCCTGGCTTATTACAACAATAACAAATAATGTCAGAAGAAATGTGTTTGTTCGGTTTAGACTTATACCTGTCATGGTTGCCTGAGCCCTTCTTGTGATGATCTCAATCACAACGAGAATGTCTATAGTCAGAAGATGAATGTTTGTTCTTCATAAGCCTTCTCTTGTTTAGCAGCTTCTTGAACTGACGGGAGATTAGAGAAAATTCCCCATCTGACATTTCTGAGCAGGAGGAGCCTGCTTCTGATTCTTTTTCTTCATCAGATTCTTGTGCCCTAATTGGAGACGTAGTTCTGCTTTTCCTGGAGCTTTCTGCCTTCAGAGCCAAGGTCCTTTCCTTGCTAGAAGTACGGTTCCCATCTTCTTCTATTTTGCGGATATTCATCTGCAGCTCATGGGATAATAGCTTCCCAAACAGATTCTGTGGATCAATATTTATCAGCTTTCCAAACTCCCTAATGGCAACGATCTTGCTATCCCATTCTTTCGTCAAAGATCGCCGGAACTTGTCATTGAGTTCACCGTTTGTGAATTCCCGGCCATAGTTTCTTAGGCCGTTTACAATTTTGAAGAATCTTTCATAAGCATCGGCGATGCACTCCTTCTTACTCTGCTTGAAGGCCTCATACTCTTGGTTGAGTAGTGATCTTCTATCATCCCTTACCTCTTCGGTACCTTCCATGAGAACAATTAAGGATGTCCGCATCTCTTTGGCCGATCTGCAGTGAATCAAATTTTGTAACATTGAGTCATCCACTGCACTAGCAATAATGTTCTTCGCCTTTTTGTACAAGGCTACTATAGCGATCTCATCCTTAGTTAGGTCCATCATTTTCTTTGGCACCTGAACAGTAGGGTCAATTGTAGAAGCAGACATAGGCAAATGAGGGCCTTTTTCTACAACTTGAAATATTCTCAGATCAGCGGCTTCCATGTAAAATCTGACTCTTTCTTTCCACATGGGAAAATTTGCCTTTGTGCAGATTGACAGCTTTAACGAGGAAGATTCCTTGCTTCTTTCCATGATTTGCTAACAACTAGAATGGATAGATCATGTTCAAGGTGTTAACCTAGAAATGAACAGCGACCCTCTGATACCAATTGAAGTATCTAGTTGCCTACCTAAATCACCTAGAGGGGGGTGAATAGGTGATAACTGCGTCTTTTGCGGAATAAAAGCTTGATAAAATGATAACAAAGAAAGCAAACCACAATCACCGACAATACAAGGAAATTTATAGTGGTTCCCCGTGTTGGATCTGTAGGCGCCCTTAGAGGGGGGGGGGGGGGGTGAATAAGGGTTTTAAAATTTCAGAGATTATGAGAGAAAATAATTCTCAGACACTACCTCCAGCGGTAGTGTTAACGCTCGGCGTTAGCAACAGTGAGAATACTTTTACGTTTGAACAATGAAAATCACAGAGTACGACTCAGAGATGAAACAATAAACATATTTTCATTAATCATTAACTGGAAGTAAATGCGATTAATAAACTTTTCCCAATAACGCTTGGAAAGAGGCGACCAATGAAAACTCTTTTGGTTTTCTATAACGACCCTTCTCCCAAGGACTGGTTGGCTTTAGCCTATCTCTCCCTAGACAAGGCCTCAAGCCGCTCTAGCCCTTCCCTCACCGGAAAGGCCTCAAGCACTCCCTAGATCTACACCCTAGACCTAGTTGCCGTGTGGCGAATTCCCCCTAGTCCCCAAAAGGCCCTAGTCGCCGTGTGGCAAGTTCCTCTACCGAACAAAAGATATAAATGTTACAAATTGAAATTAAAACAAAACTCAAATTAAAAACTCCCTCAAAAGTAGAACTTAGTGTCGATGTAGATGTGATCGGATCGATCTCCAAGTTCTTTGCTTTCTCGAACGTTGACGAAGTTGTCTTGGCTGCTTTTGAAGGCTCTCACGAGAGCTCTGAAATAAGGATTCAATAACTTATATAACAACAAGCCAAAACGGAGGCGGCACCGCTTTTTAAATAGATTCGACAGCTACCGCCTGCGCTAGTACTACCGCCCCGCGATAGTGACACGACACACACACGGATCGTGGCAGTTAAGGCAACTTCTGAGCGCAAAATGGCTGTGACAGCCTAGCGCGCCGCGGTAACACTATCGCCTCGCGATAGTGCTATTTCCTTCCTTCAGCCAATATCTCTTTCCAAATTTGCCCCTCAATCAATAGCAGACGGGATGTTTCCAAAAGCTACCGTCAGGCATTAGACCTAGCGCGCCGCGATAGTACTTGCCAAACATAGCAACCCATCGACATTCCTTTTTCTCCACCTTCCTTTTTGTCAATAGTTTCCATATATGCTAACGCCAGCGTCAGTGCTAATGCTCCGCGGTAGGTCATTTCGTCGGGCGCATCTTCGTCGAGCTGTCCACAGCTTTCGTCGACCTCAATCTGGTTCGACGAATGGAATCTTATTTTCGTCGATCTCAATCTAGTTCGTCGAATGGAAACTTATTTTCGTCGATCTCAATCTGGTCATCGAACGACATCATTTTCTTTGAACACCATTTCGTCTTTCGGACGCTAGTGCCAACGTTAGTTCTAACGCTCCGTGGTAGAGCTGCAGTTCGTCGATCGGGCCTCAGCTTTCATCGATCGCGAATGGAGCACCGAGTTCGTCGAACCCAGTTTGTCGAACGGACACTAGCGCGAGCGGTAAGGTTAGCGCGGCGCGGTAGCAATAAAAACACAGCACCATGGAGATTTGAAAGCACATAATCTTGCATACTATAAACACAAAACAAGTATGATCAAATACAATAGGATTTGTTATTGTCAAACCAAGAGATGCGGAAAGCATGTTCCAACAAACTCCCCCTTTTGATAATAACAAATCCCCTTAGAAAGAAATGATACAATTGATAGGAATTTGTGTTTATAATAGAGATAAGCATGAAATGTAAGACATGTGCATATGCTCCCCCTAAATGAATGCTCCCCCTAAGTGAATGCTCCCCCTACAACAAAACTTCCTATGAACTTAACTCCCCAAACATATTAATTTCTTTCAAATTTATTCTCCCCCTTCTGGTATTATCAAAAGAGGGCGGAGAGGAAGGCTAACAAAAATGTGCAATAACAGTAGAGAGGGAATGAGCATGATAAAGAATTAAACACTTAGGAAAAATACAATAGATAGGAGTGAAAAGAGAATGTGAATAAATTGTCATAAAGGAACCACGTGTTGGGAAAAACATATTCATGATCGAGCATACAAATAGTAAAGAGGTTGAAAGCATGACGAAATATTTGTTTTAAGTGAACATCTATATATGAATTGAGAAGCATATTAGATAATTAAGAATTTTGGATATAACAAAATAGATGTTGTAGCATGTTAAGTACACAAAATAATTTCAGTTTTAACATAGCCATACACTAGATTTGGAAGGTATGCAATACAGAGTTCTCATGGCGTAGCGGAAAAAATATGTAAGCATGATATAAGTTTTGAAGACAAGATAGAAGAATACAATGTTCAAAATTTAGAAATAAAGTACACTTATACATTGTAATGATCATGCAAAGCTATCTAGTGCATTTACTTAAGAGTTTAGAGAATACATGTAGATATGCAATAGACTCCAATTCTCATTAGTAGAAGGCTTACAAGTGATAATGATGTGTACAAATAGTGTTTTTGGAAAAAGTATACATATGAGTTAATCAACACACATGACATGTATAATGGAATAAACACAATATTATTGAACAAGCGTTTTTAGAGATACCTCTTCCCACAAGGTTATATAAATATTTCAATGCACATAGTAAAATTGTACAACTACCAAGGTGCTCTGCACACACAATGCTTATTAAGACTTATCAGGGTGCAAAATAGTGCTTGGGGAATCACAATTATTATTTTGAATTTTATTTATTTGTGATTCGGTGTACAAGAAGAAGTATGTAAAAGGGAAAATGTTTGCGACAAGGCACTTTACAATTCTCTCCAAGGTGCTCAACCTCACAATGCTCATTAAGACTTATCAGGAGGGTGAGTAGTGCTTGGTGGAGTTATCTTTGTCAATTTATTCATTTAAATTTTTGCTTAACGACAAAGGTCTCCGAATTCACTTGTATGTGCAAACAAAAGATTTTTGAAAAGACACACTTCTTCAAAGATAGGTGCATGAAAAAGATTTTAACATGTGGTGAAGGTAAAACTAAGCGTGCTAACAATAATATGAAGTTGTTACACTACACAATCATGTAAGAGAAGATTAAATTCATATGTAGTTTGTCAAAAAAGTGTGAGTGAAACAAAATCATTAGCAAATATAAGCCATTTACTCATACATAGAGGCACGCAATGCAATACTACACATATTTCTATAATCAATTTCAAAGCACACATAAGATAATGATCAAGGCATGATACAAAAACAATGTTATTAAGATACTTGAACTAGATAATGAAGGATTGTATACTAAGCTTGGCAAGATAAACTATATCATCCTTGAAACATTGAGAAATTACATCAATTTTTTTAATTTTCAGTTTTCAAAAAACAAAAATAAGTACAACAAATATAAAGCTTGTTTTTGTTGTTTTAATTGGTTTTTCAATTTTGTAGTTGGTTTTGATATATAGAATCACAAAGCATGTTTTTGGTCTTTTTAATTTGTTATTTATATATTTTTTGTTTTTATAATTGTAAGAAAAATTACAAGAACTGAAAAATAAAGAATGAAAGAGAAAAAAACAGGAAATTCAGAAAATACCCACTAACGCCAGTGGTACCCAGCTATCGCCTGGCGGTAGTGACAGAACTAGAATTTTGGGGAAAATCGTGAAATCTTTCAGAATTTTTCTTTTGAATATATTTGCGTAGATTTGTGAAAATGAAGTTCAGCACTGAAATCAGACATATGCGTACAAAAATAATGTGGATTTTTCAAGTTTAAGCTAATATGTCCAAAACCCCAAATTCTAACCTAAGGAGTCACAATACAATTTCAAAATACTTGTGTTTTTTCACATGCATGAGAGTTCAGAAATAGATAATGTGAAAAAAACATAAGATAACATATTTGAGCACAAATATGCATGAGTGAAATGATCGTAAATAAGTGAACTAATATTCATGCAATGTAAACAACATATGTATGTCTAAGATCAAGATACCCTAACAACATGTCTACACTCTAGCCCCGTACTAAGTGACAGATGGGCATGAGGAGCTGCACGCATGTCGTAGGTTGGGGTGTTAATCCCACATGCATACAAAAGACAACGCTCACCCTAGCACTCTTTCCCCCCAGTGCCTCTCAAGGCCCCACTAGAACCCTTTCCGGTTAAGGACAAGACATGACATAGTGGTTAGGTTTCTAATGCACATAAACCTACGCCCTCGCTATAGTGAGACACATAGTGTGGTTGAATGATCATGGGCATACTAATCACTTAATCTTATTAAACCAATTTTGTAAACTATGGCTTTTATGCGAGATTAATTTCTTATTAGATTTGATTTTAAAGCAACATAGTTATTATGAATTTTAACTTTCAATTGTTTTTCTTTAAAATTGACTTATTATGAAATCATTAGATCACTAGCATGAAAGATAGTATTGATTAGTTGATAATGCTAGAAATAAGAGTTTTATCACAATTTGATGGCGTAAGATTTATTTCAGTAATGTTGCATGTATTCAAACCTAGTCATTTAAATTTTGGACATAGAATGAAGTGATGATTCTAGTTAATTAATTCTTGTAGATATGAAGATGATTCTATAATCTTCATATAAATAAGAAACATGCAAAACATGATTGATTCATATAATGGTCATGATCACAAACAATTTGATGAAATCAATAGGATCTTTTGTAGATTTTTAATATTTGAATTAAAAGGATCTATTGAATTGGCAAGATTATTATACACGATCATGAATTTTAACACATAAGAATTATATACTCATAATTAATTGTTCATGATGATATAAATGGGATATTATTAAAGAACATTCATATTCATCCTTTTTGAATTATTAGAGAGAAATATTATAAGGTGAAAAACTTATTAGAGAGAAATATTATAAGGTGAAAAACTTAAGATAAATATAAAGAGAAAAATATTTTTGGTTATTTAGAAAGGTTTTGTAAATTTTCTCTTTGTTTTTTGAAATCTTAAATAAATCACATATATATATAGTTGTATAAAAGCATAGTGATAATAAAGGTATTACAATAATTTTTCAGAAAATAATATTTTAGATACATCAGAATTTAGGAAAATTATGCTACCGCCAGCGTTAGAACCTAACGCTAGGCGCTAGCAACAGAGTTGAGTCCTTTTTTTTAAACGTACACGATTTTTGCAAATTTTCAATTTCGATTTGACATGATTATGATTAAACCTACTAGGGGTAATCAAAATGACGCAAATATATTAAATACCTAAGCAAAACTTGCGCATTTTATAAATTTAGCCTAATACCCCTAAAATATCTTTTGAATCCATTTTGACACTTATTTCATTTAGTCTTAATAATATTATATGATAAATTTAGTTTTTCAAATTTTATAAGACTTTTAGGAATGGATTTAGAAGGATAGAAATAAAAAGGATAAGTAGATCACTTGAGAAATGATATAACTTTTTATTCAACTTTATTCAATTTGATTTATTTATGAATTTTGGTTTAATATGTGAGAGTCATATCACAAGTTATATAAAGTGATCATATCATGATGGTTCAACAAGAAGGAAAATAAACAAACAAAAAGGTTAGGTATATCATGAAGTAGAATAATGATATCTCATTTTTAGTTGATTTCTACTTCATGCAAATGATTGGATACTAATTAATGAGAGATTTTGGTATCCAAAGAGGACCGGGTGTGACGGTTCCTTTGGGTACCCAAATATAGCGAGATGATTTTTGGGGAGACAAGGATGAATAGACTCTTTCTTTTGACATTAATGCGTCATTCTTAAGTATGGGTCTCCATTCATACCTTGGAAAAATGTTATTTTTATTTTTCAAATTTCCATAGTCATTTTCTTGAATGTTTGGATAACAATGACTTTTGAGTTTATTTTTTAAAGGAAATTTGTTTGCGTTTAATTTTAAGTTGGGAGAAGATAGATATTGTAAATGATGATGATGATAGTGTTTTGGAATTTCATTTACAATCTTTCGATGTTTTTTATTTCCATTGTTAGGCTTAAGACAATTTATGAAAAATTTATATTTAACTTGCTTTTGGAATTTGCTTGAAATTGTTGATTTATGTATTGTGAATGTTTCTTTATAATTTCCTTAAGCAAGTTGACTTTAGTTACCAATTCATAATTCTTAACTTTAAGATTATGTCTAGCTTTATTATAGGCTATTGTGCTATTTTTAAGAGTGGATACAATAGTCTCAATATGATTTTGATAATTATTTCTATATTCATCAAATGTTTCATCCATCTCTTTAATTTCAATTTTATAGTCATTACACATAGCACAATCATTTTTTCAGAGAAGAGTTTTCTAAACATAATTTTTCATTTTGTTCTTTTATGAAAGTAAACTCTTTTTCAAGTTTCTTGAATTTTTCTTTAATATTATTACAATCAAAACAAGGTGTAATGTTTTCAACTAAGGAGCCTTGGGTAGAACTAGATAAATTAGAATTTGATTCTTCATTAATTTTTGCCTTAAAATTTTTATTTTCTAAGCGCAAATGTTTATTAGCATTTTTTTATTTCTTAATTTTGCGCTTTGTAGTTTGAAGCAATTGTAATGTAGAAATAGAAGTATAGAAAATGGGATTTGATTTCCTTACATTGCTTTTGGGAGAGGCACGATTTGAACATATAGTTTCTTTTACATCTTTTTGGCACTCCTCTTCCGAAGACAGTACTTCTTCTTCTCTTCCATTTGATGTGTGCTCCATTGATCCGTCATGAGAGGAGCATTCTTGAAGACTTGTGCGAGCTTGCATATTCTTCGGTTCTTGCGATTGTTCCATACCTGTAGAAGGAGAATCATAAGTTCTTTCAAGAAAATTCCAAATCTCATATGCGGTAGGTAACATATAAATAAGTTTGAAAATATTTTGATCTAACACACAAAATATACTATTCATTGATTTAGCATTTAAAACAATTTTGTTTCTAGTTAATACGCTAGATGACTTTTCAATAGTAATATTCCAAACTTTTTCATCTAAGGCCTTACGAAATTTTTTCATTAATATTTTCCACCCTTTATAATTTTTACCCATAAATAAAGGTGGTGATAATACTGTTTCATTTATATTAAAATTTTCCCCATTAGTAGAAGCGAGATCATGATCAAGAGACGCCATTATTCCGGGTTGTTAAGCCAATTTGGAATAAACTCGCTCTGATACCACTTGTTGGATCTGTAGGCGCCCTTAGAGGGGGGTGAATAAGGGTTTTAAGATTTCAGAGATTATGAGAGAAAATAATTCTCAGACACTACCGCCAACGGTAGTGTTAATGCTCGACGTTAGCAACAGTGAGAATACTTTTACGTTTGAACAATGAAAATCACAGAGTACGACTCAGAGATGAAACAATAAACATATTTTCATTAATCATTAACTGGAAGTAAATGCAATTACAAAACTTTTCCAAATAACTCTTGGAAAGAGGCGACCAATGAAAACTCTTTTGGTTTTCTATACCGACCCTTCTCCCAAGGACCGGTTGGCTTTAGCCTATCTCTCCCTAGACAAGGCCTCAAGCCGCTCTAGCCCTTCCCTCACCGGAAAGGCCTCAAGCACTCCCGATTTCTACACCCTAGACCTAGTCGCATTGTGGCGAATTCCCCTAGTCCCCACAAGGCCCTAGTCGCCGTGTGGCGAGTTCCTCTACCGAACAAAAGATATAAAGGTTACAAATTGAAAGTAAAACAAAACTCAAATTAAAAACTCCCTCAAAAGTAGAACTTGGTGTCGATGTAGATGTGATCGGATCGGTCTCCAAGTTCTTTGCTTTCTCGAACGTTGACGGAGTTGTCTTGGCTGCTTCTGAAGGCTCTCACGAGTGCTCTGAAATAAGGCTTCAATAACTTCTGTAACAGCAAGCCGAAATGGAGGCGGCACCGCTCTTTAAATGGATTCGACAGCTACCGCCTGCGCTAGTACTACCGCCCCGCGATAGTGACACGACGCGCACACGGATCGTGGCAGTTAAGGCAACTTATGAGCTCAAAATGGTTGTGACAGCCTAGCGCGCCGCGGTAACACTATCGTCCCACGATAGTGCGATTTCCTTCCTTCAGCCAATATCTCTTTCCAAATTTGCCCCTCAATCAACAGCAGATGACATGTTTCCAAAAGCTACTGCAGGGCGTTAGACCTAGCACGCCGCGATAGTACTTGCCAAACATAGCGACCCGTCGATATTCCTTTTTCTCCACCTTCCTTTTTGTCAATAATTTCCATATATGCTAACGCCAGCATCAGTGCTAACGCTCCGCGGTAGGTCATTTCGTCGGGCGCATCTTCGCCGAGCTATCCTCAGCTTTCGTCGACCTACATCTGGTTCATCGAACGGAATCTTGTTTTCGTCGATCTCAATCTGGTTCGTCGAACGGAAACTTATTTTCATCGATCTCAATCTGGTTCGTCGAACGACATCATTTTCTTCGAACACCATTTCATCTTTCGGACGCTAGCGCCAGCATTAGTTCTAACGCTCCGCGGTAGAGCTGCAGTTCGTCGATCAGGCCTCAGATTTCATCGATCGTCAAACGGAGCACCGAGTTTGTCGAACCAAGTTCGTTGAACGGACACTAGCGCGAGCGATAATGTTAGCGCGGCGCGGTAGCAATAAAAACATAGCACCATGGAGATTTGAAAGCACAGAATCCTGCATATTATAAACACAAAACAAGTATGATCAAATACAATAGGATTTGTTATTGTCAAACCAAGAGATGCGGAAAGCATGTTCCAACACCACGTTCTTGGGTACTCCACTTTCCACCCTCACCAATTTAGCACCACAGCTAGCCTTGGCTACTTCTCAAAAACTTAGATCAAGGACGATCCTACAATCTCGGAGTCAAAACTCCTACAACTCGGAGACAAATATCCTACAAACTCGGAGGCATGGCTCCTACAAAATTGAAGGCAAACTCCTACAACTCGGAGAAACCTCTCCTACAAGAAATTGAAATTGATTACAATAAAACCTATACAGATCAGAACTTCAGAGATCTTCTTCCTCCTTGAGTCTTGGAAAACCTTTGCTAGAAGATGGGGAAGAAATGGATTGAAATCTCAGATTTGATCTCTAGGATTCGACACGATCCAATAGATTGCTGTAGATGATAAGAGCCCTGATCTGTCAAATCTTTTCTTTAGAAGGAATCAATTGATTGAGAGAGAGAGAGAGAGATCGATCCTTCAACAATGGCCGGAGGCAGCAGCTTCTTCACGATGATCCGATCGATTAGAATATTGGGAAATGAGAAATTAGGTTAACTTATGTTAAGATTAGATCGAAAAGGAGACATATATAACAATCCAACTTAACGACACAAAAGAGACGTGAATTTGGTAAAATTAACCTTAAACACCCTCACACGTGCCGTCAAGACCGTTAGAAGAAAATAGAATCGCGTCAGGAACCGGATTTCCAAGCAGCATAAGAAGAAAACAGATTTCTCGAGACAACATGGATATCTCGAGAAATGGATTTGACTTTTCGAGAAATGCACTTGACTTCTCGAGAAAAGATTGCAACACAAATGAGACAAGGCTGAAAAAGCTTTCAAGAGAACTTGAAGAATATTTCTCGAGAACAAAAAGACTTCTCGAGAAATGAACTTTACTTCTTGAGAAAACAAATGACATCTCGGAAAACCGCTGAGAAAAGCTTCTAAGAGAAAATAGGAATGATTTCGCGAGAATGATTATGACTTCCCGAGAAATGAAATCAACTTATCGAAAGATAAAAGTCTTCTCGAGAAATTCCTTAGAAACAAAAGAATAGAAAACATAGAGGGATTTCTCGAAAACTAGAGAAGACTTCTCGAGAAATGAATTGGATTTCTCGAGAGATACCTTTGATTTCTCGAGAAATACCCTTAGAATAATTTTGAACTATTCTCCTTTCTTTTCTTGGACACCAACAGCTCTTCCATCTTCCAAGCTTCAAGTACCTTGAAAATAAAGTGTATCTCAATAGAGATATCACACATGAGTCAACACCATGTTCCACACAATGAGGGATTACATTGTATGAAACTGTGCTTAATGACCCATTGTGATCTGACATTGGTCTACACTTTGCAATAACAACCTACAAGATCACAACTAAAAGACAATATCAATTACACTAGCAATTCACCTTGGTTCAAGGGTGACTTCTCACAAATCTAGGCTATTGTGGATTCAATACCCAACATTATACTCTTGAGCTGAGCATTGCAATCTGGGTAAATCACACGACCATGCGATTATTGTTAACGCACGTCGAAGCGATCGTGTGATTTACTCAGAGTTGTGTGTGATGATGTTCATCGTGCATTTTCCTTAACACACGATTGAATCCAATCGTGCGTGAAGAAAAACGCACGACCTACCTGGATGCAGAATAAATCTGCAGCCTGTCTTACCCCATGCATTTTTGGTCACGCACGAGCATGCCACTCGTGTGTGAACAAAAATGCACGACCTTCCTGTTGGTCCAGGCGCTGTTCATCTCTTTAAATTGCACGATCCAAATGCACGGTCGTGCATTTTGATCGTGCGTCTCTTAAATTTAACGCCTCTATTTAATCCGCAGGTCTTGGCCCTAAAAAGGATCGCATTGTTCTTCTCCGCCTGTGCGAGCTCTGCTCCGCCTTTTCCCGCCGTTCCATCACCACCCACTAGTTGGAGGTGCTCCAGACATATTTTCGGCTCAAATCATGAGCCGGAGTATCCTCTTGGCCTCCTCCATTGTTCTTGCACCTCCAAAGCTCTATTTTGAGGGATTACTTGCTGCATACATGAAGTTCTCTGGCAAGGTCAGAAGCAAAGATGATTAACGGAGAAGATGGGTAAACTAGAAGGAAGTGACAACTCCTCTCCTACCCCGGACGATAGTTGGAGCCCGATCTTGGACAAGGATTGATAACCCTAGATTCCGGCCGTGAATCTCCGATGAGTCTCCTCCCCTTTGGTTGTAATCTCACCCCCTTCATATTGTAGTACTGTTTTTCCTTTATTATTTGTGTGTATGGATAATGTATGTTAAACCTTGTTATGCTATTTAGTATATTTCATGTCTATGTGAAGTATCTCTGTGACCTATTTTAGTGAGGAGCGCCACATTCCATCCTCCATCCCGCCATAACGTTCGTGTGTCGCACTAGCAATTGCTAGTGGTGTGCTTTGTGACGTGGTGCTTGCGACCCTCATTCCGCAGTTACACTCACTCCATCCGCAAGCCTACTCATCCATCTGCCTAGCAAAGCAGTGCATAGCGGCCTGTATAGTTTCCATCCGCCTAGCGAAGCAGTGCATAGTTGCCTGCATAGGAGTAGTTGAGTAGTTGTTTTCTTTTATTTTCCATAAACCAAATCACCTCTTTTTCCGCAATCCATCCGACCTAAAGGACTTAATATCAAGTCCTTCCTCGATAGATAACTCCACCTTACTGTGTTCCTTTGAGATCGATACATGGGGATTCACTCCCACATTTTCTATTACTTGAACGATCGGTACACTGCCATTTTGTGCCGCAGTCTTGCTACCGCCTATAGCGGTATTGTGGATTTGCGCATCAAGTTTTTGGTGTCGTTGCCGGGGAACACAGTCGTGCGAGTTGCTTGAGAGAGAGCGACAATAGAAAGAAGTTCTTCCATTTGTTTGTTGCATCATTTGTATTTTTCTATTTTTCTTGTTTTCATTTTAGTTAGCCCTTTTTTATTTTATTTACTCGTCTTTTATTTCCAAATTTACAAAGTAGGGTTCTCATTTTATTTGCTTGTGTGTAGTTAATTCTTGCAAATACTTTATTTATTTGGTGCCGCAACAATATGTATGCATACTTGCAATGCAGATGGTGCGGGGCATCCAGTCATCGTAGTGAACAATGTCATATGGGAAACTGTGGCTATGATTCTTACGACTCTACTTATGGGGAATCAATATCATATTGTTCCACATAAGATCGGCCTGATTATCATAACCACGCACCTCCACCACGAACACCAACCACATATAGTATCCCACCTCTTTTGAGGTCAAGGATTAATCTTAAGTGTTTGTTTTGTCGGAGCACGAATGACACTCTGAAGGATTGTGTCGCGTTCCAATGCCAGATGGAGGAGGATGATGAACCAAATATTCGTATTGTGGCATCCTCTTCCCATTCTCACGCTCCTTCAATTTCTGATGAGTTTCTCATAGTACCCGCCTTTCTTCGTGGGACCGTTGCAGATATACCCATCAGAATAGCTTCTGATTCATACTCGGACAATGTGGAATTGTCTCATATTGTACATTCTTCACCTTTTTATGATTCACATGTGGAGGAACCAGATCAGATATTCTCTGAATCCATTGTTCCTCCACCTTCTTTGCATGATTTTTCTACACCAATTTTAGATGATCCTGTCGAAGTAATTAAGCAGGGTGATGATTTAGAGCCTGAGGTTGCTCCAAAGTGGGACGATGATGTTGTTCTCTTTGATGGGGAGTGTGACTCCTTGGAACACGATGACGCACCGAGGTGGGATGAGGAGGAAACCCTTCCGATGAGGAAGTTTGCACTTCCTTATTGGATGAGGAGGTCCAACTCAACACCGGGGACCTCGAGCTTTCAAACTCCCCTTGCTATGACTCATATGATACCAACAGTGATCTATGCTTGGATCCTGCTGGGAGTGAGACCGGGACCACTCCCCCGATTGATGTTTGTTTAAGTTTTTCTTCTCTTTTATTTCCCGACCCCCCTTCTTCAGTGTCTGAGCATATGCAGGTTGATTCTTCATATGGACTCCAGGCGAACTTGGAGCATCTTGCTCATGCTAATGAGGCTAGCATCCACTTCCGTGAGGAGGTTGATTCCCCCTCAATGGTGGATGCTCCACTCATTGCCTTCTCCTCCTGCATCTGTCCTTTAGAAGACGACACCTTGCTGGGCAAGGACATATATTTTGGTGAGAATAGTGAGGAGGACTCCTCCTCCACTTCTTACTTGTTGCTTCCTCTACCTGTGAAGAGCAGGTATGATTTATATTTAGGTAGGGGAGTAAATGTTCTGACGCCGTATCGGTACCCGCTACCGACACGCATATTCGAACAGTTACCTGTACATTTCCTTTTTCGTAGACCCATTAGCTAGAACTGTTTTAAATTTGAATAAGTCATGTTGGGAAGACAATAACCCAGTAGTTATCTTACCTTTTCTTGCATTTTTATTTCATCTAGTTTAGTTTAGTTAGTTGTATTTCAAATTATTTTGTATATTTTCTTTTGTTTTTGGCGGAGCTCAACCCTGCAGGTCCTTCTTCTGGATGGCGGATGCTGCATCTTTTTCTTGGTGTACACACCAATCTTCTGGTATGCTCACTTCTGAGCATTGGGTAACTTCTCTTCCCCCAACTTTTATTTTAGTCAGTATTGTATATCTTGTATCATAGTGTTTAGATTAATTCTGGGGGAGAGCTGCTTTTCGTTACCCACTATGCAAGCACACATTGCATTACATACTAGAAGTAATTTTATTTCAATTATTTAGTATTTTTTATCTTTACCGCACACCACAACACTCACATTAGCGCGCACTTAGCTGTAGACGCATAACGAGTCTAACTCGTTTCTTTTGTGTGATTGGGAAAATCTTTGTGCTGGCTTAGGATTGTGAGACGGAGTAAAATGTTGACTCCCGTAGTGCTCCTAGTCGAGTGTTTGCGTCTCGCATAGAAATTCATTTAGAATTAATTTTTCTTTATGCTTATAGTTTTATATTTTTTCTATTTGCATAAATATTGTGTATTCTACTCAAAATATGTGAATCCGATGTGAATCCGACGGCAACATAAGAATGTGTGTAGACAGTTGCTAGGCTCATATTGCTCGAGTCGGGAGGAAGGATTATCTTTCTCGGGGATAAGAACTTGTCCCAAACGACTCTTGAAGCATTGGTACAAGTTAGTTCAGTGCGTGAGCGTGATGTAGGCCATCATTTTAGCCCGATTGAGCTGTGTACCGTTTCTATCATTTATTCCTTGCTAGACCCTTTTGTGCCTACCCCGTCTTTTGATTCAGCTCCATCGCATCTCCACCAAAGCCAAAAAGTCGATCCTAGTCGCATACCCAAAGCTGAGCTTTAGTTGTTTTCTTATTTTTATATTGGGGTGTTGATGTGGTGTTCATCTCTATGGATGTGTGGTTGTGCTCCATTGTAAACTTGCTGAAAAAAATAATAGTTGTTTAAAAAAATTGTGAAAAGAAAAAAAATGAACAAATTTGTGTGAAAAAGTCTTAATTGAAAATTATCTACGAAAGTTTGTGTTGGGAGTAGGCGGTGCACACACCCATGTTGCAAAGTCCAAGTCTGGGGGTGTGGTGCACTCACATGTATCGTGGTGCGTGGATAGTTCATTTTGTGCTAGCTTATTTGGGTTTAGTGCTTGAGCCATCATTTTTATCATTGTATACCTCGCCTAAACCCAAGCCCTGTCTTAAACCTAAAAGTCCTACAGACTCGTGCAGTGAATGAAAACAGTGCCGTGGAGAGAGTGCGAATGGGCAAGCTTATGGTCACCGACATTGATCGACTTCATTAGAGGTTGTCCCGAGCCCCGATCTTTAGCAACGCTCACCTTAGCGATCAGTTTACTTTCTTCCTATGCGTGACCAGATGATTCACCGTGATTCATATTTTGAGTAATAATAATGTATAGATACGCTTTTAGAAAAATACAGACTATGATGCATAATTAGATACTTCTTATACTGAATTTTTATGAGCGTGAGCCTGCGACTTCGCATGGTACTCCGCCTTTACAATTTTTGTCTGCTTGAGGGATGGTTTGCTCGGGAGGCGCAAACTGTATAGACTCATCTAGGCCGGTTTTCTTACTTGTACTCTACACATTCAACATTAAAAGGCTCATATTTGCTTTAGTTATCACTTTACACATAGTGCATTCTTTTCGCCTATCGGGGTGTGCAATTGCACATTCTGTGCTGGGGGTATGCCTCTGTGGGTTCCCCATGCCTGTCTTGCTGTTATTTTGGGTGTTAGCCCTGTGGTTAGAGCAATTTTATGTGGATTAGTGCTGTGGTTTTGATTGTGTGCAGGTGGATTATACTCTTGAGCTGAGCATTGCAATCTGGGTAAATCACACCACCGTGCGATTATTGTTAACACACGATTGAAACGATCGTGCGATTTACTCAGAGCTGTGTGTGATGATGTTCATCGTGCGTTTTCCTTAGCACACGATTGAATCCAATCGTGCGTGAAGAAAAATGCACGACCTACCTGGATGCAAAAAAATCTGCAGCCTGTCTTACCCCATGCTTTTTTGGTCGCGCACGAGCATGCTGCTCGTGCGTGAACAAAAATGCACGACCTTCCTGTAGCTCCAGGCGATGTTCATCTCTTTAAATCGCACGATCCAAATGCATGGTTGTGCATTTTGATCGTGCGTCTCTTAAATTTAACGCCTTTATTTAAGGTGCAGGTCTTGGCCTTAAAATGGATCACATTGTTCTTCTCTGTCTGTGCGAGCTCCGCTCCGCCTTTTCCTGCCGTTCCATCACAACCCACCAGTTGGAGGTGCTCCAGACATATTTTTGGCTCAAATCTTGAGCCGGAGTATCCTATTGGCCTCCTCCATTGTTCATGCACCTCCAAAGCTCTATTTTGAGGGATTAATTGCTGCATACATGAAGTTATCCGGCGAGGTCAGAAGCAAAGATGATTGACGGAGAAGATGGGTAAACTAGAAGGAAGTGACAACTCCTCTCCGTACCCCGGACGGCAGTTGGAGCCCGAGCTTGGACAAGGACTGACAACCCTAGATTCCGGCCGTGAACCTCCGATGAGTCTCCGCCCTTTGGTTGTAATCTCACCCCCTTCATATTGTAGTACTATTCTTCCTTTATTATTTGTGTGTATGGATAATGCATACTAAACCTTATTATGCTATTTAGTATATTTCGTGTCTATGTGAAGTATCTCTGTGGCCTATTTTAGCGAGGAGCGCCACATTCCATCCTCCATCCCACCATAATGTTCGTGAACCTCCGATGAGTCTCCGCCCTTTGGTTGTAATCTCACCCCCTTCATATTGTAGTACTATTCTTCCTTTATTATTTGTGTGTATGGATAATGCATACTAAACCTTATTATGCTATTTAGTATATTTCGTGTCTATGTGAAGTATCTCTGTGGCCTATTTTAGCGAGGAGCGCCACATTCCATCCTCCATCCCACCATAATGTTCGTGTGCCGCACTAGCAATTGCTAGTGGCGTGCTTTGTGACGAGGTGCTTGCGACCCTCATTTTGCAGTTACACTCACTCCATCCATAAGCCTACTCATCCATCCGCCTAGCAAAGCATTGCATAACGTCCTGCGTAGTTTCCATCCGCCTAGCGAAGCAATGCATAGCGGCCTGCATAGGAGTAGTTATTTTCTTTTATTTTCCACAAACCAAATCACCTCTTTTTCTGCAATCCATCCGACCTAAAGGACTTCAATCTCAAGTTCTTCCTTGAGAGATAACTCCACCTTATTGCGTTCCTTTGAGATCGATACTTGGGGATTCACTCCCATATTTTATATTACTTGAATGATTTGCCGTTTTGTGCCGCAGTCTTGCTACCGCCTATAGCAGTGTTGCGGATTTGCGCATCAGATAGTTTTTGTTGTGGTTGGGGAGGAGACTGCGGTGTAGGTTCAGGAGCAGGTATGGATGGGATGGATTGAAGGTTTTGCTCTGGAATGACACCTTGTTGTGCTGGTGGATTATTTTGAGCTGGAAAATCTGGTACAGTTGTCACATGTCCCGTGGTGTTGGAGAGAGAGGGGGTGAAGGTGCAACTTTACCAGGCTTGAGTATCTTCCTGGTCCACTTGGAGAAGATTCCAATGTTGATTCTTTTGCCTGGTGGAATTGGCACTCCTTTGGATTTGCAGACCTCTGGATAGTGTTGGAAGAGAACTTGGCTCATTATCCTCATGTAGGAATTTTCTTTGTGGGCATATTTGTGGCCAATTATTTTCAGGAGGCATCTCCCCTAGTTTATCTTCTTTTCCAAAATCAAGGCACACATGTGAAAGTGGGGATAGATCAAGATTACTCTAGAGGGGGGGTGAATAGAGTATTTTAAAATAATCTTACTTAGCTTAAAGAAATCTGTATAAAACAATTTGGGTTATTTAGTATATGTGTAAGTAAGTGCAGCACAGATATAATCACAAACTAAAACACAACACACACAGCACAAACAAATAATAAAGACAGGCACAGAAGACACAAGGATCTATAGTAGTTCCCCACAATTTGGGTACATCTACTCTTCTACCACCCTGGTAGGAAATCCACTAAGGCTTTTTGATCAGGTGAGCCTTCACCACAGAGCTTTTGATCAGGTACTCTAAACCACAATTTAACTTTTAAAGGGAGTTAGAACCCTGTACACAATTATAGAATAACAGTAAAATAAAGATGATGATGTCTTCACTTTTCTCTAACAACAGAGAAGACTAGTGGATTGTTGAAATTGTCAGATCTCCCCCTGTGAGTAAGAGTAAGTAAACAAGAGAGAAAATCTGCTCAGGGTGTAGGTCTTCTTGATCTTCAGAATATCTTCAGCACAAGTTCTCTAGAGGGAAAAATGATGCAGATGATTTCTAGAGATTAAAAGTAGGTGTCTGGAGAAGATGAAGACTTCAGGGAGAAAACAGAGAGAGTTCTTCTTCAAGAATGAAAACTGAGTAGCACAAAGCTTATATTTAATATCTGTGTCTCTCTCTGGTATAAATAGCAATGATAATCTCTTCACGGGAGAAAGTTGATCCTCTTTAAAATTTCAAATAGGGCTGGAAAGGAAGGAGACAAAAAGGAAAGATTTCTCTGGAATACCAATATATTAAATTCCTTGAAACTTGCAATCTGCCTTATAAAATAATCTGCGCGCAGCCCTTAATTAATGCAGCAACGGTCATAAAATCTTTGATAGAGAATACTGCAATAACTGACTGATATTTTAATAAGAACAGCTGTCAGCCTTCATAAGAAATCCCGAGGATAACTCCAAAATAATACTCTGAATAGAAGAGGTCACTGAATATAGAGACTCTGAAGAAGTTCGTCGATCTGAAGGGAAGTTCGTCGAACTTAACCTGGGAAGTTCGTCGAACAAACAGAAACTTTCGTCGAACAGAACTTTGAAGTTCGTTGAACCAAGTTCGTCGAACGGATACTTGAATTCGTCGAACGAACTAGAAGTTCGTCGAACACCTTGACTTAGCTAATCTTCAAATTTCTTCTAGACTTAGCCTATGACCCTTATACTATACATGTTGGGTCAAAACAGATCCTATACCTGGAAATAGACATCCTAGCCCAAATCAGTAATAGGGTTGAACTGTGTTCCAACAATCTCCACCTATTTGGGTTAGGATCCTATGAATAGTACTTATCAATTCACACAAATATGCATAAAAATATCTGACAGAAAGGAAATTCAGCAGATATGAATCAATTGTCACAAGCAGATAACATCACAGAATAATTAAGAGTCAATTAACCAGAGAGAGAGAGTTTTAAGGATTCCTGTCCTCTGAAGAGGGCTTCTTGAAGATTATTTTCCTGCTAGTATCTTCAGATTGCCTTCTGCTTAGCTTGCAGTCTTCATCACCCAGTGTTACTTTCTTGGAGATAGTTGGCAGAACAGCTTCTGGATGGAGACTCATGTAGGCAGAAGTGTTGAACATTTTCTTTACCTGGTACTGTTGAAATTCCTGTTCTCTATAGGGAGATAAGGTAGAAATGTGAGAGGTATCTAGACCCTTTTCTCTGGCCTTTTTGATCTGAGAAAGAGCAACATGCTCTCTAAACCTTGCCATATTGTACAATCTATCTGCTTCAGCTTTATCTTCAGCTTCCTTATTTTTGATTTCTTGTTCAGATAATTGGCTATGCTTTCTTTCATAAACCTGATAGCCTGAAGATCTTTCTTTCTTATATGAAGAGGATTGACCAGATGGCTTGGAGCCAGCAGACTGAGATGTGCTGGATGTGGAAGAAAGTCCTCCTGCAGAACCTGCACCTGGAGGAGGTGGAGGAGGAGGGGGTTTCTTGAACACAGCAGGGTGATCCTTCTGGTATCTTCTTTCAAGCTTCCTTCTCTTAAACTCATTCTTGGAGAATTGCATCCAAGGTTGAGTTATTTCATGAGGCTTGAGATTTTTTTGCACATAATAGGGAATGTCATTTTTATTAGGCTTTTTGGAAGGAGCTGGCAGCTTTTTGCATGAAGCTTTTCTTTTTCTTGAATTGACTTTGGCATCACTATCATCACTGTCATCATCATCATCATCAGAGTTTGAAGAAGGCACATTTTCATACATTTCATCAATTTCCTTGATTGCTTCAATCATTCTTTTCTCTAAATCAATATTCTTGACAGTAGCAGCAGCAGTGGAAGCAGCAGGCTCAGAAGAAGAGGAGAGAACAGAGGCATCATGCATCTGTTCATCAAGAACAGTCTGTTCAGGAGCAGTAGGTTCCTGATCTGCCTCAGAGATAACTGGATCTGGAGCTGGAGAGACTAGCAAATTTCCATGCCTGGCATCCAAGTCTGGGGAATAACAGATAATTGCCTTGGAGAGATCTTCAGCTGATTCCTTGTATGATGGGACTGAGCAGAGGGACTGATTGGTAAGCTGCAGAATCTGATTTACTATAGGGGAGAGTATGAAGGAGCTGCTGGGAAGAACTTCTGGAGGAGGAGGAGGAGGAGCACCTTCTGTGCTTTGAGCCAGGGAGACCAGGGATGAGCAGACATCAGGTAGGTCTGACTCTTGCTCTTCAGGAGCTTCTGCCTCTAGAGCTTCATCCTGGAACATCTCCCCCTGCCTAGACTCTGGGAACTTAGAGTCTGGGCCCCCAGATGAAGGGAAAGAGGAAGAGGAGAGAGAGACAAGATGGGAGAGAATGAGATCAAGCTTAGAATGTACTGGGACCAGACTTTGATCAATAAGCTCTTGTAATTTAGGAATTATGTGACCAAACACCTGGGTGGCTATCTGGGAGACATCCACAAACAGTACATCTGGAATTTGGTGAGAGGGGGAAGAAGAAGGGATGGAAGATGTGGTATGAGCACAAGAAGTGGATGGAGGAGGAGGAGGAGTGAAATCTGATGGGATTTCATCCTGAAAGAGGTCTGGAAGGAGAGAGTCTTGTGGAGGAGGAGGAGAATTGGAGAGATTTTCTGGAGGAGGAGGAGAATTGGAGAGATTTTCATTTTCTGGAGGAGGAGGAGGAATCTGGGGTTAGAGAGTGGTTATTCTAGTCCTGGTGTCCTCAGAAGCTTGAACTGATGGAGTCTCAGGAGCCAATTTCTTCTTGAATGTCCTATCCCACTTCTTGAAAAGAAGTGGAGTCAGTTTCTTTGAGGCATTAATGCCAACAGCAGTAGAAACAGAGAGGGATGGACACTTGGCCTGAAGAAAGATTCCCAGAATCCTTCCATAGCCTACATTTCTTGAGGTCACTTTCTTTTTGATGGAATCAAATAGAGTCAGACCCCAATTGATGTGCTTTTTCTCAATCAAAGCACTCATGACTAGAAATTGCTGCCTGGTTATGTAGTCATGTGTTGAGCTTTTCCCCATCAGAACCTTTCCCACAACATCTGCCAGGAAGGTGTATTCCACTGTAAAATCACATTTCAGAAGATGTTTAGGGTTACTCCCAGAGTACCCCATCCTGTCCAGCATCAAATTGAACTCTTCCTCAGTGAGTTCTAAAACATCATCTCCATTTTCAAATTCAAATATCTCAGACAAAACGGCAGCATTTAGAACAAATTCGTTCCCTGACACCTTTCCTGCAATTTTTGTGCCATGTCGAATCTCAGAAGTGAATGCCCATTCCTTTATCTCATTGGCATGAATCTTGGGCCGACAAGTCATAAACTTGCGCAACTTCGAGTCTTCAAAGAGATTCAGAATGTCTGTGAAGCCTTCTCCTGACTGGGCAAACGATTCTAGATCAATATCGAATCCTGTATCAAACTTTATTGAGGCGAGGATTCCAGCAGTGATCGACATTGTTCCTGCAAAGAAAGAAAAACGATCAAGTGCAAAGGGAACTGGAGGGAGACGAAGAGTTTGAGAGCGCAAAAGACAGAATCCAGACAAAATAGAGATTAAATATTAGGGTTCGGCGAAGACTAGGGTCTTCGCGGAACGGATTTGACGTGTTAGCGGCAAAAGAAGAAAAATAAATCTTTCGTCGATCCCGTTCGACGAATGAAATATTTCGTCGAGCGAATTTGACAAATTTTCTGAACCTTAAAAATTGTTGGGTAAAAGAAAAAATTAGATTGACTCCCCATTTATCATTCCAAGCTGATTTATAAAGAATTGGTGTTTCTTTTCATCTAACGGCTTAGTGAAGATGTCAGCTCTCTGCAAATCAGTTGGTATGAAGTCTAAACATATTTTTCCCTTCTCCACATTATCTCTGATAAAGTGGTGTCTGATCTCAATATGTTTAGTTCTACTGTGGAGTACTGGATTTTGTGCTATTGATATTGCACTGGTGTTATCACAAAAGATTTTGGAATTCTTTAGATTGTAACCATAGTCTAGGAGTTGGTTCTGTATCCACAAAAGTTGTGAACAGCAACTGCCAGCTGCTATGTATTCAGCTTCTGCAGTTGATGTAGACACAGAGGTTTGTTTCTTACAAAACCAGGACACAAGATTATCTCCAAGGAACTGACAAGTTCCTGAGGTGCTCTTTCTGTCTATTCTGCATCCAGCATAATCAGCATCTGAATATCCAGTTAACTCAAATCCTGATTCTGTAGGATACCAGAGTCCTAGATCTGGACAACCCTTTATATATCTTAAAATCCTTTTTAATAAAACATAGTGAGATTCTTTAGGATTTACCTGAAACCTAGCACTAATACATGTGGCAAACATGATGTCTGGTCTACTGGCTGTTAAGTATAAAAGAGATCCCACAATGGCTCTATATACTTTCTGATCAACAGGTTTTCCTGATTCATCAGTGCCAACAGCTGCATTTGAAGGCATGGGAGTTTTCATGGGGGAGGCATCTGACATCCCAAATCTTTTAACAAGCTCTTTAGCATATTTAGATTGGGATATAAAGATGCCTTCTTTTGTTTGCTTAACTTGCAAACCAAGAAAGTAAGACAGTTCTCCCATACTGCTCATTTCAAATTTTGAATGCATTAGATTTGAAAATCTTTTGCATAACTTAGAGTCAGTAGAACCAAATATTATGTCATCTACAAATATTTGTACCAATAGGGTTTCAGATTTATGATTTCTAAAAAATAATGTTTGGTCTACTTTACCTCTAGAAAATTTATTTTCCAAAAGAAAGTTTGTAAGGGTCTCATACCATGCTCTAGGAGCTTGTTTGAGACCATACAAAGCTTTATGTAATCTAAATACATGAGAGGGTTGAGTTGGAGAAACAAAATCTGGTGGTTGTTCCACATATACTTCTTCCTTGATATCTCCATTTAGAAAGGCACTCTTAACATCCATTTGAAATACCTTGAATCTTTTGTATGCAGCAAATGCTAGGAATATTCTAATTGCTTCCAGTCTTGCTACAGGTGCAAAAGTCTGATCATAGTCTATGCCTTCCTCTTGGCAGTATCCTTGAGCCACTAGTCTTGCCTTATTTCTGACTATGACTCCTTGAGCATCCAATTTATTTCTGAATACCCATTTAGTGCCAATTACTGGATGATTCTTGGGTCTTGGAACAAGTTCCCATACTTTGTTCCTTTCAAATTGATTTAATTCCTCTTGCATAGCAGTAATCCAGTTGGGATCTTGCTCTGCATCTTTGATGGATTGAGGTTCAATTTGAGAGAGGAAACAGGTGTGCAAATTATTTTGATTTAGTTGATTTCTTGTTTGCACACCCACTGAGATGTCACCAATTACTTGAGATCTAGGGTGATCTCTTATGTTGACATAATCAGTAGGAAATATAACTTCTCCTTGAGCTTGTTCATTTTCTCTATGAGGAATTTCTATGTCCTCCTGGACTTCAGCATTAATAGCTTCAAGATTTGTAGGGATATTTGCTGTATCCAATGTTGGTCCATTAGGACATTCTTCTTCGCTGTCCTCATTAGGTAATTGAGAAGGATTTATTAAATCCTCTTTCTGTAGAGTTAGATTATCTAACTTCTCACAGAGAATTGGTACCTGTGCATCTTGTGAGGTAGAGATATTTCTCTCCTTGCAGCTCAAGCTAGTTTCATCAAATGATACATGAATAGATTCTTCTATTTTAAAAGAAGATTTGTTAAATACTCTGTAAGCTTTACTACTAACTGAATAACCAAGGAAAATGCCATCTGAGGCTTTTGCTTCAAATTTCCCTAGGTGCTTCTTGTCATTATTATGAATGAAGCACTTACAGCCAAAGGCCCTAAAGTAATCTACTCTAGGCTTCTTCCCTTTAAGCAGTTCATAAGGTGTCTTCCCCTTTTGTTTATGAATTAAACTTCTGTTTAAGACATAGTTTGCTGTGCTGACAGCCTCAGCCCAGAAGGATTGGGGCAAACCAGCATCTGCAAGCAATGTTCTTCCAGATTCAATTAGTGTTCTATTTTTCCTTTCAGCTACCCCATTTTGTTGAGGAGTTCTAGGAGCTGAAAAGCACTGCCTGATACCTTCCTTCTCACAGAATTCTCTCATCAGAAGAGATTCAAACTCAGTGCCATGATCACTTCTGATCAATGCAATCTGAGTAGAATACTCAATCTTGATGCTCCTGAGAAAGTCTGTAAGAACTTTGAAATTATCTGACTTGCTTCTCAGAAAGAATACCCAACTAAATCTAGAGAAGTCATCAACAATAACTAGGGTGAAAGACTTACCTCCCAAACTGTGTATGGGAAGGGGTCCAAAAAGGTCTAAGTGCAGCAAATATAAAAACCTAGGAGAATCACTCTTAGATAGTGACTTAAAGCTGCTGTTAGTCTGCTTTCCCAATTGACATGCCCTGCAAAGGCTTTCCTTCTTGTATGATCCAGAAGGTAGTCCCCTGACAAGGTTATCCTTTGATAATTTGGCTAGGGTCCTATGGTTTACATGACCTAGTCTCCTATGCCACAAATCAGTATGTTTACTGACTTGGTTAAACAAGCAGATTTCAGGTTTGGCTGAATCAAAATCTACTAAATAAACATTACCTTGTCTGTTTCCTAAAATAACAGTATTATTTTCAGAGAAGATAATGCATCTAGATTGGTTGAAGCATACCTGATATCCTTCATCACATTGTTGACCTATACTGATGAGGTTATGTTTGAGTCCACTTACATAGGCTACCTTTTTGAATGTGATTGTCCCAATCTGGACTGATCCATAGCCTTCTGTCTGTCCCCAATTGGAATCTCCAAAAATCACTCTTGGTCCAAGCTTTGCCTTATAGTTGATTAATTTGGCTCTTGTTCCTGTCATATGTTTTGAGCATCCACTGTCCAAGTACCACTGTTCCTCTGTGGTAGGACAGTTCTTTTTCTGCAATAGAAAGGAGGTTAGGTGTTCTTAACCCAGGTTACCTTGGGTTGCTTTTTGTAACCTTGAAATGCAGAAATATATGAGACAACAGGTTGACTATGATAACCTAGAGGGTGATATCTTCTAGGAGGGATAATCCAATCACTAAATGAATTCTTCATTTTAGAGGAGGATGTATATTGTCTGTCCTTAGTAAAATTTGCGTTCGACGAACTTTGTTGTGTTCGTCTACCTAGTTCGACGAAAGATGTGGCATTCGTCGAGCCCTGTCTGCAGCAGGTTTGCTGTTTAGATTCAGGCCTTGGTTTTCGTCGATCGCCGTTCGACGAACTTGCTTGTGCAATATTTGTTTCAGGAATTTTTTCTGTGTCTTGTATTGCTTCCTTCCTTCTTGCAGATACAAATTTTACTGGGGTAGATAACATATTCTTCTTCAAAAGAAGAGGTTGATTAGATGATGCCCCCAAGCCCAGTTTGCCAGTCAGCCTGGCATTCACTGTGCTTGTGATGTCCATCAACTTGAGACTTCTCCCATTTAGAGAGTTCTCTAGCTGCTTGGCCTCAGTTAGCTGTGTTTCTAGAGAACTCACTTGTTCCCTGGAAATTCTTAGCTCATTTTTGAGGTTAGTGTTTTTAGTGGATATTCCATCCATCTTAGCTAACTTGTCTCTCAGAGAAATAATTTCTTTCTCTGATCTAATCATGTCTTTACACAATTGTTTAAAATCATCTTTAAATTGTTCTGAATGAAAATCAAAACTGGAAATTACCTCATCCTCATTAGCTTCCAATTCATCATCTGAGTTGTCATTTGATGAGGAGGCATTGATTGCCATCATGCAGAATTCCTTGTCTTCTGCTTCCTTCTCCTCATCACTGGAGCTGGAGGATGACTCAGATTCAGTGTCACTCCAGGTTTCAGCAACAAAGCCCTTTTCTCTTTTCTTGTGGCCTTTTGATGAGTGTTTGCTGGAGTGTTCCTGCTCTTTTCTCCTACTTTTCTTGTGAGCTTCTGGACATTCAGTGAGGATGTGTCCAGGCTTCCTGCACCCAAAGCATATTATTTCTTTAGATGGAGTTTTATCATACCTTGGCTTTTCATTGTGCCGGTTGGGTTTTCTTCTAAAGTCCTTCCTTGCCATCTTGTAAAATCTCTTTGCTAAGAGACTCAGCATCTCCTGATCACCAATCTTCTTTTCTTCCTCTATTGCCTGAAAGGCAATGCTTTTCTCTTTCTTTGAGGATGAGGAAGGAGAGGCTTCTGCTTCTCTGCTCTTTATCAGCTGCTCATAGGATTTGAGCTTTCCAAGAAGATTCTCAGTTGTAATCTCATTTAGTCCTCTGGCATCTTTAATTGGCCAGATTCTTGTGTCCCAAGAGCTGGGAAAGCACATCAGGATTTTGTCATTAACTTCAGTGACTGTGATCACTTTTTCAAGGGTCCTTAACTCATTGATGATGCGGCTGAGTCGGTTGTACATCTCTGCAACAGTCTCTGATTCTCCCTTTTTAAAATTCTCATACTGGGAGATCAAATATGATCTTCTGTCCTTTCTCTCATCTGCTGATCCTGCCACCATTCTTGTGAGGGAGTCCCAAATTTCTTTGGCAGAGGTGCAGTCAACCACCTTTTGAAATATGTCATCAGTCATGGTTTGTGCTAAGATATTCATGGCCTTTGCATCAGCAGTTTTCTGTTTCTTTTGTGTTTCTGTCCATTCTGGAGGAGGGACAGCAGTTGTGTCTGATGTTGTATTTGTTGTTGAGGTTGGTGCAGTTGGAGGTCCTGTCAAAATAGAATTAAAAATTTCTTCATCAATAGAATTCATGTAAAGTTTGATCCTTGCTTGCCATAGTGGAAACTTGTTCAGATTGCACATAGGAGGTCTTGTGCTTGAATATTCTTTGTTCTGTGCCATGGCTCTAATAGATAAAACCTTTAAAGTAGTCTAGATCTATCAGATCTGTTGGTCCAGGTGTTAGCCTGTAACAACCAACCCAACCTCTGATACCAATTGAAAGTGGGGATAGATCAAGATTACTCTAGAGGGGGGGGGGGGGGGGGGGTGAATAGAGTATTTTAAAATAATCTTACTTAGCTTAAAGAAATCTGTATAAAACAATTTGAGTTATTTAGTATATGTGTAAGTAAGTGCAGCACAGATATAATCACAAACTAAAACACAACACACACATCACAAACAAATAATAAAGACAGGCACAGAAGACACAAGGATCTATAGTAGTTCCCCACAATTTGGGTACATCTACTCTTCTACCACACTGGTAGGAAATCCACTAAGGCTTTTTGATCAGGTGAGCCTTCACCACAGAGCTTTTGATCAGGTACTCTAAACCACAATTTAACTTTTAAAGGGAGTTAGAACCCTGTACACAATTATAGAATAACAGTAAAATAAAGATGATGATGTCTTCTCTTTTCTCTAACAACAGAGAAGACTAGTGGATTGTTGAAATTGTCAGATCTCCCCCTGTGAGTAAGAGTAAGTAAACAAGAGAGAAAATCTGCTCAGGGTGTAGGTCTTCTTGATCTTCAGAATATCTTCAGCACAAGTTCTCTAGAGGGAAAAATGATGCAGATGATTTCTAGAGATTAAAAGTAGGTGTCTGGAGAAGATGAAGACTTCAGAGAGAAAACAGAGAGAGTTCTTCTTCAAGAATGAAAACTGAGTAGCACAAAGCTTATATTTAATATCTGTGTCTCTCTCTGGTATAAATAGCAATGATAATCTCTTCACGGGAGAAAGTTGATCCTCTTTAAAATTTCAAATAGGGCTGGAAAGGAAGGAGACAAAAAGGAAAGATTTCTCTGGAATACCAATATATTAAATTCCTTGAAACTTGCAATATGCATTATAAAATAATCTGCGCGCAGCCCTTAATTAATGCAGCAACGGTCATAAAATCTTTGATAGAGAATACTGCAATAACTGACTGATATTTTAATAAGAACAGCTGTCAGCCTTCATAAGAAATCCTGAGGATAACTCCAAAATAATACTCTGAATAGAAGAGGTCACTGAATATAGAGACACTGAAGAAGTTCGTCGATTTGAAGGGAAGTTCGTCGAACTTAACCTGGGAAGTTCGTCGAACAAACAGAAACTTTCGTCGAACAGAACTTTGAAGTTCGTTGAACCAAGTTCGTCGAACGGATACTTGAATTCGTCGAACGAACTAGAAGTTCGTCGAACACCTTGACTTAGCTAATCTTCAAATTTCTTCTAGACTTAGCCTATGACCCTTATACTATACATGTTGGGTCAAAACAGATCCTATACCTGGAAATAGACATCCTAGCCCAAATCAGTAATAGGGTTGAACTGTGTTCCAACAACATGATTTGCAATTGCTGCTTGGGTATAACATCATGTTCTGATATCTTGCACAACATCACTTTTCCCACTATGTCTGCTAGAAATCCATACTCTTCTGCCAGATCTACCTTTTTTCAGATTGATGGCTCTCTCTTTCTTAAATTGCATGATTTCTAAGGCCTTCTTTGCCTCTTCCCCTGACAGCTCAACAAAAACCTCACCAGTTAGTAGATCAAATGTTTGAGACAACATTTCCTCTGATATGCTGATCTCTTTCAGAGATTTTCCCTTGGAGGGAACCATCATGTCCTATGTGCACAGTATCCTTGAACTCTGTCAGCTCAACATCAAGTATTTTACATCTCGTGGAGATCAACTTTGATAGTCCTGCTTTATGGAATAGGCCAAGAATGGCCCTGAAGCTTTCTACAACAGCATTGAAGGAATCCACATCCATGTCAAAACAAGAGTTAATCTTGGGTGGAGTCATTGGATTGTAAGTACCTACAAACACAATGAAAGGAGAGAGAGAGAGAAAGAGACATGAGCACGAGAGAACTGGAGAAGTAGAGAGCAAGAGAGCAAGGAGAAGAAAATTCAAAAGCGTAAATGATTCGACGCTGAATTTGCTTTAAAGAAGATGATTCGTCGCAACTTAGGGTTTAAGTCAAAGCACCGTCGATAAGAATTAACATCTGGCGCGCAAAAAAAAATGTCGAGATTACTTTTAGAAGCAATTCTGTGCGCGCTATTATATTGACGCTGAGTTGATTAATATTCGACGCAGCTTCAAGATTGCTCTGCAATTCTTAAGTAGACACAGTGATGTCAACGTTGCGTCGATTTATAATCGATACGACCACAAATTTGATCAACGGCTATTAAGTCTTGACACTCTAAGTTGAGTGTGACATCCTAAGACATCTAATGACCAGATCACCTTTACTATACAAAGTGGGTAATAAACCTAGAAGGTAAAATCACTTATAAGTAATTTGTTAAGTTATATCACAAGGGATTTTTCCTAACAAAAACCCTTTGATGAATCCATGTGTAGGTGTATTATTGGATCCCTATTGTATCCGACTTCTAGTTGACCAGACATTATGTATGTTACATGTGTTTGTGCTAGGTACCAAGCATGACCTAAGGAATCTCACTACACAGCTACAAAGAGGATTTTGAGATACCTTAAGGGCATCCAATATCTTGGCCTTTGGTACCCTAAGAACAGTGATTTTGAACTAACTGTCTTTTCATATGCAGATTTTGCAGGATGCAAAGAAGATAGTAAAATCACAAGTGAAACTTGTAAATTCTAATGAGTCCAGTTTATATAGTGATTTCCGGACTCATCTGGGCTAGGTTTCATGCACTTGCACTTCACTTTAGGCCCATATTTAATTCTATTTGATCACGTTGCCCATTTCATTGCTTAGTGCACATTTATGCCCCATCTTGGTGTGATTTCATGTATTTATGTGGTCTAGTATTTTTCCTGCAGGCCCTGGGATCGCGTGAACGTTCGGGATGGAGCGGGGCAATTTTTGTCCTAAAAAGCCTCTGATCGTGCGCATTCCTTCGTGCACGATCAGGCGCATGACCAGTGGTCGTGCGTTAATTCCGTTCCCTAACAGAGCATCTGCGCACGATCATAGGGATTCCTTCGCGCACGACCACTGGTCGTGCGCCCCTGACCGTGCGTTATTTTCCATCTTTTTCTCTGCTACAGGTTGACTGCGCACGATCACAGGCATTCCTTCGCGCACGACCATTGGTCGTGCGCCACTGACCGTGCGCAGTGTTTATTCTGCTCCTTATTTAAACCGCTGCTCCGCGAAATTAGGGATTCAGACCGATTTCCTCCGACGTTTTCCACGTTTTTTGCAGGGTTTCGCCTCCTTCTTCACCGCCCACCTTAGGGAGGAGCTCCGGGAAAGCTTTCAACGCCACATCTTTGACGGAGCTTCCTCTTGGCCATCTCCTTCATCTAAGAGCTTCAAGAAGGGAGTCAACCTAGCTCTCACATTCAAGATCAGAGCATCTTGTGTGATCATTCCACCGGTTCGTGACACGAAGAAGACGGGTCCATTGGAGAGTAGTGACAGCTCTCTCTACCCCGGACGCAGTCGAGGACCGAGCTTGGACGCGGATTGACAACCCGGCGATTCCTTCCGTGAATCCTCAACAAGACTTCGGAGCCGGTCGATTTCGCACACTCACCTCCTCTTGCAGTTGATAGCTTAGTTAGGTTTCCTTATTTTTGATGAAGTATACTTTTATTTGTTAACATTAGTATGAAATCATGTCTATGTGATTGAGTAATCTTGTTATATTTTCATTTGAGGTGTGCCTTGTGGTGTGGATTGTTTGTTGTTTTGTGCCGCCCTAACAATTGTTAGTGGTGTGCTTTGTGAAGAGGTGCTTGCGACCCTCATTCCGCCGTTCTCTCCACTCCATCCGCTAGCCTACTCTTCCATCCGCCTAGCGAAGCGTGGCATAGCGGCCCGTGTAATCCATTTGCCCAACGAAGCAGTGCGCTCAAGGCCTGCACAGTTCAACTCCGCTTGCCTACTCATCCATCCGCCCTTGCGACGCAACGTGCTCAAGGCCTGTGTTGGGAAAATGATTTCTCTTAACCCCTAGAAATGAGTTAAAGAAAGAGTTTTATGAATGAATAACAAAAGACCAAGTAAATATGCGTCGAATGGTATTCGACGCTACGTCGAAATATAGTCGACGTTTTCTTCAGGATATGTCGAAGTAACTCTAGGAAGATTTCGACGTATGTCTTATCGACGCTACTCTGATTTCTAGTCGACGCATACAGAGAAGTCGACGCACCTTTGTCGACGCACATTCCTCATATCTCTCTCGACGTCGGGCTAAGATGAATTCGACGCTTACGTCGAATAGTAATCGACGCACGTCGATCTTTATGACAGATTTATTATTGCGCCAGATCTCTTTCCTTCTTTTCTGAAGATCTGATTTATATATAATGATGTTAATATTTTATAGCCGTTCTGAATCATTCTTTCCTTCTATTTGATTCTTGGCTAAATCTGATTAACTCTATTTTGGATATTATTTGAAATCTGAGTTAACATTTTCCATTTATGCTATAACTGCTATGGAAATATTTCTCTCTTCCTAAATCTCTGGCTGCTAATTGATTCCTCTCCTATAGTGCTATCTTATTACACAGAGCTATAAAATAAAGAGGAAGTCGGCAGGAAATCAAAAAGAGCGATCTACCACACATATATGATACAGAGGAAAAAGCTCCCAAAAGAAAAGAGAGATATTGAGAAAAAGCTCTGCAGCAACATCCATCCATTTCTATTTCTGCTCACTGCTCACTGCTGCAAAATCTGATTGCTCTCACTAAAAGAGAGAAAGGCTACAAATCTTCTTCTCTCTATAGAAGAAAGATTTAATTCATAACTTGTGCTTCAAATCTTCTTGCTAGGAAGAAGATTCATTATTGTCTTTATTTCTTTCTCCTTCTTTATTCTTATTCACTATTGTAAAAGAGTTTTTAGAATCTCTCTTCAAAAAATTCAGTGTACTGGTTCTAAGAGTCTCCTTTTCAAAAGACTCAGTTGGTTCTAAGAGTCTCCTTATCAAAAGACTCAGGGTGGTTCTAAGAGTCTCCTTATCAAAAGACTCAGTGCAAGTTAGTGAATTCCTACCAAGGGGGTAGAAGAGTGGACTACCCAAAGTTTGGGGAACCACTATATTTTCTTGTGTTGTGCTGTGAAATTTCTTTCTTGCATTTACTTAATTGCTTGTCTAATTCTTGTTGGTGTGTGTGGGAAGCTCTAATCTGTGATCATACATATATATATATATATATATTAACTTTGCACAAGATATTTTAAATCTCTATTCACCCCCCCTCTAGAGAATTCTAGTGAGGTTAACTGTGCACTTTCAATTGGTATCAGAGCTAGGTTGATCTAAAAAGGATAACTCCTTGATCAAAAAGATCCTACCTTATATATATATATATATTTTTTTTATTTTTCACATGGCACAAATCAAAGATTATGCTTCCACCAGACCACCAATGTGCAACCTTGAAAAGTTTGCAGTTTGGAAAACAAGAATCAGAATCTATATGAATTCTATTGATGCTGACTTGTTCAATATTACTGTAACAGGTCCACCAAAGCCCTATAGAAAGGATGCAAATGGAAACATCACACAAACACTTGTTCCAAGATCTGAATGGACAGAAGATGAGAAGAAGGCAAGAACTCATGATCTAAAGGCCATGAACATACTTGTCTCAACTCTCTCAGATGACATCTTTCAAAAGGTTGTTGACTGTGAATCATCCAAGGAAATTTGGGATGCCCTCACAAAGATGGTGGAAGGAAGTGCTGATGAAAAGAAAGACAAGAAGGCCTTATTGATCTCTCAATATGAGAACTTTCAAAAGAAGGCTGAAGAAGGCATCTCTGAAATGTATGACAGATTCAGTCTGATCATCAATCAACTAAGAGACTTGGATAGAGAAATCTCTCCTACTGAGATAAATGACAAATTACTAATGAGTCTCCCTAGTTCATGGGACTCAAGAATTTGGGCAATAAAAGACACAAGAGGACAAAAACAGATCTCAACAGATGCTCTCTTAGGAAAACTCAGATCCTATGAGCAGTTGCTGAAAACTAGAGAGGAGAAGGAAAGAAGAGAAATCGCCCCAAGTCCCTCAAAAAGCAGGAACATTGATCTAAAGGCAACAGAAGAAGAAACTTCTGTCACTGAAGAAGAATTATTCAGTTTCTTGGCCAGAAGATTTAGGAAATGGGTCAAGAAAGATGGATCAAAAAGGAGGGAGTCAAGACCAAGGTATGACAAAACACCCACTAAAGAAATAATTTGCTATTCTTGCAGAAAACCTGGACACATTGCCCCAGAATGTCCAGAGAATGCTGAAACAGAGAAGGATCTGAAAAAGAAAGATCTGAAGAAAAAGGGGAAGAAGAAAGAAAAAGGCTTCATTGCTGAAGTCTGGAGTGAAACTAACTCTGAGGATAGTTCATCCTCTAAGAGTGACAATGAAGAATCTAGACAAGAAGACATATGCTTGATGGCCTTTGAAGATACAAAGAATGATGATAAACCATGGAGTGAAACAGGATCAGAAGAAGATCTATCCTCAGATGATGAAAAAGAAGAGAACCTCATTCTCATTGAGGAATCTGAGAATGAGGATGAAGTAAGTATGTTTGATGACATTGATTTTCAAAGTGATAGCTTTAGAAATGATTTTATAAAAATGTACCTAGATCACCTAAAAACAAATCAAGAAATTGAGGACCTAAAAGAACAAATCAATGTAGCTAAAAATCAGAGAAACATAGAAATTAACTCCTCTAAAGATTATGAATCAATAGCTAGCAGAATAAAGAAGGAAACAGAAAGGGCCAATATAGAAAATCAGTTCCTTAAGAACAAAGTAACCCAGGCAAAAGCCTTTGAAGAATCAATAAAAATAAGAAGCCAAAATCTTAAGGAAATCACTGACAAACAAACAATAAGACCCAAACATCTTGGGCTAGGGGCTGATCCCTCAATCAGCCTAACTTCATCCAACAAACCTGCTTGGATGAGCCCTATAAAATTCACTAAACCTGTTAATTTGTTAAACCAAGAAAAAGATAAGGGAGAAAAAGAAACCAAGGAATTTGATGAAACATCTTATTATTCAGCTGATGATTCACATACTTCATCTGAAGAAACAATCAATCCAAGAAGAACAACACATAAAGGAGTAAAAACAGAGAAAGGCAAAATGAAAATTTGTGAAGACACAGATGCGTCGACTTCATATCGACGCATGCACGATAGTGCGTCGACTTATTCTCGACGCAACCTCTCAGATGCCTCGACCTCTACTCGACGCTTGAATAAAGATACGTCGACATCAATTCGACGCAACTTTCCTCATGCGTCGACACCAGATCAACGCAATCTGAGGAATGCGTCGATAACAAATCAACGCAACTATCAACATACGTCGAATAGATATCGACGCAAAAATGTTCAGAGCAACTTAAATACATTCTCTCCAAAAGTCTTTTATCCTAACCCTCATTCAGGAACCAGTCATCCTAATCATGAATTTTATCCAAATAAACATTTCAATCCCAAACAAAATGTTTATCTTAACCAAAAATCCCATCTTAATCAAAACCTATATTCAAACCAACACTCTTATTCTAATCAACACTTATATCCTGCTCTAAATTCAAATTCCCTTAATACTAGGATAATCAAGTGCTATATATGTAACAAAGCTGGCCATACTACCAAGCAATGTTGGTACAATCAATCAAACTATCTGTAAAATCTAGTTCAAAACTGACTTAGAAAACATCAGGACTAGAAAGAAATAATGAGAAATAAAAATTTAAAATTCTTTTTAAAAAAGGTCACTTCTAGTCGACGCACCGTCGATAACCAACACAATAAATCGACGCATGCGTCGACCAAAATCGACGCATACGTCGATAGAAAACCCTAAACATCTCAAACTCTGTCTATATCAACGATGACGTCGAATTACACTCGACGTAACGTCGACTTCAGGATAAAAGAGCGGCAACATTAGAATATTTTCGGTCACATCCACTGGAGTACCGAAAAAGCCTCGAATTGAGCCCTGTTTCGACGTTTCACCTGACTTAAAAAGACTCTTCAGAAACCTCCACTACTCTGCATCTTTTATCCTCCGTGCTCCTTTGTCCAGCTGATTCCTCTTACTAATCCTCAATGGCTCCCAAAATAAATTCTGGGTTCGACATTGATCTCGGATCCTTCCAAGCAGCAGCAGAGAACTATAAGAGCATCATTGCTCTATTCAATGAAGCGGGATTGAACAAGCTCATCTCTTCTAGGTGCAAGCTCCTGGAAACTGAGCTCACTGAGCTCATATCTCATGTTCAGATCTCTGAACAAGGAGAAATCCAAGGAACACTCTATGAGACACCAGTCTCAATCTCAGCAGACCACATTAGGGCCACCTTTGATCTCCCATCAGGTATATCCTAATGTCTCCTTCATTTCAATAAACTAGGAAAAGAAAATGAGCCTCTCATGAATGACTTGACTAGTCTAAATTATTCCCCTATTAGGTGATGAATCCATTGAACTCACACCTGATGAAGTCAAGAATTTACTTACCACCATGAAATTCTCAAAAGACAAACCAATCCATCTGAAAAAGATAGACTTTTCAGATGAGTACAGATTGCTGGCAGACATAGTAGGGAAGATACTACTATGCAAAATATCAGCCCATGATGCAGTGCCCAAACAGCAGCTGAACATCATGGGGGCTCTTGTGCTGAAGAAAAAGGTGGATTGGGCCAGCTGTCTTCTCAAAATGATAGCATCCAAATATTCCCACAAGGAAAATGCTTATATGAGAATCATGAGTCAGGTTCTCTTCCATTCCTTCCCTGACCTCTGCAGATCAAAAGGAATTCCCATCCCTCCAGGAAAAAGGATTTCCATTGCCCTATTCTCCAAATGGACCAGGCAAATTCCCAAGCCTGGTTCCATTCCTGAGAAGTCTCCATCTCCTCCTACCTCTCCTGCTCATCCTCCTCCTCCTCCTCCTCAAACAAGTCTCTCTACTCTCCCCTCATCATCCTCTCCAATACCTCCTCAATCACTTGCTCAACCTTCTTCTAGTACTCCACCTCCTCCATCAACTATACCTCCTCCAGATGATAGAATCACCTCTCCACACTCATTCTCTACTCCTCCTCCATCTCCTTCACACCTTTCACACCAAGAATCATCCACATCCACTGAGGCTCTCATCACTCAGTGCATAAAATCAGCAGCTGAAAAATTCCAAGCAATGCTAGATGAGCACTGTTCCCAACTTCATTCCTCCATCCTCCACATGCACACCCAAATAGATGGGGTCAGTGCCTCTGTGCAAGTTCTAAAGTCATCTCTCTCTTCCTCTAGAGTGACTCAGTCTTTCTTAACCTCCCTAGCCAAGAAGGTCAAGAAGGGGGAGAATCTAGATGAAGAGCAACCCTCCAATCCTAAATCTCTCTCTCACAAGTCCTCTCCTCAAAATTCTGACAAGATCCTTGGGAATGAGACAGTACCTGAGCCTCTTAATTATGAACAAACAATAGAGGTACTCAGCATAGCAAGAGAGGTTGCAGAACAAGTGATAATACTCCAAGGGGAGGACAACAGAGTAGAAAATGAGGCTGCAAGGAAAGATGGTGAACTTCAGGGGGAGCTGGAAGCTATACTAACTGATGAACAAACTAAGGAACTGGAAGCTGAGTTTGTGAATACAGCTGCAAATGAAAAAGAGCAGCAAGAAGTTGTGTTAACTGAAGCTGGGACTCAGGGGGAGCCAACTGCTGTGACTCAGGGGGAGCTGAGAATACTAACTGCTGATGAGCAACCCACCAAGGTCTTCAAAAGAAAAAGAAAGACTCCTCCTACACCACCTGAGTAGTATTTGAGAACAATGCTGATATATTTTATTTGTCTATATGATTCTGGAATATCTGCTTATATGATCTCCCTCTCTAAATTTCACTTTTGATTAAGTGACATACTTCTTATCTTTTCAAATTATATGCTGAGTTGATTTTATGCTAAGACAATTTCTCCTTAAAAAGGGTTAAGACAAATAGGGGGAGATTGTTGGGAAAATGATTTCTCTTAACCCCTAGAAATGAGTTAAAGAAAGAGTTTTATGAATGAATAACAAAAGACCAAGTAAATATGCGTCGAATGGTATTCGACGCTACGTCGAAATATAGTCGACGTTTTCTTCAGGATATGTCGAAGTAACTCTAGGAAGATTTCGACGTATGTCTTATCGACGCTACTCTGATTTCTAGTCGACGCATACAGAGAAGTCGACGCACCTTTGTCGACGCACATTCCTCATATCTCTCTCGACGTCGGGCTAAGATGAATTCGACGCTTACGTCGAATAGTAATCGACGCACGTCGATCTTTATGACAGATTTATTATTGCGCCAGATCTCTTTCCTTCTTTTCTGAAGATCTGATTTATATAGAATGATGTTAATATTTTATAGCCGTTCTGAATCATTCTTTCCTTCTATTTGATTCTTGGCTAAATCTGATTAACTCTATTTTGGATATTATTTGAAATCTGAGTTAACATTTTCCATTTATGCTATAACTGCTATGGAAATATTTCTCTCTTCCTAAATCTCTGGATGCTAATTGATTCCTCTCCTATAGTGCTATCTTATTACACAGAGCTATAAAATAAAGAGGAAGTCGGCAGGAAATCAAAAAGAGCGATCTACCACACATATATGATACAGAGGAAAAAGCTCCCAAAAGAAAAGAGAGATATTGAGAAAAAGCTCTGCAGCAACATCCATCCATTTCTATTTCTGCTCACTGCTCACTGCTGCAAAATCTGATTGCTCTCACTAAAAGAGAGAAAGGCTACAAATCTTCTTCTCTCTATAGAAGAAAGATTTAATTCATAACTTGTGCTTCAAATCTTCTTGCTAGGAAGAAGATTCATTATTGTCTTTATTTCTTTCTCCTTCTTTATTCTTATTCACTATTGTAAAAGAGTTTTTAGAATCTCTCTTCAAAAAATTCAGTGTACTGGTTCTAAGAGTCTCCTTTTCAAAAGACTCAGTTGGTTCTAAGAGTCTCCTTATCAAAAGACTCAGGGTGGTTCTAAGAGTCTCCTTATCAAAAGACTCAGTGCAAGTTAGTGAATTCCTACCAAGGGGGTAGAAGAGTGGACTACCCAAAGTTTGGGGAACCACTATATTTTCTTGTGTTGTGCTGTGAAATTTCTTTCTTGCATTTACTTAATTGCTTGTCTAATTCTTGTTGGTGTGTGTGGGAAGCTCTAATCTGTGATCATACATATATATATATATATATTAACTTTGCACAAGATATTTTAAATCTCTATTCACCCCCCCTCTAGAGAATTCTAGTGAGGTTAACTGTGCACTTTCAGCCTGCCTAGTCTCCATCCCGCCAAGCGAAGCATTGCATATCGACATTGCATATGAGTAGTTGTAGTTGTTTTCTTTTATTTTCCAAAAGCCAAACCAACTCTCCCGCATTCCATCCGACCTTTAGGACTTCGATCTCAAGTCCTTCCTTGAAAGTTAATTCCAACTTACTGTGTTCCTTTGAGATCGATATTCGGGGATTTACTCCTCGTTTTATATTACTTGAACGATCGGTACACTGCTGTTTCGTGCCGCAGTCTAGCCACCACCCATAGCGGTGTGCGAGATTTGTGCATCAAGTTTTTGGCGCCGTTGCGGGGAACACAGACGTGTGAATTTTCTTGAGAGGGAGAGCCGAGAGATAGTAGTTCTTCCAGTGTTTATAGCCGCCTTTTTATTTTTGTATGCTTTTTAAATTTTTATTGTTTGTTATTATTTCTTCTCTCCTATTTTAAAGTTTTAAGCAAGTTTAATCGAAGGAGTTTTATTAGTTTGTGTAGATTTCCTTGCAAAGAATTTCAGTTTCGTTTTTTCTGCTTTTATTGTTGAAAATGTCTTCATGGGATATTTCTCCTGGCACTTACGACATGATGGTCTATTATATAGACCAAATGAATGAGTTAAATGCTAGGCAGTGTAGGAACGTTGTTTTCTTGTTGTGTCAAGGAGAGGGACATGAATTGAAGGACTGTCCTAGTTTTTCAATCCTGACCGCTGCTCCTCCACTCATGACAGCATTGTCCCCATCACTCTCTCTTTACCCATGGAGGCAATCGTGCCCTCTACCCCCGATCTTATTTCGTGCGTGGACTCCTCACTCCCTGTGTATGGCTTCACTCCTAGTGATGATGATCACTCATCCATTGTCCAACAAGGAGAGGAATGGGAGCTCCTAGATGCACCTGAGTGGGATGAGGAAAGTATCCTTTCCATCGGGGAGGCATTAGCAGATCTTTTTGCGGAGGAACCAAATCTTTTTGTTCCTCCAGTTTCTTTGCAAGATTTTTCTACACACATTCTTTATGATCCTATCGAAGTGAAGGAGTGGGGTGATGCTTCCGACTCGGAGGATGCTCCAAAGTGGGATGAGGAGTTTGTTTTCCCCGAAGGGGAGAATGAATGCTTTGAACACGATGGTGCACCACGGTGGGATGAGGAGGATACTCTCTCTGATGAGGAGGTTTGCACTTCCTCATGGGACGAGGAGGTCCAACTCACCACTGAGGCCCTTGAGTTCTTGGGTTCCCCTCGCTATGATACTTACGATGATGATAGTGATCTATCCTTGGATCCTGCCGGGAGTGAGACCGGGATCACTCCCCCGATAGAATTTTATTCATGTTCTTCTTCTTTTTTATTTCTTGATCCCCTTTCTCTATCTGAGCCTGTGCAGGTTGAGTCTTCACAGGTACCCCAGGAGGACCTGGAGCATGATGCTCAAGTCAATGATGAGAGCATCCTCTTATGTGAGGAGGTTGATCCCCCCTTCGTAGAGGAAGCTCCACTCATTGCCTTCTCCTCCTGCTGCCTCCCTGGAGATGATACCTTGCTGGGCAAGGATAGTTTTGGTGAGTTGAGTGAGGATTCCTCCTCTTCTTACTTTTGATTCCCTCTACCTGTGATGAGCAGGTATTATATATATTCGGGTAGAGGCGTGACTGTTCTATCGCCGTATCGGTACCTGCTACTGACACGCATATTAGAACAGTTACCAGTACATTTCCTTTTTCATAGACCCATTAGCTAGAACTGCTTTAAGGTTGAATAAGTCGTGCTGGGAAGACAATAACCTCAGTAGTTATCTTACCTTTCTTGCAATGTTAGTTTATCTAGTTTGTTTAGTTAGTTTAACATGATTTTAGTTTGTATATTTTCTTTTGTTTTTGCGGAGCTCACCTATGCAGGTTCTTTTTCTGGATGGCGGATGCTGCAGCATTGTCTTGGTTTACACACGTCTTCTGGTATGCTCACTTGCTGAGCATTGGCTACCCTCTTCCCTTAGCTTCATTTTGAATTTTATGGCCATACATTATGTTGTATTGTTTAGATTAAGTCTGGGGGAGAGCCGCTATATGTTACCCACTGCACGTGCACATCTCATTTGCATACTAGAAGTATTTTAGTTTCAGTTATTTAGTATTTTTCATCTTCACCGCAGACCACTACACCCACTTTAGTGCGCACTCTCTTGTTTGTATGCTCCCGTATACTCAATTCTTGGATGTGATGTAGGAAGTGCTGTATTAGCCAAAGTAATTGCAAGATGGAGTGGAATGTTGACTCTTGTAGTGCTCTAGTTGAGTACTCGTGTCTTGCATAGGGATTTGAGTAGAATTAGTTTTTATTCATGCTTCTAATTTATAATTAGTAGATTTGCGTAGATTTTAGTTTATTTTACTCAAAATGGTGAATGTGGTTGAATCTAGCGGTAGCATGGTATTGTGTGTAGGCGAACGTGAGGTTCGTGTTTCTTGAGTCGGGAGGAAGGATTACCTTTCTCGAGGGCTAAGAACTTGCCCCAAGCGACTCTCGAAGCATGGGTGCGAATGATTTGCAAGTTGAGCGTGACGTAGGCCATCTTTTTGGCAAGCTTGAGCTTTGTTCTACCTGTCCTATACACTAACCATTGCTAGCCCATTTTGTGCCTACCCGATCTTTTGGTTCAGCTCCACCATACTTCACCAAGGCCTAAAAGCTAATCCTGTTATCGCAACCAAAAAATTAAGCTAAAAGCATTTATGAATTGTAATTTTTCAATGCGGTGCGGTGATGCGAAACTTAAGTGTTGATGTGAAAGTTTTAAAAATGTCTATGTGCTGAGAATTGTGCTAATTAATTTGGGGATAAAAAGAAAAGAAAAAGAAAAAGAAAAAAAAAATATATATATATTTATCAATAGCGCTTTAATTGAAGCATATTTTGGTATTGATTGCTGTAGGCCGTGTGCACACCCGGTTGTTGGATCGGTCGGCGCCCTTAGAGGGGGGGGGGGTGAATAAGGGTTTACAAAAACTTTAGATTATATTTAAAAACTTTGAATTATTGCAAGATTAAAGACATGAAATAAGTGAAGTAAAACAAAAAGGAGACAAGCTTTATTAATGATAAATATGTTTTACAAAACTTGATCTCGATGACGCTAGAGATCGGAGGCGAATAATAAAAAAACTCCTTTTGTTTTCTATCCCGACTCGCTTCCCCACGAACCGGTGGCCCTAGCCTTATCCTCCCCGGATTTGGCCTCAAGTCGCTCTAGCCAATCCTTCCCCGGATGTGCCCTCGAGCACCCCCTAGAACTAGCCTAGATCTAGTCGCCAACACGAGGCGAATTTCAGCCCTAAGTCTACCCCAGACCTAGTCGCCAACACGAGGCGATTTCACTACCGTTTACAATGATAAAAGAGAAATAAAATAACAAAACCTCCCTTAAGATGAACTTCTGAAGTAGGAGACGAAGATCCGATGTAGAATCAGCGTTTGTTGAAGCGGACTTCGTCTGGATTCGGCGTGATGGAATTGTCCTTCAGAAATTGGCAGAGCTTCGCTGGGACCTCAAATTTCAGCTAAGACAAGCCTCTGGAATTCTAGTACTCTCTCTCTGAGGTGTATGCAATAGGTGTGCGAAAACAAGAGGAGAGGGGGTCCTTTTATAGCCCAAGCGCTACCGCCGGCGCTAGCGCTACCGCCGGCGCTAGCCCGGATTAGGAAACGTTTTGCGCGGCAGGATCTTCAATCCGCGGCAACATATTTCTCCATGCCTCTTGTGCGCCATGCTACCGCCAGCGCTAGTAGCTAACGCCAGGCGCTAGCTCCTTCTAAAAACGATGTCGGAATCGCGCAGATCAACGCTAGCGCCGGGCGCTATCGCTACCGCCGGCGCTAGTGAGCCTCTTCGAATTATGGCCTCAATTTTGGGGGCAGACATCATGAGTACTCCTTGAGTCATGTGGACTATGCTAACCTGCACACTTGAACACACAAGATCAAATACACATAAGATTTGTTATTCTCAAACCTAGGAGATGCGGAAGACCATGTTCCAACAAACTCCCCCTTTTGATAATGACAAATCCATTAATGATAAATCAAAGCATTAATAGATAAGCATGATGAAACTATACTTGTGTGTGTGTGAGAGTGATGACTTAGGATAATAATTGATTCTAGCATGTTAGACTTGCTCCCCCTAAATACATGCTCCCCCTAAGTGAATGCTCTCATAATATGTAAGCTATCATCTTAATTTGTCATGTTGGGTTTTTGATAGCGGGTTATATTTATCATGTTAGTTCTCCCCCTTTGTTATTAGCAAAAGTGGGTAGGGATACAAAGCACTAAAAAATGTGTAAATAAACGAGAAGGCATGATCGAGCTTTTTAGGTAAATGATAAGGAGGTTTAGAATTGTTTTTCATTGAAATAGATCAGAGTTATTACAAAATTTCAGAGTTTTTAGCATAAAAGATTTTAATGTTTGAAGTAACCAATAAAAAGTGTTCCAAGGAAATCTATCACTTAATGAAAGATAGGAATTTTTAAGAATAAGTGATGATGCAAATAATACAAGATATGAAATAAGCATGAAAGCGGAAGGTAAAAAACACTTATATGGTTAAGATGCGGAAGTCTTATAGCAAATAGTAATGATAATCCAAAAAATATGAGGTAAAGATCACACAAAATGATGTTTTTGGAAATCATTTTGCAGTTTTAAATTTTAGAATAACCAAGCATGAAATAATGTTTATCAAAAAGAGATGACCACAATGTTACTTTAATTCTTAATTTCAAAAACATACAAAAACATTGTAGAACACATTCTAGGTTATCTAGTGCATTTCATAAAGAAAAAGTAATATAGAATTAGCATTATGATCCAATACTCATGAGAAGAAGTGTTATGGAAGATAATGATGTGCACATAAGTGTAAATTTGAGGAGAGTAAATAAATGTTTTAATCAAAAATACAAGTAATATGTAAAGTAAGAGGCACAATAAAACACAAATAAGATTACTTCCACACACTTTAATGCACAAAAAAATGTACAACTACCAAGGTGCTTTGCACACACAATGCTCATCAAGACTTATCAGGGTGCAAAGTAGTGCTCGGGAAATCACATATTTTATTTTGAATTTTGAGCTTGTGATCCGGTGTACTTAAGAGAAAGTGGTTTTTCATATTTTTGAAAGAAAGAGTTGATTTGCACAAGACACTTTATTATTCTTTCCAAGGTGCTCAACCTCACAATGCTCATTAAGACTTATCAGGAGGTTCAAGTAGTGCTTGGTGGAGTTATCTTTGTCATTTATTTTATAATTTTGTTTTGTACAAAGTTCTCCGAATACACTTGTTTTGCAAATCAATAGATTTTATGAAAAAAAAAGATATAACCACTTTTCTTCATTTGTAAGAGTGCAAAAGAATGAGTGTAGGTAAGATACTTGTGCAATTTTAATTTATTTGTACTAATACAAAACATACACAAGCATTCTTAGATTAAATGCATATGTAGACAATGCCAAAAAAAGGGTGAGTGAATAAATATCATTATCAAACATAAAGCATTTCTCATACTTAGAGGCATGCTAAGCTTGATCCTACACAACTTTTAAACTATAATTGATGCACATTTGAATAGATATATCAAAGCATGAAGAAAGACAATGTCCAAAGTAGTTTGAAGAGAAAAAATTATAACATTGTAGAATTTCTAAATAGTAGATTAAATCATGCTTGATTTTACACGAAAAAATCATTGAGTTTTTTTTTATAGTTTTAAAGTTTTATATTTTTTTATTTGATTTTAGCAAATAAAAGCAGATTTTTGTAATTATTGCTTTTGTAATTTTTTGATTTTTGTGAAAAGATGAACTTTAAACAAAGGAAACAACAAAAGCAAACAAAGGAAAGACATATTTTTTGTAATTTGTTTTGTTTTTGTAGTTTTGTATTTGATTTTTGCAGAAAAAATGACACACAAAAACAAAATGAAAAACATTGTTTTTTTTGTAATTTGGTTTTCTATTTTTGTATTTGATTTTTTAAAAAGAAAAGAAAAACAGATGTGCAAAAACTAAATAAAACATATAGATCAAAATATTTTTAGGAATTTTTAGAAATTTTAAAGACACAGAAATTCGAACCTCGACGCTAGCGCCGGCCCTAGCGCTAGCGCGGGAAATAGTAAGTGATTTTTTAGGGTTTTGAAAATTTTGATACTTGAATTTGATTAGGTGTCCCATTAGTAGTTTGCATGCTGAATTTGCAGAATTTTTGGAAATGTTTTTGATGGTTAAAAATGAAGAAAATTGCATTAGTAAGCATGTTTTAACTTGAAAGATCTAGGACACCTAATTCAAGTCGTAATAATCGAAATCTTGCATCGGGAAGGGGTTTAGTAAATATGTCAGCAAGTTGAGAGTCCATCCCAATGAAGCTTACTTTTACATTCTCTTTCTTAATGTGATCCCTAATGAAATGATGACGAACGTCGATGTGTTTGGATCTAGAATGGTGTACGGGATTATATGTGAGGTCTATTGCACTTTTGTTGTCACATTTAAGATCTATGTTTTTGAGATGAAATCCAAAGTCCTCTAGTGTTTGGCTCATCCATAACGCTTGTGCACAACAACTACCAAGTGCAATATATTCGGCCTCCGTGGTGGAGAGTGCAACCGAAGATTGTTTTCTACTAGACCAAGCAACTAAAGAGGGTCCTAAAAAGTGACATGTACCGCTAGTACTTTTTCTATCTAGTGAGCACCCGGCGTAGTCCGAATCGGAATATCCGTGGAGTGTGAAAGAGTCATTATGTGGGTACCATAATCCTAGTTTAGATGACCCTATTAGATAACGAAAAATACGTTTTACCGCTTTTAAATGAGATTCTTTTGGATCGCCTTGAAAGCGAGCACATAAACATACGACAAACATTATATCTGGTCTAGATGCACTTAAATAAAGAAGAGAACCTATCATTCCTCTATATAGCGTTTGATCAATAGAAATTCCAGATTCATCTTTTCCTAGGTTTAAAGAAGCACTCATAGGAGTAGAAGCTTGTTTAAGATTTTCAAATCCAAATCGTTTAAGCATATCGTGAACATATTTTGATTGACACAGAAAAATACCATCAGTTCATTGTGAAATTTGAAAACCAAGAAAGTATGATAGTTCTCCTACAAGACTCATTTCAAATTCATTTTTCATTATTAAGACTACTTCATTACACAACTCTTCATTAGTGGCTCCAAAAATGATGTCATCAACATATATTTGTAGAATAATTAATTCGTTATTTTTATGCTTAATGAAGAGTGTGTTGTCCGCACTTCCCATAACATAACCGTGCTCTAACAAAAATGATGTAAGACGATCATACCAGGCATGGGGCGCTTGTTTTAAACCATAAAGCGCCTTTTCTAATTTGTAAACATGATTTGGAAATCTTTCATTTATGAAGCCGGGGGGGGGGGGGGGGGTGTTCTACATAAACTTCTTCTTTAATGAACCCGTTTAAAAAAGCACTTTTAACATCCATTTGAAATAATTTTATTCTTTTAAAACTCGCAAATGCCAAAAATATTCGTATAGATTCTAAGCGAGCTACGGGTGCAAAAGTTTCTTCAAAATCTATCCCCTCGATTTGTGAATAGCCTTGAGCAACTAAGCGTGCTTTATCTCTTACAATCCTAGATTCACCATCTAGCTTATTTTTAAAAATCCATTTTACGCCAATAATTTGATGATTAGATGGTCTTTCTACTAAATTCCAAACTTTATTTCTTTCAAATTGTCCTAACTCTTCATTCATTGCCAAAAACCAAAATTCGTCATTTAAAGCGGTGGAAACGTTTTTAGGTTCAATTTCAGACACAAAGCAAATATTTGAAAATGTTTCATGAAGAGAGGACCGAGTTCTTACCCCAGTAGAAGGTTCCCCAATGACTAGCTCCTTTGGATGATTTTTGGAGAAGTTTAGAATGCTTGGAGGTACATATTCATCTTCTTTTGACTTCTCCTCCTCTTCTTTGGACGGTTCTTCTTCGTCGTGCTCCAAGGATGGCAAAGGTTCATCATTGGTACCTGTAGGGAGCTTTTCTGCACATGGAACAAACTCATCAAATATGGCATTAATTGACTCTTCAACCTTGCTTGATCTTTTTATTAAATATTCTATATGCTTTACTAGTTGAAGAATAACCAAGAAATATTCCTTCATCGCATTTTTCGTCAAATTTTCCTAAAGAATCTTTTGTATTAAGAATGAAGCATTTACATCTAAATACTCTAAAATACGATACGTTAGGTTTCTTTTGGTAGTAGAGTTCATATGGTGTGAGAGTTAATGATGGGCGAAGCATAACTCTATTCATTACATAGCATGCAGTGCTTACAGCTTCTGCCCAAAAATACTTAGGTAATTTATATTCAGATAACATTGTGCGTGCAAGTTCTTGTATTGTCCTATTTTTCCGTTCTACAACACCATTTTGTTGAGGTGTGCGTGGAGCAGAGAACTCATGCTTAATACCTAACATGTCACAAAAAGATTTAAAATTTTCATTTTCAAATTCACCTCCATGATCTGAGCGAATGCATTTTATTTTTAAATCTAATTCATTTTGAATGCGAGTACATAATTTTGAAAATTCGCAAAACGCATCAGATTTGGAGGAGAGAAATAAAGTCCAACAATATCTAGAATAGTCATCTATGAGAACATAAGTGTATAATCTACCACCAAGACTCACAGTGTTAACGGGACCAAAAAGATCCATATGAATTAATTGCAGAGGTTTTGATGTAGAAATTTCGTTTTTGCTTTTAAAAGATGACTTAGTAAATTTGCCTTTTTGGCATGGAGAGCATAATGAAGATAAATTTCCATTTAACTTAGGCAATCCTCTAATCAATTCTCTTTTTGCTAGTTTTAAGATGAGCTTTGTACTAGCGTGGCCTAAGCGTCTATGCCATAATTCTAATTCATCATTTTTCGTTATAAAACATTTTATAGAAGATTTAGAAAGATCATAAAATGAAACTATGCAGACATTATGAATTCTAGGTGCAGTTAATAACACATCTTTTGTTTTAGGATTAACAATCTTGCAAAGGTTAGTGGAAGATTCAAAAAGTACGTCTAAACCTTTATCACACAGTTGACTTATAGATATTAGGTTATGTTTTAATCCTTTCACATAAAGCACATTTGATATAAGAAAAGATGCGTTACCCACTGTACCAACTCCCATGATCCTTCCTTTACCGTTATCGCCAAACGTTACTATTCCTCCTTTCTTCTTTTCTAGGCTAAGGAATTTTGCTTTATTGCCCGTCATGTGTTTGGAGCAGCCTGTGTCCAAATACCACACGTCTTCTGTTTCCTTAGCCTTCCTGCAAATCTAGAAAGAGGATGAGAGTAAAGACCCAGATACCTAAGAGGTACCACCCATAGAGTAAGTGGATTTCTTAGGTACCCAGATTTGTTTTAATGATCGTTGATTTATTATATTCCTGCAAGAGCCAGACGTGTGTCCAAATTTAAGACAATTAGCACACGAAATAAAGGGGGTTGAGACCCTTTTCTGAGTTTCTATGTTGCCCTTGCTGGATGATGTTTGTACATAAGAAAAACTAGAAGAATTTTTAACTTTAGAGCTACCGCCGGCGTTAGTAGCTAGCGCCGGGCGGTAGTGTTCACTTTTATATCCGAGTCCGATTTTTCCAGACCCAAAGCATTGATTACCCAGAAGCATATCCAGGGATTTTTGACCAATCCCGAATTTGGTTATGGCTAAATTGAGATTTTGATTTTGTTTTTTAAGAGATGTATTTTCTTGAACAATCATAACACATTTGTTTTCAAATCCTTTTTTGTTCTTTTCAATTTGTAATATAGAAGTTTCAATTTTCTCTCTAAGTCCCCTTTTTCTTTTGCAATGATTTTGTTTTGTGAAAGGGAATTAGAGAGAGAAACTTCAAGTTCTTTTATCATAAATAAAGAGTGCTCACATTCTTGACATGAAACTTTTCTTTTTTCAAGAGAGACTAATTTTTTTGTGAGCTTACGATTTTCTTTTATAATAGATTCATTTTCATGATTTAATAAAACAAATTTATCATAAAGTTCTTCAAAGGTAGGAGGAGATACCTCAGTGTCGCTAAGAACACTGGTGTCGTCATCGTCTCTTTTGGCCATTAAGCACAAGTTTGCTTCCTCCTCGCTACTTGACTCAGAACCATTTGACTCTTCAGAGGAAGAGTCATCCCAAGTAGCGGCCTTCAGAACTTTCTTCTTTTCTTTTGCTTTCTTTTGTTCTTTCCGCTCCTTTTGGTATTTTGGGTACTGGCTCCGAATGTGCCCAGTTTTTCTGCAGTGATAGCATTCTGGAGGCGGCCTTTCTTCTTCGTCATCGCTTCCTTTTTCTTTCTTCGATGAAGAGGAGGATCCCTTTCGTCGAGTATCTTTTTGGAAGAATTTTCGGAATGTGTTCCTTCTCTCTGGATTTCTGATGAACTTCTTGAAATTCTTCACTAGGAGTCCTTCTTCATCATCATCGTCCTCTTCGATGCACTCCTTCTTTGATGTCAGCGCCAACGCCTTTTTCTTCGGCTCCTTGTTGTATTCGTCATGTTGAATTTGTAGTTCTACCTCATGGGTTTTGAGATTCCCAATGAGATTCTCGATCTGGAGCGTTCTTAAGTTGTGCGACTCTGAGATGGCTGTCACCTTCGGATTGAACCTTGGAGGTAAGGAACGAAGAATTTTCCTCACCAAGTCCCCGGCGGAGTAGGTCTTTCCAAGCGCCTTTGATGCGTTGACAATCTTTGTGAAGTGAGTGTATATTGAGTTGATGTCCTCTTCCGTGTCCATCCTGAATTTTTCGTATTCAGATTCCAGTTGAAACAGCTTGGCATCTTTCACCTGCGATGTACCTTCGTGAGTAACTTCCAATTGATTCCAAATATCATAAGCAGTTGTGCATGCAGAAATTCTATTAAACTCAGTCCTATTTAAAGCGCAATATAAAGCGTTCATTGCTTTAGCATTATTTTTACACCTTAGTTTATTGTTGTCATCCCATTTATCTTTAGGTTTTGCTAATGTCGCCTCTCCTACTATAGTTGTAGGCGGAGAGTACCGTACTTCTACCATGTTCCATACTTCTACATCCATGGTCATAAGAAAACACATCATTCGATTTTTCCAGTAGTTAAAATCTGACCCAGTAAAGAGAGGTGGTCGACTAACCCCTTGACCCTCAGGAAAAGCGAGATCATGAGACGCCATTGTTCCCGGTTGTTAAGCCGATTGGAACAAAATCGCTCTGATACCACTTGTTGGATCGGTCGGCGCCCTTAGAGGGGGGGGGGGGGGGTGAATAAGGGTTTTCAAAAACTTTAGATTAAATTTAAAAACTTTGAATTATTGCAAGATTAAAGACATGAAATAAGTGAAGTAAAACAAAAAGGAGACAAGCTTTATTAATGATAAATATGTTTTACAAAACTTGATCTCGATGACGCTAGAGATCGGAGGCGAATAATAAAAAAGCTCTTTTTGTTTTCTATCCCGACTCGCTTCCACACGAACCGGTGGCCCTAGCCTTATCCTCCCCGGATTTGGCCTCAAGCCGCTCTAGCCAATCCTTCCCCGGATGTGGCCTCGAGCACCCCCTAGAACTAGCCTAGATCTAGTCGCCAACACGAGGCGAATTTCAGCCCTAAGTCTACCCCAGACCTAGTCGCCAACACGAGGCGATTTCACTACCGTTTACAATGATAAAAGAGAAATAAAATAAAAAAACCTCCCTTAAGATGAACTTCTGAAGTAGGAGACGAAGATCCGCTGTAGAATCAGCGTTTGTTGAAGCGGACTTCGTCTGGATTCGGCGTGATGGAATTCTCCTTCAGAAATTGGCAGAGCTTCGCTGGGACCTCAAATTTCGGCTAAGACAAGCCTCTGGAATTCTAGTACTCTCTCTCTGAGGTGTATGCAATAGGTGTGCGAAAACAAGAGGAGAGGGGGTCCTTTTATAGCCCAAGCGCTACTGCCGGCACTAACGCTACCGCCGGCGCTAGCCCGGATTAGGAAACGTTTTGCGCGGTAGGATCTTCAATCCGCGGCAACATATTTCTCCATGCCTCTTGTGCGCCATGCTATCGCCAGCGCTAGTAGCTAACGCCGGGCGCTAGCTCCTTCTAAAAATGATGCCGGAATCGCGCAGATCAATGCTAGCGCCGGGCGCTATCGCTACCGCCGACGCTAGTGAGCCTCTTCGAAATGTGGCCTCAATTTTGGGGGCAGACATCAAGAGTACTCCTTGAGTCATGTGGACTATGCTAACCTGCACACTTGAACACACAAGATCAAATACACATAAGATTTGTTATTCTCAAACCTAGGAGATGCGGAAGATCATGTTCCAACACCGGTTTCAAAGTCAAGTCTGGGGGTGTGTTACACGTGTATTATTGGGGCTGCTATGACTTAGCACTTTTGTGTGCTCATTTGGGTTGCGATTAGCCTTCACGTTTATCTTTGCATTCCAAACCGTAACCCAAGCCTCATGTATACATAAAGTCCTATCGATTCGTCTTGTGAGTTCACTAGCGCCGTGGAGAGAGTGTGACCAGGCGAGCATATGGTTCTCGACGTTGATGGATTTCAACGGAGATAATTCCGAGTTCCGGTCTTGGGTAACATTCACCTACGCGTCTAGCTTACTTTCGTACTACGCGAGACCACGAGATTCACCAACATTCCATTTTTGAGTAAAAATAAAGTCCTTTTTACGCATTTACACTTTATAAAGTAGCTAGCATATGTAAAAACTTCTTCTAATGAACTTCTATGCACACTAGTAGGAAACTTCGCATTCTATTCCATGTTTGGCTTTTTTTGGTTAGCTATGCTTTTCCTACTCCACCTGATATGTTTGCTCGGGACGCGCAAACAGGTAAGTCTGGGGGTGTGATGAGTCCAGTTTATATAGTGATTTTCGGACTCATCTGGGCTAGGTTTCATGCACTTGCACTTCACTTTAGGCCCATATTTAATTCTATTTGATCACGTTGCCCATTTCATTGCTTAGTGCACATTTATGCCCCATCTTGGTGTGATTTCATGTATTTCTGTGGTCTAGTATTTTTCCTGCAGGCCCTGGGATCGCGTGAACGTTCGGGATGGAGCGGGGCAATTTTTGACCTAAAAAGCCTCTGATCGTGCGCATTCCTTCGCGCACGATCAGGCGCATGACCAGTGGTCGTGCGTTAATTCCCTTCCCTAACAGAGCGTCTGCGCACGATCACATGGATTCCTTCGCGCACGACCACTGGTCGTGCGCCCCTGACCGTGCGTTATTTTCCAACTTTTTCTCTGCTATAGGTTGACTGCGCACGATCACAGGCATTCCTTCGCGCACGACCATTGGTCGTGCGCCACTGACCGTGCGCAGTGTTTATTCTGCTCCTTATTTAAACCGCTGCTCCGCGAAATTAGGGATTCAAACCGATTTCCTCCGCCGTTTTCCACGTTTTTTGCAGGGTTTTGCCTCCTTCTTCACCGCCCACCTTAGGGAGGACCTCTGGGCAAGCTTTCAACGCCACATCTTCGCTGGAGCTTCCTCTTGGCCATCTCCTTCATCTAAGAGCTTCAAGAAGGGAGTCAACCTAGCTCTCACATTCAAGATCGGAGCAGCTTGTGTGATCATTCCACCGGTTCGTGACACGAAGAAGACTTTTCCATTGGAGAGTAGTGACAGCTCTCTCTACCATGGACGCAGTCGAGGACCGAGCTTGGACGCGGATTGACAACCCGACGATTCCTTCCGTGAATCCTCAACAAGACTTCGGAGCCGGTCGATTTCGCACACTCACCTCCTCTTGCAGTTGATAGCTTAGTTAGGTTTCCTTATTTTTGATGAAGTATACTTTTATTTGTTAACATTAGTATGAAATCATGTCTATGTGATTGAGTAATCTTGTTATATTTTCATTTGAGGTGTCCCTTGTGGTGTGGATTGTTTGTTATGTTGTGCCGCCCTAACAATTGTTAGTGGTGTGCTTTGCGAAGAGGTGCTTGCGTCCCTCATTCCGCCGTTCTCTCCACTCCATCCGCTAGCCTACTCTTCCATCCTCCTAGCGAAGCGTGGCATAGCGGCCCGTGTAATCCATTCGCCCAACGAAGAAGTGCGCTCAAGGCCTGCACAGTTCGACTCCGCTTGCCTACTCGTCCATCCGCCCTTGCGACGCAGCGCGCTCAAGGCCTGCCTAGTCTCCATCCCGCCAAGCGAAGCATTGCATAGCGGCATTGCATAGGAGTAGTTGTAGTTGTTTTCTTTTATTTTCTAAAAGCCAAACCAACTCTCCCGCATTCCATCCGACCTTTAGGACTTCGATCTCAAGTCCTTCCATGAAAGTTAACTCCACCTTACTGTGTTCCTTTGAGACCGATATTCCGGGATTTACTCCTCATATTATATTACTTGAACGGTCGGTACACTGCCGTTTCGTGCCGCAGTCTAGCCACCACCCATAGCAGTGTGCGAGATTTGTGCATCAAATTCCTAGGAAGGAGGTTGATCTCTTGGAGTAGCAAGAAGCAGACTAGTGTGGCAATATCCACAGCTGAGTCTGAGGACATTGCTGTTGGGAGCTGCTATGCACAACTACTGTAGATACAGCACCAGCTAGAGGACTACAACCTCAAGGTAAGTAATTCTCCACTTTTTTGTGACTCATCTAGTGATATCTCTATTGCTAAGAATCCTATCTCGCATAACAGGACTATGAATATAATGATAAGGTATCATTTTATTAGAGAACATGTAGAATGTAAATATATCTGCCTTGAACATGTCCCCACTAATAATCAAGTTGCAGATATATTTACAAAGTCATTGGATGAGGCTAAATTTAATGGTTTCAAAATTAAGCTAGGAATGTTGAACTTAGAATATGCATCAACATTTCATTTTGTCTATCATGTTTGTTGTTTTTATTCCTTAAGCTTTGCTAAAAGATATTCATGCTATAAAATACTTAGTGGCATGATAAGGGAGTAAGACAATCCAATTTAAAAGGGTTCATTGCTAGGCAGCGAGTTCAGCTGAGACAGTCTCAGCTGAACCGCTGAGACAGTCTCAGCTGAACCGCTGAGACATCTAAGTCATCTCAGCGGTTACCGCTGAGCCATCTAAGTCATCTCAATGGTTAGGTTTTCCTTGTCCCAACAGTCAAGCTTTCCGTCTTAGCGGATCCTCGGAGACGGAATTGCTTAATTACAACATCAATTAATTAAGTATAATCAACATCACACCTTAAGAATTAATTATAATGCACCTATAAATAGTGCTATGTTGATTAAATCACACTTTCTACACTCTAACCCCTAACTAGCCGTCGAGACGACCCTTCCTTTCCCGCCGACTCAACAACTCATTTTCTTCAAAAATGGCGCCAAAAAGCTCAATGGATCTTCTGAAAGGGTATGAAATAATCATAAATGGATTTCAACATGCTAGTGTTGAGGTTAAGGACGTGATTCAACTTCTGGAAGGTCAAGGGTTAGAATATCTACTGTCAGAGCCATGTGTGATTCTCATAACTGAAGTTCTGGAACTATACAGTAAAGCAAGGCTCTCATCTTCCAAGTCCTCATTAAAGTACACAATTGGAAGCTTGAAGATTAAGATATCTCCAAGGAAGCTGGAGAAAGCATTTCAACTTCCATCATGCAGTAATGAGGAGGAAGATAGTTCTGTCTGAAAAAGACAAAGAAAAAGCCCTCAAATGGTTTGAGTACAGTGATGCCAAAACTGGCTCACTGAAGAGGAAATTTTTCAATCAAAAAGGGAAGCTACTATCATATATAGTAGGCAAGACATTACTGTGCAAACCAGGGTCACATGATGCAATATCAAAGCACATGTTTGAGTTGATGACAAGAGTGATCTTGAAGAAAAAGACCTGGGTTGCTGTAATCTTCCAAAGGATAAAAGAATGTCTGCAGGCTCCCAACCTAGGCAGAATTCTTTCTCTCTACCTTCTGAACACCTACCCTGAAGATTCTGATAGGTCAAAAGGATCCAACCTTCATTATCTTAAAAGAATGGATATAAAGCCTTTGGACAGGTTCTCAAGGTTGCTTCCAATAAGTCAGCCCTCTGAGATAAAGGAGAAGAAAAAGAAATTAGTCAAAGGATTAAAGAAGGCTAAAATTGTATGCTCTGATTCTAATTCAGATGCTGCATATAATGCCCCTGCTGATGATGATCAAGGATCTGACAACATTCTAGACATAGATGCTCATGTAGAGCATGACAATGAAGATCATGAGGATGATGTTGCCACTGTAGAGCGTGAGAAAATTAAAGATGTTGCTGCTGCTGAAGAGAAGTCTGATGGAAATGAAGGAGATCAAACTCAAAGTGATGCTCCTAATCCTCAAGATGCTGATAATAATGCACAGACTGTGCCTGCTAAGTTTGCAATACATGAAGAGGAGCAATTAGATTCTCTTGGTGATTTGCAAAGTAAGATTGACAAACTCATTTTTAATCTTGAAAGAAGGATTAATCTAATACCTGATAACTCCCCATATTTCTGTGATTCCACTGATCCAGAAAGGATGGATGCCCTATCTAAGGGGGAGGAGCAAGAGAACTTATCAGGTGATGAAGAAGTCAACATTGAAAGTGAAGATGGAATTGATGCTGATCACACTAATCAATTTGCAAAGGCTACTGAGAAGAATGATCAAACTGAGGGGGAGCATGGTATCCCTGCTCTGATTGAGGGGGAGCTTGAAGTGCATGCAAAGGAAACATCTACTCTACAAGAGTGTGATAATTAATCCCCACAAGAGAAAAGCATACCTACTGCGGTAGCTGAAGTACAACCCTCTACCTCTGCAATGTCAAATGAACTTATCCTAAGTTCAATCAACACACTTATTGATGGTCATATGATATCAATAAAGGAATATATTGATAGGTCTATCTCTTCAGTCAAGGGTGAGCTCATGTCTGCAATACAAGTAATAAAGGAAGAAACCTCTTACCTTAATAGACAGATGACCAAGTGGTTTGATCTAGCTGAAAAATCAGTTGTAGCTCAGAATACAATACTGAGATCAATGGACAAGCATCTGCAACTCTCAGAGCAAGACATGACCTATGTCAAAAATTATGTGAGTAAGACTGCTGAGGTCATAGAGAAGGCCTCAAACCACATTGAAGAATATGTATGGTCTACTACAACAACAATGATTGGAGAGGCATAAAAGATGAAGGATGAACTTAAATCAGACCTAGAGAATACCTTCCAAACCCTATCTAGGTCAGTTGATACTGCCTCCCAAAGTCTAGAACAAAAAGTGGTTGAAGAAGCCAGAAAGGGGGAGGAGACCAATGCTGAGACCAATTCTGAGTTGGCCCTCAAAGTTCTGCAAGGAACAAGGATAACACTGAACCTGCCTCTGCTAGTTAATCTATGAAAAGAAGATTTTGATTTTGAGGCTCAAGCTAAGGTTGCTCAAGATGCTCAACTTGTAGCAAGGAGGAAAAGAGAAGGTGTCATGCTAGCAGAAAAATTCATGGCAAAGAATAGAAAAGAGCAGGCCAAGGACCCTAATTATGAGCATTGGAGTGATGAATCCAAGGGTATCATTCTGAATGCATGACTGCATCATGGCCAGATCTGCAAAGATATTGACAGAATATATCATGCAGAAGAATGGATAAAGCACCTTGAGAGGAATTCCTAGAGGGAAGGGGTCTTCAAAGAGAATCTTGTAAGGAAGAATAATCCAAAGAGGATGCCTTCAAGATATATTCCCAAGCCATATCTGTATTTCAAAAGGCAAGAAAACAAGAGAAAGATAGCTGAGATGAATGTTGCTGCTCCAAAACAGAAGGCTGATGATGGAGGTGCAGAATGCTCAAGTGCAACAAAGAAAAGAAAAAACTTAATCTAATATATTTAGTTTTTCAGTTAAATCAAATGTAAACTGAAAGATGTATTAACATTTTTTCATTAATGAAATTGACAATTATGTTGAAATGACATCTTGTGTTGATAGGCCAACATTAGTCAAGCTTAATATTGTTCAATATTAATGCTTAATATATACTGTGGTGCCTATATGTAGTTAACAATGTTATTGTTATGTTGTCATGACTATTATTCATAATTTGTCATGATATCTTCTATGATGCCTATATTTAGTTAACAATTATTTGTTATGTTGTAATGACTATTATTTCATATGTTGTCATGATATGTTTTTATGGTTATGTACCTTATAACATTGGTGTATGTTCCGCCTTCTTCAAATAGGGGGAGATTGTTGGGAATATTGCCCTAAATGTTCCCTTGATTTGAAGAGGCATCACACTCAATGCTAAGTACATATTGTATTTGATAAACCCTATTTTACATCATGTATATGCAGGGTTAGGTTATTCCAAACAATGGAATAGTTCTGTGGTTTTACTGTCAAAACCGATGAGATGATAGCTTGGTCTCAGCTGAACCGCTGAGGAGTCTGTCTAAGCTAAGCTGCATTTAGATAGAATCCGCTGAGAAGACTAACTGTCTCAGCGGATCCGCTGAGACGAAGACATATTTAGCCGCTGAGACTGAAGACTGTCTCAGCCCATCCGCTGAGATAGATTCGTATTTGAATAAAGCACTGGCAGAATCTGCTTTTGGCGCAAGTGTCTGAAAAGCAAGATAACCTTTTCTAATCGTGTTCATACTGTGTCAGGGCCCTCTTCAGAGCCATTACAGATTGGAGGTGTTGGGTATTGTAGCCACAATAACCTTAATTTGAAGAAGTGTCCCTTGAACTAGGATGAATTGCTATTGTATTTGATAATGTTTTCTAGTTATATGTATGCAGTATGCTCATTGCTAAGTACAAACCAAGGTCAGGTTTCAGTGAGTCATAAACACAGGCCTACGCAATGTAATCCCTCATTGTGTAGACCAAGGTGTTGATTATATGAAATCTCTCTGCTGGAATGTACTTTACACTCAAAGATTCAGATCTGAAGAAGTAGAATCTATACGAGATTCTCAAAGATTGGATTCTATAATCCAAGTTGTTTATATTATCTTTTACAAACACTTGTAGGAAGTTTATCTTCTGAGTTTGTGTAGATCCTAGGTTAAAAGGATCGAGGGTGTAGGAGAGCTTGTTCTCCGAGTTTGTAGGAGTAGTTTGCTCCGAGCTTATAGGAGTTGTGAACTCCGAGTTGTAAGATTTGTATAATCTGAGATTGGTGAAGTAGCCGAATCTAGCCTTGGAGTGCTAGAAAGGCGAGGCGGGAAAGTGGACTACCCACATCGGGGAACCACTATAAAGTCTTGTGTTGTGTTGTGTTTGCTTTTCTATGCACTTTTATTTTAAATTTCAATTCCGCCTAAAAGCCATAGAATTCACCTATTCACCCCCTCTAGGTGATTTAGGTAGCAGCTAGATACTTTCAGGAGGGAGTATAAAAGAAGATGTTAGGGCATTATAGAAGGTGTGGAAAAGATTCTAAAAGTAAAACTACCGTGCTATTGACGGCTTCAACAAATATCTCTCAGCCTGCTTCTTGAAGCTACAAGCAAGCATCTGAGATACGATAGCTCTTCCTAATTCAATCCTGAAGAGCAAGTAGATCATTCTTCATCAACTAAAGAAGAAGATCAGATAGAAGCAAGGACTGAAGCTACTGTCATTCAGCCTTGCTTCAAGACAGCACCTGCTGTGCATCAACAACAGAAGACCAGAGCTGAAGGTTAAATCTTGTCTGTCCTCTGTTGTATAAGCAAACACAATTATCTCTGTAAGAACATTATTGTTCTGCGTTTGTAGGGTTGTTGAGCCTGAGTGTGTAGGGTTGTTGAGCCTGAGTGTATAGGGTTATTGAGCCTGAGCTTGTAGAGCTGTACTCCCAGCTTGAGTGTAGGATCTCTGAGGATATCTGAGGAAGGGCTTCTTGATAGGATTGAGGTAGGAAATCAGTAGGATTTCTGAGGTGTAGGAGTTTGTGCACTCTGAGAGGTAGGGTTGTTGAGCCTGAGGTAGGGTTGTTGAGCCTGAGGTAGGGTTTGGAGCAAACCTGAGAGATCCTAAGGGATCTGAGTTGTAAGCTATTGGAGCTGAGATTTTGGAGGAGGTTGTCTTGTCTAACACACTGTTAGAAAGGTGTAGAGGGAAAGTGGACTACCCATAGACACACTGTCTTGGGGAACCACTATAAATAGCTGTGTGTTTTCCGTGTTGTGCATTAACATTATATAATCTCTACCAACAGCTAGCAGTAACTAAGAAAATAAAAGAAACCTATTCACCCCCCCTATAGGTGAATTAGACTACTACTTAATAAACTACCAGTTCAATATATGATATATGGTTGTTTTGGGCTATTTGGATGATTGTTTGTCACAGGTGTGGATTTGCAACGATTTACAAGGGAGGTACTGTCAAAATGACCTGCGCACGCCCGTGCATAATTTTTGCATGCATGTGCGCTACTTTCCCTCTTGTAAGGTTGTCTATCGAGCTATCTGAATTTGCGTGTGTGTTTTTCATGCACGTGCGTGTGCATGCGCACCTCTGTGCATGCACCCTCATTTTGCGCTTGCATTTTTCATGCATGCAGGTTCATTTGTGTGTGCACCCCATTTCTGTTCATTTCTTCAGTTTGGGATTGATCTAAATTTGTGTGTACGTATCCACGCACGCGTGTGTGCCCTGTGTGCACACCCTATTTTCCCTGCATGTTGACTTACACACATGCATGTGTTTTGTATTGCACACACGTGCGCCCTATTTTTCCTATAAAAGTGTTGCTCACGATTTTGACGGGATCCCACTTATACAGCGCCATTTTCACTTCTCCTTCACCCAAATCTCTAGGGTTTCATCCCTAGAGTCTTCTCCAACATCCCCAAGCATTTCAAAGGTGTAGAATTTAGATTCCAAGGTGCCATTGGAGCTCTATTGTCAGAGCCCTTGACATGGAGGTGATAGACCTGAGAGAAGACATGACTAGGGGAAGGTGACAACTTCTCCCGTATTGTGGACGACAACCACGGTGGATTTTGAAGAGCCGGTGGACCAAGTTCTGCTCTCCTACGAAGCCAAGGAAGAGTCTCTCATCTCCTCCATATCTCGCAGTGGTAACTTATAATTTTACTCTCTCATTTGGATTGTCTGTAATCGTATAGTGATACTCTCTAAAGCATCTACACGCCATGACCATTGGGTGTAAATGTTCATATGTTTATCTTCTAATGTGGATGCTTTGGTGAAGTTTGTGTTATTGTGATTCTCGTTGTTGAGTGGTGATTGTGTTGTGATGGTGATTTGGTTATGTGCGAGTGGTCGGGGTTGTGTTGTCGTTGAGCTAGACACGAGCATTAGGTTGGCTATTGCATTTGTACGGTGCAACGAGTGAGGTGGAGGCTTGGGACCAGCATTGTTGACCTCTGCATTTGCAAAGGTGCAACGTGCGATACCGTGCTTATGACCCGTGGTGGTGCAATACGGTGCTTGCGACCCATGGTGGTGTGATACGGTGTCAGCGACCCGTCTAGTTAGTTTAGTTTATGTCCGTTACGGAAACCAAACCAAAACCCCTGTTAACACCAACTTAAGACTTCGATCTCAAGTTTTTCTCCGAAGAATACTCCACCCTACCATGTTCCGCGTGATTTGATACCCAGGGATTTATTCCAATTTTATTATTACTTGATAGCGACTGATTCTTTGCCGCACATGTGCTTTTGCACCCATCACCTGCTACCTGACTCTTTGCATACCCCGGGTAGCCAAGCATATAATGTCGTATTAAATGCTCCCAACCATCTGGGCAACCTGCCCTCAGGTATAAATAGAGAGTCATGGGTGCTTGGAAAGATGATGAAACTTAGCTAGAATCTACCCCGTCGTAGGTGCAACTTCAAGTTTTGTCACTCGGTTGCCTTCTAATCTAGTGTATGTGCCTTGTAATAGCTTGTGATAACTTGTAATAACTTTTTGTTAAATATCACTGCCCGTAGCAAGTGGTATTCATCGTTGTGGGGACGTCATGTGTTCGTCGTGTTTACCCAGAAGTTTGCGATCTCGAGTTCTCATGATGAAGTTAACCCGATCTCAGCGGTCATAACGGTCTCAGTTTTTCCAGACCACCTGTCTTGTCCCCGACAATAGATCTTCAAGTTCTCAGCGGTCAAGACTATTCAAGATCGTCAGACCGCGCGTTCTGGGTCCCTGAGCTTTTCTTCTATTTGCACACCAGGTAGCTTCTTTCCTTTATCCCGGCTCTCTTATATCCTGGGCAACCCATAATTTTGAGATCTGCCCGTTCGGGCAGGCTTCCACGTCAATAAATAGGGGGTGTGGGGTCCCTAAAAAGGACTTTGGTTCGGGTCTAGATCATAGTTACATCCTAAGCGGTCTTAGCTTTAGTCCTCCCTAAGGTTCCTTTACCGGTCTCGCTGCCTAGCGGTATCCTGCTCAGCTACTCTAGGACCTTAGTAACCGGTCACCCTCAGTTTTTTTCCCTTTTCCTTTAGTGTGAGTTTTGGAGGTACAAATTTTGTGACAACAGCATGAATACGCGGCCTTCAAATTAGGATGTACCAGCGAACTCGGAGGTCTTAGGATGTCAGACCAGGAGTTGCAGAGTAATCCCTTGGGCGGTCCCTCAGGTCCAGGTCGCACGACCTCGGAAGGCCCTGAGTATCATTTTGAGTGGGCTTTAGAGCAGACTCATCAAGAGTTCTCTAAAGCCCAGCGAGAGACCGCTCAGCAGAGAGAGACGATGCGTCAGGCCTTGGTGGCGATCTCCCAGCGTTTTGTCCCTCAAACCGTTGAGGTCGCCATACCCATCGACAATTTGCCCGTCAGCGGTCACTTGTAAGACCGCTCACCCCCTCAGCCCGCAACTCCTTTACGGTCTCAGGGGGAGGAGTTCGCCACTCGACATGACTTTTTCCAGGCAGCTGCCCAGGGAAGTCCAGCCCGAGCTCTAAACATTCAGGAGGATGTCGCTCATCCCCTAGCTGATCGTTGGGAGGATCCATTTCCTTTTGTCGACCAAGTGATGTGGGGGCCAGTTCCCATGGGGTTTCGAGAACCACGACTCTTAGTATTCACTGCTACGGATGACCCAATCTCTCACCTGCAGGCTTTCGAAGCTGCAATGTCGATGAGAACTCTGTCTGAAAGCCTCAGTTGCAAGTTGTTTGCAACCTCTTTGGGAGGTGAGGCTAGGGAGTGGTTCTTCAACCTTCCCTCCATGCCTATTTCCTATTTTGCAGACCTGTGGAGAGAACTTCTTCTGATGTTTGCTACCTCGAAGAAGAGAAAGAGTGGTCATGCATGCCTTTTCAAGATCATATAGGGTGAAAGAAAGACTCTAGCTCGCTTCGTAGCGCGTTTCAAAGAAAAGATACTGAGTATCAGGGACGTTGGTCCGATTCTGCATCAAGTAGCTTTCATTAATGCCCTCTAAGAGGGTCCGCTGAAGTTCGAGCTAACCACCAGAGAACCAAATTCCTATCAGGAGCTGATAGCCGTCACCAACAAGTTCATCGAAGGAGAGATCTGCAATCCAGAATCTGTCTCCAATCTCTCCAGCTTGGCTTATCAAGGAGCAAGCAGTTATTCTTCAGCTCCTTAGCATTTTCAGAAGCCAACTCGTCAGAACTATCAGCCTCCAGCCCCCCCCCCCCCCCTCCCCTGAGGAAGGAATTTTTGCCACCACCGTCCATCCATCAACCGCCAAGAGTTTAACCAGTGGCATCAGCCTGCTCCAGCTCTTCTTCCCCCTCTAGTTGCTTGTCCTAGGAAGCAGTTTGATGACTCTCAGGACACTTTCACAAATCTTGCTCTCCCAATCAGTGAGGTGCTAGAGATTATTCAGAAGCAACCCTTCTTCAAGAAACCAGCACCACTCAAATCTGACATCCAGTCCAGAAACCCAACTTTATATTGTAAATATCACAAATAAAGGGGTCATCAGGATGAGAATTGCAGAGCTCTCAGATTCCTGATCGAGAAGTTCTGAAGGAGGGGAAGCTCCATGATTTGATAGCAAAAAGGGTTGAGGAGAAGGCGAAGAAGGCGAAGACCGTGTCTGGGGTGAGTTGGGAGTGTGAGGAAGTGGAAGATGTTGGTCTCTTCGGTAGTCTTCACTTTGGAAGTGAGTGCATGGATGCTGACAATGAAGGAGATTTTGGTCATCTTTTTTGCATCCACGAGGGGAGGGGGGCAGGGTTGGAGTCCTCAAAGAAGTCTAGTATTTCGAGGGTCTTCAGGTCGGAAGTGGCAGTGGCCTAGACCTCAGCTCCTGAGCCGGAAGTGGTTGTGTTTAGTAAGGAAGATCTGCCCCCTAGCAATCCTTTTAATGATGCGGTGGTGATCAAAGCAGTGATAGAAAACTTCACTGTGGACATCATTTTGATTAATACTGGCAGCTCAGTAAATCTCTTATTCAAGCCAGCCTTCGAAGGCCTCAAGTCTGGGAAGCCTCTTCTTGCTACCGAGGGATCTCTCTATGGGTTCTCGGGACTATGGTAATAGGAGGTGTGGTCAAGCGAGTGGAGTTTGTAGTAGTAGATGCACCTAACGGCTACTATTTCATCTTCAGGAGACCTATACTTAATGAGTATAGGGTCATCGTGTCTACCTTCCATCTAGCTTGAAGTTTACTGGCAAAGGGAAGCAGTTCAGGGTCCGGAGTGACCCAAAGCTCGGCCGAGAATGTTATGTCCAAACAGTTAATGTCGTGGAGATCCCCAGGACATCCCCCCCCCCCCCCCCGAGACAGAAATTGTGGAAGAGGTTCTAAAAGATGAAGAGATGGTCTATGAGGTCCCTGTTGGAGAGGCTCTGGAGGAACCAGTCCAAGATCTGCCAGGGGAGTTGACAGCGGGAGTAAAGTCTGAAGGGGCTCACCTGGAACCTACCCAGGTAGTCCAGAAGGTGCATGTTGAGGCTGAAGGTGAAGAGAAGGAACTCTCCATTAATGGAGAGCTCACTGAAGCTGAAAAGAGGTAATTGATCTTCTGCCTCCTGAAGAACTTAGATGTATTCGTTTGGTCAGCGAATGATATGCCAGAGGTTGATCCTGATGTTGGGTTTTCTATATACCATTTGTAATGATATGAACACATCAAAATGTGCGCAGTGGAAGAATAACTAGAACAACCCAAAGAGTAAGGAACTTGAGGATTTCATTAATCAAGAGATTAGGAAAGCAAATGCGATATACCTTTCCCGGATTGAGTCAATACTCAACCAAGATGCTCCAAGAAGAAATCCGGTAGACGAACTTCGAGTTCCAAGCACCGAAATATATCGGCCCCTCTACAGAGATCCACACAAGGAAGGAGAACCCCAATGCCTTGTCGCACAAGGTATGGGTCTGAGAAAGAACATCCTCTGCGTCCCCACAAATTGCTAGATCCGCTAAAGGGGAGGCGGCGACTGTCGGCGAACCCTAGGTTGGCGGACGGAGATGAGAAATCGGAACGCTTTCATCATTTCGGCTATTCTAAAATCGCGAAAGGGATCGATTATTTTCAGAATACATAATCTTGTCTCTTTTATACGCAAGGCATAAAATAGGCTATCCGCAGACCAGAGGAAAAATAGAACATTTCTGCCAGGATTTGAATTCGTCGAAAGCATTATAATTCGACTAATCACATAAGACGAATTGTTATAATTCGACTAAACACTTTAGACGAATTATCTTAAATTCGACTAAACAGTTTAGACGAATTCGAACAGACAATTTCGGCTAAAATCTTTAGATGAATTGTTATAATTCGACTAAACCATTTAGACGAATCATCATAAATTCGTCTAAACCATTTAGATGAATTTGAATAGATGAATTGACATAATTCGTCTAGACCCTTTAAACGAATTTGTCGGCATAAATCCATTCGTGGAAACACTTTTGCCAAATTTTGTCATGTCCTAAAGAATTCGTCTAAACCATTTAGACGATTCATCAATAGTACTTGTTTCCCGTTTGAGACATTCTCAATTCAATTCTGAACAGTCATTGGATTGGTCCTCCACTCATATTCAATATGAGTGAGGCCAACACAATCCTTTCTCCAACTTCTCCAAACACTTTTATGTGCGACCCTATAGGCTCATATTGCGTTGGCAGTAAGACTAACTGTTGATTGCTTTGAGATCACCTCAGAAACTCCAACACCTGATGTATCTTGCCATCATATGAATATTGATCCAACCTGCAGGCCCGTGAAGCAGAAGAAGTGTGCCATTGCTGAGACACTTGCTAAACCAATCAGGGAGGAGGTGTTAAAGCTTCTTTGAGTTGGCATTGTCCAGGAAGTTCAGTACCCTGATTGGGTTTCAAATATTGTAATGGTGAAATAGCTAGGTTGTAAATGGCGTATGTGCGTAGATTTCACCCGCCTTAATAAAGCTTGCCCGAAAGATTGCTACCCCTTGCCTCGGATAGATTCTTTAGTTGATTCCGCGGTTGGGTATCCTGTTATGAGTTTTTTAGATGCATTCTCAGGTTATCATCAAATTAGAATGCATAAGCCTGACGTTCCTCATACATCATTCATTATGAACGATGGATGTTTTTGTTATCGTGTAATGCCTTTCAGGCTTAAAAATGCTTGTGCGACCTATCAAAGGATGATGGATTCTGTGTTTCTAAGGCAGAAGGGTGAAAACCTGTAGGTGTATGTTGATGACCTCCTCATCAAAAGTAAGGTGTTTTCAGCTCATTTATGGGACCTCGAAGAGACGTTCTCAACTCTCTGAACCTTCAGTATGAGGTTGAATCCTTTGAAGTGTATTTTTTGGAGCTAGCAAGTGCAAGTTCTTAGGTCATCTCTTGACCCCGGAAGGACTTGAACCTAATCTTGATAAAGTGAAAGCGATTCTCGAAATGGCACCTCCGAGGTCTCCAAAGGAAGTGTTGTAGCTGGGAGGTAGAATGGCAGGCCTGAGCGGGTTTATATCACATTCAAGAGATAAAAGTGCTCCTTTTTTCAGGACCATTCGGAAGGCCTCTATGTTCGAGTTGACCAAAGAGTGTGATGTGACTTTTGATCAATTGAAGAGGTAGTTAACCTCAACTCCTCTTCTTCAGAGACCCCCGAGAGGGTGAAGACCTCTTCTTATATCTGGGTGTTAGAGCTCATGCAGTTAGCTCGGTGCTGGTAAGAGAAGAAAAGAGAAAGCAGTTCCCGGTCTACTATGTTAGCAGGATCCTGAAAAATCTGGAAATCAGATACCCAATCCTAGAGAAGTTGGCACTAGCTCTTATCATCTCAGAAAGAGGGCTTTGACCATATTTTCAGGCTCATTCTATTCAAGTAGTCACAGACTTGCCTATGAAGAATGTATTAGAAAATCTAGAGCATTCAGGTAGATTGGCCAAGTGGGCGATAGAGCTAAGTGAGTTCAATATTTCTTATGTGCCTCTGATGGCGATCAAAGCCCTGGTGCTAGCAAACTTCATGGTTGATACAACAAATATTGGCTCTGAAGTTGAGGTTAGGAGACCTCTCCCTTGGACCATTTTCATCGACGGGGCTTCAGGTAAAAACTCCTCAGGAGAAACGGAATGGTGTAAGACACAATCAAGCTTTAAAGTTTCATTTTCTGGTCACTAGCAATCAAGCCGAGTATGAGGCTCTTTTGGCGGGTCTTCGCTTCGCCAGGGAACTAGGTATTGAGAATATTGAGGTGAAAACGGACTCTCTAGTCATGGCTTCTCAGGTGAACAGTACGTATGAAACTCGAGAGCCTATCTTAAATAAGTAACAAGAGCTGGTAAAAAATGAAATTGGGAGGTTCAAAAGTTTCACAATCCAACACATTCCCAGAACAGATAATTCTGAGGTTGATTAACTCGCAAAATTTGGGTTGCTATCTGGAGGGACTACCTCAGACCTGTTTCATCCTGCAGTGGAAGAAGAGACAGTTATGATGTGAAAGTGCATAGTTAACCTCACTAGAATTCTCTAGAAGGGGGGGGGGTGAATAGAGATTTAAAAATACTTTGTGCAAAGTTAACAAATATATATATGTGTAATAATCACAGATTTATGCTTCCCACACACACCAACACGAATTAAGCAAAGAAAGAAAGTAACAGCAAAAAGAAAATCACAGCACAACACAAAGAAATATAGTGGTTCCCCAAACTTTGGGTAGTCCACTCTTCTACCCCCTTGGTAAGAATTCACTATCTTGTACTGAGTCTTTTGATAAGGAGACTCTTAGAACCAGCCCGAGTCTTTTGATAAGGAGACTCTTAGAACCAGTACAACTGAATTTTTTGAAGAGAGATTCTAAAAACTCTTTTACAGAATTTGAAAATGAAATGAGAATAAGAAGAAGAAGTAGAAGAAAAATAATTAAAGCAAGAAAGAATCTTCTTCCTAGCAAGAAGATTTGAAGCACAAGTATAGTGAATTTGAAATCTCTCTTCTATAGTGAGAAGGAGATTGTTGGCCTTTTTCTCTTTCAGTCAGAGCTTTCAGAAATGGCAGCTGTATGGCTTTAGAAGGAGGAGAAGAAGAAGGCTTTTTCTTTGCTGCAACACTCTTTCACTTTTCTCAGCTTTCTCACTTTTCACTTGGGAGCTTTTCCTCTTTTTCAAATGGATGGAGTGGATCACTTCATTTTCTTCTCTGCCGATTTCCCTCTTATTTATAGCTCTGTTTATTCAAAGAATACTATAGGAGAATAATCAATTAGCAGTCAGAGAAATAGTAAGAGAGAAAAGATTCCATAATCAATATTTCTGTAGAAGGAAAGAGATCATTCTGATTTCAAATAATATCCAAAATAAATTTAATCAATTTAGCCAAGAATCAATTAGAAGGAAAGACTGATTCAGAACGGCTATAAAAGAATAATATAATTCCATAAGAATCAGATCTACAGAAAGAAGGAAAGAGATCTGGCGTGTTTTGAATTTGACATAGAAATCAACGTACGTCGAGTACTATTCGACGGAAGCGTCTATTTCAGACTGGCTGGACGTCGAGAGGAGAATATGGAAGGTGTATCGACTAAGGTACGTCGACTTCACTAGATGCTTCGACTTGAAGTCAGAGTTACGTTGACATAGGTTACGTCGAATTCTGTTTAGAGTTACTTCGACTCATTCTGAGAGGAACGTTGACTACACTTCGACGTTGCTTTGAATACTATTCGACGCATATTTACTTAGACTAATTTTTCATTCTTAGAATTTATATTCTACTCATTTTTAGGGGTTAAGATAAATCATTTCCCCAACAATCTCCCCCTATTTGTCTTAACCCTATTCAGGGAGAAATTGTATCAGCTTTTAATCAACACAGCAAGACATTTATATAGAAAAGAAATATGTTAAGTAATTAGAAGAAAGTAGAGAAAGAAATCATATAACATGTAAGTATCTTTCATAAGATTTAAACTAAGAACTACTTGTTATACATGAAGTTGACAAAGGCAGAGTAAAGTTTCTTAGATAAATTTTCAATAACATCAAAAATGTAGGTCGTGGCTCTATCAGGATGCTCCTGAACATTTCTAATAATTGTGTGCAGCTTTGCCAGGGTCTTTTCAGCATCAGGGAGAGTGTCATTTATGGAATAGCCCTTGCTAATGATAATTGCTGCCTTTTCATCAATCATTTCAATTGTAATGCTTTGAGGTTTCTTTTGTGTAGATTTGGGCTCAGATGGTCCCTTGTTGTCAACCTTGGGCCTATTTTTTCTCTTCTTCTCTGATTCTTGTTTCTCAGGGATCTCAGACACTTTTCCTTTCCCTTTCCAGGGTGAACTATGCCATTTGCCTAATCCTTCTGGTCTTTTAGGCTTCTTATAGGGAATGTAGTCATCTTCTGAACACCCTACACCCCTTTTGTCCTTTGTTTAGGATAAGCCCTGCCTGAGGATTTTTCTTCTGATATGCTTCAACATCAAATAATTTCTTTGGAAGTTTGATGGAAGATTCAACAAGAAATCGTTCTTTGGTCATCCCCATCTTGATCTTTTCCATCCAGATATTCCTCTTATCCTCTGTCTCTTTCATTGCTGCTTCAAATTCATACAACTCTCTTTCTCTCATTTCTTCATGCCTCTTTTCCATGTCAGGGTCATGGTACTCCTTTACAGGACTGTTAGGAGTGATATTAGGCATTCTTTCAAACCTTTTTATCTTCTCAACAGCTTTTCTGTATTTCTTTTCCTTTACATAATCTTTCGTTTCTTCTTTGGAGAATTTTTACCAATGAGGGATGGATTCTCTTCTTCTTTTCATTTGTCCTCTTTGTCTTTCCCTAGGTAGCATTTGTGGAGGTAAAGGTAGTTGAGGAAGTAGAGAAGGAGGTTGAAGTGGTGGTAGAGGCAGAGGCGGAGATGTAGTTTTCTCTTTAGAAGGAGAAGGTGGAGAAGGAACTTTTGTAGGAGAGGGAATTTGTTCTGTAACAGGAGGCAGAATGACCTTTGGTAGAGTAGACTGTGCTGAGGAATGTTTTTCTCCTTCAATCTCTTCTGGAGGAATATCCTCAAGTAAGGATGTCCAGAGTTTGATGTGACTGGAAGAGAAGCCTGGAGAGTGATACTGATATTCTTCCACACACAGGGGTACATCAATCCAGACTTGCCCTTTCAGGTCATCAGAAGTAGCTGCTTCTTCCTCCCCCTGGACTTCTGTATTTTGTACTACAACAATCTCCCCATGAACATATGGGGCGTCTACTCTGAATGCTGAATCCACAACATGGTCTCCTTCTGTATGGTAGGATGATGATTCACCAAAGTGTTTGTTGAAGGTGTAATCAGAGTGATTGGAGAAGATTTGAGCCTATGGTAAAAAAAATAAAGTTGGTTTAATACTTAGAGATAATATTTAGAGATTGGAGAAGAGTTAGCACTGAGCTTTAAGAGAATATAAAACCTGAATAGAGGGGTTTCTGGAGCAACTCTCCCCCTGGTTTATATCCTGTAGAAAGGATGTAAACCTTTTTGGCAACAGATGTTGTTCGTGAAGAAGAACATGAAGCTCAGGAAGAGAAGCGGAGAGGACAGCCAGTTTGGCTTTACAGGTGGTTATCATTGCGGCACATTCGTTGGAGAAATTATTCAGTCTTGTTTGAAATTCATTCAGGAGGTTTTCCAGGGCATCGTTTATCACTTTGATGATGGCAGATTGAACAGGAGTTGGCGCCATTGATGCAGAGAGAAAGGGTGACGATGAAGTTTTTGGCGGTTTGGGAGAGTGTGAGTTATGAAATAGGAGGTATTATTTAAAGAAGGTGAAACGTCGAAAAGGAAACAGAAATCAAGGGATATTAGGTAATCCAATTGTCAAAAGAAGAAGGAAAGATTTGTTTCTAGTTTTATCATGAAGTCAACGCATGCATCGATACGGAGTCGACGCTCCATTGAATTTTTGTCAGCCTAGGGACCTGTCGACGTGTTCGCAGATTTGCGTCGATATCAAGTCGACGGTGCGTCAATAGGTAATTGACGTATCTTCAAGTGCTCTCTTAGTTTTTCTGACCTCTTTTAGATTTGCCCAACAATGATGTTTACAAGCTTCCATTAAGCATTCCTAAGGTGTTGATGAAGTATGTATGCTTAGTTTCATCCAAGGGTTTGGTGAAAATGTCTGCTCTTTGACTGTTAGTAGGAATATATTCTAAGGTTATCTTGCCTTTTTCTACATTGTCTCTGAGAAAGTGATGTCTGATCTCTATATGCTTGGTTCTACTATGAAGGACTGGGTTGGATGCTATGGATATAGCACTAGAACTATCACAATAGATTTTAGAGTTGTTGACTTCCAGTTTATAGTCAAGAAGCTGATTTTGCATCCATAGGATTTGTGAACAACAACTCCCAGCAGCTATATATTCAGCTTCAGCTGTTGAGGTTGAGACTGAGGTTTGTTTCTTACTAAACCATGATATTAATTTGTCACCTAGAAATTGGCAAGTACCAGATGTGATTTTTCTATCAACCCTACAACCAGCATAGTCTGCATCTGAGAAACCTGTTAATTCAAAGTTGGTTTCTGCTGAGTACCATAGACCTAGTTCAGGTGTTCCCTTTAGATATCTAAGAATTCTTTTTACAGAGGAGAGATGGGATTCTTTTGGATCAACCTGAAATCTAGCACATATGCAGGTGGCAAACATAATGTCAGGTCTGCTAGCTGTTAGATAGAGAAGGGATCCTATGATTGCCCTATAGGTCTTTTGATCTACTGATTTTACCTTATCATCCTTTTCTATGATGGCATTAGTTGCCATATGTGTTTTCATGGTAGATGCTGATTCCATACCAAACCTTTTTATTAACTCTTTAGTGTATTTAGATTGTGAGATAAAGATCCCCTCACTGCTTTGTTTTACTTGTAGCCCTAAGAAATAAGAGAGTTCTCCTATATTACTCATTTCAAATGTAGATTGCATTAGATTAGCAAATCTTTTACAGAGTTTGGGATGAGTTGAGCCAAAGATGATGTCATCTACATAGATTTGAACAAGCAGGAGTTTATTCTTGTGGGTTCTAGTAAAAAGTGTTTTATCTACTTTACCTCTTTCAAAAGAATTTTCTATCAGGAAGTTGGAGAGAGTTTCATACCAAGCTCTAGGTGCTTGCTTAAGGCCATAAAGAGCTTTGTTAAGTCTATAAACAAAGTTAGGAGAGGAGGGATTGATAAAACCTGGTGGTTGCTCTACATACACCTCTTCTTGAAGGTCACCATTCTGAAAAGCACTCTTGACATCCATCTGGTCAACTTTCATCTTCATGAAAGCTGCATAGGCAAGAAAGAGTCTGATTGCTTCCAATCTGGCTACTGGAGCAAAGGTTTTGTTATAGTCTATTCCTTCTTCTTGTTTGTATCCTTGTGCTACAAGTCTTTCCTTGTTCCTGATAATTACTCCAGTGGAATCTAGTTTGTTTCTATATACCCACTTTTTACCAATAACTGGGTAGTTTCTTGGTCTCTCAACTAAGTTCCATACTTTGTTTCTCTCAAATTGGCTTAGTTCTTCTTGCATGGCTATGATCCAGTGAGGATCACAATTTGCTTCTTCAAACTTCTTTGGTTCAAATTGTGATAAGAAGCATTGGAGCATCATCCCACTGGAGACTTGGTGTCTTCTTCTTACTCCAGTATTGGGGTCTCCAATTACTTGGGATTGTGGATGATTTTTCATATTGATCCCTGTCCTGCTTGGATTTGTCAAGTGCTCTTCTTCCTCATTAACAATGTGATCATTGTCCAACTGTTCCTCCTGAACCATGTTCTCTTGTGGGAGTTGGTTTTGATTGCTCTTTTCTGAACCTTCTTCATGTTCTTGTTCAGACTCCTCACTTGGTTCCTGTAGCTGGTTTTCTTTCCTAGTGTCTGTGTTCTTTAGAGTCAGATGTTCAAGCTGAGTCTCTATGCTGCTGTTTTCCTGTGGAAAAGGACTAGTGGAAGTTTCCTCCCCCTTAAACAGCATGTTAGTTTCATCAAATATAATGTGCATGGATTCTTCAATTCTGAGAGTTCTCCTGTTATAGCACCTATAAGATTTACTAGATGATGAGTACCCCAGAAATATTCCATCATCAGACTTCTTGTCAAACTTGGCAAGATGATCTTTCCCATTATTTAGGATAAAGCAAGCACATCCAAAAATTTTAAAGTATTTAACAATGGGTGTTTTTCCCTTCAGGAGCTCATATGGAGTTTTTGACTTAGTTTTATGTATGAGGCTTCTATTTAGAACATAGTTTGCAGTGTTGACTGCTTCAGCCCAGAAGGTTTTTGGTAATCCTGATTCTGCAAGCAAGGTCCTTCCTGATTCAATTAAGGTTCTATTCTTTCTTTCAGCAACTCCATTTTGTTGAGGAGTTCTAGGTGCTGAGAAGCTTTGTTTGATACCTACATCCTCACAGAAACTACAGATTAACTGATTTTCAAATTCAGTCCCATGATCACTTCTGATTATGGAAACATGAGTATTGAATTCAAATTGAATCTGTCTTATGAATCTTGAGAGAACCTTGTGGGTTTCAGACTTAGCCCTTAGAAAGAATACCCAGCTAAATCTAGAATAGTCATCCACAATGACTAGGGTATAAGACTTTCCACCTAAGCTATGAGTGGATATGGGACCAAAGAGATCCATGTGCAGTAAGTAGAGAATCCTGGGGGAGTCATCCTTACCAATTGGTTTGAAGGATGATTTGGTCTGTTTTCCTAGTTGGCAAGGTCTACATTGTAACACCCCAGGTTTTCTCTTATAATTAATCTAAGCGAGTTTTAATTTAGGGTGCCGATGCGTAGGGGCGTTACCTTTCGTCGTCGTCGTCCAGCGAGTTAACTCTAGATGGGGGCGTTAATGCGGTAATATGTACGTATTTGTGTATATATGTACGTATTCATTATATGTTAAGGTGCAAAGATTGTATATATATAAAGATTTATAAAACTATAAATACAAAAGATATACATATATGTATGCATAAAAAAATTTGGGATACGCTAGGCTTTATGTTTATAGGTAGGCGGATGTGTATACGCAGTTATTTATGGGTATAAGTTTATATAAGTTTTTTTGTATAAAACAATTCTTATACATGTGTATATATACATATAAGTTATGTTTATATATATATACAATTTATTTATCATATATATATATATAACTTTTACATTTTATTTATTACATAAGGATTCATCCCTCTCCCCTTTCCCCGATAACCCTCCTCCCCTTCCTGATTTTCTTTTTTTTGCCGTGAGTGCGGGAGCCGCGGGCTAGGGCTTCGTCGGTGGCGCCGGTGGTCGGGGGGCTTGGCCGTTGGAGTGGTCGGAGCTCTCGCCGGTGCGGGTTCTGGTAGGCTCGGCGAGTCCTTTGTCGGAGGAGGAAGGATTCTTCGTCGTCGGGGCTAGGTTTTCTGCAAGCTTGCCGCGATCCGGCGAGTCTCCATTTGACCTAGAGGCAAGAAAACTTCTTCATCTCCCCCTTCTCCTTCTTCTACTGCCTTCTTACCCCAGCTTTACTTCTTCTGTATCTCTTATGGAGGCTGCTGCTTGGGTTATGCTACCTTGGCCTTGGGTTGCATAAATTCCGATTTTTAAATTTGAGGCTGCTGTTATTTGATTTTTCTGCTGCTATATAATCATCCTTGTTGGGTTAATTTGGGGCTGCTGTATGTGTAATTCTGTTGTTGGTTATGTGGGGGCTGCTTCTTAAGTTTTGTTTATATGGGGGGGGGGGGGAGTTGATGTTTATACTCAAAATTAGGTTGATGTTGCTTGTGTTGCTTGGGGCTTCCCTGTTGGTTTTCTTTCTGTGAGGGGCTGCTGCTGCTTGTGTTGCTTGGGGCTTCCCTGTTGGTTTGCTTTTCTTGGGGGGCTGCTTCTTATCTTGGGTATTTGGGGGATGCTTCTTGTGCTTCTTATTTGGTGGTTGCTTCTCATATTTGTTAATTGGGGGCTGCTTCCTATAGATTTTGCTGGGACTATTTTCTTTTGTCTACTTAGGGCTGCTGCTTTGTGAATTCATTTTGGGGCTGCTCTTGCTTTTGTCTAATTATGGGGGGGGGGGGGGGGGGGGGCTGCTGCTTTGTGAATTTATTTTGGGGCTGCTCCTCGCTTGGGTTATGCTAGTCCCGAATGGTGGTATGAATCCCGGCTAAGGGTTGCAATATATTTATAGATTTACACCCTTCCTACTTGGGTTCTTTGTTAATTTGGGGTACTGCCTCTTATCTTGGTCAAATATTGGGGGCTGCACCTTATTCTTGTCTAAGCAAGGGCTGATGCTATGTTCTTTTCTTTTGGGCTGCCTTGCACCACTCTTGTTGGGTTTCATTACTTGCAAAATAATTCTGCGTGCTTCGATTACAAGTAGCTAGAAATGGTCAATATTATGGTGGTTCTCTTTGCTAACCCCTCGGCACACTTAATTGGCCCTGTTTTATTATATGCTAGCTGCTATGGTTGGGTGAATCCTTCTATCCCTCTTTTATATGCTAGATGCTATATGCTTAGCTTTGTCCCGATCCCGGGCTAATCTTTGATGGTTTATTCTGGTTGATTTTGTTCCGGATCATGAATATTCTTGGCTAAATTCTGCACCTTCATCCTCTGCGCTTGTCATTCTCTGCACTATCCAGTTGGGGTTTTAAGATGGGGACTGCTATGCTTTAAACCAATTGGGGGTTTCAATTTTATTTAGGTGTTGCTATGTATATATGATCTTCCTTATGGGTGTTAGGATGATGTTTATATAAGCCACTTTAGGAAGCTATTCTTGAGTTTTTGTTCAATTGTTGTTATATAAATTGTGGGTTTACTTCAGGTTGCAAGCCTCGATAATTCAAGTTGTGTAATTGATTCATAGCTCAAGCTTATTCTTGTTATGTGGGATTCAGTTGCTTCGGTTATATAGCTTTGGTTATAAGAGAATATGGATGTCATGTTCAGCAATTATACTTCAATGTTGGTTAAGTTACAAGGTCATTCATATTCTCACACTAGTAGCCTAGCTGTTGAGGTCATTTATTTGCTCGTTTCGCCTCCCTGGGCTTGCATGTTTCTTCAGAACTCCAAATCTTCCTTATATAAATATATCTTTTGATTGTTTCTCCTTTTTCTGCAAGTGAAGTTCTGTCTGTGGTCTTCCTTGTGTTCTGATGGGTTCTCTCTGAAGGGTCGTTTCCGTGTAATCTGCCTTTTTCTTCTGGGTATTTTAAACCCTTTCTGACCCAGTCTTCCATGTAATTTTTGTGTTAACTTTCTCAGTGAAGGGTAATGCTTCCTCTTCACTGTCTTAGCAATCTGATTGAATGTAAGGATTTCTTTTAGCGGTGGTGGGCTGCAAATAGCGGTCCTTCTCCTTAATGACATTGTTCTTTTCTTTTTGAAGCTTAGTTATACTAGGCTCTCTTGTTGGTTGTGTCCTGCAAGTTGTAGTCGCCTTGGCTTGATGTTGCTGGGTGATTGGAAGTCTTTCATTTCAGTCCATTCCTTCCTTGTCTGCCTAACCTGTTGATTTTAGGTTAGTGGATGTTGTGTTTCCCTTTTTGGGTCTTGATTGGTGTTCTGGGTTCTTGATTCCTGCGGTCATCCCCCTTGGAATCTGGATAGCTTATATACCTGTATAGTTATGCTACCAGGTAGTCTGATAAGACTTCCCTAGGTTTAGAAAAGTTTGCTCGCCCTAAGATCGTACAATTACTTATTCTTTAATGAAGTTTCTGGTCGACTTTGATATGAAGTTTCCCGTCGACTTTGATATGAGTCTTTCTCGTCGACTTTGATATAAGTCTTTCTCGTCGACTTTGATATAAGTCTTTCTCGTCGACTTTGATATAAGTCTTTCTCTTTGACTTTGATATAAGTCCTTCTCGTCGATTTCTTCACTTATTCTGAATTGTTTCCTCAGATATTATATGTTCTTTCGCCGGGTGATCCCAGGTATCTTAAGCGATGTTATCAAGCATTTTAGTCTTTTCATTGAGACTTTTTAGATGAAGCTATACTTCATTCTTTGAGTTGTCCGGTATTTGATTGGTGAACGGTTATGGTATTGTTTCGTGCCTTATTCGTCGTATTGTTATGAGAAGTTCGTTGGGAGTCAAGTTTGGACTCACCAAGTGCTTTCAAATGAATCGTTGAGTAGTGTTTATGTCTTTGTGACCCTATTCTTAGGTTGTTATGGTGCTGAAATCTCGGGTTACGTCCCGTGTCTTAATTGAAACTTAATTTGATTATTTACAACCTTTGTCTTAAGCCTTGCACGGTGGGTAGTTTTGGGTGGCAGTGGATAGAGTACCACCACCCGGATTTGGTTTTTGGGTGGCAGTGGATAAAGGACCACGACCCGGTTTTGGGCTGCGGGCGTTAGTGGAAGATACCACCGTCGCAGTGCCTTCTTTTTGGGGACGCTTTTCCTTCGAGCTGATCAGTCTCAAGTTCTTAAACATATATGCTTATATATGTGTATTATGATATTATATGTATGACCATCACCTCTGAGCCGCAATGCCGGACACGTGGCGGGCTTTGATTGTTTTGGCTATTACCGTCTGGTGCAGTCTTTTCCTCTTACCGAGTGCACTCATTTGAGCTGGCTCGAGTTGTTGTAAGATCATTGATGTTTATCTGCTTAGTTTTCTTTCTGCACTCTTTTACTTCTGATGCTACTAATCTTGGTTTTCTTGCACCCTTTTGGGCTGAGGCATTCTTTTCTTATGAATGTCTCAGGTTCAGGTCTTTAGCTGCCACAGGAGTTAGAGTGGCGTCATTCAGCCTTCCTATCGAGGCCCTGCCTCTCTTTTAGGTAAGGGGCAGATCTTTAGTTGTTTCTTTTCCTTCTTTTCTATGGGTTCGTGTCAGTTTTTGCTGCCCATAGCTCTAGATTTCTTGTGCTAGTTTACTTGCTAGTTGATTTGCTGTTACTTTCAGGTTGTTTACCTACTTGCTCTCTGGGAAGCTTTATGCTAGGATGCTTTAGTTACTTTATTAGTATAAAAACGTCATTCCTGCATATCATGATTTTAAAAAAATTCCACATACTTTGGATATCGTAGAAAAATCTTTTCCTACTATACTAAACATAGATATATGCATATCATTTCTGGGATGTTGACCTTCATGCTCATGTAAGCTAAATGAACCTATTTTCCGCTGCGTAGGTGATGAGTCCTAATCTTATACACATTTATGGACTCATCCGGGCCGCTATTCAGTCATTTCACCGCACTTTAGCCCTGTTATAGGTTATATTTGATAATCCATGCTAGGTGCACTTCTGGGGCCACTTTGGTGTGATTTCGTGCTAATCGTCATTAGTAGTTTTCATGCGCTGTTAAGTGCCACCTTCATTGGCTGGATTTGTGGTTGTGCCGGAATAGGAGTCGTGTAGGTGTTTCCGGTGCAATTCTGCACAGGAACACTGCGCACGATCACTTGTTCTATTGCGCACGACCACTGGTCATGTGCCACTGATCGTGTTCACTTAACCCTTTTTTCATGAGTTCTGTTTGGTGTAGTGCGCACGACCATCAACGCTAGTGCGCACGACCGGTGGTCGTGCGCCACTGTTCGTGCGCACTTATCATTAAATTTCTGAGTTCTGTTTCGTCTAATGCGCACGACCACCGACGATAGTGCGCACGACCATCGGTCGTGCGCCACTGGTCGTGCGAACATTTTATTTTATAAATTTCGTGTCTTGCAGGTTCCACCCAGGTTGTGCGCACGATCGCAGAATTCTAGTGCGCACGACCACTGGTCGTGCGCCAATGACCGTGCGCACTGTTTAATTCAGCGCCTATATAATGACCTGTTCGCGAATTAGGTCGGGATTACGTCTTTTGGCTCCGTTCAGTCCGCCGTTTTCGCCATTTTCAGAGGGTTTTCACCCCCTAAGCCTCCTCCATCATCCAAGGACTTAAAGGAAGGGATTCTACACTCATTTTGATCGCTTAAGAAGAAGTTCTTCGCATTAGACGTGGCCGGATGGTAAATCGCTGGAGAAGACGGGTCCATTGGGAGGTGTGACAGCCCTCCTCTACCCCGGACGCAGTTGGGACCGAGCTAGGACGCGGATTGACAACCCGGTGCTTCCTACCGTGAATCTACGACGAGACTCTGGATTCGGTCGTATTTCTTGCCTTTTTCTTCTACTTGTGTGGTTATATTTGTTGTATTCTCTTTATCTAGATGATGAACACTATGAATCATGTTTAGTATTGTTTATTTCATGTTTATGAAATCAATTTGTTCATTTGTGTCAATGAGGTGCGCCCCCATTAATTTTCCGCTCCACCACCATGTCCGGTGCCGCACTAGCAATTGCTAGTGGTGTGCTTGTCGAAGAGGTGCTTGCGACCCTCATTCCGCTTGCCTACTCGTCCATCTGCCCTTGCGACGCAGCGCGCTCAAGGCCTGCCTAGTCTCCATCCCGCCAATCGAAGCTTTGCATAGCGGCATTGCATAGGAGTAGGCGTAGTATTTACTTTTATGTGCAAACCTCAAAGCCCTTTCGTTCGCATTCCGCCTACCGCAGGACTTCGATCTCAAGTCCTTCCTCGATAATAAACTCCACCTTACTGTGTTCCTCAAGAGACCGACACTCGGGGATTCTATTCCCAAAATTTATTACTTGCGCGACCGGTGCACTTGCCGAATTATTGCATCAAGTTTTTGGCGCCGTTGCCGGGGAACACAGTCGTGTGAGTTTTCTGGAGAGGGAAAACCTGAGAGAGAAGCCCTTCCTTTTGTAATTGCATTTTTTTGTTTTATTTCTTTTTATTCCTTCTTCTTGTTTTATATTAGGTTGCTTTAGTAATTTTTTTTGTTAGGTGTAGTATTTTGCACAATAGCATTTTTATTTTGAATCATATTATCTTCACACTATGTGGGCACATCTCAATATCCTTTGTCGTTGGTGTAGAGATACCTCCCACTCTAGTGATGAATGCCCTACGGAGAATAGTAGGCATAATTCTTATAGCCCAGCATATGGAGCACCGACTTCGTCTGGTACTCCATATGGTGCGCGTAAGTCTTATGGCTACTCTGCTGAGCCTTTACCGTCATACTTCTTTTCGGCTCCAGCCCCCGCTGTGCCAAAGAAGCCCGCAAGGCAGTGCCGGTTTTGTCGTAGCACTGATCATGTCTTGAAGGACTGTGCCGAGTATCTTCGCCAATTGGACGAGGATGACGAACCGGATATCCGGATCATCCCAACTCCTAACTCTGGCGGCACACCTTCAACATCCGGTTATGTGTCTTTGTCACCTTCACATCTTGAAGGGTATGGCATGGACACGGTCACCGGATGTGCGGCTGATCTATACACCGACATTGCTGAGCCTATTCTCCATGTGCATCGACCACTTCTAGTGGATTCGATTCTTCCCCCTGTTGTGCATACTATACTCGTCTCCGACGACATTGTTGATGATGTGTCGCAGGATGAGGTGGGTGATCTGAGTGTTGTGCCTATTCCTATGGAGGAGGACAACCTTCTAGGTGAAGAGGAGTTTTCCTCAACACCGGTGGAGGAAGTCCAAATCCTAAGCCTGGCCACCGTTGATCCCGCCGAATCTTGTAGCATTGATGACAATGCTAACATTATTTTACTTCCCCAACCTGATGGGAGTGAGACCGGGATCACTCCCCCGATTGATGTTTATTTATGTTCTTCGTCTTCTTTATTTCTTGATCCCCTTCCTTCATCTGAGTCTGTGCAGGTTGACTCTTCACAGGTACTTCAGAAGGACTTGGAGCTTTTTGCTCAAGTCAATGATGAGAACATCCTCTCATGTGAGGAGGTTTATCCCTCCTCCATAGAGGAAGCTCCACTCATTGCCTTCGCCTCCTGCTGCCTCCCTGTTGACGACACCTTGCTAAGCAAGGATGTTTTTTGTGAGTTGAGTGAGGATGTGTCCTCCTTTTCTTACATTCTCTTCCCTCTACCTGTGAGGAGCAGGTATCTATATTTAGGTAGAGGGGTGACTGTTCTATCACCGTATCGGTACCCGCAACCGAAACGGATATTGGGGCAGTTACCTGTGCATTTTCTCTTCCATAGGCCCATCAACTAGAACTTTTATGTTTTCGAATAAGTCGTGCTGGGATGACAGTAACCCCAGTAGTTATCTTTCTTTTTCCTGAAATTTTATTTTGTCTAGTTTAGTTAAGTTATTGTTAAGGCTGTGAATGTCTCGCTGCTTTTGCTGATTCCTGGTTGTGCGTAAACTGCACGGTCGATGGAGTTTTTACTAAAATTTTGGCCGCTGGAAAATTCCTAAGGCGCACGATCACTGGTCGTGCGCACTACTTATCGCGCACGACCACTGGTCGTGCGATCGGCCTAGATTTTTATAAAAAGCCCGTCCGCCCGAGCCCTATGCGCACATTCTAGGGTTCTCGTCTTTCGTCGTTCGTGCGCTGTTTCCGCTGGGTTGCTGCCGATCGTGCGCCCTTCTTCCTTCCGGTGAGCCGTCTTCCGATTCTCATCTTTCCCTTGCCCTCCTACCACCATGAGCTCTAGAGATCGCCACAACGTCTACCAACGCTCCGGCCGCCCTTCTGCTTCTCCTGCTCAGATCCTTGCTCGGATGGCTACTTTTTCTAAGGATTCGCACACGCGGCGATTCAATTCTCTTAAGGAGAAGCCATTCCTATCGCAGCGTCTAGTGGATTGGAATGAGCTAAATTCCATCGGCGACAATGGAGAGTTGGGGGAGGCCGTCTGCCAACGCTATTCTTTCGATCACTGGAGTGGGGTGTTTGAGTGCAATGACCTCGGCTACCGGGAGCTTACCTTGGAGTTCCTTGCAACGTTTGGGTGGGATGTGTTGCCCTCCGGTCAACGTCCAGGAAAGTGCTCTTTCCGAATGATGGGCAAGGTCTTCACTCTATCCTTGCCGGAGTTGGCGGTGCATGCTGGCTTCTACACTGAAGCTGAGGTTGCGGCGATTCCTTTTCTGGATTTGAATGTCTCCTTCCCTGATGGTGTCACCCCGCGTGCTGCGTGGTGTGCTCTCACGGGTCGTGATGAAGAGTATGTTGCCAGGAAAAGCAAATCTACCTGGATCGTCGCGCCTGCTCTCCGATTCCTGCAGCATGTCCTTAGCCACTCCCTTGTCGCCCGTGCCCTCAGTCAGAACGTGGTGGGGAGGTAAGATCTGATCTCCCTTTATAGTATGGAATTTCGGCAGCCCTTGCATCTTGGCTACATGCTAGCTTTCTTCTTCCATCACGAGGCCACCTACGGTCTCACTGGTGCCATTGGTGGTGCCTACTATATTACCCGCATTGCAAAAAGCCTGGGGGCTTGGAGTCATCTGCCTCCGATGGTGCAGGTGACTGCGCCCTCCTTCATCACTCGGGCCACCATGGCGAGTTTTCATTTACTACGGGTCGTGGGGAAGAAGAGTAGTAAACGCTTTGTGGTCGTGATGCCGGGAGATGCGCCTAGGGAGAGGCAAGGCGACGAGGAGCACGGAGAGCCGGCTGTGCCACCGCCTACTCACCGTGAGTTAGCCCTTCCACAGCCGCGGCGTCAGTCATTCAAGCAGGAGCGGAAACACAAGGACGAGGGTAGTTCTTCTAGAGCGCAGGAGGTCCCAAGTTTCAATCAGCGCCTCTCCGATTTGGAAGCGAACCAGTACTGGCTGACGGATTTTGTCTATCAGCAAGCATTGCGGGGAGGACTAAATATTCCCCCACCTCCTGGTCGGGCCGCATCATCTTCCAGACGGTCGCCGTCCGTTGTGGTTATAGATAGCGACAGCGACGACGAGTGATCTTTCTCCCTGTGTGCGAGCTATTCGAAGCCTTGTTATCTTCTTTTTCTTGCTGTTTTTTTAGGTCTTTTGTTGAGTCGCTCGAACTCCTTCTCTTTTGTTAATTGTAATAATAACATTTTGCTTTTGGATGCTCCTCCGGGCATAGTTTTATGAATTCAGCATTTTTTGTTTCCTTTATCTTGTGTGCGAGTGCTTTATTTTAATTGCAGGAACAGGTTCACTTTCATGGGTGATAACCCAGATTTCTTAATTTTTAGTGCTCTTGCATGTCTAGTTCAGTTTTTACTATTTTTGCTGTTTCTAGTGTGTCACTTTCAGGTGGGTCTTTGTTCCTTGTGATGGCGTATGCTGCGGACTGCTTTTGATCGTAAACGCCAATCGTCTGGTATGCTCAATTCTGAGCATTGGGTAACACTTTCTCCCCTCTTTTTGCTTCAAATTTCTAGATTGTTTAGCTTAAGTCTGGGGGAGCGAAGTTGTCATCCACTGTGCACGAGTTGCACTGCATACTAGAAGGTTGTTTCTTAATTATCCTTTCATTATCATTGTTTTTCATGCCTCACACACCACTTCACCCACTTGAGTGCGCGCTTATCTTTTTGTTGTTGTTCCGTTTAGACTATTGTGGTTGGAATGTGAAATAGGTTGTTAACATAGGAATTATTATTTGGAGTGCGATGTTGACTCATGTAGTGTTCTAGTCACTTCGCATGATATGATAGAACTTGAGTAGGACTAGATTGTCTCTATGCATCTAATTTATGTTTAGTATTTCTGCGTAAATTTAGATTTGTTATACTCAAGTGGTGAATTTGAATGAAATTGACGATAACCCGGTGTTGTGTGTGTACGAGTGCTAGTCGTATGTTGCTCGAGTCGGGAGGAAGGTTTACCTTTCTCGTGGGCTAAGAACTTGCCCCAAGCGACTCTCGAAGCATGGGTGAGAGCTACTCGTCGAGTTAAACATGATGTAGGCCACCCTTTGGCTAGTTTGAGCCTTGCTATTCCCTGTCCTTTTCGTTCACCGTTGCAAGCCAAATTTGTGCCTACCAATCCTTTGTTCAGCTCCTCTTCATCCACCAAAGCCTGAAGCCTATCCTACACCCGCAACCAAATTGTTTTTAACTGCGCTCATAATTCTCAACTTGTGTGGTGTGTGGAATCATTGTGTTATGAAGGGAAAATAAAGTCCATCTGCTGATTTTGAACCAACCGGAGGATACATAAAAGAAGTAAAATATGTTAAAAGAAAAAAAAAGGAGCGTATTTTGAAATGAGATCCTTCCGAGCTAAATAGAAAATCTGTTGGTATTTGTGAAGTAGGCCGTGTGCACACCTGGTTTTCATGATAAGTCTGGGGGTGTGTCACACGAGCATAGTTTGTTGGTCTTGTGGGGTGCAGCGTTCCGTTAGCTCACTTGGGTTGCGTAGCCATCGTGTTTAACTTTGAATATCCTACCGTGACCTAAGCCCCATTTTAATCCTAAAAGTCCTACTGATTTGATTTGCGAGTTTGCTAGCGCCGTGGAGAGAGTGTGACCGGGCAAGCGTATGGTTCACGACGTTGATGGATTTCAGCGGAGTTATTCCTAAGCCCCGATCTTTTGCAACACCCGCCTCAGTGTCTCGTCACGTTCATACCGGGCATGATCGTTCAAATTCTTCATAATTCACCAACTGAGTACAACTAAATCTTTACTTACGCTTTAATACTTCTGTAAATTAGTTAGCATAGTTAGAATCTTCTTCTACTAGAATCTCTACTCGCATGCGTATGTTACTTCGCACCGTACTCCTTTGTGTAATTCTCTATGTTAATTATCGTTTTCACACTCCGCCGGATTCGTTTGCTCGGGACGCGCAAACAGTTAAGTCTGGGGGTGTGATGAGTCCTGATCATATACACATTTATGGACTCATCCGGGCCGCTATTCAGTCATTTCACCGCACTTTAGCCCTGTTATAGGTTATATTTGATAATCCATGCTAGGTGCACTTCTGGGGCCACTTTGGTGTGATTTCGTGCTTATCGTCATTAGTAGTTTTCATGCGCTGTTAAGTGCCACCTTCAGTGGCTGGATTTGTGGTTGTGCCGGAATAGGAGCGTGTAGGTATTTCCGGTGCAATTCTGCACAGGAACACTGCGCACGATCACTTGTTCTATTGCGCACGACCACTGGTCGTGCGCCACTGATCGTGTGCACTTAACCCTTTTTTCATGAGTTCTGTTTAGTGTAGTGCGCACGACCATCAACGCCAGTGCGCACGACCACCGGTCGTGCGCCACTGTTCGTGCGCACTTATCATTAAATTTCTGAGTTCTGTTTCGTCTAATGCGCACGACCACCGACGATAGTGCGCACGACCACCGGTCGTGCGCCACTGGTCGTGCGAACATTTTATTTTATAAATTTTGTGTCTTGCAGGTTCCACCCAGGTTGTCCGCACGATCGCAGAATTCTAGTGCGCACGACCACTGGTCGTGCGCACTGTTTAATTCAGTGCCTATATAATGACCTGTTCGCGAATTAGGTCGGGATTACGTCTTTTGGCTCCGTTCAGTCCGCCGTTTTCGCCATTTTCAGAGGGTTTTCACCCCCTAGGCCTCCTCCATCATCCAAGGACTTAAAGGAAGGGATTCTACACTCATTTTGATCGCTTAAGAAGAAGTTCTTCGTATTAGACGTGGCCGGATGGTAAATCGCTGGAGAAGACGGGTCCATTGGGAGGTGTGACAGCCCTCCTCTACCCCGGACGCAGTTGGGACCGAGCTAGGACGCGGATTGACAACCCGGTGCTTCCTACCGTGAATCTACGACGAGACTCCGGATTCGGTCGTATTTCTTGCCTTTTTCTTCTACTTGTGTGGTTATATTTGTTGTATTCTCTTTATCTAGATGATGAACACTATGAATCATGTTTAGTATTATTTATTTCATGTTTATGAAATCAATTTGTTCATTTGTGTCAATGAGGTGCGCCCCCATTAATTTTCCGCTCCACCACCATGTCCGGTGCCGCACTAGCAATTGCTAGTGGTGTGCTTGTCGAAGAGGTGCTTGCGACCCTCATTCCGCTTGCCTACTCGTCCATCCGCCCTTGCGGCGCAGCGCGCTCAAGGCCTGCCTAGTCTCCATCCCGCCAATCGAAGCTTTGCATAGCGGCATTGCATAGGAGTAGGCGTAGTATTTCCTTTTATGTGCAAACCTCAAAGCCCCTTTCGTTCGCATTCCGCCTACCGCAGGACTTCGATCTCAAGTCCTTCCTTGATAATAAACTCCACCTTACTGTGTTCCTCAAGAGACCGACACTCGGGGATTCTATTCCCAAAATTTATTACTTGCGCGACCGGTGCACTTGCCGAATTATTGCATCAGTAGGTATAGTTTTTCACTTGTGGACTAGATGATCCACCAGACCGAGGGACGCGGTCTTAAGCTAAAAATGAAAATTTCTCTTTTAATCCAATCATGCATATGTCTTTAATAAAATTATCGTATGAAGTGTTCGCCTGAGCGTCTGTAGTCGTCTCCTGCAGGCGTGGCATCACGATGCGTATTTTCCCCTTGCTCTGATAATACGTACTATATTTTTGGGAAAAATACGGGTTATGACAGTTGGTATCAGAGGGAGGTTAGCTGGGTTGCTGCGATAGCCTGGTTGGCCCGCTTAACCGCCTGGTGAGAATCATCATTCATTGCATACACAAACCGAAGGGTCATCAGTATGTCTTGGCTAAAGCATTAACACTACACTCATATCATGATTAGAAGTATACGGGGCATATTATGTAGTATGGGATGCATAATATGTGTTTGTATATGGATCCTCATAGGTGACAACATGCGATGGTTATGTAGTATGGGATGCATAACGCCAGTCTCATGGATGTCCATTAGCTCGTTTTTCTTTTTCGTTGCATGCGATAATATGTAGTATGGGATGCATAAGATCGCATGTGTACGCCGCTCATAGCACGCATTAAGACCTTTTTAAATTGCATAGCACTGCATATGCGTCATAACATAGCATTGCACACGTGCCAAGCTAAAGACATACATGATGACGCTCGTACACACATGATTTGAAATAAAATTTTGGCATTCATGCATTTATATTATAGGCACATAAGTTGATAGGATGATGGTATACCATCCTAAGTTAAGCATAACATCATTTCATGAATTCCCAGAGCAAGGTAACAGCAAGAGCATGTATCTACTCTTTTCTGGTCTGTATCGAGTTAGGAAATTCTAGTTCCTAGCTGTTGCGTCTTAAGCTAGGTGAATTGAGGTGTTCGTTCGTAGTTGCAGTCAATGACTCCGGAGCGTCGTGCGTCGGAGTCGGCTCCCCAGTTAGAGGGCGAGTCTTCGGGTGCGCGCAAGGTATAGCGTTTGGTCCTTTAGCTGGACATCAGTCTATCCTTGAGTGCGTTGGCTTTTCACACTAGGTTTTTCCTCCGATTCTTTCAGCGGCGTGTGTTCGTAACCTTTTAGTTCCCGCTAGGTTCGCTTACCTTGTTTCTATGTTAGAAACTGGAAGCAGTTTGCCGGGTATCGAAGATCTTCCCTGAGGTGCGAGATCTCGTTGATGTCTTCGCCGTTGTCTCCCTGGTTTTCTACCCGTGAGGGTTGAGGAGTTTGTTTCTGACCTTGAGCCGGGTACTTGTCCTATTGCTAAGGCACCGTACCCTTTGGCCCTGCGTGTGTTGCGAGAGTTGCGCACTCAGATAGATGAGTGGTTGCAGTATGGCTTTTTCTGGCCTAGTTCCTTGCCCTGGAATGCTCTCGTCTTATTCGTTAAGAAGGAAGTTAGTTCGGTGTTTTCGAAGGCTGATCTTCGTTTAGGATTCCATTAGTTTGGGATCCGCAAGTCAGATGTCCTGCGATCTGCTTTCTGTTCTCGGCTCGGACATTTCGAGTTCTTGGTAATGTCCTTTTCCTTTTGGGTAATCTTATCCGCATCTGATTTCCTGGCCCTTTTCGGTTAGCGTTTCTATCTAGCGAGTGTGAGCTTACCTCTCCCTTTGTACTTTTCATTCGTTATTTTCTAAGTTTCGGTTCTAAGTTTCGGGACGAAACTTCCTTCTTGGTGTGGTGACTGTAACGCCCCAGGTTTTCTCTTATAATTAATCTAAGCAAGTTTTAATTTAGGGTGCCGATGCGTAGGGGCGTTACCTTTCGTCGTCGTCGTCGTCCTGCGAGTTAACTCTAGATGGGGGCGTTAATGCGGTAATATGTATGTATTTGTGTATATGTGTACGTATTCATTATATGTTAAGGTGCAAAGATTGTATATATATAAAGATTTATAAAACTATAAATACAAAAGATATACATATATGTATGCATAAAAAAATTTGGGTACGCTAGGCTTTATGTTTATAGGTAGGCGGATGTGTATACGCAGATTTTTATGGGTATAAGTTTATATAAGTTTTTTTGTATAAAAAAATTCTTATACATGTGTATATATACATATAAGTTATGTTTATATATATATATAATTTATTTCTCATATATATATAACTCTTACATTTTATTTATTACATAAGGATTCATCCCTCTCCCCTTTCCCCGATAACCCTCCTCCCCTTCCAGATTTTCTTTTTTCTGCCGTGAGTGCGGGAGCCGCGGGCTAGGGCTTCGTCGGTGGCGCCGGTGGTCGGGGGGCTTGGCCGTCGGAGTGGCCGGAGCTCTCGCCGGTGCGGGTTCTGGTAGGCTCGGCGAGTCCTTTGTCGGAGGAGGCAGGATTCTTCGTCGCCGGGGACAGGTTTTCTGCAAGCTCAAAATTAGGTTGCTGTTGCTTGTGTTGCTTGGGGCTTCCCTGTTGGTTTTCTTTCTGTGAGGGGCTGCTGCTGCTTGTGTTGCTTGGGGCTGCCCTGTTGGTTTGCTTTTCTTGGGGGCTGCTTCTTATCTTGGGTATTTGGGGGCTGCTTCTTGTGCTTCTTATTTGGTGGCTGCTTCTCATATTTGTTAATTGGGGGCTGCTTCCTATAGATTTTGCTGGGACTGTTTTCTTTTGTCTACTTAGGGCTGCTGCTTTGTGAATTCACTTTGGGGCTGCTCTTGCTTTTGTCTAATTATGGGGGGGCTGCTGCTTTGTGAATTTATTTTGGGGCTGCTCCTCGCTTGGGTTATGCTAGTCCCGAATGGTGGTATGAATCCCGGCTAAGGGTTGCTATATATATAGATTTACACCCTTCCTACTTGGGTTCTTTGTTAATTTGGGGTACTGCCTCTTATCTTGGTCAAATATTGGGGGCTGCACCTTATTCTTGTCTAAGCAAGGGCTGATGCTATGTTCTTTTCTTTTGGGCTGCCTTGCACCACTCTTGTTGGGTTTCATTACTTGCAAAATAATTCTGCGTGCTTCGATTACAAGTAGTTAGAAATGGTCAATATTATGGTGGTTCTATTTGCTAACCCCTCGGCACACTTAATTGGCCCTGTTTTATTATATGCTAGCTGCTATGGTTGGGTGAATTCTTCTATCCCTCTTTTATATGCTAGATGCTATATGCTTAGCTTTGTCCCGATCCCGGGCTAATCCTTGATGGTTTATTCTGGTTGATTTTGTTCTGGATCATGTATATTCTTGGCTAAATTCTCCACCTTCATCCTCTGCACTTGTCATTCTCTGCACTATCCAGTTGGGGTTTTAAGATGGGGACTGCTATGCTTTAAACCAATTGGGGGTTTCAATTTTATTTAGGGGTTGCTATGTATATATGATCTTCCTTATGGGTGTTAGGATGATGTTTATATAAGCCACTTTAGGAAGCTATTCTCGAGTTTTTGTTCAATTGCTGTTATATAAATTGTGGGTTAACTTCAGGTTGCAAGCCTCGATAATTCAAGTTGTGTAATTGATTCATAGCTCAAGCTTATTCTTGTTATGTGGCATTCAGTTGCTTCGGTTATATAGCTTTGGTTATAAGAGAATATGGATGTCATGTTCAGCAATTATACTTCAATGTTGGTTGAGTTACAAGTTCATTCATATTCTCACACTAGTAGCCTAGCTGTTGAGGTCATTTATTTGCTCATTTCGCCTCCCTGGGCTTGCATGTTTCTTCAGAACTCCAAATCTTCATTATATAAATATATCTTTTGATTGTTTCTCCTTTTTCTGCAAGTGAAGTTCTGTCCGTGGCCTTCCTTGTGTTCTGATAGGTTTTCTCTGAAGGGTCGTTTCCGTGTAATCTGCCTTTTTCTTCTGGGTATTTTAAACCCTTCTGACTCAGTCTTCCATGTAATTTTTGTGTTAACTTTCTCAGTGAAGGGTAATGCTTTCTCTTCACTGTCTTAGCAATCTGATTGAATGTAAGGATTTCTTTTAGCGGTGGTGGGCTGCAAATAGCGGTCCTTCTCCTTAATGACTTTATTCTTTTCTTTTTGAAGCTTAGTTATACTAGGCTCTCTTGTTGGTTGTGTCCTGCAAGTAGTAGTCCCCTTGGCTTGATGTTGCTGGGTGATTGGAAGTCTTTCATTTCAGTCCTTTCTTCTTCCTTGTCTGCCTAACCTGTTGATTTTAGGTTAGTGGATGTTGTGTTTCCCTTTTTGGGTCTTGATTGGTGTTCTGGGTTCTTGATTCCTGCGGTCATCCCCCTTGGAATCTGGATAGCTTCTATACCTGTATAGTTATGCTACCAGGTAGTCTGATAAGACTTCCCTAGGTTTAGAAAAGTTTGCTCGCCCTAAGATCGTACAATTACTTATTCTTTAATGAAGTTTCTGGTCGACTTTGATATGAAGTTTCCCGTCGACTTTGATATAATTCTTTCTCGTCGACTTTGATATAAGTCTTTCCCATCGACTTTGATATAAGTCTTTCTCGTCGACTTTGATATAAGTCTTTCTCTTCGACTTTGATATAAGTCCTTCTCGTCGATTTCTTCACTTATTCTGAATTGTTTCCTCATATATTATATGTTCTTTCGTCGGGTGATCCCGGGTATCTTAAGCGATGTTATCAAGCATTTTAGTCTTTTCGTTGAGACTTTTTAGATGAAGCTATGCTTCATTCTTTGAGTTGTCCGGTATTTGATTGGTGACCGGTTATGGTATTGTTTCGTGCCTTATTCGTCGTATTGTTATGAGAAGTTCGTTGGGAGTCAAGTTTGGACTCACCAAGTGCTTTCAAATGAATCGTTGAGTAGTGTTTATGTCTTTGTGACCTTATTCTTAGGGTGTTATGGTGCTGATATCTCGGGTTACGTCCCGTGTCCTAATTGAAACATAATTTGATTATTTAGAACCTTTGTCTTAAGCCTTGCACGGTGGGTAGTTTTGGGTGGCAGTGGATAGAGTACCACCACGCGGATTTTGTTTTTGGGTGGCAGTGGATAAAGGACCACGACCCGGTTTTGGGCTGCGGGCGTTAGTGGAAGATACCACTGTCGCAGTGCCTTCTTTTGGGGGACGCTTTTCCATCGAGCTGATCAGTCTCAAGTTCTTAAACATATATGCTTATATATGTGTATTATGATATTATATGTATGACCATCACCTCTGAGCCGCAATGGCGGACACGTGGCGGGCTTTGATTGTTTTGGCTATTACCGTTTGGTGCAGGCTTTTCCTCTTACCGAGTGCACTCGTTTGAGCTGGCTCGAGTTGTTGTAAGATCATTGATGTTTATCTGCTTAGTTTTCTTTCTGCACTCTTTTACTTCTGATGCTGCTAATCTTGGTTTTCTTGCACCCTTTTGGGCTGAGGCATTCTTTTCTTATGAATGTCTCAGGTTCAGGTCTTTAGCTGCCACAGGAGTTAGAGTGGCGTCGTTCAGCCTTCCTGTCGAGGCCCTGCCTCTCTTTTAGGTAAGGGGCAGATCTTTAGTTGTTTCTTTTCCTTCTTTTCTATGGGTTCGTGTCAGTTATTGACGCCCATAGCTCTAGATTTCTTGTGCTAGTTTACTTGCTAGTTGATTTGCTGTTACTTTCAGGTTGTTTACCTACTTGCTCTCTAGGAAGCTTTATGCTAGGATGCATTAGTTACTTTATTAGTATAAAAACGTCATTCCTGCATATCATGATTTTAAATAAATTCCACATACTTTGGATATCGTAGAAAAATCTTTTCCTACTATACTAAACATAGATATATGCATATCATTTCTGGGATGTTGACCTTTATGCTCATGTAAGCTAAATGAACCTATTTTCCGCTGCGTAGGTATAGTTTTTCACTTGTGGACTAGATGATCCACCAGACCGAGGGACGCGGTCTTAAGCTAAAAATGAAAATTTCTCTTTTAATCCAATCATGTATATGTCTTTAATAGAATTATCGTAAGAAGTGTTCGCCTGAGCGTCGGTAGTCGTCTCCTGCAGGCGTGGCATCATGACGCGTATTTTCCCCTTGCTCTGATAATACGTACTATATTTTTTGGAAAAATACGGGTTGTGGCATACATGGAGAATCCTTAGAGTACCTACCCATTGGTGGGCCTCTGACTAGTTTATTCTTTGCTAGTTTACGAATGGTTTTGTAGTTTAGATGACCCAGTCTCCTATGCCATAATTCACTTTTATCAATAATATTGTTAAACAAACAAACTTATGTGGGTGTGGAGCTAAAGTCTACTATATATACTTTCCCTTTTCTAATTCCATTGAGTACTATGAAACCAGTCTTGACATCAATAAATGGCAAAATAGTGTGGTGAATTTTACCTCATACTTACCACTGTCACATATCTGACTTATACTTATCAGATTGTGCTTCAGTCCTTTGACTACTGCCACATTCTTGAAGGTAACTTTCGCTTCTTTGAAATCTCCAAAGCCCCTAGTTTGCCCACAGCTAGAGTCTCCAAAAGTCACTGATGGTCCATGTCTATCTTCAAAGTTGGTTAATAGATTTTTGTACCCTGTCATGTTCATGGAGCATCCACTATCCAAGTACCACACCAGCCTGAATGTGTGATACATCTGCACATAAGATGTTAAACATTAGTTTGGACCCTGCTAAGCTGGGGTCCCTTCCTCCCAACAGAAAAAGGTTCAATGAAAGAGTAAGTTGGTTTTTCTGAGTACCCTTTCTTCTTTAGGAGTGTTGGCTTATCATACCAACAGTCTTTAGTAATATTGCAGAAATAGTATTCATAATAAAAAGAAATGGATTGAGAAGACTTTTTGGAAAAGGAGATATTTCTGTTAGATTGGTTGCGTCGATATGAATTCGACGTATGTTTAAAGTTGCGTCGAGTCGAAGTCGATGCTTCCTTCATTCTGTGTTCTCTTTTAGTCGAAGCATAGGAGAGGTTGCGTTGATTGGGAGTCGACGTATTTCGGTGTATGCGTTGATTAGAAATTGATGTATTATTTGAGTTACGTTGAGTAGAATTCGACGCACGTCGATACTGATTCGACGCAAGTTTGTTTCTTTTCAGAGGATATTTACCTAGGATTCCTTCATACATAGTGAAATTATTTTTATTAAAAACAGTAGTTGTTTCTGGATTTTCTTGTGATTCTTCTCCTATGAGATTATTCTTCCTAGTGAAGTGGATAGGATGTCTCCAGACAAGTTTGCTGGGTGACTGAGGTCTGGGTTCTAAATCAGTATTAAACTCTAGTTGTCTAAATCTATCAGTGAGATTTTCAGATATTTTCTTGAGTTTTTGACTTCTGTCATTTAGAGAATCTTCAAAGGCTTTTGCCTTTGCTAGCTCATTTTTCAATGTTTGATTTTCAGTATTTATTTTATATAGTTGCTCCTCTGATCTAGAGAGTTCTTGAGTGAGCTCATAGTTTTTATATTGTGTATCAATTTGTTTGAGATTGTTCAATTCATTTCTTAGTTCTTTTATTTCCTTTTCAGATTTGACTTGATCTAAACAACATTGTTTGAAATTATTTTTGAAATCAGTAGAAGAGAAGTCTATATCATCAAATATATTTACCAGAGATTTATCTTCAGGCTTCTCAGTAGCCATCAAACATGTTTCCTCTTGCTTAGCCTCTTCTTGATCATTTTCAGATGAGGTACTTCCTTCAGATTCTGAATCACTCCATGATTGAGCAATGAATCCTTTCTCTTTCTTCTTCTTCTTCTTCTTCTTCTTTAGATATGTTCTTTTCAGATCTTTCTTATTACTTATCTCTTTAGGACATTCAGGTGCAATGTGTCCAGGTTTCCTGCAAGAGTAACATATAATCTCTTTAGTAGGTGTTTTATCATACCTGGTTTTTGAATCTCTCCTTCTAGAACCTTCTGTTTTGATCCTTTTCTTGAACCTTCTGGCCAGTAGACTGATCAGCTCCTCATCACTTGTAGAGGGTTCACCTGCAGTAGCTTTTAAAGCAATACTCTTTTCCTTTGAGAGTGAAGGAGTCTTTTCTTTCACTTCTTTCTCAGCTCTTGTTTTCAGCAACTGTTCATAGGATCTTAATTTTCCCAACAGAACATCTGTTGAGATTTCATTTTGGCTTCTGGAGTCTCTAATTGGCCAAATTCTTGAGTCCCAAGAGCTAGGGAAGCAAGTAAGCAATTTGTCATTTATCTCAGTGAGAGATATGTCCTTCTCAAGTATTCTTAACTCATTTATTATGAGGCTGAATCTGGCATACATGTCTGCAACACTTTCACTATCTTTCTTCTGGAAGTTTTCATATTGAGAGATGAGTAATGCCTTTCTATCTTTTCTCTCATCAGCACTCCCTTCTACCATTTTAGTGAGAGCTTCCCATATTTCCTTAGCTGACTAACATTCAACAATCTTTTGGAAGGTTTCATCTGAGAGGGTTGAGACTAAGATATTCATAGCCTTGGCATCACATGCATGAGCTTTCTTTTCTTCATCTGTCCATTCAGCCTTTGGAGCAAGTGTTTGTGTGACCTTTCCACTTGAGTCCTTCTTGAATGGCTTGGGAGGACATGTCATAATAACATCAAATAATTCTCCATCAATAGAGTTTCGATAAATTTTAATTCTTGTTTTCCAAAGTGCAAACTTTTCAAGGTTGCAAATTGGTGGTCTGGTGGAAGCATAACCTTTGATTTGTGCCATGTAAAAAAAATAGTTTTTAGAAATATATATATATATATATATATATATATATATATATATATGAGGTAGGATCTTTTTGATCAAGGAGTTACCCCTTTTTGATCAACCTGGCTCTGATACCAATTGAAAGTGCACAGTTAATCTCACTAGAATTCTCTAGGGGGGGGGGTGAATAGAGATTTAAAAATACTTTGTGCAAAGTTAACAAATATATATATATATATATGTGTGTGTGTGTGTGTGTGTGTGTAATAATCACAGATTTAAGCTTCCCACACACACCAACAAGAATTAAGCAAATAAAGAAAGTAACAGCAAAAAGAAAATCACAGCACAACACAAAGAAATGTAGTGGTTCCCCAAACTTTGGGTAGTCCACTCTTCTACCCCCTTGGTAGGAATTCACTATCTTGTACTGAGTCTTTTGATAAGGAGAATCTTAGAACCAGCTTGAGTCTTTTGATAAGGAGACTCTTAGAACTAGTACAACTGAATTTTTTGAAGGGAGATTCTAAAAACTCTTTTACACAATTTGAAAATGAAATGAGAATAAGAAGAAGAAGAAGAAAAACAATTAAAGCAAGAAAGAATCTTCTTCCTAGCAAGAAGATTAGAAGCACAAGTATAGTGAATTTGAAATCTCTCTTCTATAGTGAGAAGGAGATTGTAGGCCTTTTTCTCTTTCAGTGAGAGCTTTCAGAAATGGCAGCAGTATGGCATTAGAAGGAGGAGAAGAAGAAGGCTTTTTCTTTGCTGCAGCACTCTTTCACTTTTCTCGGCTTTCTCACTTTTCACTTGGGAGCTTTTCCTCTTTTTCAAATGGATGGAGTGGATCACTTCATTTTCTTCTCTGCCGATTTCCTCTTATTTATAGCTCTGTTTATTCAAAGAATACTATAGGAGAATAATCAATTAGCAGTCAGAGAAATAGTAAGAGAGAAAAGATTCCATAATCAATATTTCTGTAGAAGGAAAGAGATCATTCTGATTTCAAATAATATCCATAATAAACTTAATCAATTTAGCCAAGAATCAATTAGAAGGAAAGACTGATTCAGAACGGCTATAAAAGAATAATATAATTCCATAAGAATCAGATCTACAGAAAGAAGGAAAGAGATCTGGCGTGTTTTGAATTTGACATAGAAATCAACGTACGTCGAGTACTATTCGACGGAAGCGTCTATTTCAGACTGGCTGGACGTCGAGAGGAGAATATGGAAGGTGCATCGACTAAGGTACGTCGACTTCACTAGATGCTTCGACTTGAAGTCAGAGTTACGTTGACATAGGTTACGTCGAATTCTGTTTAGAGTTACTTCGACTCATTCTGAGAGGAACGTCGACTACACTTCGACGTTGCGTTGAATACTATTCGACGCATATTTACTTAGACTAATTTTTCATTCTTAGAATATATTCTACTCATTTTTAGGGGTTAAGATAAATCATTTCCCCAACATGATGATTGATTAGAGGCCATCTTGGATGGACCCTTTTGTTCTTTATCTTTCAACAGGGGAGTTTCATATCAGTGTCAAAGTCAAGAAAAGATTCAGGTTGAAAGCAGCGCATTATTATCTGATTGCAGGAATTTTGTTTCGAAAGACTCGCTTAGCCCCTCTAGCCAGATGTATCTCGGAAGAAGAGGTCCCAGTAGTTCTTAGAGAGGTTAATTCTGGTGAATGTGGAAGTCATTCAGGTGACAGAACTTTAGAAAAGAGAATTCTAAGACAAGGATACATTTGGCCTAATATGAGGAAGGATGTTAGTGACTATGCTAAGAAGTATGTCCAGTGTCAAAAGTTTGCTCCTCTTCAGCATCAGTCTAACCAGAAGTTGAGATCTATAATAACTCCTTGGTCGTTTGCAGTTTGGGGAATGGATCTTCACAGACCATTTCCTATGGCAAGCGGGCAACGTCATTTCATTCTGGTTATGATTGACTACTTCAGCAAATGGATCGAGGCAAGAGCTTTAGTTAGAAATACCACCCAGATAGTAAGAAACTTTATTTGGGGTGAGATTATTTGCAGACACGGGATTCCAATGGCTATCATCACTGACAATGGGCCTCAATTCAACAACTTAAAGCTGATTAACTTTTGTAATGAGATAGGAATTGATCTGCATTTTTCTTCGGTGCACCCTTCTAGAAGTAATGGTCAAGTAGAAGCAGCTAATAAGTCTATCTTGAATCTCCTTAAGAAGAAAGTCGAGAACATCAAAGGTAACTGGGCAGAACAGCTTCCATCAGTGTTCTGGACCCTGAGAACCACCCTGCAAGATCTACTGGAGAGACTCCTTTCAAGCTATCTCATGGTTTGAAGGCCCTCATTCCAGTTGAGTTTAAGGTCAAAAGCCCAAGAGTTATACTTTCTAAGTAGAATGAAGGCACCTGGATAGAGGAGAACGATGAGAACCTGAAATGCAGTCTCGACCTCATTGAGGAGTTGAGAGACTAAGCTATGATAAGACAGGAAGAAGTGAAGAGGAGAATGGCAAGGCACTTCGATAAAAATATCATAGTCAAGGAGTTCACTGTTGGAGACCTGGTAATGAAAAAGGTGGATGCGGCTGCCAGGTCCAGCTCAATAGGGAAGCTGAATCCAAACTGGGCAGGACCTTATATTTTAATGGAGGTATTGAAGAATGGAGCCTACTATAACATTCCTCAACAACTAGACCCTAGGATGGTTTTGTCATGACTAGATCATGACAAAACCCTTGGAAGCACAAAGAGATCATAAGACCTTGGCAAATAAGTGAAGACCACATTGGTCTGTAAATAGTGCGTTCCAATTATCCAACCTAGGGTTTGACCTTTGGGCTTCACCTTGACCCTTGACCTCATCATAACATGCCTAATCCATTAAAGGGTCCCTTTGTAACACCCAATTATCCAATCGCGGAAAGAAGAGTAATCTGAGTTCATAGCTAATGCGGGCGGTAGGGCTAACACGGGCGGTAGTGGTTGTCTAAATGGTCCGCTGAGGTGAGCTCTATGTCGTTGAGACGCTAGCTCTGGCGCTAGCGCTAACGCTGGTGGAAGTGATTGTCTAGACGAACCGCTGAGGCGAGCTCTATGCCATCGAGACGCTAGCGCTAGCGCAGGCGATAGCTGAATCGACGGAATGAGGTCGGGATCCGATTTGGCAGAGTAAATCATGGCCAAGGGAGGCCAAATGCCTTCCCAATTGATGGGGATTCATTCCCTCTATCAATTAGGATAAGTTTAAGAGGTTTTCCAGTCCACATGGGGGCTGAATTTGGTTGGTTTTTGTGGTGGCTGAAATTCACCATTAATGGTGTTAATGGTGGAATCCCAAGCTTTGCCTCTTCCTCTCCCCAAATTGGCTCCTTAAAAAGCCTCAATGGGTGAATGGGAGGAGTTTCCCCCACTTTCCAGAAGAAGTCGAGCCCTCTAAACCCATATCGGCATGGCATCGAAAGCTCTACGACCAATAATGGCGGACAGGCATTCGACGCGGCTACAGGACACCACTCAGGTCCTCCCTCATGTCTCTCTCAGTAGATAGATCTTAGATCAAATTAGGTGAGAAATCGGGCTCAATTGAGCCCGATCCGGTGAGCAAAATCCAAAAATTTCCATGGAATTTCTTCCCGTTGGGTTCACCGAAATCGACCCCTCCAACGGCCGTGCCACCGTCCGACGATAGCCACCATCTCAACGGAGGTGGTGGTGGCGGTGGATGGCCAGGGAGGTGTCCGGATGGCCGGGAAAGCAAGTTGGAAACAACTATAGGAAGAGGAAATCACGTCGGTTGGCTAGAGCTTGAATAGACAATCATGGCCATCGGTTTAGCTTATGTGCAGAAAGTTTATAAGTATAATAATTTTGTATGGTTGTTTACTCCTTAACACTTACTTTTGGAACATAAAGTTGAAAGCCTTAGAGTCCATTTTAGGAAAAATGTCCAGAGACAAAGGTTGTATCCCTTGAAGTCTAGTTTATTCTAAAATTGGTTTCACCCCCATTGGGTCAATGATTTGACCCCAACACTCAAAAGGGTGTAACCTATAAATAGGGTTGACCAGAGATAGATTTTATTGCCCCCACAAATCCAGACATCCAAATGTTTTGAAATATGGAGCATAGGCTAGTTGTACCCACACCCTCAACATATCCAAAAATGAGAATTTTTGGAGGACCTTTTTCTACAGTTTTTGCAAATATTTAATTAATCAGGTATGAATTAATTTTAGGTTCTAGAGACCTCTAAACCCTACAAAATTTTGGTGGGTGGTCCTTAGGGCCATGACATGATTCTGGTAAAAATTTCATCCCATTTGGGATTGATTTGGTTGGGTAATTAAATAACCCAAATTTGGTCAAACTAGGGTATATTAGGACAAGGGTGCACTTGTTGGATTTGAGGGGTCAAACCACCTCCAAATGTTGTGAAACTTTGACCACTAATTTGATGTCACATAAAATACCCACATAAGGAATTTTAAGTAGTTTGGGGTTGATTTACCTCTAAACCCTAGTGTGAACCCTAAGGTTGCAAATTGAACTTATTAAAGGGCATAGGGTCATATGTCCTTGGATTGACTTGGAACTTGGTAGAGAGGTTCATAAGGTGGTATTATGCCCTAGATAATTTACCTGGGATTTTTAGGAACATTTATCCCCTCTGAATTAATTAAGAACCAACTAGGGGACTTTCTTATAAGAAGAATTTACATGTTTATATAACTTTGGATGTTCATAAAATTTTGGCAGTGAGCTTGTATTTGTGATATTGTTCTTTGATAATTTTATTGTGAATTTTAGAATGATCTATATTGTACTTCATTCACAAGTCCTTTGTTTGACCTATATATATGGTTCCCTTCACATAGTGCCCTAGAATTTGTTTAGTTAAATAATGGATTCATATGGTCAAATGAATCTGGAAAATTATGAAACTCAAGCAGTGAACTATTCCGATCATCTTGGACATCAGTTAATTTTCTTGTAATTTTTGAATGAGTATTTTTGGTACCTCCTTTGTTAATCCTTGATTTTGATAAATTAATCAACACTTTAATTGGAGGTCAAAACTTTTTTGGAAATTTATGAACTTCATATGTGGCTGTTATTTTGATGATATATAGTTGTACCAATTTTAGTAGGGTCATAGCTTATCAGAAAACCATACTTGGTGTTCAAAGTCATAAGTTCCCTGATTTTAAGGAAGTCATAATAAATGCCAAAAAAATAGGTAAATTATGAATTTCTGGAGATAGTCTTAAGATGTCATAACACACTCCCAATAATAATCTCGGGTCATTTGGATGAGCATTTGAATTCTTTCTCTTTTTATCCATCATGTAGTTCAAGCGGTCTGCGTATAGTGAAAACACTGAATTAAGATAAGCATGTAGGTCTTACATGGGAAGTTAAAGAATTTGGTGCACCCAGGCTGATTGGGTTTCGAAGGGGTCACCAAAAGAGGGTAGGAGTGAGATGTTTGGCTGACTAGGAGGCAAGAGTGTGCTTGGGATCGACGAGAGGTTGTCTTTCCCTTGGGGTGGAGTAAAACACACTTAGTGTTAGTAAGTGTAACATTAATAGTGGTCAGGTCAAGGGTAGATACCAATAAGAATAAGTGCCTTGCAAAGGGAGATTTAGGGTTCAGCCCATCATAGCTCCTAATACCGCTGTGAGCCTCTCACAGGGTAGTCCTCGGGAAGTCCATGGTTAACCCAAAACTATAAAAATAAATTATTGTGCAAGTTTAACTTGATAATACACTCACCTATATCCCGTTGTTATGGGTGGTTAGTTGGTTTGTTCTTACGAGCAGTAGGCTCGTGGATGTAGGTACGGATGGGTTTGTCCGGCGAGTCGGTGACTTGGAAGGTTATTAAGGTGGGCAGGTTAGCCCGGGGAGCCTATGGCTCGGAGATTTATAGTAATCATATTTGTATGTGCATAAAGGTGGTGGGTCTTTAGTATTAGACGGTCGTTCGCACCGACGTCGATACTTTGACTCGGCGAGTGTGGTTATCACTTAGTCAAGGAAAAGTCTGGTGGACCACCCAGTAAGAGTACGCAGGCACTCCGCTGTTGTGTTCTTTGCATTGAGGCGTATAAAAGGTCTAGGTTAGGTAGTGTGAATACCAACCTAGAGGTGGGAGAGGCCCAACCCACCACCACCGTTTTCCACTACGGGAGGTATCCTGGGAGTTTTGCTAGCTCCAAAAAGGGGAAACTAAAGGTCTTTGTGCATAGAGTCGGGTGCGTGTGTTTCACTTGTGTGAACATAATATTAACCTGCATAACACTTCATGTCATAGCATAAGCATTGCATTTCAACCCCTACCCATATCGTATAAATTGGTATGGGATTTTTTATACGATAGACCTTGCTAAACGACCCCTTGGTCTATAGGTCTGTATGGGCATTCCAATAAATCAAGGTTACCTTTCTTACTTACTTCACTTCACTTTATCTGTGGCTATAGGTTGTACATTACTCAGTTAATATTCTTTTCATGTTCTTTACCTTGCTTTACTTATTGTTATATATATACACACTTGTGTGTCAAATTTTCTTTTGTAGCCTACGACGAACCCTACCCCACAGCATGGAGTGCCTCTGACTCCAAACGTCACTCCACCATCGCCGACTACTACTCTGTTCCAGCATATGGAGATGGGGCAGACATTGACTGCCATCGTGGAGGCATTCATGGCTCAGTAGGCTACGTCTCCTCAGCCAAATCCAGGGTCCAACTTGCTGAGCGTATTCCGAGGCCTTTCCCCTCCATCATACATTGGGACTGAGTAAGTTGTTCAGACTGAGGAGTGGGTGGATATCATGTATGAGATGCTGGCAGGGATTCAATGCTCGACGGAGATGGCAGTACCATTAGGGGTTTCATGCTTGGAATCCCATGCGAAAAGATGGCGGAAGTCATTGCTGGACACCACTTTTGTCGTATTGGAGGCTGCAGACATTTCATGGTAGGAGTTTAGGGCAGCGCTACTGGAGCATTTTGTATCGTAGTCTGCGAGAGACGAGTTGGAGGACAGATTCTTACAGTTAAGGCAGGGAAGCATGACAGTTCTGGAGTACCATCAGGAGTTTACCCACCTTGCCTGGTTTGTGGACTCTTACCAGTTGGACGACGCGGGATACACAGAGAGGTTCTATAAGAGCCTCCGTAATGACCTGAGGCAGGCCCTCCTCCTTGTTTCTGACGGCATCTTGGCCAGGATCTTGGAGATGGCCAAGAAGCTAGAGGCAGACCAATACACTGTTCGAGGAAGGAAGAGACCGACAGAGGACTAGGGTAGGGGTGGCAGGAGAGATCGGCAAAGGGGTCAATACATTGGGGAAAGAAGGACGGAGGACCGACCCCGCTAGGAGGAGAGGCAGGAGCAGAGGGAGCCAGTAGTGTTGGCTCCTCAGCCTCTACAGATGCGGGAGGCACCGAGGCTAGGAGCAGGGCCACATCCCCCACAGGAGTGCTATCGATGCCACCAGTCGTGCCACATTTGGAGGAACTGCCCTCTGAGGAATGTACCACCAACACCATAGGCTTCCATGCAAGCCCATCATTTCGGGGGCCGAGGACGTGGACGAGGTCGTGGATTCCAGGGTGGAGACCGTAGGCAGGACAAAGACCAGATGTATGCCTTGGACCTAGCTCAGCCCCGAAACCCAGCGACGGCATGTAACATCACTCAAACAACTAGACCACTAAGCTGGTTTTGTCATGACTAGGTCATGACAAAACCCTAGGAATCACAAAAGACCATGCGAACTTAGGCAAGGAGGAAAACCACAGTGGTCTGCAAATAGCAATTTCTAGCTACCAAGCCTAGGGTTGGACTTTAGGGCATCACCTTGACCCTTTGACCCCACCATGATATCCCTAACCCATTAAGGGGTCCCTTAGAGCACCAAGGACCCCTTGGAGTCAACCAAAGTGGCCAAGTTGATCAAAGTCAACCCTTGACCTAAAATGGTCAAAGTAGCCTAATTAGGGTCAATTGACCTTCACCATGCCAAATTCACATTGCCCCCTACCCTTATAAGGATATTAGGAACCCAATGAACCAAAACGACCCATCATGGGGCCACCAATTTAGCCAATTTGACATAAGTCAACTATAGCCCTATTTTGGTCAAAGTGGCCTATTAACAGTCAATTGGCCCTCACTTTGCCAAATTGACCCTACCTAGACCTTACTAACCCTTAGGGAGACTAATGAGTCACTATCCACCCACTGGGCTCAACCAAAAAGGTCAAATTGACCAAAGTCAACTCCACCCTAAATTTAGGTCAAAATGACCTACCTTGAACTAATCAAGCCCAATCAACTTGGGCTTGTTGGAACCTTAGTTTTGATTTGAGTTAGGATCCACCTTAAGTATTTAAGTTTATATCATAATATATCTTATAACTTAGATTAAATATCCTATTAAGTTAGAAGGCTGAAAAGAGACAAGACAAAATAATAATATATATAATATAAATAATATACTAAGAAATATATATATATTTAATAAGCTGAAAATAATATATATAAATTATACTAATAAATATATATATAAATATCGGCTGAGAAAATAAGAAGAGAAATTAAAATAACATTTTGTTCACTGGCGTTCGACGAATGTCGAACGGCGCTCAGCAAACGTCGAACGGCGCCCGACGAACAGACAGCCAGCGCTCGACAGATCTCAGTAGCGCTCGACAGATTATAGCAGGGAAGCAACGGTTGACGAATTCTGAACAGCGGTCGATGAATGACGAACGGCGTTCGATGAAATCCCAGCAACGCTCGACAAAAAGTTCTCTGCAGTTAATCAAATGTTCAGTATATCATTTGGCGAGCTCAGCCCGACGAATGACGAGCTGAGGTCGACGAATTTCTGCAGCATTATTTTATATATTATTTAGCTTGACTAAATATTATATGTCTTATTCTTATATACTGTTAGACTTTATTAAAGTAATATTTATATATTGCTGATTTAACAATACAGCTGTTGCAGCATTAAATGATAGAGCCGTTGGCAGAAAGCAATAAATGCTGTAGCCGTTGCAGCAAGCCAAAAGACGGCAAGGATTCAAAATATTATACAGTAGATTATTATATAGCTGTCTCTCTCTACAGATTTAATATATAATAGATTATATATACAACTTATATTGCTGTACCATATAGTGAAAAAAAATAGAAAGAACATATACATATCATATTGCTGTACAGGAAAAAGAGAGAAGAAGAAGAAGAGAAACAGAGGAGCAAAAAGAAGAAGCTGATCAATATATTATATCTTCTTTTTGCCTAATCCCTTTCTTGCAGATCATATACAACCTGAGACATCAAACACTATCATTTTCTCAGGGATCTAAAACTGCAAGAAGAAGAAGAAGAGAGGATTTGGAATCAAGAGAAGGAGCCTCCACAAGCTGTCATCAAACTACATCAGACAGGGGGAGCTCTCTTCAACATATTCATCAAGTATCTTCTCAGCTAAAGAGAAGAACAACATCTATTTTCTATTTTCTTTATTTATTTCTCCCATCTTGTAAAGGGTTATAACTCCCTTCAAAAGTTAACTCCCGGTGACAGGGCACCTTAGCAAAAACCTACATCTTGGTTAGAGCACCTTATCAACAGCTCACCTGGTGTGTGGACACCTTATCAAAATCACCTTGGTGTGAGGGCACCTTATCAACAACCTCCTAGTGGATTCCTACCAGTGGGTAGAAGAGTAGACGTACCCAGATTTTGGGGAACTACTATATATCTTGTGTCATCTGGATTGCTTCTTGTTTGCTTATTTTTTTCCTGTGCTGTGTTTTATTTATGCACTCCTACTATTTGTTTTTATTACTCTTACAGCAAACTCATATATATATTTATATATATCACTTATTTTGAAAGAAAACTTAAACAAGAGTTTTAACAGATAAATAAGAACTAAAACTCTCCTTTCAATTGGTATCAGAGGAGGCTGATTTTATTTTTTTCAATTTATTGCACCTGATACTCAATTGAATCTCTTTTAATTGGTATCAGAGGAAGTTGATTTTTCACACAAGCTAACACCTGAAATCACCAAGATCACTTAGTTCTTATTTGTTCAGATCCACCTTTATGTAATTTGGATAAATTTGATTTATGGCAAGTTAGAATCAGATTATATATGAATGCAATAGATGAAGATATCTACAAATCTGTTTTGACAGGAACTACATCTTCAACAGATGATCAAGAAAGGTTGATCAGTGCCGATGCCATAGCCATGGAGATATTGGCTAAATCAATGTCCAAAGACATTTTTCTTAAAGTGGCTGATTGCACTTCAGCAAAGGCCATCTGGCACTCCCTCTCAAGGATGGTAAATGAATCCATTCCTACTTCTTCCACTAACATTACTTTTGATGCAGAACCATCATTCAGTTTAACTGAAGAAGAAGAAAAGGAAGAACAAAAAGCCATAAAATTCTGTATGATGGCAATATATGGCTCAGATTACATATCAGATGCTGAATCTGAAACAGAGATGGTAACTGAGGTTGAGGTATCTTCTATTCCTAATTTTACCTCTAATTTCAGATCTGATTTCACATCACCTTGTGTAGGTTTAAAAATTTCCGAAAACAGAATCAGTAAAAAGCTAATAATAAACAAATTAATTTCTGTTAAAATTAAAGAAGATTTTAAAATAACAGCAGAACAATTTATTTATTTAGAAAATAAGTTAATTAAGCCTGATAAGTTTAAACAGAATTTTAAAGAAAAAGAAATTTCTTATGATCAACAAAATAAAAATAAATTTACAAAATTATACTTTAATGAGATAAAAAGGCCAAAATATTTATCTATAAGGCAAAATTTAAAACTTTTAATATTTTTACTTAAATTAAATTAAACAACAGTTTTAATGATTCTGTTGAATTTTTCTATTTTAAGAGCAATATCAGATAACTTCACTATCTTACGGATTTTCTCCAAAATTAGATTTAGCATTCTACTCAAGTAGCATGGATCAGAAATGATCAGAGCTCTGAGTGTGAGTCTCTTCTGATTAAGGGGATTCTATAGAAAGAAGCTATCAGATATTGTCTTTCTGATTATAAAAATTCTTAGAATCTGTTAAACAGCTAGCAATTCATCTTATTAAAATTCCTACTTAAATCAAGATTTAGGAAATCAGAATTGCTTAGTCTTTCAAAAGTAATTTAGAAATAATCTCTAAACCCTTACGCATATCAAGACTTTTTATGCTTAGGAATCATAAACCAAATAGGGGGAGATTGTTAGAACCTAGTTTATTTGTGTTGGAGCATGCGTTTCGCACTCCTCCGGTTTGATAATAACAAAGTCCCTTTTGTATTTGATTCTATTTTCATTAATGGTGTGCAGATAACAGGTATGTGATATTCACATTGCTGCTGGAGCTAAAATTGCATGTGGGAAAATTTCACTGTCGGAAAATTCCGACAGCCACTGTCGCCCAGGCGACAGCAGAGAAGTTACAACTACTTCCCTCCACGGCAGATCAACGAAAGATAGTTTTGCGCTGTCGGAATTCCGACATCGATGTCGCCCAGGCGACAGCTCCACGATTCCACCAACTGCCCACGACTCCACCCACGACAGCGGCAGTTTTGCGCTGTCGGAAATCCGACATCGATGTCGCCCCAGCGACAGCTCCACGATTCCAGCAACTGCCCACACGACGGCTCGACGGCACGACCGAGGCAGTTTGGCGCTGTCGAAAATTTCCGACAGTGACTGTCGCCCAGGCGACAGTGAAAGTCTATAAAATGTTGCCTTTGGTTCGTGCATTCCAAGCTTTGGAGATTTCCAGTCCCTACCTGAGTGCATACGAACCAGAGAGCTCCAGAACCTCCTCAACTCCTAATTGTGCAAAGAAGGATTGAAGATTGAAGACGAGATCGGGCGCGCTACTCCATCAACGATCATCTCGAGGCTTCAACAATCCATTCAGAGATCTGAATTTCTAGGGAGTTGACTTTTTCATATTGTATTTCATTTACTCATATTTCATTTTGTATTGGTGAAGAAATCGTCGTCTTGCGTGCGGCGTCTAAGTCCTTGCGCGGCTTAGGGGAAAATCGCTTCCTTGTGTGGAGCGTCCAAGTCCTTGCGTGGCTTGGTGGGAAATCGTGGCCTTGTGCGCTACGTCTAGATCTTGAGAAGATCTAGAGGTTAGGCTTGGGCTTGGTCTTGGGAAAGACAAGCGATAGCCTTCCGATCCTTGGGAGAAGGATTGGTAAATCAAAATATTGTATTTCCATTTTATCATTGTGCCTTGATCTTAAGCATTGTTAAGATCATTTTTATTTGTATGCAAATTTCATGATAAATAAAATTATGATCTTTTCACTAATCGCAAATTTGTTTGCTTAAATTTTTATCTTAAAAATTTGTGCTTGGTGTTATACAAAAATTGCATTGTTGTAAAATTAATTTTTAAGAAACTTTTATTAAAGTGAAATTGTCTTAAAATTATTAAGTAAAAATTACAAATTTAAACACACCCTTATTCACCCCCCCCCCCCCTCTAAGGGCGTCATACGATCCAACAAGTGGTATCAGAGGCAGGTTACTCCAAAACGGTTTTACCACCGGGAGTAATGGCGCACAACGATCACGCGTTCGTTGAGGGGCAAGGAATTAGTAGGCCACCACTTTTCACGGGCACAGACTACAATTATTGGAAAACACGTATGCGTTGTTTTCTAATTGCTTTAGATATAGAAGTCTGGAATATGGTAGAAACTAGTTACACTTCTCCAACATTTGTTGTAGGAGATGTAACTATGGAAAAACCCAAAGACAAGTGGGATGAAAATGATAAATTAAAATGCAAAAACAATGCAAAGGCCATGAATGCCTTATTTTGCGCACTAGATCGCACCGAGTTTAATAGAGTCTGTGCTTGCGATACTGCTTTTGATATTTGGAATCTTTTGGAAATTACTCATGAAGGTACTTCGCAGGTAAAGGATTCAAAGCTATTTCAATTGGAGTCAGAGTTCGAAAGATTCAAAATGGAAGTGGATGAAGAAATTGACACAATGTACACTCGATTCACTAAAATCGTGAACGATTCAAAAGTGTTGGGTAAGGTCTTTTCAAATGGAGATTTAGTTAGAAAAATCTTAAGATCACTTCCCCCGAAGTTCAATCCAAAAGTGACTGCAATTTCTGAGTCACATGATCTTAAAACCTTACAATTGGAGAGTCTCATTGGGAATCTAAAAACCCATGAAGTGGAGTTGAAGATTCAAAGCCAAGAATATAATATGGAGCCCAAAAAGAAGAGCTTGGCGTTGAAATCTAAAAAGGAATTTGAGAGTGAGACTGAAGAAAGTGATGAAGATGAAGAAGGATTGTTTGTGAGAAATTTTAAGAAGTTTATGAGAAATCCGGAGAGGAGAAACTCATTTAAAAAGTTTTTCAAAAAGAAGGATTTTGCCTACCAAAAAGGCAAAGGAAAAATGGAGAATGAAGAGGAGCGTCCGCCACCGGAGTGCTACCATTGCAAGAAGATTGGTCATATCAGAAGCAAGTGCCCAAAGTATCTGAAAGAGCAAAAAGCAAAGAGGCACGATAAAAAGAAGAAAGTGTTAAAGGCAGAGACTTGGGATGATTCTTCGTCTGGTGAAGAAAGTGATCCCTCAACACAGGAGGAAGAGGAGGCTAATCTATGCTTGATGGCAAAAGACAGCATTACATCTGAAGACGACTGCAGTGTCCAAAGCGACACTGAGGTAACGCCTCCATCTTATGAAGAGTTATATTCTGAATTTATGAAAACATGCAAAGTTTTAGATAAAAGCTTAAAGAAAATTGATTTTCTAAAATCTGAAAATGAAGGTCTTTCAAAAGCAAATAAAAAACTATCAAATAAGTTGGAATCTATTGGGAAAGAGAAGATTTTTTGTCAAGAGTGTGATCATTCTTCGACAAGGATAAAAGAACTTGAAACTACTATTTCTAAGTCCGATCAAAAATTTGATCTACTTGTAAAAGAGAAAAGGGACTTAGAAAAAGTTGTTAAAACTTCTCATTCTCAATTAGATAATTATAAGAAAATTTTTGCAAATAGATGTGGCATGATAGTAAAAGAAAATTCAATTCTAAAATCCAAAGTAAATGAGTTGATCATGGTAATTAGAAAATTTGGTGTTGGGAAAAAATCACTGGATATGCTATTAGCCAACCAATGCCATGGTACAGCAAAATTTGGACTAGGATACATTTCTGGAAGCTCTGGAGGCTGTCGGAAATTTCCGACAGCTACTGTCGGAACCGGCGACTGCTCCAGGTTCAGAAATCTTATTTCTAAAAATACAAATTTTTCTAAGTCCACACATAAAGATGCTTCCACCAGCAAGAGTCCAGAGAAACCATTGAAAAATGGTTCCTCACCATTCATTGTGTGTGCCAAATGTCATCGATTTGGTCACATCTCGGGCTCATGTTGGCAGAAAGGAAAAGCTACTGTTAAACAAATCTGGGTACCTAAGGCGTCCACCTATACAATGGGATCGACCACTTGGGTAACCAGATCTTTACTCTCATCATCTTTTTAGGTATGCGTGCAGGCTAGGAACAAGAAAGACGTGTGGTATTTGGACTCTGGATGTTCAAAACACATGACGGGTGATAAATCAAAGTTCCTTAGCCTGGAGATGAAGAAAAGTGGAACAGTGACATTTGGAGATAATGGAAAGGGTAAAGTCAAAGGCATTGGAGTAGTAGGTAACGAAGAATTTAAAATTTCAAATGTTTTATATGTTAAAGGTTTGAAACATAATTTAATTTCTATTAGTCAACTATGTGATAAAAATCTAAATGTTTTATTTGACTCTAGCTCAAACCTTTGCAAAATTATTGATTCTAAAACAAACGAAATCGTACTTACTGCACCAAGAATAAACAATGTCTATACAATCACTTTTCATGATTTATCTCATTCTACACTTAAATGTTTCATTTCAAAGAATGATGAACTTGAATTATGGCATAGGAGACTAGGACATTCTAGTGCTAAACGCATAGTAAAGCTTTCTAAAAATAAAATAATAAAAGGATTACCAAATTTGAATGGAAAGCTATCCTCATTATGTTCACCATGCCAAAAGGGAAAATTTACAAAATCATCTTTTAAAAGCAAAAATGTCATTTCTACCACTAGACCTTTGAATTTATTACATATGGACTTGTTTGGTCCAATTTCTACACAAAGTCTAGGAGGTAGAAAATATACGTTTGTTATTATTGATGATTATTCTAGATTTTGTTGGACTTTGTTTTTATATTCAAAATCTGATGCCTTTGATGAATTTGTAAAACTAATTTCACGTATTCAAAATGAAGTTGATCTGAAGGTAAAATGCATTAGATCAGATCATGGAGGAGAGTTCGATAATGAAAAATTTATTTCATATTGTAATGATTTTGGGATAAAACATGAATTTTCCGCTCCACGCACACCACAGCAAAATGGTGTAGTGGAGAGGAAAAATAGAACACTCCAAGAATTAGGACGTACTATGCTTTGTGAATTTAAATTGCCAAAATATTTTTGGGCCGAAGCAGTTAGTACGACATGTTATATCATTAATCGTGTCATGATTCGTCCCACATTACAATTAACTCCTTATGAAATTTATTTTCAAAGAAAACCAAATGTATCTTACTTTAAAGTTTTTGGTTGTAAATGCTTTATTTTGAATACAAAAGATAACTTAGGAAAATTTGATGAAAAATGTGATGAAGGAATTTTCATTGGTTATTCTTCAACTAGCAAGGCCTATAGAGTTTATAATAAGAGAACAAAAATAATTGAAGAATCTATTCATGTTAGGTTTGATGAGTTTGCTTCATGTGTAGAAAGGAAAATTATAGGAAAAGAAGATGAACTCCTTCCCTCGGTGGAGAATGATGAAGAAGAACTTGGAGAAAATGAAGAAGAAAAAGGAGAAGAAAGAGAAGAAGAAAGAGGAGAAGAAGATAGAGAAGAAGAAGAAAGAGAAGGGTATGTACCTCCAACCGAGCTACAATTCTCAAAAGATCATCCGCAAGAACTTGTTATTGGAGAACCATTATGTGGGGTACGTACGCGTTCTAGTTTAAATGAAACCTTTTCAAATTTATGTTTTGTCTCAAATATCGAACCAAAAGATGTTGCCACCGCTTTAAATGATGAATCTTGGTTTCTAGCTATGAATGAAGAACTTAATCAATTTGAAAGAAATAAAGTTTGGATTCTTGTTGATAGACCTAGTGATCATCCAGTGGTAGGAGTCAAATGGATTTTCAAAAACAAATTAGATAGTGACTCTAGGGTCACTAGAAACAAAGCTAGGCTTGTAGCGAAAGGATATAATCAAATTGAAGGGGTAGATTTTGATGAAACTTTTGCACCCGTAGCACGATTGGAAGCAGTTAGAATTTTTGTTGCATTTGCTAGCCATAAAAGATTTAAATTATTGCAAATGGATATTAAAACTGCATTCTTAAACGGGTTGATTAAAGAAGAAGTTTATGTTGAACAACCCCCAGGATTTATAAATGAAAAATTTCCTAATCACGTATATAGATTGCTAAAAGCTTTGTATGGTTTAAAACAAGCACCACGAGCATGGTATGATAGATTGACTATATATTTATTACAAAATGGTTTTAAAATGGGTGGTGTTGATTGTACACTCTTCATTAAGCAAGTAAATGATGATTTAATTGTTTTACAAATTTATGTTGATGATATTATTTTTGGAGCCACTAATGAAGAGTTGTGTAACTATGTTGTAAAAATGATGGAAAGTGAATTTGAGATGAGTATGGTAGGGGAATTAAAATATTTCTTAGGATTTCAAATTGTTCAAAAACATGATGGAGTTTTTATTAACCAATCAAAATATATTCATGATGTCTTAAAACGATTTGGATTTGAAAATCTCAAACAAGCAAATACTCCTATGAGTGTATCTTTAAAATTAGGAAAAGATGAAACTGGAATATCAATAGATCAAACTTTATATAGAGGCATGATAGGTTCACTTTTATATTTAACTGCTTCTAGACCGGATATTATGTTTTCAGTTTGTTTATGTGCTAGATTTCAAGCCGATCCCAAAGAATCACATTTAAAAGCGGTAAAAAGAATTTTTAGATATTTAATTGGCACATCTAAACTTGGTTTGTGGTATCCTCATAGCGATGATTTTACACTTTTTGGTTATTCTGATTCTGATTACGCCGGTTGTTCACTAGATAGGAAAAGCACTAGTGGCACTTGTCACTTTTTAGGCCCTTCACTCATTTCATGGTCGAGTCGGAAACAGAATTCTGTTGCCCTCTCAACCACCGAAGCCGAATACATCGCACTGGGTAGTTGTTGTGCACAAGCCCTTTGGATGAAACAAACCTTAGAAGACTTTAATATTAAACATCAAACTATTGAATTATGGTGTGATAATAAAAGTGCAATTGATTTAACACACAACCCGGTCCATCATACAAGGTCTAAGCATATTGATGTGAGACATCATTTTATTAGAGATCATATTAAAAATAACCACATAAAAATTTCATTTATAGGCACGGATAATCAACTAGCGGATATATTCACTAAACCTTTACCGGATTCCCGTTTTTCTATGCTTAGGCTAGAATTGGGAATTCTAGACATTTCACAATGAATATATCACTTTTTAAAGCCTATAACAAAAAAAAAAAATTTTATTATCATAAAACATAAATAATGTAAATACAAAAATGCCAAAAATATAAAAACCAAAACATCAAAAACTTTAACAAAATTCATCATCATTCATTTTACATCAATATTGTTCAAATAAAAACAGTAGAAACAACTTAAGGATCAAGTTCATTAAACAAAAACAGAAATTTAAAAGAAGTTCACTGTCGCCCAGGCGACAGTGGATGTCGGAATTTTCCGACATCTCCCAGCAGCAGCAGCAACACAAACCTACTCTGAATCTTCATAACCAGCCCCGCTGCTCTCTGGACAATCTTCTGGAGGTCCTCGTCTCACGGCTTTGCCACGGCGAGTCTGCCTCACCGATTGGCGTGGCGGCTCCTCGTCCGGAACTTGCCATTCTGCCTCCTCCTCTGGCGTTGGCTTCAACTTCAGACCTTTGACAAGAAACTTCATAAATTTCTGCATTCGACTACGATCCTTTTTCACTTCCTTTTTGTGATCCTCTAACGAATCACGCAAATCATCAATGGATTCCCTTAGTGATCCTGCCCTAGAAATGCTCGGCTCTCTAATCTCAATTCCCGGTTGAGCTTTTCTAAGCGACTTCTTCCCTTTCATTGAACCCGTGAAATAAATTTCCGGATAACAATCATCAAAATACGAGTCTTGCACAATCCATCCATACTTCTTATAAAGTACACGCTGAATTACCAACCCCATTGGCAGCGTATGCACCTTCACCCATCTTGGATGTTTCAATCTGTACGTATACCTAATCTGGGATAGTATGAAGTCTGCCATATCAAAAGGCTCATCCTCCATAATATAGTACGTAAAGAGGGTCAACTGCGCAGTAATGCTTCTTGTGTCTCCACTCTTCAACATCACCGAATTCCTTAATATATCTTGGACTAAGTAAGCATCCGGTGTAAGTGAGGTAACTTCAGTGGTAAGAGTTTTCTTCTGATTCCCATGTAAACTCATGTTTACTAGGGTCCAATCTCTATCCTTCCGATAATTCTCCACTATATCAGGCATATTCTCACTCATCACTAGTCCAAATTCCTCTCGTAGATCAACATGTGTTATTTCCACATGTTGACCTTGGATCCTTGATCTCACACCTCCATCCAATTCCGTAACATTTGGGTCTTCCAAATGGTTATAAAATTCACGAATTAAAAAGGATGAAAACCCCTCTGGTGAGATTATTGAGAGAATACCTGCCTTCGCAAGACGATCATAAATATGATCATGTTTTGGCAAATCAAATTCGATGTATTTGGACACCCCAACAATAGCCTTCTCCACTCCGGAATAAACTTGATATGAAGTATGTGCATCTTCCGAAGTACTCTTTCGAGCTTTGGAGCTGGAAGCCATTCTACAATAAAATACAAAAATTTTGCTTAAAACAGATTTTTTATTGTGCACTGGAACACTGTCGCCCAGGCGACAGTGGCTGTCGGAATTTTCCGACAGCCCTCCAAGTGATTTTATCTCAGAATTTTTCCTAAAACTTCCCGATCTACTCATACTAAATGTTATTTCAACATCAAGTTTTAAAAAAAAATTTTAATCTATTTTTTTTTAAATTATCAAATTCTACAAATCTTTCACTATTCAACATCTTCCATCTTCTTCTCTAACCTAGATCTACAAAATTTTTTTTTTGCAAATACACAAATGAAAACCTTTATCACAAAATCAAGAGAAATTTCACAAAGCTAGACATTTAAGCAAAGATCCACCAAGATCCTATAGTTTTAAAACTAAATCTATATTTTATTCAAATCAAAAATTTCTAAACCTCCACCATTAATCAAAAATCAACATGAAAACTATTTTTTCCTTCTTCTCTACTATCAAAATTAAAAAGCCCTAAAAATTTGGAGTTAAAAACACAAAATCAAAAAAAAAAACCATACCTTGGATCTAGGGTTGTCGCCGACTTCCGACAGCCTTCCTCTCGTTTTTCACTCCAGGAAATGATGCACAATGTGTTTTGACTCGGTCCCCAGCCTTATTTATACTTTTGGCTGTCGCCCAGGCGACAGTGAGTGTCGGAAATTTCCGACAGCTCCAATTTTTGTAAAAACTTCAATTCTGGGTCCCTTTGATGATTTACAATAGTTATATGTCATTATTAATGCTTCACCTCATGAATTGATGACAAACCATGTGTTATTTATTCAAAAAAAAATGACTTACATGTTTATATGATTTCATTTCCAAGCTATCATCATATTGACAGTTCTACTTAGTTGTATAGACCATTGGAAATTGTTTTCGCATGCCTCTAAGTATGAGAAATTGTTTATCTATCATAATGAACTATCACGTTCACTTCTTTTGATCAATACGTATGTCGTTTTATTTAAAATATACATGGATCATATTTGTTTTCACATAATACAATAGCATTTCTTAAATACAACTTTCAACATTGATTTGTTAGCACAACAAAATATACACCATCTTTTGCGATTCAAGTGAATTCGGAGATCCTTGGTCAATTTAAAAAAAAAACAAAAAAAATTTCAATATATCAAAATTACGATATCACAACATCTGTGATAAAACACAAAAATTAAAATAACGACAAGGATACTCCACCAAGCACTACTTACCCTCCTGATAAGTCTTAATGAGCATTGTGAGGTTAAGCACCTTGGAAAGAATTGTAAAGTGTCTTGTGCAAAAGAAACATGGTTTTCTATTCATCCTGTGCTATATCTTCGACGTCAAAGTTGCCTTTATATGCTTTTATTATGTTATACATTTTAATGATCATGTAAATAACTTCATATGTTTGATCTAAGTATCACATTTACACGTCATTATGTTATATAAACATTCATCTCATGAGAATTGGACCGAAAATATTCCATATATCTATAGACTATTGTGTCTTTCTCTGATACTTTCAAATGACCTTACTCATATTGAAGTTATTTTCTTTCATATACTTCATATGGCTATACCGTCACTTCATGGGCTTATTCATACTATGGCATATTCCTATTATTTCATGGACTTCAATTATTACCATCAAATTGCTTCCGCTTACTCTACAATTCTATATCCTATCCCTTAAAAGCTACTCTTTTATTTAATATTCACTTTTGCTAATACCAAAGGGGGAGAATAATTTAAAGTATAAAAAGAAAAATCACAAATCTATCACTCCTAAATATTCCACCTACACATTACATCATATATTTAAGGGGGAGCATATATTAAGGGGGAGCATATATTTAGGGGGAGCATTCATTTAGGGGGAGCCTTCACCTAAAAGGAGAGTATTTATTTTAAAAGAAATATATCAAGGGAGATTATTTATTTTAAGAGAAATATATCATGTTATATTTGTGCACACACCAAATGTCTAAAATCAACAATCTAAATAGACATGTTTTCTTTTTATACGGATTTGTTATTATCAAAAGGGGGAGATTGTTGGAGCATGCGTTTCGCACTCCTCCGGTTTGATAATAACAAAGTCCCTTTTGTATTTGATTCTATTTTCATTAATGGTGTGCAGATAACAGGTATGTGATATTCACATTGCTGCTGGAGCTAAAATTGCATGTGGGAAAATTTCACTGTCGGAAAATTCCGACAGCCACTGTCGCCCAGGCGACAGCAGAGAAGTTACAACTACTTCCCTCCACGGCAGATCAACGAAAGATAGTTTTGCGCTGTCGGAATTCCGACATCGATGTCGCCCAGGCGACAGCTCCACGATTCCACCAACTGCCCACGACTCCACCCACGACAGCGGCAGTTTTGCGCTGTCGGAAATCCGACATCGATGTTGCCCCAGCGACAGCTCCACGATTCCAGCAACTGCCCACACGACGGCTCGACGGCACGACCGAGGCAGTTTGGCGCTGTCGGAAATTTCCGACAGTGACTGTCGCCCAGGCGACAGTGAAAGTCTATAAAATGGTGCCTTTGGTTCGTGCATTCCAAGCTTTGGAGATTTCCAGTCCCTACCTGAGTGCATACGAACCAGAGAGCTCCAGAACCTCCTCAACTCCTAATTGTGCAAAGAAGGATTGAAGATTGAAGACGAGATCGGGCGCGCTACTCCATCAACGATCATCTCGAGGCTTCAACAATCCATTCAGAGATCTGAATTTCTAGGGAGTTGACTTTTTCATATTGTATTTCATTTACTCATATTTCATTTTGTATTGGGGAAGAAATCGTCGTCTTGCGTGCGGCGTCTAAGTCCTTGCGCGGCTTAGGGGAAAATCGCTTCCTTGTGTGGAGCGTCCAAGTCCTTGCGTGGCTTGGTGGGAAATCGTGGCCTTGTGCGCTACGTCTAGATCTTGAGAAGATCTAGAGGTTAGGCTTGGGCTTGGTCTTGGGAAAGACAAGCGATAGCCTTCCGATCCTTGGGAGAAGGATTGGTAAATCAAAATATTGTATTTCCATTTTATCATTGTGCCTTGATCTTAAGCATTGTTAAGATCATTTTTATTTGTATGCAAATTTCATGATAAATAAAATTATGATCTTTTCACTAATCGCAAATTTGTTTGCTTAAATTTTTATCTTAAAAATTTGTGCTTGGTGTTATACAAAAATTGCTTTGTTGTAAAATTAATTTTTAAGAAACTTTTATTAAAGTGAAATTGTCTTAAAATTATTAAGTAAAAATTACAAATTTAAACACACCCTTATTCACCCCCCCCTCTAAGGGCGTCATACGATCCAACAATTTGGATTAGGATCCCAACTCAAATAGGGGGAGATTGTTGGAACCTTAGTTTTGATTTGAGTTAGGATCCACCTTAAGTATCTAAGTTTATATCATAATATACCTTATAACTTAGATTAAATATCCTATTAAATTAGAAGGCTGAAAAGAGACAAGAGAAAATAATAATATATATAATATAAATAATATACTAAGAAATATATATATATATATATATATTTAATAAGCTAAAAATAATATATATAAAATATATTAATAAATATATATATATAAATATTGGCTGAGAAAATAAGAAGAGAAATTAAAATAACATTTAGTTCACTAGCGTTCGACGAATGTCGAACGACGCTCAGCAAACGTCGAACGACGCCCGACGAACAGACAGCCAGCGCTCGACAGATCTCAGCAGCGCTCGACGGATTATAGCAGGGAAGCAGCGGTCGACGAACTCCGAACAGCGGTCGACGAATGACGAACGGCGGTCGACGAAATCCCAGCAGCGCTCGACAAAAAGTTCTCTACAGTTAATCAAATGTTCAGTATATCATTTGGCGAGCTCAGCCCGACGAATGAAGAGCTGAGGTCGATGAATTTCTGCAGCATTATTTTATATATTATTTAGCTTGACTAAATATTATATGTCTTATTCTTATATGCTGTCAGACTTTATTAAAGTAATATTTATATATTGCTGATTTAACAATACAACTGTTGCAGCATTAAATGATAGAGGCGTTGGCAGAAAGCAATAAATTATGTAGCCGTTGCAGCAAGCCAAAAGATGGCAAGGATTCAAAAAATTATACAGCAGAATATATTACAACAGATTATTATATAGCTGTCTCTCTCTACAGATTTAATATATAACAGATTATATATACAGCTTATATTGTTGTACCATATAGTGAAAAAAAAGAAAGAACATATACATATCATATTGCTGTACAGGAAAAAGAGAGAAGAAGAAGAAGAGAAACAGAGGAGCAAAAAGAAGAAGCTGATCAATATATTATATCTTCTTTTTGCCTAATCCCTTTCTTGCAGATCATATACAACCTGAGACATCAAACACTATCATTTGCTCAGGGATCTAAAACTGCAAGAAGAAGAAGAAGAGAGGATTTGGAATCAAGAGAAGGAGCCTCCACAAGCTGTCATCAAACTATATCAGACAGGGGGAGCTCTCTTCAACATATTCATCAAGTGTCTTCTCAGCTAAAGAGAAGAACAACATCTGTTTTCTGTTTTCTTTATTTATTTCTCCCATCTTGTAAAGGGTTATAACTACCTTCAAAAGTTAACACCCGGTGACAGGGCACCTTAGCAAAAACATGCATCTTGGTTAGAGCACCTTATCAACAGCTCACCTAGTGTGTGGACACCTTATCAAAATCACCTTGGTGTGAGGGCACCTTATCAACAACCTCCTAGTGGATTCCTACCAGTGGGTAGAAGAGTAGACGTACCCAGATTTTGGGGAAATACTATATATCTTGTGTCATCTGTATTGCTTCTTGTTTGTTTATTTTTTTTCCTGTGTTGTGTTTTATTTATGCACTCCTACTGTTTGTTTTTATTACTCTTACAGCAAACTCATATATATATTTATATATATCACTTATTTTGAAAGCAAACTTAAACAAGAGTTTTAACAGATAAATAAGAACTAAAACTCTCCTTTCAGGGCTAGAATAAATTGAAGTGGTCCACTAGCTAATGGAGTTGGGGGTTACTGAATTGACCATTCAATTTCAGGAAATTCGGCCAGGAGAGAGAAAGCCCCAAATGGAAAGAGAAAGAAAGAGGGGGGATTAATGGGGAGGAAGAAGAAACTTCCAATCTCCCGTATTAATGGCCCCATTCATCCTCTCTTAGGGAGAGGAGGATTTTCCAGCCTCCTCCCGACCAAATTAGGGCCATATTCACCTCCCTCAATCAAAACCGAAATCCTCCCTTAATGGCCATTAATGGCATTTTGAGAAACCTCCTCCCTTTTCCTCAATTGGCCTCTTTAACACCCTCAGAGCATGCCAAGGAGGAAAACCCCCATTCCTCTGAAGAATTTGAGCCCTCTAAGTGAAGAATCGGCATGGCTCCAAAGAGAACTCTCCCTCTCATGGCCAACCCGAGAATCACTAGGGCAAATGCCCAATCGAAGGTCCGATCCTCTCCTCCTCACCTAGTGCTAGATCTCATTCGAATTTGGGGCTTGATTTGAGCCAAATCGGGCTCTAATCAAGCTCCCAAAAGTTCTCAATTTCGAGCCTTTTTCCCCCACTAGAAAACCCCATTCCGACCACCTTCGGCCGACCAACCACCCCTAATCGTCGACCACCACCTCAACGGAGGTGGTGGTGGTATTGGCCAGCCGGAGCGGTGCTTAGGTGGCCAGGAAAACAATGTTGAAGATAGCCCAGGATGGGGCTATCCCAATCGTCGGCTGGAGGAAGAAGATGAGCAGGAGCCACTCATCTTGCTTCAGGATTCGTGCAGAGATCATATTATTTATGTTATGGTATATTTTTATTTTATCACACTTTATGCAGCACTTAGAAATAATTATAGAAAATACTTAGGGCCCCTTGATGGAAAAGTGTTCAACACCAAACTTGTAACCCTTGGGGTCTACTTTAGTTTAAAATTTGTTTCACACCATTTGGGTCAGTGGTTTGACCTTAGCACACAAAATGGTGCAACATGTACAAAGAGTGGACCAGAGCGTGATCTGTGTGCCCCCAAAAAACTATCCATCTAAATGTTCTGAAATTTGGAACATAGCCTAAATATACCCACCCCCTTAACATATCCAAAAATCAGAATTTTTGAGGAACTTTTTCTAAGGTTTTTCAAACATTTAATAATTCATCTAATAATTAATTATAGGGTCTAATGACCTCTAAACCCTTCCAAATTCTGGTGGGTGGTCCTTAGGGTCATGATATGACTCTGGTAAAAATTTCATCCCATTTGGTATTGATTTGGTTGGGTAGTTAATTAACCCAAGATTGGTCAAACTAGGGGATTTTAGGTCAAAAGTGCACTTGTTGGGTTGAGTGGTCAAATCTCATCCAAAAGTGATGAAACCTTGGCCACTAATTTAATATCACATAAAACACCTCCTTCCAATATTTGGGGTGATTTGGAGTAGTTGTGCCCTAGAAATTGTTCAAACCTTATGGTTATATATTAAACCCATTGAAGGACATATGCTCATATGTCCTTGGATTGACTTGAAATTTGGTAGAAAGGTTCATAGGGTGGTTTCAAGCCCTAAGAAATTTATTTGGAATTTTTTGAGACATTTTATTCCCTCTGATTTAATTACGAATCATTTAGGGCTCTTCCCTACAAGAAGGAATTTCATGTTCATATAACCTAGGATGATTATGAAACTTTGTCAGTAAGTTTATATTGATGATATTGTACTCTGATAATTTTGCCAAGAATTTTGAAGTTCTATTTATGGTACTTCATTCATAACCCTTAATCTGTGCCTTAGTTGAATAAAAATTAATTATGGGTTTAATACTCACTGAAAATTTATGGAAATTGGGCAGAGGACTTGTTAGGCCAAACACACGATCTATTAATTTCAGAATAATTTTTGGAAGTATTTATATATGGTTCCCTTCACAAGGTGACCTTGGACATGTTTATTTAATTAATGGAATTATATGGTCAAATGGATTTAGAAAATTATGGAACTCCATCAGTGAACTTTTCTGACCATTTTGGACACCAGCTAATTTTCTTGTAATTGTTGAATGAGAATTTTTAGTAGCTTCTTTGTTAATCATTGATCTTGATTAATTAGTTTATATTTTAATTGGAGGTCAAACCTTTCTAGAAAATTGTGAAATTCAGGTTTGGTTGTTATTTTGCTTTTATCTAGTAGTACAAATTTTAGTGAAGTCATACCATGTCAGAAAACCATACTTGATGTACAAAATCATAGGTTCCCTGATTTTGGAGAAATTATAACAAATACCAAATTATGTAGAAAAAATATAAACTTCTGGAGATGGTGCTATGATGTCATAACTCACCCCCAATAAGAATCTTGATTCATTTTGATGATTGTTTGAAGTTCCTCCCCTCATACACCTCATATAGCTCATTTGGTCTATGTATAGTAAAACTGTAAAACTTGAGTAACTTGTAGACCGTTAGTTGGGAATGGGAGGTAGATGGTGTACTTAGTCTGGTTGAGGAAATTTGAGGTCACCAATAGGAGTCTATACGCTGAGTGTGCCCGATAAGCTAAGGGGCAAGGTTGTGCTCGGGATTAACTAAAGATCGTCTTTCCCTCAGAGGGTCATAAAATACTTAGGGTTAATCCAAGTGTAATGATAAGAGGGGTATTCTTATGGGTAGTTACCAATAACATTAAGTGTCTTGAGAAAGGGAGGTTTGGGCTATCATCCCATCGTAACTCCTAGTACCGTTGCGAGCCCCTCACAGGATAGACCTCGGGAAGTCCAAGATTAACCCTAAACTGCAGGAATAAACTGTTATGCAAGATTGTCTTAATAATACACACCCCGACACCCCGTGGTTACGGGAGGTTAGTTGGTATGGTCTTACGAGCGGTAGGCTCGGTGGTTATAGGAGCGGACTAATTAGTCCGGTGAGCTTGTGACACAGAAATGGTTCTTGGACAGGCAGGTTAGCCCGAAGATCCTATGGATCAGAGATGTATGTATAATAATCATAAATACATGTGCAAAGGTGGTGGGTCTTTAGTATTGACGTTCGTCGCACCGACGTCTATACTTTGGCTCAGTAAGTGTGGTTAACACTTTGCCAAGGAAAATTCTGGTGGATTAGCCAGTAAAACTACGCAGGAGCTCCGTTGTTTTGTTCTTAGCGTTGAGGCGTATGATAGGTCTAGGTTAGGTAGTGCAGATACCAACCTAGAGGTGGGCAAGGCCCAACCCTTCGTTTCTGTTTGCAACTTTGAGAGTATCCTGAGAGTTTTGCTAGCTCCAATAAGGGGGAACTAAAGTTCTATGCGCATAGAGTCAAAGTGTGTGAGTTGTACTTGCGTGAACATACCATTAAATTGCATAACTCTACATGTCATGGCATAAGCATTGCATTTCAACCCCTACCCCTATCGTATAAATCAGTATGGGACTTTTTATACGATAGGCCTTGCTAAACGACCCCTTGGTCTATAGGTTTGTATGGGCATTCCTATAAATCAAGGTTACTCTTCTTTATTTACCTATACTTATTACTATTATACTTATTACTATTGTACTTGTTACTACTTTACTCACTGTAATATATACTACGTAGTGGTAGACGTTTCCTGTAGATTAGATTCACCGTCATCTGCTTGTTTATACCCCTTGCTGTCCTCCGCTTCATTCCTCATGCTCGGTGCCTAGGAATCACCGGTGGAGGGGTGGGGGATTGGCTTAGTCTTTTTTGTTGGAACCTGCTTTCCGCATCTCTTGGTTTGACAATAACAAATCCTATTGTATTTGATCATACTTGCATTGTGTTTATAGTGTGCAGGATTTTCAACATTCAATCCCCAAAGGAGTACGAAAAAGAAAGACGTCGAAGCGACATGAGGATGATAATCTGTTGTTACCGCGGCACGGTAACACTACCGTTGGCGTTAGCGAATCAGAAGCCGCTGAGAAGGAAAGCGCTGAGAAGGAAACCACTGAGAACGGAACTGGTGTTCGACAAAATGAAAGCTCCGTTCGATGAAATGAAAGCTCCGTACGACGAACTAAAAGCTCCGTTCGATGATCTGCTTGCTCTACCGTGGCGCACGATGAGATGTATGCTTTACCGCGACGCATTAGAACTACCGCTGGCGCTAGTGGTCGTTCGACGAAATGAAAGCTGCGCTCGTCGAAATGTGATGCCGGTTCGATGAAAATGCGCCCAACGAAAGGAGATGTGCTCTACCATGCGAGCGTTAGCACTACCGCTGGCGCTGGCATAAATGGAAATAATTGACGAGAAGGAAACCGTGGAGAAAAAGGAATGTCGGCGAGACACTATTTTGGCAAGTACTATCGCAGCGCGTTAAGGACTAACACCCGGCGGTAACTTTTGGAATCTTCCTGTCTGCATGTAATTGAGGAGCAATTATGGAAGGAGATATTGGCTGAAGGAAGGTTATCTCTCTATCGCGGGGCGTTAGCGTTACCGCGTCGTGCTAGTTGGAGTTCAAAGTTTGGCACTCAAACGTTGCCTAAACTGCCACGATCCGCGTGCCTGATCATTGCCTAATGTGGCTAACGCGGGGCGGTAGTACTACCGCAGGCGGTAGCAGCTGATTCTATTTAAAGACACGCGCTTCCTCCGTTGATGCTGGCTGAGACAAAAGGAATTGGAGCCATATATTCAGAGCACTCGTGAGAGCCTTCTCCAAGCAGCCCAAAGAACTCCGTCAACGTTCGTGAAGCAAAGAACTTGAAGACCTATCCGATCGAATCTACATCGACATCAAGTTCTTCTTCTTGAGGGAGTTTTTAGTTTTTGTACTTGTCTTTTATTTTATCATTGTAATCGGTTCGTGAATTCGCCATACGACGACTAGGTCTAGGTTTGACTTAGGTATTAATTCGCCTCGTGTTGGCGACTGGGTCTAGGGAGTAGATCTAGGGGGTGCTCGAGGCCTTTATGGTGATAGATTGGCTAGAGCGGCTTGAGGTCGTATCTAGGGAGAGATCGACTAAAGCCAACCGGTTCGTGGGGATACGAGTCAGTAAGAAAACAAAAAGGGTTTTCATATTATTCTCTTCGATTTCTAGCGTCATTGAAATCAGATTTTGTAATCAATTTTATAAATGATAATCATGTCTTTTCTTGTTTAATAAAATTGATTTCATTTCTAATTTCATTATCTCTTTACTTTTGATTTAATTTACTTCGATCAAAATATCAAAAGTTTTCTATTAAAGTTTAAAGTTTTTTAAAAACCCTTATTCACCCCCTCTAAGGGCGCCTACAGATCCAACAAGTGGTATCAGAGCTAGGTTATTCCAAATCGGCTTAACAACCGGGAATAATGGCGTCTCTTGATCATGATCTCGCTTATACTAGTGGGGAAAAATTTAATATAAGTGAAAATGTATTATCACCGCCTTTATTTATGGGCAAAAATTATAAAGGGTGGAAAATATTAATGAAAAATTTTCTTAAGGCCTTAGATGAAAAAGTTTGGAATATTACTATTAAAAAGCCACCTAGCGTACTAACTAGAAACAAAATTGTTTTAAATGCAAAATCTATGAATAGTATATTTTGTGCGTTAGACCAAAATATTTTCAAACTTATTTATACTTTACCTATCGCGTATGAAATTTGGAATTTTCTTAAAAGAACTTATGATTCTCCTTCTACAGGTACGGAACATTCACCAGAACCGGAGAATATGCAAGCCTGCACAAAGTTCAAGAAAGCTCCTCACGGGATGGATCAATGGAGCACACATCAAATGGAAGAGAAGAAGAAATACTATCTTCGAAAGAGGAGTGCCAAAAAGATATCAAAGAAACTATATGTTCAAATCGTGCCTCTCCCGAAAACAATGTAAGGAAATCAAATTCCATTTTTTGTACTTCTATCTCTACATTACAATTGCTACAAATTACACAGCGCAAAATTAAGAAATTAAAAAATGCTAATAAATATTTGCGCTTAGAAAATAAAAATTTTAAGGCAAAAATTAATGAAGAATCAAATTCTAATTTATTTAGTTCTACCCAAGGCTCCTTAGTTGAAAACATTACACCTTGTATAGAATTTTATGATCTAAAAGAAAAATGCAAGGAACTTGAAAAGGAACTTCTCTTTATAAAAGAACAAAATGAAAGATTATGTTTAGAAAATTCATCTTTGGAAAATAATTGTGCTAAGTGTAAAGACTATAAAATTTAAATTAAAGAGATGGATGAAACATTTGATGAATATAGAAATAACTATCAAAATCATATTGATTCAATTGTTTCCATTCTTAAAAATAGCACAATCGCTTATAATAAAGCTAGACATAATTTAAAAATAAAAAATGATGAATTAAAAACAAAAATCAACTTGCTTATGAAATTTATAAATAAAAATTCACAATATCAAGAAATATCTAAAAGCATGTTAAATATGAATATGAATATTTTAACTAAGACAAATAATGGGAGTAAGAAACACAAAGTATTTGTAAATCAAAGTCAAAATCACCATTATTTACAAAATCATATTTCTCCCAACATAAAATTAAATGTTCACAAATTTCCAGTTGGGAAATTGACCCTCAATGTCCCTTTAATTTGAAGAGGCCTCACACTCAAATACAAAGTACAAGTTGTATTTGATAAACCCTATTTGTATCTCATAAGCATGCAGGGTTAGGTTATTCCAAGACAAGGAATAGTATTGGTAACTATCTGCCCAAAACAGCTGAGACGACATCTCTGTCTCAGTCCAGCCGCTGAGATGGAGTCTGGGCTTGCAGAGCTGCAGATAGAGGAAAACTGCTGAGACTTGTGTCTGTCCCAGCGGAATCGCTGAGAAGGAGACTGGAGCTGCCGTTGAGACTGGAAGCTGTCTCAGCCCAACCGCTGAGACAGATTCAAATGTGCTGACAGGATCTTCTTTTGGCGCAAGCGAATATAAAAAGGGAAAAGCAACTCCAATCTGCCCTATACTGTGTCAGGAGGATTGTAATAGCCATTGAAGCCTTCTGGAGGTATAAAAGCAAAAGCTAGGGCACAACAACAAGAACGGTTCTATTGAAAAGCTTTTGCTGAAAGCCGCAATCGAGCATTCACGTTCCAGCCAGTTGAAGTTGTTCTCTGAAGCTGGAGTTAATCTTCTGAAGGAGATTAGTTAGCTCTTCCTGTACCAACTCAAGAAGGGCAAGTTGATCTTCTGCTTTGCTGAAGGAGAAGATCAAGGTGATTCAAATCTGAAGCTGCTGTCTTTCAGATATGAAGAAAGAAATCAGAAGACCTGAGAGTAAACCTTTTGTCTTCTGTATTTAATACAAACTCTCGTATATCTTTGTAAGGCATTGTTGCCTGAGTGAAAGGCTGTTGAGCCTGTGTGTAAAGCTGTGTTGACAGCTTGAGTGGTAGGACTTCTTGATAGGTCTGAGGTAGGAAATCTGTGTGATTTCTGAGTGGTAGGAGTTACATAACTCTGAGCTGTAAGGCTGCTGTGCCTGAGGTGTAGGGCTGTTGAGCCTGAGTGTAGGGTTGTTGTGCCTGAGGTGTACGACTGCTGAGCCTGAGTGTAGGGCTGCTGTGCCTGAGGTAGGATCACTCTTGATCTGAGAAGTTCTGAGGAACTTGTGGTGTAAGCTCAAGGAGCTGAGATTGGAGTTTGTGGCCTTGTCTAACTCACTGTTAGAAAGGTGAAGGGCGAAAGAGGACTACTCAAGACACCCTGTCTTGAGGAACCTCTATACATCCTTGTGTGCTTTCTGTGATTGAGTTTTCTGCAGCTAGATACATTAGGATTATATAAAGAAAATAAGTAAAACCTATTCACCCCCCCCTCTAGGTAATATTGACTACACCTAACAAACTATCAAGTGGTATCAGAGCTAGGTTCATCAAAAGGACTTAACAGTCTGATCAGATCCTATACAGGAGTAGTCAAATCTGAAATCCAATGGCGAACAGTGGAATGAAGAAGAAGTTGGGGTCAATGAAGTTGCCTATATGCTCCAAAGAAAACTTTGGTATATGGAAGCAAAGGGTAAGGCTATTCATGGAAGCCTCAGACCCAAGGATCTTTTTGACTGTCAAAAATGTTCCTTATACCTTTGAGAAAATCTCCACTATTGACCCTACTAGAAAAGTACTTAAGGTATTTTCTGAGCTGACCAATGATGAGATAGCATTGTACACTATGGACAAGAGAGCCCAAAACATAATAGTAAATTCCATTGATGACAATACATTTCAGAACTTGGTACACTGCACAACTGCCAAGAAAATGTGGGACACATTGGTTGTTTATATGGAGGGAACAGCTGAAGTGAGGGATGATAGAAATTCACTCCTCAATCAGGAGTATGAAGCCTTCAGACAGCTGAGCCAGGAGAATATCTCCATGTGCTATGAAAGGTTCTTTAGGATTGTAAATGAACTAAGAACCTATGGAAGGGTGTTCACAGATTATGAACTCAATGACAAGTTCCTTAGATCTCTAACTAGAGATTGGGACACTAAAATATGTGCAATCAGGGAAGGGGCAAGACTTGGAGAAACCCCTACACATACACTGTTTGGGAAACTGCTCTCATATGAAATGCAACTTTCTGCAAGAAAGGAGGAGGACACTTCCTCCAAGGATCACACAAGGGAGAGATCTGTTGCTCTCAAAGCTGAAAGCTCTAAGAAGAACAAGGGTAGAGTGCAGTCACCTCCAAGAAAGGCTGCTGAAACTGAGAAATCTGAGAGCTGCAATTCAGACAGCTCCTCTTCTGATGAGGAGTTTGATGCCTTCACAAGGCAGTTCAAGAAGATGATCAGGAGGAAACAATGGAAGAACAAACCTTCCTCCTCTTCTCATCCCTAGAAGGATCATTACAGATCTGAGAGGCAACATCCTAAAGGGGACAGGTATGACTCTAAATCTAGTAAACATGTTTCAACTAACATAATTTGCTATTGCTGTAGTATGCCTGGACATGTCATTGCTGACTGTCCAGTCAAGAGAAAGGAAAGAGGTGATAAGAAGCCTCATCACCAGAAGGAGAGGAAGGGAGAAAAATCCTTCCTAGCTAAGAAAGGCAAGAGCTGGAGCGAATGTGAATCTTCATCTTCAGATTCAGATGGTGAGGAGGAAGCCTACTTGGGGCTGTTTGCTGATCAGGAGGAAGAAGACTATCCTGCTGCCAGGATAGGAATAATGGCCCCTCTATCACATTCAGATAGTGATGTAGAGGAGGATGAGGTCACTCTAGATGACCATGGGCTGATGGCAAGTATTGATACACTGCATTTCTTCTTCTTCTGATTATGAAACAGGTCCAGAATCTGAATCTCCTCCATCTAAAGTTGGAAGTGAATCTGATTCTGAGGAGGATGTCAATCAATTGATTGATATGTGTGGTGCACTCATGGAAACTCTGAAAAAGAGCAAAAAGCTAGCCAAGAGGCAAGCCCAAGAAATTACTTCCCTAAAGCAATCAAAATCTGAGTGCATTGAGCATGCTACCCAGCTAGCTCTAATGAGCAAGGAGATTGGCAAGCTAAGGGGAATGTCAATCATCCATGTGGGCACCATAAGCCACAAGAACAAGATCATTAAGGATCTTGAAGAAAAGCTCCTCAAGGAGAGGATGCTAGTGGCTAAGTTCTCCAAGCCCAAGACAGTGATGCCTATTATTGACACCTTCAACTCCCATGACATGAGAGGTGTTGGTTTCAACAAGGAGGCAGCTACTAGCAACACTAAGGGAAGGGTCAAGTACTCAAAAGAATCTAACACCTCCTTTGTGAAAGTCTTGATGCCCTCAAACAAGTATGACCAAGAAAGTGTTCATGGTCACTTATTAAATGGAAGTTCCTATAACTTGAGCAAGAATGCTCACAGCTATGGAAATAGAAAGGAGTTAGGCTTGAGTGCCTTCAAGGCTCTGTATGAGGAAATTCAAATGGCCCATCATGGACCCTTTGTTTTTGGAACCTCAGCCCCTTCACTCAAAATAACTAAGGCTGTCAATTCTAAACATTGTTCAGCAAACTCCATGGCTGTTGACTGTCCTGTAACCAAGCCAAAAAACCCAGTTTCTGCTGCCATCCACACATGTTTAGCTGCCAAGCTAAAGGGTGTTGATGTCAAACAAAAACAGGCTACCTTGACTGATTATAGGAAGGTAAAATGCCATGCCTTTACTGATAAGAAAAAGAAAACAGCAGTTGCATCCCCTACTGAACAAAAACAGGAAGCTTCATCTTCTAGGACTGTTCAGAAGAGGAGATATGATATATATGAGTATTGGTGCTGTGGCAAAGTGGGATACTTTGCAATTGATTGTTGGCACAACCCCAATGTGCCAAAGGCAAGGATTGAACCTCAAGCCAAACCAGCCCTTTCTAGGAATATTCCCTATGGTGTTAACTTGAACCTAGGACCCAAAATCAGTTGGGGTCCTAAGGTACATTAAATTCTATGTTGCAGGTTTGCTCAAGTACCAGTCTCAACCAAATATGGTACTTGGACAGTGGGTGCTCAAGGCACATGACAGGAACTAAGGATCTTCTAAAGGATTACCATCCAGTGAAGAATGGACCCAAAGTTATCTTTGGTGGATCTGAAAAGGGAGTCACCAATGGATATGGAAATGAAGAAGGGTTGCATGAGCTGACTGTCCAAGACAAGCCCAGCAGCAGCAAAACACAAACAACTGCTGCAATTCCTGAAGAAGAAGAGGTACAAGATGGTGAAGTCATAGCTGAACCAATGGAACAAACACAGCCACCAGAGGACTCTCTTCCAGCTGCTGCAAGGCACCTGAGAGATCATCCAAGAGATCTAATAATTGGAGATCATACCCAAGGCATATTGACAAGAAGCAGAGCTCATAATGAAGCACTATTCTTGAGCTTCCTTTCTCAAATGGAGCTCAAGAAGTTTGAAGAGGCCAATCAAGACACCTTCTGGATTGAAGCCATGCAAGAAGAGCTCCTACAATTCAAGAGATGCAAAGTATGGAAGCTGGTGCCAAGACCTCAGGGACACAATGTGATTGGCACCAAATGGGTATACAGGAACAAGCTTGATGAGAATGGTACAATCATCAAGAACAAGGCCAGATTAGTAGCCACAGGATACAAGCAAGAGGAAGGTATAGACTTTGATCAAACCTTTGCACCAGTTGCAAGGTTGGAAGCAATTAGGCTATTCCTTGCCTATGCTGCCCACAAGGGGTTCAAAGTCTACCAGATGGATGTCAAATCAGCCTTCCTCAATGGAGACTTGAAGGAAGAGGTATATGTTGAACAACCTTCAGGTTTTGTGCATCCAACCCTAACTTCTCATGTTTACTTTCTTAGGAAAGCATTATATGGTCTCAAGTAAGCTCCAAGAGCTTGGTATGAGACTTTGTCCAACTTTTTCCTCAAGAACAAGTTCATGAGGGAAAAGATTGATAGAACATTGTTTCTTAGGGAAATAAGGGGCAAGTGTCTCTTAGTCCAAATTTATGTTGATGACATAATCTTTGGGTCTATTGATGACAACCTCTGCAAGAGATTTGCCAATCTAATGCAGGGGGAGTTTGAAATGAGCAGTATGGGTGAGCTCAAATATTTCCATGGGCTCCAAGTGAAACAGTCTAATGATGGAATTTTTCATCTCCCAGACCAAGTACACTAAGGAGCTCATCAAGAAATTTGGGATGGAATCAGCCTCCACCATGAGAACACCCATGGGGTCTAATGTATCATTAGACAAGGATGAAAAGGGAAAGGCCTTTGATGAGTCCATGTACAGATGTATCATTGGATCCCTATTGTACTTGACTTCTAGTAGGCCAGACATTATGTATTCTACACGTGTTTGTGCTAGGTATCAAGCATGTCCTAAGGAATCTCACTACACCTCTGTGAAGAGGATTTTGAGATACCTTAAGGGCAGCTTGCATCTTGGCGTTTGGTACCCTAAGAACAATGACTTTGAACTAACAGGCTTTTCAGATGCAGATTTTGCAGGTTGCAAAGAAGACAGGAAGAGTACAAGTGGTACTTTTCAATTCCTAGGGAGAAGATTGATATCTTGGACCAGCAAGAAACAAACCAGTGTGGAATATCCACAGCTGAGTCTGAATACATTGCTATAGGTAGCTGTTGTGCACAACTCATTTGGACACAACATCAGTTGGAGGATTACAACCTCAAGGTAAGGGAATCTCCTTTGTATTGTGATTCATCCAGTGCAATCTCTATTGCTAAAAATATTGTCTCTCATAGCAGGACTAAGCACATAGAGATTAGATATCATTTTATTAGAGAACATGTAGAATGTAAAGATATCTGTCTTGAATTTGTCCCCGCTGACAAACAAGTAGCTGATATCTTTACAAAGCCACTGGATGAATCTAAATTCAATGCTTTCAAAATTGATCTTGACATGCTTTGTATGGAATAGTCCTAAATGTATGAGTAGTAGCTGTCACTGTTGTTGATTCTGAATGGTGAATTATAAAACTTTACATTATTATACACTACAACTTAGTGACATGACTAGGACATTTCTTCAGCCAAAATATCTACATTAGGTCTAAACCTTATAATCCGCTAAACTGCAGAAGTATGTTCAGCTGAATCAGCTGGGAAAAATCCCAGCTGAAATGCTGAGATGAGCAAACTGTCCCAACGGTTGACAGTTCACTGTCCCAGCGGCCTAGGTCTCCGTCTCAGCTGAACCGCTGAGACGGGATGTGTTTAATATAAAATCTTATAATCAATCCTTAATTAACCCAAAATTCCTTAACACAATAAGGTAATTAAGTCTAAAACCTAGGGTTAATAAAAACGAAACTGAAACCCTATAAATAGATACACTGTAACTTAGAACACACCACAAAGTCAAACCCTTAGCCGCCGAGACGATTCATCTTCTCTCCCATCTCAGCGCCTCGATTTTCTGCTTCCATGGCGCCAAGAAGTTCAAAAGATCTCCTGGAGGGGTATGAAATCATCAGAGATGGATTCTCTCATGCCTCAGAAGAAATAAGACAAGTGATTCATCTGATGGAAGCTCAAGGTTTGGAGCATATGCTGTCTGAACCCTGCTGTATTCTCAGAACTGAAGTTCTGGAATGGTTTAGCAATGTCAAGTTATCTCCTTCCAAAACCATCCTGAAGTCCAAGATAGGAACTGAAAAGATAAAGATAACAGCCAAAAGGTTGGAGAAGGGATTGAAATTAACTCCCTGCAGTAAAAATGAAGAGGAGGAGATATCTGCAAAGGATAAGCAGACTGCCCTAAAATGGACAGGGTACAGTGATGCTAAAACTAGTTGTCTAAGGAGGAAGTTCTTCAATCAACAGGGGAAGCTATTGTATGATATAATGGGCAAAGCCATCCTATGCAAGCCAGGTTCACATGACACTGTATCACAGTTCATGTTTGAACTAATGACTAGGATAATTTTGTCCAAGAAAACCTCATGGGGAGAAGTTGTTTTTCAAAGGATAAAGGAATGTCTACATGCCCCCAATATGGGAAGGATATTATCTCTGTACCTACAGAATAGTTATTCAGAGACTTTTGCAAATTCACAGGGGTCAAATCTCCATTATCTCAAAAGAATAGACATTAAGACTGGATAGATTCTCCAGAGTGCTCCCTATGAGCCAGCCGGCAAAGGAAAAGAAGAAAAAGTCATCCCAACAGAAATCTGATTCATCCTCAAAATCAGATGGGTCTGACAATGAGGATATTCATAGGACTGACCCTGGATCTGCCAGCAGCCCAATGAATATAAATAATGAGGATTTCCCCATCAACAAAGGTAAGAATATAAAATCAATTAAGAATAACAACATTATTCTTACCTATCCTAACTTAGTGAAAATTCAGATACTGCAGATGCACACACTGTGCCTGCTGAGACTAAGAAAGACAAGGTCATGGAGGAACCTGATTATCTTGTGATCCTATCCAAAGCCTGTGAAGAAATGTTGGATGCTCCATCTGAGGGGGAGCAGCTGAACAAGGATGGAGTCACTGATTTAACTGAATCACCAAAAGCACCTACCACTGAAGATCTACAAAGAGAGTCAGACTCTGTTATCTCAAATCTTGAAAGAAGAATCTCACAGATTCCTGATAACATCCCTGCTCTATGGAATTCAGGTGATCTAGGTCTCCCTGCTACTCAAACTGTGGGGGAGAAAATCACAAAGACAGCTGATAAGTCATCTAATGTCCTAAATTCCTTGAATTAATCTGTTCAAGAAAATCCCGGTGCACAATCTGAGGGGGAGCAGAATAGTGAGTCTGAGGAGAAAGATGCTGATGATGTGGATGTCAATGATGATGATGGACTGCATCCAGATCATATAGATGATATTGCAATATATGCTGAACATCAAGAGGGTGAAGAACCAAAGGAACTGGATCAAGTGATCCATACTGTTGTGGTGTCTGAACCAATCATCATCACACCACCTGTAGATGTTGTTCTTCCACCTAGTCCTCCTCAAAGGCTAAAATAGGCAATGATAGTGGAACATCAAGCCCCTGCCTCATCTTCACAGTCCAATGAGCACAACTTGGGAGTCATATGTTGGAACATGGTCTTCCGCATCTCCTAGGTTTGAGAATAACAAAACCTATGTGTATTTGATCTTGTGTGTTTAAGTGTGCAGGATAACAAAGTCCACATGATTCAAGGATTACATAAGAAGGTTGCCCCCAAAGTTGAGCCATCAAATCCAAATCTTCCACTAGCGCTGGCGGTAGCACTAGCGCAGGCGCTAGCTATCGTTCGACGAACTGTTAGCGGCTAAGTGTATTCGTCGAATGTTCTCGTGAACTCCAGACGAATATCGACGAACGCAGGCAGAAGTCAAAAAGGCAGACTTGTGAAGGAAATTGTGCGGCTAAGTCAATTCGTCGAATGTTCTTGAGAACTCCCGACGAATTCTGACGAATGAAAATAGAAGACAGTACTCCCACTAGCGTCGGCGGTAGCACTTAGCGCGTGGCGCTAGCGATGATAGCGCAATTCCGGGAGCACATATGGAAGGAGATAGCGCCTGACAGTAGCCGATAGCGCAGGCGGTAGCGACACACACAGAAGGCAAGGGAGAATTGTTTCCTCGGATTGAAGATTCTGCCGCGCAAAACATGTCCTAATTTGGGATAGCGCCGGCGGTAGCTGATAGCGCCGGCGATAACGCAAAGCAATAGAGGAAGGCGGCCGGCTTGCTTAAAATGAAGGATTCTCACACGGAGAATATTTCCTAAACTGGGATAGCGCTGGCGGTAGCGATAGCGCAGGCACTAGCTCCAAGGCTATAAAAAGGACCCCTTGGATCCGTCTTCTTAAGCCTCTAGAGATCCAGAATTCCAGAGCTTCGTGCCACAACATAGAGAGGAAGTTTCAGAGAGATACTCCCACAAATCCATAAAGACTAAAGGAGATCCGTGGAGAAGATTTCAACACGCTTCATCATCGTGATGAAAGACCGCATCGACTATGATCATACTCTGCATCTTCGTCTACTTCTCCAAGAGATCCACATAGAGGGAGTTTTACATTATTGTCTTTTCATTTCACATCTTTTCTGTAATCGTTTAGTAAATTTGCCTCGTGTTGGCGACTAGGTCTGGTTAGGACTTAGGATGAAATTCACCTCGTGTTGGCGACTAGGTCTCGGGAGTAGGTCTAGGGGGTGCTCGAGGCCATATTCGGGGAAGGGTTGGCTAGAGCGGCTTGAGGCCGTATCCGGGGAAGGATCGGCTAAAGCCAACCGGTTCGTGGGGATACGAGTCGGTATAGAAAACAAAAAGAGTCTCTCTATTAGCTTTGATTTCTAGCTTCGATAAGAGATCAAGTTTTGTAATCATGCTTCTCAAGTTAATAAAATCATGTCTTTACTCTTACTTCACTTGATTTGTCTTGATCTTCTCTAGTTTAATAATCAAAGCTTTTTCAAAGTTATTCAAAATATACTAAAGTTTTTAAAACCCTTATTCACCCCCCCCCCCCCCCCCCCCTCTAAGGGCGCCTACCGATCCAACAAGTGGTATCAGAGCAGGTTATTCCAAATCGGCTTAACAACCGGGAATAATGGCGTCTCATGATCTCGCTTCTACTAGTGGGGTAAATTTTTATGAAGAAGGAAAATCACTAGCACCACCTCTATTTGAAGGAAGAAATTTTAAAGGATGGAAAATATTAATGGAAAATTTTCTTAAAGATTTAGATGAAAAAGTTTGGAATATTACTATCAAAAAACCACCTAGCGTATTAAATAAAAACGAAATGGTTTTAAATGCAAAATTAATGAATAGTCTATTTTGTGCGTTAGATCATAATATTTCCAAACTCATTCATACTTTTCCTACTGCATACGAGATGTGGAATTTTCTTGAAATAACTTATGATTCTCCTTCTATAGGTATGGAACAATCACAAGAACCGGAGAATATGCAAGCTTGCACAGGTATTCAAGAAAGCTCCACACATGATGGATCCATGGAAGTCACATCAAGCGAAAGGGATGATGATATGGCATCAATGGAAGAGGAGTGCCAAAAGGATGTCAAAGGAACTATTAGTTCAAATCTTGCCTCTTCCAATAGCACTGTAAGGAAATCAAAATCCCTTATCATTTGCAATTCAATTTCTACGCTACAATTGCTACAAATTACTAAACGTAAGATTAAGAAATTAAAAAGGGCTAATGCAAAACTATGTTTAGAAAATAAAACTTTGAAGGCAAATGTGAATGTAGAATCCAAAAATGATGTGATTGAATCTCCATCATGCTCTTTAATTGAAATTTTAAAGCCTTGTTTTGATTGTTATAATATTAAAGAAAAACTCAAGGATTTTGAAAAAGAACTGTTAATTTCAAAAGAGCATAATGAAAAATTAGTAAATGAAAATAATATTTTATTTAACAAATAAGAATCATTAAAACTATTTGTGGAAAATTTTACAAGTAATAAAAAATCTTTTATTTCTAGTTTATCATCTAAAATGTGTAAGACTTCTACTAGTATTATAAAATCTATTAAACATGCACCTAGTAGAATATTTAATCATAAAAGCATAATAAACTCTAACACTCATTATATATCTCCCAAATTAAATTCAAATGTGCACAAATTTCCTATGAAATATAATTTCAAAAGTGATTATTATTTTAAACCTAAGTTTATTGGATATGGTAATTTGATGCATAATATTAAATCAAGATTTGAATGGAGACCCAAAGTTAAAGATGAAACACAAACTCCACTAAAAAGGGCTCATTCACTTCCATCTCCCCAAAAGCAAACACGATGTATTTGGGCACCCAAAGGAACCGTCACATCCAGTCCTCTTTGGATACCTAAATATCCTATTCATTAGTATCCAATCATTTGCATGGAGTAGAATATTTTCAAAATGAAATATACAAATTTCTACATCATGATATGCCTTAATGTCTTTCTCTTTTTCTTTTTGTTTTCTTATTTTTAAGCTATCATCTTATGGTCATCTTATATATTATTGGAAATATGATTTTATCTCATAAAACCTTATGAGTTTATAAAACAAATTGATCAAAATTCAAAATCATATTTTTATTTTGATGACCTATCTTTTATTCTTATATTCATTGCCTCTAAATATCTTATATTATCCATATGAATCAAACTCTAAATTTGCTATAAGTTATTTCAAATTAAATCCAGTTATAAGGCTATTAAGAGTTTTAGCCTTCACCAACAAGTGGTTTAGTGAAATAACATGATCTAAAAGAAAATTCAAGATCTAAATAAAAGTTCAACTTTCAATATGGTTGTCTTTATTCACAACAAAAAACTATATTGTGTTCACTCCTTGATGTCAAACATGATCTAAACCATCATTATTGTTCACCTATCAAAAATCACATATATATATTCAAAATTCTTATTTAAAGGAAAATCACTAAAATGTATTGAAAAAATTTATCTTCATAATGAATATTGAATTCACAAACACCACTATGATCTATTGATGTCCTTTGCTAAAATTCTCTAACATCATAAGTAATATCAAAAGTCTTCTAAAAATAATTATTTCTATCACATTTATGTGAATTATAATTGATATATTAACTGATGACCATTGATATTATAATGGTTGGTGTATTGTGATTTATTTCTGGTTTAGACCTTTGAATCATCTTGATATCAAATCAAATAGAATCGTCACGCCATTCTAGGTCTATAAGTTGAAACAATATCAAACCTTGGTATAACATTAATCTCAAACTTATCATTCTGACATTGCCACCTAAAGAATATTCGTGTCTATGTTAGGCTTTATATGTTTACCAAGATATACAGGCTGGGTATTCTCATCTAGGGCTTATCCAAGATATTCTTGTGCATGAACATTATTTTTAATCACTAAAATCATGCATATTTGATTTGTTCATTCGTGTCTTCTCGTGCTTAGATTTCCTATCATTGTCAAACTACATTAGATTGATAAATACAAGCCTTAGAAAAATTAAAATGGAGATATAATAATTTATATCTCATGCAAAGTTTATTTGATAAGGTCATATACAAAATTGCTAATGTTTCATGAAATTTGCACTATCTAGACATTTCCTAAAAATCTGAAATTTCAACATGAAACTACTATTACGACACTTAATCAAGATCAACAATTAAAAATTTCAAAATCCTCAAAAAATGGGTACTGTTTCCCGCTCTAGCGCTAACGCCGGCGCTAGCGAACCTATTTGATTTTCTGCAATTTTAAAATTTTGAAAAATTCTTAAAAATATACTACTCTATATAAACTATTTATTTTTGCACTTCTGGCTTTATTTAATTTTCGAAAAATCAAATACAAAAATACAAAAGTCAAATTACAAGAAAATTATATGTTTTGCCTTTGTGTTTTTTGTCATTTGTTTAAATTCTATTTCGAAAAGCAAAAATCAAATACAAAAATACAAAAGCCAAATTACAAAAACATTATATGTTTTGCCTTTGTGTTTTTTGTCATTTGTTTAAATTATATTTCTAAAAGCAAAAATCAAATACAAAAATATAAAACAAAAAAAAAATATCAAAAAATTGTTATTTTTGAACTTAACTTGTTACTTGTATCTTGCGAAAGGGTGATTTGGGCTATCATCCCATCATATCACCTAGTACCGGGCGACTCTCACAAGGTAGTCCTCGGGAAGTCCAAGATCAATTTTATGAGTTCAAACTTTAACTAAAAATTTTTCTTCAAAAAATATCAAAAACATTGTATGGATTTCATTGAAAATCAAGCATGATTTAATCTATTATTCAGAACTTCTATAATGTTGCAATTTATCTTTTCAAACTACTTTGAACATTGCTTTCATCATGCTTTGATATATCTATTAATATGTGCATCAATTATTGTGAAAACGTTGTGTAGAACTAAGCTTAGCATGCCTCTAAGTATGAGTAAATGTTTTATGTTTGATAATGATCGCTATTCACTCACTTATTTTGGCATTGTCTACATATGTGTTTAATCTAAGAATGCTTGTGTATATTTTGTAATAGTACAATGAATTAAAATTGCATAAGTATCTTACCTACACTCCTTTATTTGCACTTTTAAAAGTTAAGAAAAGTGGTTATCTTTCTTATAAATTATATTGGTTTGCAAAACAAGTGTATTCGGAGAACATTGTACAAAACAACAATCATAAAATAAAATGACAAAGATAACTCCACCAAGCACTACTTGAACCTCCTGATAAGTCTTAATAAGCGTTGTGAGGTTGAGCACCTTGGAAAGAATAGTAAAGTATCTTGTGCAAACCATAACTTTCTTTCAAAATAAAAACCACTTATTCTTAACTACACCGGATCACAATAAAAAAAATCAATATTGAAGAATAAAATTATGTGATCCTCCAAGCACTACTTTGCACCCTGATAAGTCTTAATGAGCATTGTGTGTGCAAAGCACCTTGGTAGTTGTACATTTTTTTGTGCATTGAAGTGCGTGGAAGTAAAATTATTTGTGTTTTATTGTGCTATTTACTTTACATATTACTTGTATTTTTGATTAAAACATTTGTTTTCTCTATTCAAAATACACTTTTGTGCACATCATTATCTTCCATAACACTTCTTCTCATGAGTATTGGATCCTAATGCTAATTCTATACTAATCTTTACTTATGAAATGCACTAGATAACCTAGCATGGTTTCTACAATGTTTGGTATGTTTTGAAATTGTGCATTAAAGTAACATTGTAGTAATCTCTTTTTGATAACATTATTTCATGCTTGGTTACTTTATTATCAAACTTAAAGATTTTAATTGAAAAATGATTTACAAAAACATCTTCTTTTTAAAATTTAACTCATATATCTTTCCATAGATCATCATTGATTACAATAAGATGTTTCTTGTATTTCTATAAGTCTTCCGCATCATCACCATATAATTGTTTTACCTTGCACTTTCATGCTTATTTAAAGTCTTTCATTTTGTATGCATCATCACTTGAATCTTCAAATTCCTTTCTTGCAACAAGTGGTAGACTTGCTTGGTAAACTTTATATTGGTTTCTTTTGACATGGATTTTTTTATAAAACTCTGATTTATTTCTATGAAAATATTATTACGCTAAAAATTCTGATTTATGAATGGATTTCAAAATAGCTATGTGAGTGGTTTCATAAATTCAAATAAAAATATAAATCCATAGGCTATGTCATTAGATTTACAACGCTTATATGTTTCCAATAATTATTATCCATGACTTCATTTCTCACCATAGCGGGGGCGTAGGGTTGTAGACATTAGATAACCTTATCTCTAGTCATGTCTTGTCCTTAACCGGGGAGGGTTCCAGTGGGGCCTTGCGAGGCACTGGGGGGAAAGAGTGCTAGGTTGAGTTGTGTCTAGTGTTTGCATATGAGACTAACACCCCAACCTACGGCATGTATGCAGCTCCTCATGCCCATCCGTCACTTAGTACGGGGCTAGGGTGTAGACATATTGTCTGGGTAGGTTAGTTACTTAGAAATCATTACATTTTGTTTATGCTACAAACTTTGATTTATGAAAATGTTGAGATGCTAAAACTCTGATCTATTAAAATGAAAAGTAATTCTAAAACTCCTTCTCATTTCCTTCTCTACAAGCTCGATCATGCTTTTATCTTATTAGCAATTTTTAAGTGGTGTCTCCTTACCCGCTTTTGCTAATAACAAAAGGGGGAGAACTAACATGATAAATATTAATCTACTATCAAACTATAATGCTTAATTATGATGATAGATTACATATTAGGAGAGCATTCACTTAGGGGGAGCATGTATTTAGGGGGAGCAATTCTAAATGCTAAAATCGTTCATTATCCTAAGTCATCACTCTCACACACACAAGTATGTTTCTTCATGCTTATATATATTAATGCTCTGATTTATCATTAATGGTTTTGTTATTATCAAAAGGGGGAGTTTGTTGGAACATGGCCTTCCGCATCTCCTAGGTTTGAGAATAACAAAACCTATGTGTATTTGATCTTGTGTGTTTAAGTGTGCAGTATAACAAAGTCCACATGACTCAAGGATTACATAAGAAGGTTGCCCCCAAAGTTGAGCCATCAAATCCAAATCTTCCACTAGCGATGGCGGTAGCACTAGCGCAGGGGCTAGCTGTCATTCGATGAACTGTTAGCGGCTAAGTCTATTCATCGAATGTTATCGTGAACTCCCGACGAATATCAACAAACGCAGGCAGAAGTCAAAAAGGCAGACTTGTGAAGGAAATTGTGCGGCTAAGTCAATTCGTCGAATGTTCTCGAGAACTCCCGACGAATTCCGACGAATGAAAACAGAAGACAGTACTCCCACTAGCGCCGGCGGTAGCACTTAGCGCCTGGCGCTAGCGATGATAGCGCAATTCCGGGAGCACATATGGAAGGAGATAGCGCCTAGCGGTAGCCGATAGCGCAGGCGGTAGCGACGCACACAAAAGGCAAGGGAGAATTGTTTCCTCGGATTGAAGATTCTGCCGCGCAAAACATGTCCTAATTTGGGATGGCGCCGGCGGTAGCTGATAGCGCCGGCGATAGCGCAAAGCAATAGAGGAAGGCGGCCGACTTGCTTAAAATGAAGGATTCTCACGCGGAGAATATTTCCTAAATTGGGATAGAGCCGGCGGTAGCGATAGCGCAGGCGCTAGCTACAAGGCTATAAAAAGGACCCCTTGGATCCGTCTTCTTAAGCCTCTAGGGATCCAAAATTCCAGAGCTTCATTCCACAACATAGAGAGGAAGTTTCAGAGAGATACTCCCATAAATCCATAAAGACTAAAGGAGATCCATGGAGAAGATTTCAACACACTTCATCATCATGACGAAAGACCGCATCAACTACAATCATACTCTGCGTCTTCGTCTACTTCTCCAAGAGATCCACATAGAGGGAGTTTTACATTTTTCTCTTTTCATTTCACATCTTTTCTGTAATCGTTTAGTAAATTCGCCTCGTGTTGGTGACTAGGTCTGGGTAGGACTTAGGGCTGAAATTTGCCGCGTGTTAGCGACTAGGTCTCGGGAGTAGGTCTAGGGGGTGCTCGAGGCCATATCCGGGGAAGTGTTGGTTAGAGCGGCTTGAGGCCGTATCCGGGGAAGGATCGGCTAAAGCCAACCGGTTCGTGGGGATACGAGTCGGTATAGAAAACAAAAAGAGTCTCTCTATTAGCTTTGATTTCTAGCTTCGATAAGAGATCAAGTTTTGTAATCATGCTTCTCAAGTTAATAAAATCATGTCTTTACTTTTACTTCACTTGATTTGTCTTGATCTTCTCTAGTTTAATAATCAAAGCTTTTTCATAGTTATTCAAAATATACTAAAGTTTTTAAAACCCTTATTCACCCCCCCCCCTCTAAGGGCACCTACCGATCCAACACCATACAGTCTATGTTAGATGCACACCTTGCATCTATGCAAGTGTATGTTGATAGATCCGCTGCCTTAGTCAGAGATTATGTCAACCAATCTGTCTCTGCAGTAAGAAATGAAATGTTGAGTGAACTGAACATCATCAAAAAGGACTCAACATTCCTAAACAAGCAAATGACCACATGGTTTGACTTAGCCAAGAAGACTGTGGATTCCCAAGGACAGATATTCCAGTCCATTCAGAATGACCTGGACATGTCTGCAAAAGACATGAGCTATGTCAAAAACAATGTCAGTAAAACAAACGAAGTCATAGAGAAGTCAGCAAATCATCTTCAAGAGTATGTCTACTCCATTGCATTGCAGTTAAATGAAGCTGCTGATAGCTACAAGGAAGAGCTGAGAGGAGAACTTGCAACTCTATCACAAGCTCTTGATGCAAAAGCTACTTCTTCCCATCTGAATGAAGAAGTTGGCAGGTTAAAAAGTGACCTTCAAGCTGATCTTGAGAATGTCTTCCAAACTCTCTCTGGCACAATCACAACAGTTAAGCAAGACCTCAATCAACAGATATATGAAGAAGCCAGAAAGTGGGAGAATACAAATGCACACATCAATTCTGACCTCACACTGAAAGTTCTACAAGGCACTAAGATTGCTCTGAACCTGCCATTACTAGATGTTAATAGGGCAGAAGACTGGGATTTTCCTCATCAAGAAGCAACAGCACAAAATCAGAGATTGAAAGAGCAAAGAGAAAGAGAGCATGTATTGCTCACTGAGGAATTCATGGCCAACCAAAGGGATGAAAACAGGAGAGAACCTGACTTTGAATACTGGAGTGATGATTCCAAAAAGATAATCCTGAATGCTTGGGTAAGCCATGGTCAGATGTGCAAAGATATTGATAAGTTATATCCAACTGCGGAATGGATAAGACATCTTGAAAGGAACACTAAAAGAGATAAGGTATTCAAAGAAAACCTAGTCAAGAAAGATAACCCACAAAGAATGCCATCTACGTACATCTCAAAACCTTTTATGTACTTTAGAAGGCAAGATCTCAAAAGGAAGATTGCTGAGATTAAGGCAACCAATGCTGAAAAGGACTCAGCTACAAATCTGAATGAAGAAACTGTTGTACCTGCTGAAGACAAGGAGCCTGCAGTCCAAGAAGAAGTTGTTGCTGAAAATATGAATGCTACTTCAAATCAACTGGATTCAACCAAGGGAAAAGAAGCTGCTGCTGAGATTCCTGAATGTTCTTCCTCTAATAAAAGAAAATATTGATTTAATGTATAAAACTCCTAGGAATGGTTGAATGGTGATTGAACTAGAGTCTATCTAAAATATTTTGTGCAAACTGAGGTTAATTAAATAATGCTTTATCTGAAACACTAATATTAGATTTAGCTAAGTTTTAACTTGGTATTATTGGTTATGTTATTATGAGATGCATTGTCATATCTTTCAACTCACAGTGATGGATTGATTATCTGCTGTGGATATATATTTCTGATCATCTGTTATAAAATCTGTTTGCTTAATATGATGAATTCATTGCAGCATTGATATATAACAAAAATTTATAAGTCATATTGGGGGAGATTGTTGGGAAATTGACCCTCAATGTCCCTTTAATTTGAAGAGGCCTCACACTCAAATACAAAGTACAAGTTGTATTTGATAAACCCTATTTGTATCTCATAAGCATGCATGGTTAGGTTATTCCAAGACAAGGAATAGTTTTGGTAACAATCTGCCCAAAACCGCTGAGACGACATCTCTGTCTCAGTCCAGCCGCTGAGATGGAGTCTGGGCTTGCAGAGCTGTAGATAGAGGAAAACCGCTGAGACTTGTGTCTGTCCCAGCAGAACCGCTGAGAAGGAGACTGGAGCTGTCGCTGAGACTGGAAGCTGTCTCAGCCCAACCGCTGAGACAGATTCAAATGTGCTGACGGGATCTGCTTTTGGCTCAAACGAATATAAAAAGGGAAAAGCAACTCCAATCTGCCGCATACTGTGTCAGGAGGATTGTAATAGATGTTGAAGCCTTCTGGAGGTATAAAAGCAAAAGCTAGGGCACAACAACAAGAACGGTTCTATTGAAAAGCTTTTGCTGAAAGTCGCAATCGAGCATTCACGTTCCAGCCAGTTGAAGTTGTTCTCTGAAGCCAGAGTTAATCTTCTGAAGGAGATTAGTTAGCTCTTCCTGTACCAACTCAAGAAGGGCAAGTTGATCTTCTGCTTTGCTGAAGGAGAAGATCAAGGTGATTCAAATCTGAAGCTGCTGTCTTTAAGATCTGAAGAAAGAAATCAGAAGACCTGAGAGTAAACCTTTTATCTTCTGTATTTAATACAAACTCTCTTATATCTTTGTAAGACATTGTTGCCTGAGCGAAAGGCTGTTGAGCCTGTGTGTAAAGCTGTGTTGACAGCTTGAGTGGTAGGGCATCTTGGTAGGTCTGAGGTAGGAAATCTGTGTGATTTCTGAGTGGTAGGAGTTACATAACTCTGAGCTGTAGGGCTGCTGTGCCTGAGGCGTAGGGCTGTTGAGCTTGAGTTTAGGGCTGCTGTGCCTGAGGTGTAAGGCTGCTGAGCCTGAGTGTAGGGCTGCTGTGCCTGAGGTAGGATCACTCTTGATCTGAGATTCTGAGGAACTTGTGGTGTAAGCTCAAGGAGCTGAGATTGGAGTTTGTGGCCTTGTCTAACTCATTGTTAGAAAGGTGAAGGGGGAAAGAGGACTACTCAAGACACCCTGTCATGAGGAACATCTATACATCCTTGTGTGCATTCTGTGATTGAGTTTTCTGCAGCTAAATACATTAGGATTATTGAGGAGTCCCAAATATATACACATTTATGGACTCATCTGGGCCGATTTTCTAGTCTATGCACTTCACTTTAGACATTCTTTCACTCATATTTGATACTCCATGCTAAGTGCACCTCTAGGCCCGTTTTTGGTGTTATTTCATGTTCTGCATCTCTAGTAGTTTTCATGCATTGTTAAGTGCCACTTTTAGTGGCTGGATTCGTGGTTGTGCTGGAACAGGAGTCGTGCAGGTGTTCCCGGTACAATTCTGTACAGGTATACTGCGCACGATCACTGGTTCTATTGCACGCGACCACTGGTCGTGCGCCGCTGATCGTGTGCACTTAACCCTATTTTTCGAGTTCTGTCTCGGGTAGTGCGCACGGCCAACTACGATAGTGCGCATGACCACCAGTCGTGCGCCACTGTTTGTGGGCACTTAACATCAATTTTATGAGTTCTGTCTCAGACAGTGCGCACGACCACCTACGATAGTGCGCACGACCACCTACGATAGTGCGCACGACCACCGGTCGTGCGACATTGGCCGTGCGAACATGGGATTTTATAAATTTCTTAAATTGCAGGCTCCACCCAGGCAGGCGCATGATCACAAGATTCTAGCGCGCACGACCACTGGTCGTGCGCCAATGACCGTGCGCACTGTTTATTCCAGCGCCTATAAATTCTCCTGCTCGCGAATTAGGTCGGGATCGCTCGATTTTTCGTCCGCCAGTCCGCCGTTTCACCCCTTCTCGCTGATTCTCCGCCTCCTAGGCCTCCTCCATCATCCAAGAGCTTCAAGGAGGAGATTCCACTCATCTTCATCGCCAAGCAAGGAGTTCCTCGCATCGGACGTGGACGGATTGTAAAACGCTGGAGAAGACGGGTCCATTGGGAGGTGTGATAGCCCTCCTCTACCCCGGACGCAGTTGGGACCGAGCTAGGATGTGGATTGACAACCCGACGATTCCTACAGTGAATCTACAACGAGACTCCGGATTCGGTCGTATCTCTTGCCTCTTTCTTCTACTTGTGTGGTTGTATTTATTTGTAATCTCTATATTTAGATGATGACACTATGAATCTTGTTTATTAATGTTTATTTCATGTTTATGGAATCATATTATTCATATGTGTGAATGAGGAGCGTCCCATTCCATTCTCCATCCCGCCGTCATGTTCGTGTGCCGCACTAGCAATTGCTAGTGGCGTGCTTGTCGACGAGGTACTTGTGACCCTCATCCGTATGCCTACTCTTCCATCCGCCTAGCGAAGCGTGGCATAGCGGCCCGTGTAATCCATTCTGACTCCACTGGTGCGAACCATTCCATCCGCTTGCCTACTCTTCCATCCGCCTAGCGAAGCGTGGCATAGCGGCCCGTGTAATCCATTCGCCCTACGAAGCAGTGCGCTCAAGGCCTGCACAGTTCGATTCCGCTTGCCTACTCATCCATCCGCCCTTGCGACGCAGCGCGCACAAGGCCTTCCTAGTCTCCATCCCGCCAAGCGAAGCATTGCATAGCGGCATTGCATAGGAGTAGCTTAAGTTGTTTTCATTTATTTTCCACAAACCAAATCCCCCATTTCCGCATCCATCCGCTCGAAAGGACTTCAATCTCAAGTCCTTCCTCGATAATAAACTCCACCTTACTGTGTTCCTTTGAGATCGATACTTGGGGATTCATTCCCATTTTATATTACTTGAACGATCGGTACACTGCCGTTTCGTGTCGCAGTCTAGCTACCGCCTATAGCGGTGTGCGAGATTTGCGCCATCAAGTTTTTGGCACCGTTGCCGGGGAATACAGTCGTGTGAGTTTTCTGGAGAGAGAACCTGAGGGAGAAGCCCTTCCATTTGTAAATTGCATTCCTTTGTTTTATTTCCTCGTATTCTGTTTTCCTGTTTTAATTAGGTTGCTTTAGTAATTTTTGTTAGGTGTGGTATTTCGCACAATAGTGTTTTTCTTTTTGAATCGTTTTATCTTCACACTATGTTGGCTTATCTGAATATCCGTTGCCGTTGGTGTAGAGATACCTCCCACTCTAGTGATGAATGCCCTACGACGAATAGTAGGCATAATTCTTATAGCCCAGCGTATGGAGCACCGACTTCGTCTGGTACTCCATATGGTGCGCGTAAGTCTTATGGCTACTCTGCTGAGCCTTTACCGTCATACTTCTTTTCGGCTTCAGCCCCCGCTGTGCCAAAGAAGCCCGCAAGGTAGTGCCAGTTTTGTCGGAGCACTGATCATGTCTTGAAGGACTGTGCCGAGTATCTTCGCCAATTAGACGAGAATGACGAGCCGGATATCCGGATTGTCCCAACTCCTAACTCTGTCGGCACACCTTCAACATCCGGTTATGTGTCTTTGTCACCTTCACATCTTGAAGGGTATGGCATGGACACGGTCACCGGATGTGCGGCTGATCTATGCACCGACATTGTGAGCCTATTCTCCCAGTGCATCCACCACCTCTAGTGGATTCGATTCTTTATGAGGAATCGGTGCTCGACTTTTATCCGAGCACTATTCTTCCCCCTGTTGTGCATACTACATTCGTCTCTGACGACATTGTCGATGATGTGTCACAAGAGGAGGCGGTTGATATTAGTATTGTGCCTACTCCTATGGAGGAGGACAACCTTCTAGGTGAAGAGGAGTTTACCTCAGCACCGGTGGAGGAAGTCCAAATCCTAAGCCTGGCCACCGTTGATCCCGCTGAATCTTGTAGCATTGATGACAATGCAAACATTATTTTACTTACCCAACCTGATGGGAGTGAGACCGGGACCACTCCCCCGTTTTTTGATTATTTATGTTCTTCATCTTGTTTATTTCTCGATCCCCCTCTTCATCCGAGCCTGTGCAGGTTGAGTCTTCACAGGTACCCCAGGAGGATTTGGTGCATATTGCCCAAGTCAATAATGAGAGCATCCTCTTATGTGAGGAGGTTGATTTCCTCTCCGTAGAGGAAGCTCCACTCATTGCCTTTTCCTCCCGCCACCTCCCTGTTGACGACACCTTGCTAGGCAAGGATGTTTTTGGTGAGAATAGTGAGGAGGACTCCTCCTCCACTTCTTACTTTCTGCTTCCCCTACCTGTGAAGAGCAGGTATTTTTATTTAGGTAGGGGTGTGACTGTTCTATCACCGTATCGGTACCCGCTACCGACACGGATATTAGGCCAGTTACCTGTCCACTTCTCCTTCCATACGCCCATTAGCTAGAACCTTTAGTTTTTGAATAAGTCGTGCTGGGATGACAATAACCCTAGTAGTTATCTTACTTTCTCATGCATTTCATTTTATTCAATCCTGCTTAGTTAGTTGTAGTTTATTTTAGTTTATCTTCTTCTTTTGTTTTTGCGGAGCTGACCCCTGCAGGTATCCTTTCTGGATGGCGGATGCTGCGGCTCATTTTAGCATACACGCCAATCTTCTGGTGTGCTCATTTCTGAGAACTGGGTACTCTCTTTCCCTAGCCTTTTCTGATTTTCATGTCATATATTTTGTGGATTGTTTAGTTTAAGTCTGAGGGAGAGCAGTTTTTGTACCCACTCACATGCACTCATGCATAGCATGCTAGAAGTACTTTTATTTTAGCTTATTGGAAATTGTTGTTCATTTTCATTGCACACCACAGCACCCACTTGAGCACGTACTCGTCTGTATGCGTGCTCTGTAGTGAATTTAATTCTTCTGCTTATGTGGGAAAGTCTAGGTGATGGCTTTGGACTATGTAGCAGAGTAAAATGTTGACTCTAGTAGTGCTCCTAGTCGAGTGCTCGGTTGCATAGAAATTTGTGTAGATTAGACTTCTCTTTATACTTATGGTTTTATATTTTTTCTATTAGTGTAAATGTTGTTTACTCTACTCAAATGGTGAATCCGGTGGAATCAAACGGTAGCATAGGGATGTGTGTAAACGATCGCTAGATTCATATTGCTTGAGTCAGGAGAAAGGAGAATCTTTCTCGGTGGCTAGAACTTGCCCCAAGCGATTCTTGAAGCATTGACATAGGATAGTTCTAGTGCGTGAGAATGACGTAGGCCATTATTTTGGCCCGGTTGAACTTTTTATTTCATGCCTATCGTCTACCCTTGCTAGCCCCTTTGTGCCTACCCTTTTCTTGATTCAGCTCCACATTTATCTCACCAAAGCCTAAAAGCCTAACCTAGTCGCACACCCAAATCTGAGCTTTAGTTGTAGTTTTATTTACATTGTGGGGGGTGTTGATTGTGGTGTTTATTATGTGAATCTGTGGATATGCTCATTTGAAAATTTTGCTGAAAGAAAAAAGACAAGAAAAAGAAGATAGAAAAAAAAATGAAAAGGAAAAGAGAAAAAAAAAGAAAAATGAGTTTTATTGAAAAATCATATAGAAAAATTATGTATTGGGAGTAGGCGGTGCACACACCTATGTTGCAAAAGTCCAAGTCTGGGGGTGTGGTGCATTTGCATTCGATTTTGGGGCGCGGGCAGTTACTTTTAAAGCTCATTTGGGTTATGTGTTATAAGCCATTTTGTTTATCATTGTTTACCTCACCGTAACCCAAGCCTCAATTAAAACCTGAAAGTCCTACTGACTCACGCCTTGAACCAATCTAGTGTCGTGGGGAGAATGTGACCGGGCAAGCTTATGGTCACCGACACTGATGGATTTCAGTGGAGTTTGTCCCGCATCCCGATCTTGAGCAATGCTCGTCTCAGCGCTTAGTTTACTTTCTCCGTATGCATGACCAAATGATTCACCGTTGTTCACCATTTTGAGTAGTTGTAATATGCTTTTACTCTTTTAGAAATATATAAACTGTTTATATAATCAGAAATCTTCTCTACTATTTTTCTCATACTCGTGAGCATGCGACTTTGCATGGTACTCTGTATTGTAATTTTAAGCCATCTACATTTCTTTCCTCGTTCGCTTAGAATTTGTTTGCTCGGGACGCGCAAACAGTTAAGTCTGGGGGTGTGATGAGTCCCAAATATATACACATTTATAGACTCATCTGGGCCGATTTTCTAGTCTATGCACTTCACTTTAGACATGTTTTCACTCATATTTGATACTCCATGCTAAGTGCACCTCTAGGCCCGTTTTTGGTGTTATTTCATGTTCTGCATCTCTAGTAGTTTTCATGCATTGTTAAGTGCCACTTTTAGTGGCTGGATTCGTGGTTGTGCTGGAACAGGAGTCGTGCAGGTGTTCCCGGTACAATTCTGTACAGGTATACTACGCACGATCACTGGTTCTATTGCGCACGACCACTAGTCGTGCGCCGCTGATCGTGTGCACTTAACCCTATTTTTCGAGTTCTGTCTCGGGTAGTGCGCACGGCCACCTATGATAGTGCGCACGACCACCAGTCGTGCGCCACTGTTCGTGCGCACTTAACATCAATTTTATGAGTTATGTCTCGGACAGTGCGCACGACCACCTACGATAGTGCGCACGACCACCGGTCGTGCGCCATTGGCCGTTCGAACATGGTATTTTATAAATTTCTTACATTGCAGGCTCCACCCAGGCAGGCGCACGATCACAGGATTCTTGCGCGCACGACCACTGGTCGTGCGCCAATGACCGTGCGCACTGTTTATTCCAGCGCCTATAAATTCTCCTGCTCGCGAATTGAATTAGGTCGGGATCGCTCGATTTTTCTTCCGCCAGTCCGCCGTTTCGCCCATTCTCGCTGGTTCTCCGCCCCCCTAGGCCTCCTCCATCATCCAAGAGCTTCAAGGAGGAGATTCCACTCATCTTCATCGCCAAGCAAGGAGTTCCTCGCATCGGACGTGGCCGGATTGTAAAACGCTGGAGAAGACGGGTCCATTGGGAGGTGTGACAGCTCTCCTCTACCCCGGACGCAGTTGGGACCGAGCTAGGACGTGGATTGACAACCCGACGATTCCTACCATGAATCTACAACGTGACTCCGGATTCGGTCGTATCTCTTGCCTCTTTCTTCTACTTGTGTGGTTATATTTGTTTGTAATCTCTATATTTAGATGATGACACTATGAATCTTGTTTATTAATGTTTATTTCATGTTTATGGAATCATATTATTCATATGTGTGAATGAGGAGCGCCCCATTCCATTCTCCATCCCGCTGTCAAGTTCGTGTGCCGCACTAGCAATTGCTAGTGGCGTGCTTGTCGACGAGGTGCTTGCGACCCTCATCCGTATGCCTACTCTTCCATCCGCCTAGCGAAGCGTGGCATAGCGGCCCGTGTAATCCATTCCGACTCCGCCGGTGCGAACCATTCCATCCTCTTGCCTCCTCTTCCATCCGCCTAGCGAAGCGTGGCATAGCGGCCCATGTAATCCATTCGCCCTACGAAGCAGTGCGCTCAAGGCCTGCACAGTTCGATTCTGCTTGCCTACTCGTCCATCCTCCCTTGTGACGCTGTGCGCTCAAGGCCTGCCTAGTCTCCATCCCGCCAAGCGAAGCATTGCATAGCGGCATTGCATAGGAGTAGTTTAAGTTGTTTTCATTTGTTTTCCACAAACCAAATCCCCTATTTCCGCATCCATCCGCTCGAAAGGACTTCAATCTCAAGTCCTTCCTCGATAATAAACTCCACCTTTCTGTGTTCCTTTGAGATCAATACTTGGGGATTCATTCCCATTTTATATTACTTGAACGATCGGTACACTGCCGTTTCGTGTCGCAGTCTAGCTACCGCCTATAGCGGTGTGCGAGATTTGCGCCATCAATTATATAAAGAAAATAAGTAAAACCTATTCACCCCCCTCTAGGTAATATTGACTACACCTAACAAACTATCATTTCCTATAAACAATGTTTTACAAAATAATCATGGAAATTTGACAAATAAAAACAATATTAAACCAAGGTTTGAATGGAGGCCTAAAGTTAAAGATGAAACACTAACTCCACTCAAAAGGGCTCATTCATCACTATCTCCCCAAAAACAAACAAAATGTATTTGGGTACCCAAAGGAACCGTCACACCCGGTCCTCTTTGGATACCTAAATATATCATTCATTAGTATCCAATCATTTGCATGAAGTAGAAATCAATTAAAAATGAAATATCATCAATCTACTTCATGATATGTCTAACCTATTTTTTTGTTTATTTTCCTTTTTGTTGAACCATCATGATATGATCACTTTATATAACTTGTGATATGACTTTCACATATTAAACCAAAATTCATAAATAAATCAAATTGAATAAAGTTGAATAAAAAGTCATGTCATTTTTCAAGTGATCTACTTATCCTTTTTTATTTTTATCCTTCTAAATCCATTTCCTAAAAGTCTTATAAAATTTGAAAAACTAAATTTGTCATATGATATTATTATGACTAAATGAAATAAGTGTCAAAATGGATTCAAAAGGTATTTTAGGGGTATTAGGCTAAATTTATAAAAGGCGCAAATTCTACTTAGGTATTTTATATATTTGCGTCATTTTGATTACCCCTAGTATGTTTAATAATAATCATGTCAAACCGGAATTGAAAAATTACATGAATATTATTTCACTTATTTATGATCATTTCACTCATGCATATGTTGTGCAAAACTCAAGAATTAAGGTTTAATGAATATGAAACCCATTTACTAAAATTTTAACTTCGACAACTTTTTGCGATTTTTTCTCGTCTCTTCACTTCATTAGACAGGCTTTTACATTGCACAAACATAATTAAGCAAAATCGGAAGCAAAATCGAAGAAAATCTAGGCGATATGATTATAATAAGCACTCTTTGTGAGCTAACGCAGGCGCTAGGACCTAACGTCGACGCTAGCTCAAGTATCCGATTTTCTGTAATTTTAAAATTCTTAAAAATCACTAAAATTATATTATTTTATATGCACTACTTATTTTTGCATTTCTGCCTATAATTGATTTTTAAAAAATTAAAATACAAAATTATAAAAGCCAAATTACAAAAAATATTTTTTCTTACTTCCATTCTTTGGTTATTTGTTTGATTTCTATTTGTATATGCAAAAATAAAAAACAAATATATAAAACAAAAACAAGTACCAAAAATTATTATTTTGAACTTAACTTTTCTATTTACATGTATCTTGTGAAAGGGAGATTTGGGATATCATCCCATCACATCACCTAGTACCGGGCGAACCTCTCACAGGGTAGTCCTCGGGAAGACCAAGATCAAATTATAAGAGTTCAGACTTTAAATTAAAATTATTTTTCAAAAATATCAAAAATACTGTATGAACTTTATTGTGAAACTCAAGCATGATTTAATCCATCATTTAGACCTTCTACAATGTTACAATTCATTCCTTCAAACTACTTTGAACATTGTTAGTATCATGCTTTGATACTTCTAAAACTCATGTGCATAAATTATATTATAAAAGTTGTGTAGAACCAATCTTAGCATGCCTCTAAAAGTTGTTTTATGTTTGATAATGATATTTATTCACTCACTTATTTTGGCATTGTCAACCTATGTTTTTAAACTAAGAATGCTTGAGAATGTTTTGTAATAGTACAATGAATTAAAATTGCACAAGTATATTACCTACACTACCTTTATTTGCACTTTTAAAAGTTAAGAAAAGTGGTTATGTTTTCATAAATTATATTGGTTTGCAAAACATGTGTATTCGGAGAACTTTGTACAAAACAAAAATCATAAAATAAAGTGACAAAGATAACTCCACCAAGCACTACTTGAACCTCCTGATAAGTCTTAATAAGCGTTGTGAGGTTGAGCACCTTGGAAAGAAGAGTAAAGTGTCTAGTGCAAACCTTATCTTTCTTTCAAAATAAAAACCACTTACTCTTAAGTACACCGGATCACTAGTTTCAAAATTAAAATAAACTAAAATATGTGATCCCCCAAGCACTACTTTGCACCCTGATAAGTCTTAATGAGCATTGTGTGTGCAAAGCACCTTGGTATTTGTACATTTTTTTGTGCATTGAAGTGTGTGGAAGTAAAATTATTTGTGTTTTATTGTGCTCTTTACTTTACATATTTCTTGTATTTTTGATTAAAACATTTGTTTACTTTATTCAAAATACACCTATGTGCACATCATTATCTTCCATAACACTTCTTCTCATGAGTATTGGATCCTAATGCTAATTCTATACTACTCTTTATTTATGAAATGCACTAGATAACCTAGCATGCTCTCTACAATGTTTTGTATGTTTTGAATTTGTGAATTAATATAACATTGTAGTAATTTCTTTTTGAAAACATTATTTCATGCTTGGTTACTTTATTGTCTAACTTAAAGATTTCAAATGCAACTTGATTTACAAAAACATCTTCATTTTTGGAATTTAACTCATATATCTTCTTATGAATTATCATGTTTATAAAAAGATGTTTTCTTGTATTTCTATAAGTCTTCCGCATCATCTCCATATATTTTTACCTTGCGCTTTCATGCTTATATCAAGTCTTAAATATCAAAATTCCTTTTTCAACAAATGGTAGACTTGCTTGGTAAAATTCATATTGGTTATTCTAACACATATATCACTTTTGTGCTAATAACTCTGATCTATTTCAATGAAAATTTGTATGCTAAAAACACTCCTCTACACATGAAAATATTGCAATACTAAAAGTCTGAATTGCTAATGGATTTCAAATTAGCCGTGTGACCTTTTCTGTAAAAATTCAAATAAAAAAAATTAGCAAACCCATAAGCTATGAACTCATCATTAGATTTAAAATGCTTAAATGTTTCAAATAATTATTATCCATGACTTCATATCTCACCATAGCGGGGGCGTAGGTTTGTAGACATTTGATTACATGACCTCTAAGTCATGTCTTCTCCTTAACCGGGGAGGGTTCCAGTGGGGCCTTGCGATTCACTGGGGGAAAGAGTGATAGGGTGAGTTTTTCTTTAGTGTTTGCATATGGGACTAACACCCCAACCTACGGCTTGTATGCAGCTCCTCGTGCCCATCTATCACTTAGTACGGGGCTAGGGTGTAGACATATTGTCTGGGTAGATTGGTTACTTGGAAATCATTACCTTTTTTATACTTAAAACTTTTATAAAGCAAAATCCTTTGTGAACTTAAATTGCTACAACATCTATTTTTGTCTAAAACTCTTAATCATCTACTATGCGTCACCATTCTTATATAGATGTTCACTTCAAAAATATAATTATTCATGCTTTCCTCATCTTTACTACTTCTACGCTCGATAATGAATACATTTTTCCAACAAGTGGTTTCCTTATGACAAATTCTTCACATTCTCTTTTTTCACTCATATATGTTGTATTTTTTCCCTAAGCATTTAACTCTTTATCATGCTCATTCCCTCTCTACACATTTATTGCACACATTAACATTTGACTGTCTCTCCACCCTTATTTGATAATACCAAAAGGGGGAGAATAAATTTGAAAGAAATTCAAATGTTTGGTGAGTCAAGTTCATAGGAATTTTTGTTGTAGGGGGAGCATTCACTTAGGGGGAGCATTCATTTAGGGGGAGCATATACACATGTTTTAAAATTCATGCTTATCCTTTTTAATAAACACAATTCCTATCTTTTGAACTATTTCTTTCTAAAGGGATTTGTTATTATCAAAAGGGGGAGTTTGTTGGAACATGCTTTCCGCATCTCTTGGTTTGACAATAACAAATCTTATTGTATTTGATCATACTTGCATTGTGTTTATAGTGTGCAGGATATTCTACATTCAATCCCCAAAGGAGTGCGAAAAAGAAAGACGTCGAAGCGACATCAGGATGATTATTTGTTGTTACCGCGGCGCGGTTACACTACCGCTGGCGTTAGCGAATCAGAAACCGCTGAGAAGGAAACCGCTGAGAACAGAACTAGCGTTCGACGAAATGAAAGCTCCGTTCGACGAACTGGCGTTCGATGAAATTAAAGCTCCGTTCGACGAACTAAAAGCTCCATTCGACAATCTTCTTGCTCTACCGCGGCGCTCGACGAGATATATGCTTTACTGCGGCGCGTTAGAACTACCGCTGGCGCTAGTGTTTGTTCGACGAAATGAAAGCATGCTCGACGAAATGTGAGGTCGGTTCGACGAAAATGTGCCCGAAGAAAAGAGATGTGCTCTACTACGTGAGCGTTAGCACTACCGCTGGCGCTAGCATAAATGGAAACAATTGATGAGAAGGAAACAGTGGACAAAAAGGAATGTCAACGGGACGCTATTTCGGCAAGTACTATCGCGACGTGTTAAGGACTAACGCCCGACGGTATCTTTTGGAATCTTCCCGTTTGCATATAATTGAGGAGCAATTATGGAAGGAGATATTGGCTGAAGGAAGGTTATCTCGCTATCGCGGGGCATTAGCCTTACCGCGGCGTGCTAGTTGGAGTTAGAAGTTTGGCGCTCAAACGCTGCCTAAACTGCCACGATCCGCGTGCCTGATCATTGCCTAATGTGGCTAACGCGGGGAGGTAGTACTACCGCAGGCGGTAGCGGCTGATTCTATTTAAAGACGCGTGCTTCCTCCGTTGATGCTTGCTGAGACAGAAGGAATTGGAGCCATATATTCAGAGCACTCGTGAGAGCCTTCTCCAAGCAGCCCGAAGAGCTCCGTCAATGTTCGTGAACACAAAGAACTTGAAGACCTATCCGATCGCATCTACATCGACATCAAGTTCTTCTTCTTGAGGGAGTTTTTAGTTTTTGGTTTTTGTACCTGTCTTTTATTTTATCATTGTAATCGGTTCGTGAATTCGCCACACGGCGACTAGGTCTAGGTTGGACTTAGGGAGTAATTCGCCTCGTGTTGGCGACTGGGTCTAGGGAGTATATCTAGGGGGTGATCGGGGCCTTTATGGTGATAGATTGGCTAGAACGGCTTGAGGCCGTATCTGGGGAGAGATCGGCTAAAGCCAATCGGTTCGTGGGGATACGCGTCGGTATAGAAAACAAAAAGGGTTTTCATATTATTCGCTTCGATTTCTAGCGTCATTGAAATCATATTTGGTAATCAATTTTATAAATGATAATCATGTCTTTTCTTGTATAATAAAATTGATTTCATTTCTAATTTCATTATCTCTTTACTTTTGATTTAATTTACTTCGATCAAAATATCAAAAGTTTTCTATTAAAGTTTATAGTTTTTTTAAAAACCCTTATTCAAACCCCCCCCCCCCCCCCCTCTAAGGGCGCCTACAGATCCAACAAGGGGTATCAGAGCTAGGTTATTCCAAATCGGCTTAACAACCGGGAATAATGGCGTCTCTTGATCATGATCTCGCTTCCACTAGTGGGGAAAATTTTAATATAAGTGAAAATGTATTATCACCACCTTTATTTATAGGCAAAAATTATAAAGGGTGAAAAATATTAATGAAAGATTTTCTTAAGGCCTTAGATGAAAAAGTTTGGAATATTACTATTGAAAAGCCACCTAGCGTACTAACTAGACACAAAATTGTTTTAAATGCAAAATCTATAAATAGTATATTTTGTGCGTTAGACCAAAATATTTTCAAACTTATTTATACTTTACCTACCGCGTATGAAATTTAGAATTTTCTTGAAAGAACTTATGATTCTCCTTCTACAGGTACGGAACATTCACAAGAACTGGAGAATATGCAAGCCTGCAGAAAAGTTCAAGAAAGCTCCTCACGAGATGGATCAATGAAGCACACATCAAATGGAAGAGAAGAAGAAATACTATCTTCGGAAGAGGAATGCCAAAAAGATGTCAAAGAAACTATATGTTCAAATCGTGCCTCTCCCGAAAGCAATGTAAGGAAATCAAATTCCATTTTTTATACTTCTATCTCTACATTACAATTGCTAAAAATTACACAGCGCAAAATTAAGAAATTAAAAAATGCTAATAAACATTTGCGCTTAGAAAATAAAAATTTATAGGCAAAAATTAATGAAGAATCAAATTCTAATTGATCTAGTTCTACCCAAGGCTCCTTAGTTGAAAACATTACACCTTTTATAGAATTTAATGATCTAAAAGAAAAATGCAAGGAACTTGAAAAGAAACTTCTTTTTATAAAAGAACAAAATGAATGATTATGTTTAGAAAATTCATCTTTGGAAAATGATTGTACTAAGTGTAAAGACTATAAAATTGAAATTAAAGAGATGGATGAAACATTTGATGAATATAGAAATAACTATCAAAATTATATTGATTCAATTGTTTCCATTCTTAAAAATAGCACAATCGCTTATAATAAAGCTAGACATAATTTAAAAATAAAAAATGATGAATTAAAAACAAAAATTAACTTGCTTATCAAATTTATAAATAAAAATTCACAATATCAAGAAATATCTAAAAGCATGTGAATATAAATATGAATATTTTAACTAAGACAAATAATGCTAGTAAGAAACACAAAGTATTTGTAAATCAAAGTCAAAATCACCATTATTTACAAAATCATGTTTCTCCCAACATAAAATTAAATGTTCACAAATTTCCTATAAACAATGTTTTACAAAATCATCATGGAAATTTAACAAATAAAAACAATATTAAACCAAGGATTGAATGGAGGCCCAAAGTTAAAGATGAAACACTAGTTCCACTCAAAAGGGCCCATTCATCACTATCTCCCCAAAAGCAAACACGATGTATTTGGGTACCTAAAAGAACTGTCACACCCGGTCCTCTTTGGATACCTAAATCTCTAATTCATTAGTATCCAATCATTAGCATGAAGTAGAAATTAATTAAAAATGAAATATCATCAATCTACTTCATGATATGCCTAACCTATTTTTTGTTTATTTTCCTTTTTGTTGAACCATCATGATATGATCACTTTATATAACTTATGATATGACTTTCACATATTAAACAAAAATTCATAAATAAATCAAATTTAATAAAGTTGAATAAAAAGTCATGTCATTTTTCAAGTGATCTACTTATCCTTTTTTATTTTTATCCTTCTAAATTCATTTCCTAAAAGTCTTATAAAATTTGAAAAACTAAATTTGTCATATAATATTATTAAGACTAAATGAAATAAGTGTCAAAATGGATTCAAAATGTATTTTATGGGTATTAGCCTAAATTGATCAAATGCGCAAGTTCTACTTAGGTATTTAATATATTTGCGTCATTTTGATTTCCCCTAGTATGTTTAATCATAATCATGTCAAACCGGAATTGAAAAATTACATGAATATTATTTCACTTATTTATGATCATTTCACTCATGCATATGTTGTGCAAAACTCAAGAATTAAGGTTTAATGAATATGAAACCCATGTACTAAAATTTTAACTTCCGCAACTTTTTGCGATTTCTTCTCGTCTCTTCACTTCATTAGACAGGCTTTTACATTGCACAAACATAATTAAGCAAAATCAGAAGCAAAATCGAAGAAAATGTAGGCTATATGATTAAAATAGGCACTCTCTGTGAGCTAACGCAGGTGCTAGGACCTAATGCCGGCGCTAGCTGAAGTATCCGATTTTCTGTAATTTTAAAATTCTAAAAAATCACTAAAAATATATTATTTTATATGTACTACCTATTTTTGCATTTCTGCCTATAATTGATTTTTGAAAAATTAAAATACAAAATTACAAAAGCCAAATTACAAAAAATATTTGTTCTTACTTCCATTCTTTGGTTATTTGTTTGATTTCTATTTCTATATGCAAAAATCAAATACAAAAATATAAAACAAAAACTAGTATCAAAAATTATTATTTTGAACTTAACATTTCAATTGACATGTATCTTGCGAAAGGGAGATTTGGGCTATCATCCCATCACATCACCTAGTACCGGGCGAACCTCTCACAGGGTTGTCCCCGGGAAGTCCAAGATCAAATTATAAGAGTTCAAACTTTAAATTATAATTATTTTTCAAAAATATCAAAAATACTGTATAGACTTTATTAATCCATCATTTAGACCTTCTACAATGTTACAATTCATTCCTTCAAACTACTTTGAACATTGTTTGTATCATGCTTTGATACTTCTAAAACTCATGTGCATAAATTATATTGTATAAGTTGTGTAGAACCAAGCATAGCATGCCTCTAAGTATGAGTAAATGTTTCATGCTTTGATACTTCTACTACTTATGTTTTATGTTTTTAAACTAACAATGCTTGTGTATGTTTTTTAATACTACACTGAATTAAAATTGAACAAGTATCTTACGCACACTACATTTATTTGCACTTTTAAAAGTTAAGAAAAGTGGTTATGTTTTCATAAATTATATTGTTTTGCAAAACAAGTGTATTCGGAGAACTTTGTACAAAACAAAATTCATAAAATAAAGCGACAAAGATAACTCCACCAAAGCACTACTTGAACCTCCTGATAAGTCTTAATAAGCGTTGTGAGGTTGAGCACCTTGGAAAGAATAGTAAAGTGTCTTGTGCAAACCTTATCTTTCTTTCAAAATAAAAACCACTTACTCTTAATTACACCGGATCACTAGTTTAAAAATTAAAATAAACTAAAATATGTGATCCCCCAAGCACTACTTTGCACCCTGATAAGTCTTAATGAGCATTGTGTGTGCAAAGCACCTTGGTAGTTGTACTTTTTTTTGCATTGAAGTGTGTGGAAGTAAAATTATTTGTGTTTTATTGTGCTCTTTACTTTACATATTTCTTGTATTTTTGATTCAAACATTTGTTTACTTTATTCAAAATACACCTATGTGCACATCATTATCTTCCATAGCACTTCTTATCAAGAGTATTGGATCCCAATGATAATTCTATACTACTCTTTATTTATGAAATGCACTAGATAACCTAGCATGCTCTCTACAATGTTTTGAATTTGTGAATTAATATAACGCTGTAGTAATTTCTTTTTGAAAATATTATTTCATGCTTGGTTACTTTATTGTCTAACTTAAAAATTTTAAATGCAAATTGATTTACAAAAACATCTTTATTTTTGGAATTTAACTCATATATCTTCATATGAATTGTCATGTTTATAAAAAGATGTTTTCTTGTATTTCTATAAGTCTTCCGCATCATCTACATATATTTTTACCTTGCGCTTTCATGCTTATATCAAGTCTTAAATATCAAAATTCCTTTTTCAATAAATGGTAGACTTGCTTGGTAAAATTCATATTGATTATTCTAACATATATATCACTTTTGTGCTAAAAACTCTGATCTATTTCAATAAAAATTTATATGCTAAAAACACTCCTCTACACATTAAAATATTGCAATACTATAACTTTGAATTACTAATGGATTTGAAATTAGCTGTGTGACCTTTTCTGTAAAAATTCAAATAAAAAAAATTAGCAAACCCATAAGCTATGAACACATCATTAGATTTAAAACGCTTAAAAGTTTCCAATAATTATTATCCATGAATTCATATCTCACCATAGCAGGGGCGTAGGGTTGTAGACATTAGATTACCTGACCTCTAAGTCATGTCTTGTCCTTAACTGGGGAGGGTTCCAGTGGGGCCTTGCGAGGCACTGAGGGGAAAGAGTGCTAGGATGAGTTTTGTCTAGTGTTTACATATGGGACTAACACCCCAACCTACGGAATGTATGCAGCTCTTCATGCCCATCCATCACTTAGTACGGGGCTAGGGTGTAGACATATTGTCTGGGTAGATTGGTTACTTGGAAATCATTACCTTTTTTATACTTAAAACTTTTATAAAGCAAAATCCTTTGTGAACTTAAATTGCAATAACATCTATTTTTGTCTAAAACTCTTAATCATCTACTATGCTTCACCATTCTTATATAGATGTTCACTTCAAAAATATAATTCTTCATGCTTTCCTCATCTTAACTACTTGTACGCTCGATCATGAATACGTTTTTCCAAAAAGTGGTTTCCTTATGACAAATTCTTCATATTCCCTTTTTTCACTCCTATATATTGTATTTTTTCCCTAAGCGTTTAACTCTTTATCATGCTTATTCCCTCTCTACACATTTATTGCACACATTAACGTTTGACTGTCTCTCCACCCTCTTTTGATAATACCAAAAGGGGGAGAATAAATTTGAAAGAAATTCACATGTTTGGTGAGTCAAGTTCATAGGAATTTTTGTTGTAGGGGGAGCATTCACTTAGGGGGAGCATTCATTTAGGGGGAGCATATGCATATGTCTTAAAATTCATGCTTATCCTTTTTAATAAACACAATTCCTATCTTTTGAACTATTTCTTTCTAAAGGGATTTGTTATTGTCAAAAGGGGGAGATTTTTGGAACATGCTTTCCGCATCTCTTGGTTTGACAATAACAAATCCTATTGTATTTGATCATACTTGCATTGTATTTATAGTGTGCAGGATCTTCAACATTCAGTCCCCAAAGGAGTGCGAAAAAGAAAGACGTCGAAGCGACATCAGGATGATTATCTGTTGTTACCGTGGCGTGGTAACACTACTGCTGGCGTTAGCAAATCAGAAAATGCTGAGAAGGAAAGCGCTGAGAACGAAACTAGCATTCGACGAAATGAAAGCTCTGTTCGACGAACTGGCGTTCGACGAAATGAAAGCTGGGTTCGACGAACTAAAATCTCCGTTCGACGATCTGCTTGCTCTACCGCGGTGCTCGATGAGATGTATGCTTTACCGCGGAGCGTTAGAACTACCGCTGGTGCTAGTGTTCATTCGACGAAATGAAAGCTGCGCTCGATGAAATGTATGTCCGGTTCGACAAAAATGTGCCCGATTAAAAGAGATGTGCTCTACCGCGTGAGTGTTAGCACTACCGCTGACGCTAGCATAAATGGAAACAATTGACGAAAGGAAACAATGGAGAAAAAGGAATGTCAACGGGACGCTATTTTGACAAGTACTATTGTGGCGCGTTAAGGACTAACGCCCGGCGGTAGCTTTTGGAATCTTCCCGTCTATATGTAATTGAGGAGCAATTATGGAAGGAGATATTGGCTGAAGGAAGGTTATCTCGCTATCGCGGGGTGTTAGGGTTACCGCGGCGTGCTAGTTGGAGTTCAAAGTTTGGCGCTCAAACATTGCCTAAACTGCCATGATCCGCGTGCCTGATCATTGCCTAATGTGGCTAACGCGGGGCGGTAGTACTACCGTAGGCAGTAGCGGCTGATTCTATTTAAAGACGCATGCTTCCTCCGTTGATGCTGGCTGAGACAGAAGGAATTAAAGCCATATATTCAGAGCACTCGTGAGAGCCTTCTCCAATCAGCCCGAAGAACTCCATCAATGTTCGTGAACGCAAAGAACTTGAAGACCTATCCGATCGCATCTACATCGACATCAAGTTCTTCTTCTTGTGGGAGTTTTTAGTTTTTGGTTTTTGTATTTGTCTTTTATTTTATCATTGTAATCGGTTCGTGAATTTGCCACACGGCGACTAGGTCTAGGTTGGATTTAGGGAGTAATTCGCCTCGTGTTGGTGACTGGGCCTAGGGAGTAGATCTAGGGGGTGCTCGAGGCCTTTCTGGTGATAGATTGGCTAGAGCAGCTTGAGGGCGTATCTGGGGAGAGATCAGCTAAATCCAATCGGTTCGTGGGGATACGCGTCGGTATAGAAAACAAAAAGGGTTTTCATATTATTCGCTTCGATTTCTAGAGTCATTGAAATCATATTTGGTAATCAATTTTATAAATGATAATCATGTCTTTTCTTGTTTAATAAAATTGATTTCATTTCTAATTTCATTATCTCTTTACTTTTGATTTAATTTACTTCGATCAAAATATCAAAAGTTTTCTATTAAAGTTTAAAGTTTTTTTAAAAACCCTTATTCACCCCCCCCCCCCCTCTAAGGGCGCCTACAGATCCAACAAGTGGTATCAGAGCTAGGTTATTCCAAATCGGCTTAACAACCGGGAATAATGGCGTCTCTTGATCATGATCTCGCTTCTACTAGTGGGGAAAATTTTAATATAAGTGAAAATGTATTATCACCACCTTTATTTATAGGCAAAAATTATAAATGGTGAAAAATATTAATGAAAAATTTTCTTAAGGCCTTAGATGAAAAAGTTTGGAATATTACTATTGAAAAGCCACCTAGCGTACTAACTAGAAACAAAATTGTTTTAAATGCAAAATCTATAAATAGTATATTTTGTGCGTTAGACCAAAATATTTTCAAACTTATTTATAGTTTACCTACCGCGTATGAAATTTAGAATTTTCTTGAAAGAACTTATGATTCTCCTTCTAAAGGGACAGAACATTCACAAGAACTGGAGAATATGCAAGCCTGCAGAAAAGTTCAAGAAAGCTCCTCACGAGATGGATCAATGAAGCACACATCAAATGGAAGAGAAGAAGAAATACTATCTTCGGAAGAGGAGTGCCAAAAAGATGTCAAAGAAACTATATGTTCAAATCGTGCCTCTCCCGAAAGCAATGTAAGGAAATCAAATTCCATTTTTTGTACTTCTATCTCTACATTACAATTGCTAAAAATTACACAGCGCAAAATTAAGAAATTAAAAAATGCTAATAAACATTTGCGCTTAGAAAATAAAAATTTAAAGGCAAAAATTAATGAAGAATCAAATTCTAATTGATCTAGTTCTACCCAAGGCTCCTTAGTTGAAAACATTACACCTTTTATAGAATTTAATGATCTAAAAGAAAAATGCAAGGAACTTGAAAAGGAACTTCTTTTTATAAAAGAACAAAATGAAAGATTATGTTTAGAAAATTCATCTTTGGAAAATGATTGTGCTAAGTGTAAAGACTATAAAATTGAAATTAAAGAGATGGATGAAACATTTGATGAATATAGAAATAAGTATCAAAATCATATTGATTCAATTGTTTCCATTCTTAAAAATAGCACAATCGCTTATAATAAAGCTAGACATAATTTAAAAATAAAAAATGATGAATTAAAAACAAAAATCAACTTCCTTATCAAATTTATAAATAAAAATTCACAATATCAAGAAATATCTAAAAGTATGTGAATATGAATATGAATATTTTAACTAAGACAAATAATGCTAGTAAGAAACACAAAGTATTTATAAATCAAAGTCAAAATCACCATTATTTACAAAATCATGTTTCTCCCAACATAAAATTAAATGTTCACAAACTTCCTATAAACAATGTTTTACAAAATCATCATGGAAATTTGACAAATAAAAACAATATTAAACCAAGGATTGAATGGAGGCCCAAAGTTAAAGATGAAACACTAATTCCACTCAAAAGGGCCCATTCATCACTATCTCCCCAAAAGCAAACACGATGTATTTGGGTACCCAAAAGAACTGTCACACCAGGTCCTCTTTGGATACCTAAATCTATAATTCATTAGTATCCAATCATTAGCATGAAGTAGAAATCAACTAAAAATGAAATATCATCAATCTACTTCATGATATGCCTAACCTATTTTTTGTTTATTTTCCTTTTTGTTGAACCATCATGATATGATCACTTTATATAACTTATGATATGACTTTCACATATTAAACAAAAATTCATAAATAAATCAAATTTAATAAAGTTGAATAAAAAGTCATGTCATTTTTCAAGTGATCTACTTATCCTTTTTTATTTTTATCCTTCTAAATCCATTTCCTAAAAGTCTTATAAAATTTGAAAAACTAAAATTGTCATATGATATTATTAAGACTAAATGAAATAAGTGTCAAAATGGATTCAAAAGGTACTTTATGGGTATTAGGCTAAATTTATCAAATGCGCAAGTTCTACTTAGGTATTTAATATATTTGCGTCATTTTGATTTCCCCAAGTATGTTTAATCATAATCATGTCGAACCGGAATTGAAAAATTACATGAATATTATTTCACTTATTTATGATCATTTCACTCATGCATATGTTGTGCAAAATTCAAGAATTAAGGTTTAATGAATATGAAACCCATGTACTAAAATTTTAACTTCCGCAACTTTTTGCGATTTCTTCTCGTCTCTTCATTTCATTAGACAGGCCTTTACATTGCACAAACATAATTAAGCAAAATCGGAAGCAAAATCGAAGAAAATCTAGGCTATATAATTAAAATAGGCACTCTCTGTGAGCTAACGCAGGTGCTAGGACCTAATGCCGGCGCTAGCTCAAGTATCCGATTTTCTGTAATTTTAAATTCTAAAAAATCACTAAAAATATATTATTTTATATATACTAGTTATTTTTGCATTTCTGCCTATAATTGATTTTTGAAAAATTAAAATACAAAATTACAAAAGCCAAATTACAAAAAATATTTGTTCTTACTTCCATTCTTTGGTTATTTGTTTGATTTCTATTTCTATATGCAAAAATAAATACAAAAATATAAAACAAAAACTAGTATCAAAAATTATTATTTTGAACTTAACATTTCTATTTACATGTATCTTGCGAAAGGGGGATTTGGGCTATCATCCCATCACATCACCTAGTACCGGGCGAACCTCTCACAGGGTAGTCCCCGGGAGGTCCAAGATCAAATTATAAGAGTTCAAACTTTAAATTAAAATTATTTTTCAAAAATATCAAAAATACTGTATAGACTTTATTAATCCATCATTTAGACCTTCTATAATGTTACAATTCATTCCTTCAAACTACTTTGAACATTGTTTGTATCATGCTTTGATACTTCTAAAACTCATGTGCATAAATTATATTGTATAAGTTGTGTAGAACCAAGCATAGCATGCCTCTAAGTATGAGTAAATGTTTCCTGGTTTGATACTTCTACTACTTATGTTTTACGTTTTTAAACTAACAATGCTTGTGTATGTTTTGTAATACTACAATGAATTAAATTTGCACAAGTATCTTACCTACACTACGTTTATTTGCACTTTTAAAAGTTAAGAAAAGTGGTTATGTTTTCATAAATTATATTGTTTTGCAAAACAAGTGTATTCGGAGAACTTTGTACAAAACAAAATTCATAAAATAAAGTGACAAAGATAACTCCACCAAGCACTACTTGAACCTCCTGATAAGTCTTAATAAGCGTTGTGAGGTTAAGCACCTTGGAAAGAATAGTAAAGTGTCTTGTGCAAACCTTATCTTTCTTTAAAAATAAAAACCACTTACTCTTAATTACACCGGATCACTAGTTTAAAAATTAAAATAAACTAAAATATGTGATCCCCCAAGCACTTCTTTGCACCCTGATAAGTCTTAATGAGCATTTTGTCTGCAAAGCACCTTGGTAGTTGTACTTTTTTTTGCATTGAAGTGTGTGGAAGTAAAATTATTTGTGTTTTATTGTGCTCTTTACTTTACATATTTCTTGTATTTTTTATTAAAACATTTGTTTAATTTATTCAAAATACACCTATGTGCACATCATTATCTTCCATAACACTTCTTCTCATGAGTATTGGATCCTAATGAAAATTCTATACTACTCTTTATTTATGAAATGCACTAGATAACCTAGCTTGCTCTCTACAATATTTTGAATTTGTGAATTAATATAACGTTGTAGTAATTTCTTTTTGAAAATATTATTTCATGCTTTGTTACTTAATTGTCTAACTTAAAGATTTTAAATGCAAATTGATTTACAAAAACATCTTCATTTTTGGAATTTAACTCATATATCTTCATATGAATTGTCATGTTTATAAAAAGATATTTTCTTATATTTCTATAAGTCTTCCGCATCATCTCCATATATTTTTACCTTGCGCTTTCATGCTTATATCAAGTCTTAAATATCAAAATTCCTTTTTCAATAAATGGTAGACTTGCTTGGTAAAATTCATATTGATTATTCTAACATATATATCACGTTTGTGCTAAAAACTCTGATCAATTTGTATGCAGCTCTTCATGCCCATCCATCACTTAGTACGGGGCTAGGGTGTAGACATATTGTCTGGGTAGATTGGTTACTTGGAAATCATTACCTTTTTTATACTTAAAACTTTTATAAAGCAAAATCCTTTGTGAACTTAAATTGCTATAACATCTATTTTTGTCTAAAACTCTTAATCATCTACTATGCTTCACCATTCTTATATAGATGTTCACTTCAAAAATATAATTCTTCATGCTTTCCTCATCTTAACTACTTGTACGCTCGATCATGAATTCGTTTTTCCAACAAGTGGTTTCCTTATGACAAATTCTTCATATTCCCTTTTTTCACTCCTATATATTGTATTTTTTCCCTAAGCGTTTAACTCTTTATCATGCTCATTCCCTCTCTACACATTTATTGCACACATTAACGTTTGACTGTCTTTCCACCCTCTTTTGATAATACCAAAAGGGGGAGAATAAATTTGAAAGAAATTCACATGTTTGGTGAGTCAAGTTCATAGGAATTTTTGTTGTAGGGGGAGCATTCATTTAGGGGGAGCATATACACATGTCTTAAAATTCATGTTTATCCTTTTTAATAAACACAATTCCTATCTTTTGAACTATTTCTTTCTAAAGGGATTTGTTATTGTCAAAAGGGGGAGATTTTTGGAACATGCTTTCCGCATCTCTTGGTTTGACAATAACAAATCCTATTGTATTTGATCATACTTGCATTGTATTTATAGTGTGCAGGATCTTCAACATTCAGTCCCCAAAGGCGTGCGAAAAAGAAAGACGTCGAAGCGACATCAGGATGATTATCTGTTGTTACCGTGGCGTGGTAACACTACTGCTGGCGTTAGCGAATCAGAAACCGCTGAGAAGGAAAGCGCTGAGAACGGAACAAGCGTTCGACGAAATGAAAGCTCTGTTCGACGAACTGGCGTTCGACGAAATGAAAGCTCGGTTCGACGAACTAAAAGCTCCGTTCGACGATTTTCTTGCTCTACCGCGGTGCTCGATGAGATGTATGCTTTACCGCGGAGCGTTAGAACTACCGTTGGTGCTAGTGCTCGTTCGACGAAATGAAAGCTGCGCTTGACGAAATGTGTGCCCGATTAAAAGAGATGTGCTCTACCGCGTGATTGTTAGCACTACCGCTGACGCTAGCATAAATGGAAACAATTGACGAGAAGGAAACAGTGGAGAAAAAGGAATGCCAACGGGACGCTATTATGGCAAGTACTATTGCGGCGCGTTAAGGACTAACGCCCGGCGGTAGCTTTTGGAATCTTCCCGTCTACATGTAATTGAGGAGCAATTATGGACGGAGATATTGGCTGAAGGAAGGTTATCTCGCTATCGCGGGGTGTTAGGGTTACCGCGGCGTGCTAGTTGGAGTTCAAAGTTTGGCGCTCAAAAATTGCATAAACTGCCATGATACGCGTGCCTGATCATTGCCTAATGTGGCCAACGCGGGGCGGTAGTACTACCGCAGGCAGTAGCGGCTGATTCTATTTAAAGATGCGTGCTTCCTCCGTTGATGCTGGCTGAGACAGAAGGAATTAAAGCCATATATTCAGAGCACTCATGAGAGCCTTCTCCAATCAGCCCGAAGAACTCCATCAACGTTCGTGAACGCAAAGAACTTGAAGACCTATCCGATCGCATCTACATCGACATCAAGTTCTTCGTCTTGTGGGAGTTTTTAGTTTTTGGTTTTTGTATTTGTCTTTTATTTTATCATTGTAATCGGTTCGTGAATTTGCCACACGGCGACTAGGTCTAGGTTGGACTTAGGGAGTAATTCGCCTCGTGTTGGTGACTGGGTCTAGGGAGTAGATCTAGGGGGTGCTCGAGGCCTTTCTGGTGATAGATTGGCTAGAGAAGCTTGAGGCCGTATCTGGGGAGAGATCGGCTAAAGCCAACCTGTTCATGGGGATACGAGTCGGTATAGAAAACAAAAAGGGTTTTCATATTATTCGCTTTGATTTCTAGAGTCATTGAAATCAGATTTTGTAATCAATTTTATAAATGATAATCATGTCTTTTCTCGTTTAATAAAATTGATTTAATTTCTAATTTCATTATCTCTTTACTTTTGATTTAATTTACTTCGACCAAATTATCAAAAGTTTTCTATTAAAGTTTAAAGTTTTGTAAAAACCCTTATTCACCCCCCTCTAAGGGCGCCTACAGATCCAACAAGTGGTATCAGAGCTAGGTTATTCCAAATCGGCTTAACAACCGAGAATAATGGCATCTCTTGATCATGATCTCGCTTCTACTAGTGGGGAAAATTTTAATATAAGTGAAAAAGTATTATCACCACCTTTATTTATGGGCAAAAATTATAAAGGGTGGAAAATATTATTGAAAATTTTTCTTAAGGCCTTAGATGAAAAAGTTTGGAATATTACTATTGAAAAGCCACCTAGCATACTAACTAGAAACGAAATTGTTTTAAATGCAAAATTTATGAATAGTATATTTTGTGCGTTTGACCAAAATATTTTCAAACTTATTTATACTTTACCTACCGCGTATGAAATTTGGAATTTTCTTGAAAAAACTTATGATTCTCCTTCTACAGGTACAGAACATTCATAAGAACCAAAGAATATGCAAGCCTGCACAAAAGTTCAAGAAAGCTCCTCACGGGATGGATCAATGGAGCACACATCAAATGGAAGAGAAGAAGAAATACTATCTTCGGAAGAGGAGTGCCAAAAAGATGTCAAAGAAACTATATGTTCAAATCGTGCCTCTTCCGAAAGTAATGTAAGGAAATCAAATTCCATTTTTTGTACTTCTATCTCTATATTATAATTGCTACAAATTACACAGCGCAAAATTAAGAAATTAAAAAATGCTAATAAACATTTGCGTTTAGAAAATAAAAATTTAAAGGCAAAAATTAATGAACAATCAAATTCTAATTTATCTAGTTCTACTTAAGGCTCCTTAGTTGAAAACATTACACCTTGTATAGAATTTAATGATCTAAAAGAAAAATGCAAGGAACTTGAAAAGGAACTTTTTATAAAAGAACAAAATGAAAGATTATGTTTAGAAAATTCATCTTTGGAAAATGATTGTGCTAAGTGTAAAGACTATAAAATTGAAATTAAAGAGATGGATGAAACATTTGATGAATATAGAAATAACTATCAAAATCATATTGATTCAATTGTTTCCATTCTTAAAAATAGTACAATCGCTTATAATAAAGCTAGACATAATTTAAAAATAAAAAATGATGAATTAAAAACAAAAATCAACTTGCTTATAAAATTTATAAATAAAAAATCACAATATCAAGAAATATCTAAAAGTATGTTGAATATGAATAAGAATATGAATATTTTAACTAAGACAAATAATGGGAGTAAGAAACACAAAGTATTTGTAAATCAAAGTCAAAATCACCATTATTTACAAAATCATGTTTCTCCCAACATAAAATTAAATGTTCACAAATTTCCTATAAACAATGTTTTACAAAATCATCATGGAAATTTGACAAATAAAAACAATATTAAACCAAGGTTTGAATGGAGGCCCAAAGTTAAAGATGAAACACTAACTCCACTCAAAAGGGCCCATTCATCACTATCTCCCCAAAAGCAAACACGATGTATTTGGGTACCCAAAGGAACCGTCACACCCGGTCCTCTTTGGATACCTAAATCTCTCATTCATTAGTATCCAATCATTTGCATGAAGTAGAAATCAACTAAAAATGAAATATCATCAATCTACTTCATGATATGCCTAACCTATTTTTTTGTTTATTTTCCATTTTGTTGAACCATCATGATATGATCACTTTATATAAGTTGTGATATGACTTTCACATATTAAACCAAAATTCAATAATAAATCAAATTGAATAAAGTTGAATAAAAAGTCATGTCATTTTTCAAGTGATCTACTTATCCTTTTTTATTTTTATCCTTCTAAATCCATTTCCTAAAAGTCTTATAAAATTTGAAAAACTAAATTTGTCATATGATATTATTAAGACTAAATAAAATAAGTGTCAAAATGGATTCAAAAGGTATTTTAGGGGTATTAGGCTAAATTTATAAAATGCGCAAGTTCTACTTAGGTATTTAATATATTTGCGTCATTTTGATTACCCCTAGTATGTTTAATCATAATCATGTCAAACCAGAATTGAAAAATTACATGAATATTATTTCACTTATTTATGATCATTTCACTCATGCATATGTTATGCAAAACTCAAGAATTAAGGTTTAATGAATATGAAACTCATGTACTAGAATTTTAACTTCCGCAACTTTTTGCGATTTCTTCTTGTCTCTTCACTTCATTAGACAGGCCTTTACATTGCACAAACATAATTAAGCAAAATCGGAAGCAAAATCGAAGAAAATCTAGGCTATATGATTAAAATAAGCACTCTCTGTGAGCTAACGCAGGCGCTAGGACCTAATGCCGACTTTAGCTCAAGTATCCGATTTTCTGTAATTTTAAAATTCTAAAAAATCACTAAAAATATATTATGTTATATGTACTACTCATTTTTGCATTTCTGCATATAATTGATTTTGAAAAATTAAAATTCAAAATTACAAAAGCCAAATTACAAAAAATATTTTTTCTTACTTCCATTCTTTGGTTATTTGTTTGATTTCTATTTCTATATGCAAAAATCAAATACAAAAATATAAAACAAAAACAAGTATCAAAAATTATTATTTTGAACTTAACTTTTCTATTTACATGTATCTTGCGAAAGGGAGATTTGGGCTATCATCCCATCACATCACCTAGTACCGGGTGAACCTCCCACAGGGTAGTCCTCAGGAAGAACAAGATCAAATTATAAGAGTTCAAACTTTAAATTAAAATTATTTTTCAAAAATATCAAAAATATTGTATGGACTTTATTGTGAAACTCAAACATGATTTAATCCATCATTTAGACCTTCTACAATGTTACAATTCATTCCTTCAAACTACTTTGAACATTGTTTGTATCATGCTTTGATACTTTTAAAACTCATGTGCATAAATTATATTGTAAAAGTTGTGTAGAACCAAGCATAGCATGCCTCTAAGTATGAGTAAATGTTTTATGTTTGATAATGATATTTATTCACACACTTATTTTGGCATTGTCTACATATGTTATTAAACTAAGAATGCTTGTGTATGTTTTGTAATAGTACAATGAATTAAAATTGTATAAGTATCTTACCTACACTACCTTTATTTGCACTTTTAAAAGTTAAGAAAAGTGGTTATGTTTTCATAAATTATATTGGTTTGCAAAACAAATGTATTCGGAGAACTTTGTACAAAACAAAAATCATAAAATAAAGTGACAAAGATAACTCCACCAAGCACTACTTGAACCTCCTGATATGTCTTAATAAGCGTTGTGAGGTTGAGCACCTTGGAATTAATAGTAAAGTGTCTTGTGCAAACCTTATCTTCCTTTCAAAATAAAAACCACTTACTCTTAAGTACACCGGATCACTAGTTTCAAAATTAAAATAAACTAAAATATGTGATCCCCCAAGCACTACTTTGCACCCTGATAAGTCTTAATAAGCATTGTGTGTGCAAAGCACCTAGGTAGTTGTACATTTTTTTTGTGCATTGAAGTGTGTGGAAGTAAAATTATTTGTGTTTTATTGTGCTCTTTACTTTACATATTTCTTGTTTTTTTGATTAAAACATTTGTTTACTTTATTCAAAATACACCTATGTGCACATCATTATCTTCCATAACACTTCTTCTCATGAGTATTGGATCTTAATGTTAATTCTATACTACTCTTTATTTATGAAATGCACTAGATAACCTAGCATGCTCTCTACAATGTTTTGTATGTTTTGAATTTGTGAATTAATATAACGTTGTAGTAATTTCTTTTTGAAAACATTATTTCATGCTTGGTTACTTTATTGTCTAACTTAAAGATTTTAAATGCAAATTGATTTACAAAAATATCTTCATTTTTGGAATTTAACTCAAATATCTTCTTATGAATTGTCATGTTTATAAAAAGATGTTTTCTTGTATTTCTATAAGTCTTCCGCATCATCTCCATATATTTTTACCTTGCGCTTTCATGCTTATATCAAGTCTTAAATATCAAAATTCCTTTTTCAACAAATGGTAGACTTGCTTGGTAAAATTCATATTGATTATTCTAACACATATATCACTTTTGTGCTAAAAAGTCTGATCTATTTCAATGAAAATTTGTATGCTAAAAACACTCCTCTACACATGAAAATATTGCAATACTAAAACTCTGAGTTACTAATGGATTTCAAGTTAGCTGTGTGACCTTTTATGTAAAAATTCAAATAAAAAAAATTAGCAAACCCATAAGCTATGAACTCATCATTAGATTTAAAACGCTTAAATGTTTCCAATAATTATTTTCCATGACTTCATATCTCACCATAGCGCGGGCGTAGGGTTGTACACATTAGATTACCTGACCTCTAAGTCATGTCTTGTCCTTAACCGGAGAGGGTTCCAGAGGGTCCTTGCGAGGCACTGGGGGGAAAGAGTGGTAGGGTGAGTCTTTGTCTAGTGTTTGCATATGGGACTAACACCCCAACCTATGACATGTATGCAGCTCCTCATGCCCATCCTTCACTTAGTACGGGGCTAGGGTGTAGACATATTGTCTGGGTAGACTGGTTACTTGGAAATCATTACCATTTTTATGCTTAAAACTTTTATAAAGCAAAATCCTTTGTGAACTTAAATTGCTACAACATCTATTTTTGTCTAAAACTCTTAATCATCACTATGCTTCACCATTCTTAAAAGTTCACTTCAAAAATATAATTCTTCATGCTTTCCTCATCTTTACTACTTGTACGCTCGATCATAAATATGTTTTTCCAACAAGTGGTTTCCTTATGACAAATTCTTCACATTCCCTTTTTTCACTCCTATATATTGTATTTTTTCCCTAAGCGTCTAACTCTTTATCATGCTCATTCCCTCTCTACACATTTATTGCACACATTATGTTTAACTGTCTCTCCACCCTCTTTTGATAATACCAAAAGGGGGAGAATAAATTTGAAAGAAATTCACATGTTTGGTGAGTCAAGTTCATAGGAATTTTTGTTGTAGGGGGAGCATTCACTTAGGGGGAGCATTCATTTAGGGGGAGCATATGCATATGTCTTAAAATTCATGCTTATCCTTTTTAATAAACACAATTCCTATCTTTTGAACTATTTCTTTCTAAAGGGATTTGTTATTATCAAAAGGGGGAGATTTTTGGAACATGCTTTCCGCATCTCTTGGTTTGACAATAATAAATCCTATTGTATATGATCATACTTGCATTGTGTTTATAGTGTGCAGGATCTTCAACATTCAATCCCCAAATGAGTGCGAAAAAGAAAGACATCGAAGCGACATCAGGATGATTATCTGTTGTTACCGTGGCGCGGTAACACTACTGCTGGCGTTAGCGACTCAGAAAATGCTGAGAAGGAAAGCGCTGAGAAGGAAACCGCTGATAACGGAACTAGCGTTCGGCGAAATGAAAGCTTTGTTTGACGAACTGGCGTTCGATGAAATGAAAGCTCCGTTTGACGAACTAAAAGCTCCGTTCGACGATCTTCTTGCTTTACTACGGCGCTCGATGAGATGTATGCTTTACCACGGCGTGTTAGAACTACCGTTGGCGCTAGTGTTCGTTCGACGAAATGAAAGCTGCGCTCGACGAAAGGTGAGGCTGGTTCGACAAAAATGCGCCTAACGAAATGAGATGTGCTCTACCGTATGAGCATTAGCACTACCGCTGGCACTAGCATAAATGGAAACAATTGACGAGAAGGAAATAGTGGAGAATAAGGAATGTCGATGGGACGCTATTTTGGCAAGTACTATCGCGGCGTGTTAATGACTAACGCCCGGCGGTAGCTCTTGGAATCTTCCCGTCTGCATGTAATTGAGGAGCAATTATGGAAGGAGATATTGGCTAAAGGAAGGTTATCGCGCTATCACAGGGCGTCGACGTTACCGCGGTGTGCTAGTTGGAGTTCAAAGTTTGGCGCTCAAACGTTGCCTAAACTGCCATGATCCACGTGCCTAATCATTGCCTAATGTGGCTAACGCGGGGCGGTAGTACTACCGCAGGAAGTAGCGGCTGATTCTATTTAAAGACGCGTGCTTCCTCCGTTGATGCTGGCTGAGACAAAAGGAATTGGAGCAATATATTCAGAGCACTCGTGAGAGCCTTCTCCAAGCAGCCCGAAGAACTCCGTCAACGTTCGTGAACGCAAAGAACTTGAAGACCTATCCGATCACATCTACATCGACATCAAGTTCTTCTTCTTGAGGGAGTTTTTAGTTTTTGGTATTTGTACTTATCTTTTATTTTATCATTGTAATCGGTCCGTGAATTTGCCACAAGGCGACTAGGTCTAGGTTGGACTTAGGGAGTAAATCGCCTCGTGTTGGCGACTAGGTCTAGGGAGTAGATCTAGGGGGTGCTCGAGGCCTTTCTGGTGATAGATTGGCTAGAGCGCCTTGAGGCCGTATCTGGGGAGAGATCGGCTAAAGCCACTGGTTCGTGGGGATACGAGTCGGCATAGAAAACGAAAAGGGTTTTCATATTATTCGCTTTGATTTCTAGCGTCATTGAAATCAGATTTTGTAAGGGCGCCTACAGACCCAACAAGTGGTATCAGAGATAGGTTATTCCAAATTGGCTTAACAACCGGAAATAATGGCGTCTCTTGATCATGATCTCGCTTCTACTAGTGGGGAAAATTTTAATATAAGTGAAAATGTATTATCACCACCTTTATTTATGGGCAAAAATTATAAAGGGTGGAAAATATTAATGAAATTTTTTTCTTAAGGCCTTAGATGAAAAAGTTTGGAATATTGCTATTGAAAAGCCACCTAGCGTACTAACTAGAAATGAAATTGTTTTAAATGCAAAATCTATGAATAGTATATTTTGTGCGTTAGACCAAAATATTTTCAAACTTATTTATACTTTACCTACCGCGTATGAAATTTGGAATTTTCTTAAAAGAACTTATGATTCTCCTTCTACAGGTACGAAACATTCACAAGAATCGGAGAATATGCAAGCCTGCACAAAAGTTCAAGATAGCTCCTCACGGGATGGATCGATGGAGCACACATCAAATGGAAGAGAAGAAGAAATACTATCGTCGGAAGTGGAGTGCCAAAAAGATGTCAAAGAAACTATATGTTCAAATTGTGCCTCTCCCAAAAGCAATGTAAGGAAATCAAATTCCATTTTTTGTACTTCTATCTCTACATTACAATTGCTACAAATTACACAGCGCAAAATTAAGAAATTAAAAAATGCTAATAAACATTTGCGCTTAGAAAATAATAATTTAAAGGCAAAAATTAATGAAGAATCAAATTCTAATTTATCTAGTTCTACCCAAGGCTCCTTAGTTGAAAACATTACACCTTGTATAGAATTTAATGATATAACAGAAAAATACAAGGAACTTGAAAAGGAACTTCTTTTTATAAAAGAACAAAATGAAAGATTATGGTTAGAAAATTCATCTTTGGAAAATGATTGTGCTAAGTGTAAAGACTATAAAATTGAAATTAAAGAGATGGATGAAACATTTGATGAATATAGAAATAACTATCAAAATCATATTGATTCAATTATTTCCATTCTTAAAAATAGCACAATCGATTATAATAAAGCTAGACATAATTTAAAAATAAAAAATGATGAATTAAAACAAAAATCAACTTGCTTATGAAATTTATAAACAAAAATTCACAATATCAAGAAATATCTAAAAGCATGTTAAATATGAATATGGATATGAATATTTTAACTAAGACAAATAATGGGAGTAAGAAAATCAAAGTATTTGTAAATCAAAGTCAAAATCACCATTATTTACAAAATCATGTTTCTCCCAATATAAAATTAAATGTTCACAAATTTCCTATAAACAATGTTTTACAAAATCATCATGGAAATTTGACAAATAAAAACAATATTAAACCAAGGTTTGAATGGAGGCCCAAAGTTAAAGATGAAGTACTAACTCCACTCAAAAGGGCCCATTCATCACTATCTCCCCAAAAGCAAACACGATGTATTTGGGTACCCAAAGGAACCATCACACCCGGTCCTCTTTGGATACCTAAATCTCTCATTCATTAGTATCCAATCATTTGCATGAAGTAGAAATCAACTAAAAATGAAATATCATCAATCTACTTCTTGATATGCCTAACCTATTTTTTTGTTTATTTTCCTTTTTGTTGAACCATCATGATATGATCACTTTATATAACTTGTGATATGACTTTCACATATTAAACCAAAATTCATAAATAATTCAAATTGAATAAAGTTGAATAAAAAGTCATGTCATTTTTCAATTGATCTACTTATCCTTTTTAATTTTTATCCTTCTAAATCCATTTCCTAAAAGTCTTATAAAATTTGAAAAACTAAATTTGTCATATGATATTATTAAGACTAAATGAAATAAGTGTCAAAATGGATTCAAAAGGTATTTTAGGGGTATTAGGCTAAATTTATAAAATGCGCAAGTTCTACTTAGGTATTTAATATATTTGCGTCTTTTTGATTACCCCTAGTATGTTTAATCATAATCATGTCAAACCAGAATTGAAAAATTACATGAATATTATTTCACTTATTTATGATCATTTCACTCTTGCATATGTTGTGCAAAACTCAAGAATTAAGGTTTAATGAATATGAAACTCATGTACTTAAATTTTAACTTCCGCAACTTTTTGCGATTTCTTCTCGTCTCTTCACTTCATTGGACATGCCTTTACATTACACAAACATAATTAAGCAAAATCAGAAGCAAAATCGAAGAAAATCTAGGCTATATAATTAAAATAAGCACTCTATGTGAGCTAACGCAGGCGCTAGGACCTAATGTCGGCGCTAGCTCAAGTATCCAATTTTCTATAATTTTAAAATTCTAAAAAATCACTAAAAATATAGTATTTTATATGTACTACTCATTTTTGTATTTCTGCCTATAATTGATTTTTGAAAAATTAAAATACAAAATTACAAAAGCCAAATTACAAAAAATATTTTTTCTTACTTCCATTCTTTGGTTATTTGTTTGATTTCTATTTCTATATGCAAAAATCAAATACAAAAATATAAAACAAAAACAAGTATCCAAAATTATTATTTTGAACTTAACTTTTCTATTTACATGTATCTTGCGAAAGGGAGATTTGGGCTATCATCCCATCACATCACCTAGTACCCGGCGAACCTCTCACAGGGTAGTCCTCGGGAAGTCCAAGATCAAATTATAAGAGTCAAACTTTAAATTAAAATTATTTTTCAAAAATATCAAAAATAATGTATGGACTTTATTGTGAAACTCAAGCATGATTTAATCCATCATTTAGACATTCTACAATGTTACAATTCATTCCTTCAAACTACTTTGAACATTGTTTATATCATGCTTTGATACTTCTAAAACTCATGTGCATAAATTATATTATAAAAGTTGTGTAGAACCAAGCTTAACATGCCTCTAAGTATGAGTAAATGTTTTATGTTTGATAATGATATTTATTCACTCACTTATTTTGGCATTGTCTACATATGTTTTTAAACTAAGAATGCTTGTGTATGTTTTGTAATAAGACAATGAATTAAAGTTGCACAAGTATCTTACCTACACTACCTTTATTTGCACTTTTAAAAGTTAAGAAAAGTGGTTATGTTTTCATAAATTATATTGGTATGCAAAACAAGTGTATTCGGAGAACTTTGTACAAAACAAAAATCATAAAATAAAGTGACAAAGATAACTCCACCAAGCACTACTTGAACCTCCTGATAAGTCTTAATAAGCGCTGTGAGGTTGAGCACCTTGGAAAGAATAGTAAAGTGTCTTGTGCAAACCTTATCTTTCTTTCAAAATAAAAACCACTTACTCTTAAGTACACCGGATCACTAGTTTCAAAATTAAAATAAACTAAAATATGTGATCCCCCAAGCACTAATTTGCACCCTGATAAGTCTTAATGAGCATTGTGTGTGCAAATCACCTTGGTAGTTGTACATTTTTTTTGTGCATTGAAGTTTGTGGAAGTAAAATTATTTGTGTTTTATTATGCTCTTTACTTTACATATTTCTTGTATTTTTTATTAAAACATTTGTTTACTTATTCAAAATACACCTATGTGCACATCATTATCTTCCATAATACTTCTTCTTATGAGTATTGGATCCTAATGCTAATTCTATACTACTTTTTATTTATGAAATGCACTAGATAACCTAGCATGCTCTCTACAATGTTTTGTATGTTTTGAATTTGTGAATTAATATAACGTTTTAGTAATTTCTTTTTGAAAACATTATTTCATGCTTGGTTACTTTATTGTCTAACTTAAAGATTTTAAATGCAAATTGATTTACAAAAACATCTTCATTTTTGGAATTTAACTCATATATCTTTTTATGAATTGTCATGTTTATAAAAAGATGTTTTCTTGTATTTCTATAAGTCTTCCGCATCATCTCCATATATTTTTACCTTGCTCTTTCATGCTTATATTAAGTCTTAAATATCAAAATTCCTTTTTCAACAAATGGTAGACTTGCTTGGTAAAATTCATAATGCTTATTCTAACACATATATCACTTTTGTGCTAAAAACTCTGATCTATTTCAATGAAAATTTGTATGTTAAAAACACTCCTTTACACATGAAAATATTGCAATACTAAAACTCTGAGTTACTAATGGATTTCAAATTAGCTGTGTGACCTTTTCTGTAAAAATTCAAATAAAAAATTTAGCAAACCCATAAGCTATGAACTCATCATTAGATTTAAAACGCTTAAATGTTTCCAATAATTATTATCCATGACTTCATATCTCACCATAGCGGGGGCGTAGGGTTGTAGACATTAGATTACTTGACCTCTAAGTCATGTCTTGTCCTTAACCGGAGAGGGTTCCAGTGGGGCCTTGCGAGGCACTGGGGGAAAGAGTGCTAGGGTGAGTTTTTGTCTAGTGTTTGCATATGGGACTAACACCCCAACCTACGGTATGTATGCAACTCCTCATGCCCATCCTTCACTTAGTACAGGGCTAGGGTGTAGACATATTATCTGGGTAGATTGGTTACTTGGAAATCATTACCTTTTTATGCTTAAAACTTTTATAAAGCAAAATCCTTTGTGAACTTAAATTGCTACAACATCTATTTTTGTCTAAAACTCTTAATAATATACTATGCTTCACCATTCTTATATAGAAGTTCACTTCAAAAATATAATTCTTCATGCTTTCCTCATCTTTACTACTTGTACGCTCGATCATGAATACGTTTTTCCAACAAGTGGTTTACTTATGACAAATTCTTCACATTCCCTTTTTTCACTCCTATATATTGTACTTTTTCACTAAGCTTTTAACTCTTTATCATGCTCATTCCCTCTCTACAAATTTACTGCACACATTAACGTTTGACTGTCTCTCCACCCTCTTTTGATAATACCAAAAGGGGGAGAATAAATTTGAAAGAAATTCTCATGTTTGGTGAGTCAAGTTCATAGGAATTTTTGTTGTAGGGGGAGCATTCACTTAGGGGGAGCATATGCACATGTCTTAAAATTCATGCTTATCCTTTTTAATAAACACAATTCCTATATTTTGAACTATTTATTTCTAAAGGGATTTGTTATTATCAAAAGGGGGAGTTTGTTGGAACATGCTTTCTGCATCTCTTGGTTTGACAATAACAAATCCTATTGTATTTGATCATACTTGCATTGTGTTTATAGTGTGCAGGATCTTCAACATTCAATCCCTAAAGGAGTGTGAAAAAGAAAGACATCGAAGCGACATCAGGATGATTATCTGTTATTACCGCAGCGCGGTAACACTACCGCTGGCGTTAGCGAATCAGAAAGCGCTGAGAAGGAAACCACTGAGAACGGAACTGGCGTTCGACGAAATGAAAGCTCCGTTCGACGAACTGGTGTTCGACGAAATGAAAGCTCCTTTCGATGAACTAAATGCTCCGTTCGATGATCTGCTTTCTCTACCGCGGCGCTCGACGAGATGTATGCTTTACCGCGGTGCATTAGAACTACCGCTGGCGCTAGTGTTCGTTCGACAAAATGAAAGTTACGCTCAACGAAATGTGAGGGCGGTTCGACGAAAATGCGCCTGATAAAAAGAGATGTGCTCTACCGCGTGAGCCTTAGCACTACCACTGGTGCTAGCATAAATGGAAACAATTGACAAGAAGGAAATAGTGGAGAAAAAGGAATGTCGATGGGACACTATTTTGGCAAGTACTATCGCGGCGCGTTAAGGACTAACGCCCGGCGGTAGCTTTTAGAATCTTCCCGTCTGCATGTAATTGAGGAGCAATTATGGAAGGAGATATGGGTTGAAGGAAGGTGTTGGATCTGTGGGCGCCCTTAGAGGGAGGGTGAATAAGGGTTTTAAAAACTTTAAACTTTAATAGAAAACTTTTGATATTTTGGTCAAAATGAGTTAAATCAAAAGTAAAGAGATAATGCAATTAGAGATTAAATCAATTTTATTAAACAAGAAAAGACATGATTATCATTTATAAAATTGATTACAAAATTTGATTTCAATGACGCTAGAAATCGAAGCGAATAATATGAAAACCCTTTTTGTTTTCTATACCGACTCGTATCCCCACAACCGGTTGGCTTTAGCTGATCTCTCCCCAGATACGGCCTCAAGCCGCTCTAGCCAATCTATCACCAGAAAGGCCTCGAGCACCCCCTAAATCTACTCCATAGACCCAATCGTCGTGTGGCGAATTCCTCCCTAAGTCCTACCTAGACCTAGTCGCCATGTGACGAATTCCCTCTAGTCCCCGCAAGGCCCTAGTCGCCGTGTAGCGAGTTCCTCTACTGAACAAAAGATATAAAGGTTACAATTTGAAAGTAAAACAAAACACAAACTAAAAACTCCCTCAAAAGTAGAAATTGATGTTGATATAGATGCGATCTGATTGGTCCTCAAGTTCTTTGAGTTCACGGACGTTGACGGAGTTCTTCGGGCTTCTTGGAGAAGACTCTCATGAGTGCTCTGAATATATGGCTCCAATTCCTTCTATATCAGCAGGCAACAACGGAGGAGGCGCGTGTCTTTTTATAAAATCAGCCACTACCGCCTGCGGTAGTACTACCGCCCTGCGGTATCCACATTAGGCAATGAAGCACACGGATCATTGTAGTTTAGGCAACATTTTGAGTGCCAAACACTAGCGCGCCGCGGTAACGCTAACGCCCCACGATTGTGAGATATCCTTCCTTCAGCCACAATCTTCTTCCAAATCTGCTCCTCAATCAACTACAGACGGGATGTTTCCAAAAAGCTACTGCCGGGCGTTAGACCTAACGCGCCGCGATAGTACATGCCAAACACAGCGACCCGTCGACATTCCTTTTTCTCCACTGTTTCCTTTCTGTCAATAGTTTCCATATATGCTAATGCCAGCGATAGTGCTAACGCTCCGCGGTAGAGCGCATTTCTTTTCATCGGGGGCATCTTTGTCGAACCGGCCTTATATTTTGTAGATCGAATTTTCGTCGAACGGGATTCGGCGTTCGTCGATCGCAAATTCGTCGAACGCAGTGATAAGCATTTCATCGAGTGCAGCTTTCCTTTCGTCGAACGTACACTAGCGCCAGCGGTAGTGCTAACGCATTGCGGTAAGACATACATTTCGTCGAGCACCGCGGTAGAACATGCAGATCATCAAACGGAGCTCACAATTCGTCGAACGGAGCTCTCAGTTCGTCGAATGGAGCTTTCATTTCATCGAATGCCAGTTTCCTTTTCAGCGATTTCCTTCTCAGCGATTTGTTAGCGCCAGCGGTAGACTTAACGCTGCGCGGTAGTAACAAAAACATATTTCCATGGAGATTTGAAAGCACTGAATCTGCATACTATAAACACAAAACAAGTATGATCAAATACAATAGGATTTGTTATTGTCAAACCAAGAGATGCGGAAAGCATGTTCCAACAAACTCCCCCTTTTGATAATAACAAATCCCCTTAGAAAGAAATAATTCAATTGATAGGAATTTTTGTTTATAATAGAGATAAGCATGAAATTTAAGACATGTGTATATGCTCCCCCTAAATGAATGCTCTCCCTAAGTGAATGCTCCCCCTACAACAAAAATTCCTATGAACTTTACTCCCCAACCATGTGAATTTCTTTCAAATTTATTCTCCCCCTTTTGGTATTATCAAAAGAGGGTGGAGAGAAAGTTGAACGTTAATGTGTGCCATAAATGTGTAGAGAGGGAATGAACATGATAAAGAGTTAAACACTTTGGAAAAATACAATATATAGGAGTGAAAAAAAAGTGTGAAGAAATTGTCATAAAGAAACCACTTGTGGGGAAAAACATATTCATGATCGAGCGTACAAGTAGTAAAGAGGTGGAAAGCATGAAGAAATATATTTTGAAAGAGAACATCTATATAAGAATGGTGAACCATAGTAGATGATTAAGAGCTTTAGGTATAAGAAAATTAGATGATGTAGCAATTTAAGTTCGCAAAGGATTTTGCTTTATAAAAGATTTAAGCACAAAAAAAGGTAATGATTTCCATGTAACCAATCTCCCCAGACAATATGTCTACACCCTAGCCCCGTACTAAGTGACGGATGGGCATGAGGAGCTGCATACATGTCGTAGGTTGGGGTGTTAGTCCCATATGTAAACACTAGACAAAAAACTTAATCTAGCACTCTTTCCCCCCAGTGCCTCGCAAGGCCCCACTGAAACCCTTCCCAGTTAAGGACAAGACATGACTTAGTGGTCAGGTAATCTAATGTCTACAACCCTACGCCCCCGCTATGGTGAGATATGAAGTTAAGGATAATAATTATTGGAAACATTTAAGCGATTTAAATCTAATGATAGGTACATAGCCTATGGATTTATATTTTATTTGGATTTTTTTTTAAACAAACAACTCATGTAGCTATTTTGAAATCCATTAATGAATCAGAGTTTTAGCATTACAATATTTTTCATGTTTAGAGGAGTGATTTAGCATTATAATATTTTTAGCATATAAATTTTCATTGAAATAGATCAGAGTTTTTAGCATAAAAGTGATATATGTGTTAGAATAACCAATATAAATTTTACCAAGCAATCTACCATTTGTTGAAAAAAGAAATTTTGATATTTAAGACTTGATATAAGCATGAAAGCGCAAGGTAAAAATATATGGTGATGATGCGGAAGACTTATAGAGATACAAGAAAACATCTTTTTTTGTAATCATGATTATTCATAAGAAGAAATATGAGTTAAATTCAAAAAGGAAGATGTTTTTTGCAAATCAAATTATTGTAAAATCTTTTGACAATAAAGTAACCAAGCCTGAAGGAAATATATCAATAAGAGACTACTACAATATTATTGTAATTCACAAATTCAAGACATACCAAACATTGTAGAGAGCATGCTAGGTTATCTAGTGCATTTCATAAATAAAGAGTAGTATAGAATTAGCATTAGGATCCAATACTCATGAGAAGAAGTGTTATGGAAGATACTTATGTGCACATAAGTGTATTTTGAATAGAGTAAACAAATGTTTTAATCAAAAATACAAGAAATATGTAAAGTAAGGAGCACAATAAAACACAAATAGTTTTACTAACACAAACTTCAATGCACAAACAAAATATACAACTACCAAAGTGCTTTTCACACACAATGCTCATTAAGACTTATCAGGGTGCAAAGCAGTGCTTGAGGGATCACATATTTTATTTTATTTTAATGTTGAGACTAGTGATCCGGTGTACTTAAGAATAAGTGGTTTTTATTTTGAAAGAAAGATATGGTTTGCACAAGATACTTTACTATTCTTTCCAAGGTGCTCAACCTCACAACGCTTATTAAGACTTATCAGGAGGTTCAAGTAGTGCTTGGGGGAGTTATCTTTGTCACTTTATTTTATGATTTTTGTTTTGTACAAAGTTCTCTGAATACACTTGTTTTGCAAACCAATATAATTTATGAAAACATAACCACTTTTCTTAACTTTTAAAAGTGAAAATAAGGTAGTGTAGGTAAGATACTTGTGCAATTTTAATTCATTGTACTATTACAAAACATACACAAGCATTCTTAGATTAAAAGCACATGTAGACAATGCCAAAATAAGTGAGTGAATAAATATCATTATCAAACATAAAACATTTACTCATACTTAGAGGCAGGCTAAGCTTAGTTCTACACAACTTTTACAATATAATTTATGCACATGAGTTTTAGAAGTAACAAAGCATGATACAAACAATGTTCAAAGTAGTTTGAAGGAATGAATTGTAACATTGTAGAAGGTCTATATGATGGATTAAATCATGCTTGAGTTTCACAATAAAGTCCATACAGTATTTTGATATTTTTGAAAAATAATTTTAATTTAACGTTTGAACTCATATAATTTGATCTTGGACATCCTGAGGTCTACCCTGTGAGAGGTTCGCCCGGTACTAGGTGATGTGATGGGATGATAGCCCAAATCACCCTTTCGCAAGATACATGTAAATAGAAAAGTGAAGTTCAAAAATAATAATTTTTTTTATACTTGTTTTTGTTTTATATTTTTGTGTTTGATTTTTGCATATAGGAATAGAATTCAAACAAATAACCAAAAAATATTTTTTGTAATTTGGCTTTTCTAATTTTGTTTTTTAATTTTTCAAAAAAAAATTTCCAGGCAGAATTGCAAAAATGAGTATTACATATAAAATAATATATTTTTAGTGATTTTTCAGAATTTTAAATTACAGAAAATCGGATACTTGAACTAGCGACGACGTTAGGTACTAGTGCCTGCGTTAGCTCACAGAGAGTACTTATTTTGAAAATATAGCCTAGATTTTCTTCGATTTTGCTTCTGATTTTTCTTAATTATGCTTGTGCAATGTAAGGCATGTCTAATGAAGTGACGAGACGAGAAGAAATCACAAAAAGTTGCGGAAGTTAAAATTTTAGTACATGGGTTTCACATTCATTAAAGCTCCATATTCATTAAACCTTAATTCTTGAGTTTTGCACAACCATTTAAGCTTAATTATTATAAGATATGCAAACAAAGAAGATATGATTAATGTTATGCCAAAGTTTGATAGTGTTTCAACTTACAGACCTAGAATGAAGTGAAGATTCTATTTGATTTGATCTTGTTGATATCAAGATGATTCTAAGGTCTAAACTTGACATAAATCACAATACGTACATAATACACCAACCATGATATGTAATCATATAATTAAAAAAAATGATAATTGAGTTTTCTTTTAGATCATGTTATTTCTCTAGTTTGGTTGATGTGAGCTATATAGCTTAATAGCCTAATCTTGATTAACATATCTTATAGGAAATTTATAGTTCAATTTCATATGAATACTATATGATATAAATATAGGTAATGAATATAAGGATAATAGATAGGTCATCAAAATAAAATATGATTTTGAATTTTGATTAATTTGATTTATAAACTCATTAAGTTTTAAGAGATAAGATCATATTTCCTGTAATATATAAGATGACCATAACATGATAGCTTAATAAATAAGAAAACAATAAAATAGAAAAAATAGAAAGACATTAAGGCATATCATGAAGTAGAAAAATTTGTATATTTCATTTTTGAAAATATTCTACTTCATGCATTTGGTGATACCTAATGAATTAGAGATTTAGGTATCCAAAGGGGACCGGGTGTGACGGTTATTTTGGGTACCCAAATACAACGTGTTTGCTTTTGGGGAGATAGTGATGAATGAGCCCTCTTGAGTGGAGTTAGTGTTTCGTCTTTAACTTTGGGCCTCCATTCAAACCTTGGTTTAATATTGTTTTTATTTGTCAAATTTCCATGATGATTTTGTAAGACATTGTTTATAGGAAATTTGTGAACATTTAATTTTATGTTGGGAGAAACATGATTTTGTAAATAATGGTGATTTTGACTTTGATTTACAAATACTTTGTGTTTCTTACTCCCACTATTTGTCTTAGTTAAAATATCATATTCATATTCAACTTGGTTTTGGATATTTCTTGATATTGTGAATTTTTATTTATAAGTTTCATAAGCAAGTTGATTTTTGTTTTTAATTCATCATTCTTAAGTTTTTAAATTATGTCTAGCTTTATTATAAGCGATTGTGCTATTTTTAAGAATGGAAACAATTGACTCAATATGATTTTGATAGTTATTTCTATATTCATCAAATGTTTCATCCATCTCTTTAATTTCAATTTTATAGTCTTTACACTTAGCATAATCTTTTTCAAAAATGAATTTTCTAAACATAATCTTTCATTTTGTTCTTTTATAGAAAGAAGTTCATATTCAAGTTTCATGTGTTTTTCTTTTAATTCATTATGTTCTACACAAGGTGTAATGTTTTTAACTAAGGAGCCATGGGTAGAAATAGAATTTGATTCTTCATTAAATTTTGCCTTTAAATTTTTATTTTCTAAGAGCAAATGTTTATTAGCATTTTTTAATTTCTTAATTTTGCGCTTTGTAGTTTGAAGCAATTGTAATATAGAGATGGAAGTATAAAAAATGGAATTTGATTTCCTTACATTGCTTTCGGGAGAGGCACGATTTGAACATATCGTTTCTTTGACATCTTTTTGGCACTCCTCTTCCGAAGATAGTATTTCTTCTTCTCTTTCTCTTGATGTGCACTTCATGGATCCATCATGAGAGGAGTTTTCTTGAAAATTTGTGCAAGCTTGTATGTTCTCCAATTCTTGTGTTTGTTCCATACCTATAAGAGGAAAATCATACATTTCTTCAAGAAATTTCCATACTTTGTATGCACTAGAAAAACAATATATTAATTTGAAGATATCTTGAGATAAAGCACAGAAAATATAATTCATAGCTTTTGCATTTAGGTGACGCTCTTGTTTATTTGATTTGTCTGCTGGTCTTGTTATTGTTATATCCCATGCGTTGATATCTAATGTTTTAATAAACCTTTCCATTAACAATTTCCACCCTTTATAATTTCTTCCTTCGAATAATGGTGGTGCAAGAGATTTTTCTTCTTCATAAGAATTTCCCCCACTAATAGAAGCGAGATCATGAGACGCCATTATTCTCGGTTGTTAAGCCGAATTGGAATAACCTCCCTCTGATACCACTTGTTGGATCTCTAGGCGCCCTTAGAGGGGGGGGGGGTGAATAAGGGATTTAAAAACTTTAAACTTTAATAAAAAAACTTTTGATATATTAGTCGAAGTGAGTTAAATCAAAAGTAATGAGATAATGCAATTAGAGATGAAATCAATTTTATTAAACAAGAAAAGACATGATTATCATTTATAAAATTGATTACAAAATCTGATTTCAATGATGCTAGAAATTGAAGCGAATAATATGAAAACCCTTTTTGTTTTCTATACCGACTCGTATCCCCACAAACCAGTTGGCTTTAGCCGATCTCTCCCCAGATATGGCCTCAAGCTGCTTAGTCACTCTATCACCAGAAAGGCCTCGAGCACCCCCTAGATCTACTCCCTTGACCCAGTCGCCCTGTGGCGAATTCCTCCCTAATTCCTACCTAGAACTAGTCGTCGTGTGGCGAATTCCCCCTAGTCCCCGCAAGGCCCTAGTCACCATGTGGCGAGTTCCTCTACTGAACAAAAGATATAAAGGTTGCAATTTGAAAGTAAAACAAAACACAAACTAAAAACTCCCTCAAAAGTAGAACTTGATGTCGATGTAGATGCGATCTGATTGGTCCTCAAGTTCTTTGTGTTCACGGACGTTGACGGAGTTCTTTGGGCTGCTTGGAGAAGGCTCTCACGAGTGCTCTGAATATATGGCTCCAATTCCTTCTATATCAGCAAGCAACAACGGAGGAGGCGCGCGTCTTTTTATAGAATCAGCCACTACCGCCTGCGGTAGTACTACCGCCCCGCAGTATCCACATTAGGCAATGAAGCACATGGATCGTGGTAGTTTAGGCAACATTTTGAGTGCCAAACACTAGAGCGCCGCGGTAACGTTAACGCCCCACGATAGCGAGATATCCATCCTTCAGCCACAATCTTCTTCCAAATCTGCTCCTCAATCAACTGCAAACGGGATGTTTCCAAAAAGCTACCGTCGGGCGTTAGACCTAACGCGCCGCGATAGTACATGCCAAACATAGCGACCCGTCGACATTCCTTTTTCTCCACTGTTTCCTTTCTGTGAATAGTTTCCATATATGCTAATGCCAGCGATAGTGCTAACGCTCCGCGGTAGAGCACATTTCTTTTCGTCGGGGGCATCTTTGTCGAACTTGCCTTATATTTTGTCGATCGAATTTTCATCGAACGGGATTCGGCCTTCGTCGATTGCAAATTCGTCGAACGCAGTGATAAGCATTTCATCGAGCGCAGCTTTCCTTTCGTCGAACGTACACTAGCGCCAGCGGCAGTGCTAACGCGTTGCGGTAAGACATACATTTCATCGAGCGCCGTGGTAGAACTTGCAGATCATCGAATGGAGCTCACAGTTTGTCGAACGGAGCTCTCAGTTCATCGAACGGAGCTTTCAGTTCATCGAACGCCAGTTTCCTTCTCAGTGGTTTCCTTCTCAGCGATTTGTTAGTGCCAGCGGTAGACTTACCGCTGCGCGGTAGTAACAAAATCATATTTCCATGGAGATTTGAAAGCACTGAATCTGCATACTATAAACACAAAACAAGTATGATCAAATACAATAGGATTTGTTATTGCCACACGGCGAATAGGTCTAGGTTGGACTTAGGGAGTAATTTGCCTCGTGTTGGCGACTGGGTCTAGGGAGTAGATCTAGGGGTGCTCGAGGCCTTTCTGGTGATAGATTGGCTAGAGCGGCTTGAGGCCGTATCTGGGGAGAGATCGGCTAAAGCCAACTGATTCGTGGGGATACGAGTCGGTATAGAAAACAAAAGGGGTTTTCATATTATTCGCTTCGATTTCTAGCGTCATTGAAATCAGATTTTGTAATCAATTTTATAAATGATAATAATGCCTTTTCTTGTTTAAAAAAATTGATTTCATTTCTAATTTCATTATCTCTTTACTTTTGATTTAATTTACTTCGATCAAAATATCAAAAGTTTTCTATTAAAGTTTAAAGTTTTTTAAAAACCCTTATTCACCCCCCTCTAAGGGCGCCTACAGATCCAACATTTTTGACTAACGGTCAGTGGACCTTATCATTTTAGGGGACCGAGGAGACGCAGTAGCACCAGAGGCCGGTGCAGATGGAGGCGGGACGGTCTAACACAGGAGCTCCAGTCTCAGGATCTGTGAGTGTTACTACTGGTTTTGCTTCCGCGAGAGAACTTGTAGTGAGGATTTGATGTATTGGGTAGGAGCCCTTATTATCGCTCTTTTATTCAGTTATTATATGTGGACCTCTTTTACTCTGAGATATTATATTACATGTGATGTTGACTTGAATTCTATATGTTCAAATATATACTTTTCTTCTTTTGTGATCGATATGGCTGACAGGATCGACGTTTTGTAGTGGCGACCTTACTGAGTGATGGTGTCACCGCAAAATGGTGGTTCTGGGCACAAGACCTGATAGCGAAGCAAAAAAGGTCTTACAAAGTGGCATCAGAGGAAACCTCGATCCGAAGAAAAGAAGTCCATAAACCCTAGGCCACCCCGCACGAGCTTAGTTTGAGGACAAACTAGCAGCGGAAGCAATGGTGTGCCTATATGGGGAATCACATGAAAAAGTCCACTTTTTTTAACTGAATTATTTTTAGCCCAATCCCCTTATGAGTGTAATTTTCTTATGTAGCCTGTGACGAACCCTACACCACAGCATGGAGTGCCTCCAATTCCAAGCGGCATCCCACCACCACTGGCTCCTACTCCGTTCCAATAGACGGAGATGGGAAAGACACTGACGGCCGTGTTGGATGCATTTAGAGCACAGCAGGCACCGACTCCTCGGCCAAACCCTGGGGCCAACTGATTGATCATCTTCCGAGGTCTCTCTCCTCCATCATACCTCAGGACGGAGGCAGTTTTACGGACTGAGGAGTGGGTAGACATCATGGATGAGATGCTGGCAGGGATTCAGTGCCCGACAGAGATGGAGGTGCCCCTAGTGGTCTCATGCTTCGAGTCCCATGTTGGGGCCTATGTTCCGTATCTCTTGGTTTGAGAATAACAAATACCGTGTTGTATTTGATCTTGCATTTTGTGTGTTTATAGTGTGCAGGTTGTATAGGAACTATAACTACACATCCCTATGAGTAGTAGGCTAATTGGAGATGATTCTCTGAAAAGAGAGCTAACGCCGTGCTTTAAGAGTTAACGCCCCGCTTTAACTCTTAACGCCCACTTTAAGAGTTAATGCCCGCTTTAAATCTTAATGCCCCGCGTTAACTTATCATCGTGAAGGGATGACATCGAGAAGGGAATGACGTTGAGAAGATATTGCGTCGAGAAGCCAGTGACAATGCCAGCGTTGACTCTTAACGCCCGTGTTGAGCCCACAATCTCTGCCACGATCTCGACAGTTGCACGATCTCAGCCACGATGTGCACGAGCCGCTAACACTGGCGTTAACTCTTAACGCCAGGCGTTAGCTCCCGTGCCTATTTAAAGAGCAGCCCCTCTCATTCAAAAATAAGCATTTTATTGCCTCTAAAGCCAGAATTCAGATACTTTTGAAAGAGGCTCGTCTACAATAATTGAGAGATCTCCCTTGGGCTAACATGAAGATCTAAAGAAGATTTTGAAAGGAGAAGGTCTTCAACACATATTCTATACGAAGGATGAACGCTTCAAGAACGCCAACGTCTACATCGCCTTTGTCTTCACCTTCAGAATTTTTTTTGGAGTTTCTCTTACTTTATTTTATCTTGTAATCTTTTACTTTATCCTTTTGTAATTGGTGTGGAAAAAACATTCGGGGAGAACGTCGGATTCTGTGAATGATTCCGTGGGAAATTCGCCGCCTTGTGTATGGCGACTAGGCCTTGTGAGGATTAAGGGGAATTCGCCGCCTTGTGCATGGCGACTAGGTCGAGGTTAGATCTAGGGGGTGGCTAAAGACCTTATCTGGGGTAAGATAGGCTATAACCAATCGGTCCTTAGGAGAATGACCGGTGAATTGCAAAAAAGATTTTTCATATTCTCGCCTTGATTTCTAGAGTTATAGAAATCAAACATTTGTGTAATTAATTTATTATGAAATAAAATCATCTCTTTTAATGTTCCATTCAATTGATTTTATTTCCTCTTCAAGAATGTTTTAATTTATATTTTGATCAATACATTAAAGCAAACATTTGTGTAATAAATTTCTTATGAAATAAAATCATATCTTTTAATATTTCATTCAATTGATTTTATTTCCTCTTTAAAAATGTTTTAAATTATCTTTGAAGTAAGGAAGAATACCCATGTATACTTTGAGTGATCATCAACAGTCACAAAAGTATACTACTTCCCACCTAGGCTCTGAATTGGCAAAGGACAAAACAAGTCCATATGCAACAGAAATAGACACCTTTCAGTGTCTTTGGAGCCAATGCTTTTAAAGGTGACCCTTGTTTTCTTACCTATTTGACATGCATGACAGGGACCACTTTTAACACTTTTTAAATTGGGACACTTTCTTACAAGGTTTTTAGAAAATAATTTTTGCATTGTTTAATAGTTAATGTGGGCAAGTCTCTTGTGCCATTGAACACAAAGAGACTCACTCTCATTAGCTACAAGACAAGCAGGAGTTGAAGAACTATTACAAATAAAATCTAAGCAATAAACATTATCACTCCTTGTTCCTGAGAAAATGACCTCTAAGTCATTAGACTTTTTGATCAAGCACTTATCATTGTGGAATTCAATGACATAGCTCAAGTCACATAGTTGACTTATGCTTACAAGGTTGTGTTGCAACCCTTCAACATAAGCTACCCTTGTTATTGAGACTATGTCATTGGTAATCATACCATAGCCTCTAATGACACCTTTGTTAGATCCTCCAAAGATCACATTTGGACCATTCTTTATTGGAGTGTATTCTTTAAATAAGCCCCTTGTTCCAGTCATGTGTCTGGAACATCCACTGTCCAAGTACCATATCTGATTTAGATGGGTACTTGAACTAACTTGCAAGACAGATTTTACTTAGCCTTAGGTGCCCAATTAATTTTTGGCCCTAGGTCTCTGTTAGCACAGTAAGAAACACTTCTTCCTATTACAGCTTTTGCAGGAAAGCTCTTCTTTGCATTAGGCACATTAGGGTTGTGCCAACAATCAATGGCAAAGTGTCCCACTTTACTACAACACCAACATTCATGGATGTTGTACCTTCCTTTCTGAACATTTCTTGAGGTGGAAGGAGCATCAAAATGCTTATGTTCAGTGAAGAAGGTAACAACATTCTTCCTATCTCTTTCAGCTAAGGGCTGACTAGATGCTCTATTATAATTAATCCTTCTTGAATTTATTTGTTTGACAGCAACAGATGACAGCTTGGTAGCTGACATGGTGTTGATGGCATCAGATATGATCAAGTGAGGATTGATTATAGTATTGCCACCAGCCTGCTTCTTTGCTGGAAAGGATTGGGAAGGGGTTGCTTCCTTGCCCCTGAATGTGGGGGCTGGAGCACCAAACACAAATGGTCTATGATGGGCCATTTGGATTTCCTCATATAGAGCTTTCAAAGCACTCATCCTCATGTCGTTTGTCCCACCATAGTTAGGAGCAATCCCCTTACTATAGGAGCTTCCATTCTTCCAATGACCGTATATACTATCTTGGTCATACCTGTTTGAAAGAAGCAAGACATTTTGAAAGGTGGTTTGAGGCTTTGCTTTAGCCTTGCTCTTTCCTCCGTTCCCTTCACCTGCTACCCCTTCATTGAAACTCAATCCCCTCCTATTTTTTGGGAGGCAAAGGTGTCAATGATGGGCAGAACTGATTTGGGCTTAGAGAATTGAGCCACTAAGTTTTTCTCCTTGAGAAGCTTCTCTTCAAGATCCTTGATGATCTTGTTCTTCTGGCTTATAGTGCTCAATTGGACAATTGTAATTCCCTTCAGCTGGCTAATTTCTCTACTCATATGAGCTAGCTGGGGAGCAGAATCAGAGCATTCAGGTTTTGCTTGTAGAAGAGAAGCAATCTCCATAGCTTGCCTCTTTGCTAGCTTCTTGCTCCTTTTCAAAGCTTCCAAGAGGGCACCATAATTGACAATAAATTGATTGACATCCTCCTCAGAGTCTGAACCATTATCATCATTAGATGAAGATGTTTCAGATTCTGGACTTATCTCATAATCAGTAGAAGAAATGGTGTGAATTAATACCTTCTTAGGATCAGAGTCATCCTGACTTTCTTCTCCTTTAGATATGGCAATCAAGCCACAGCATCCACTGGCATCTTCATCCTCCTCATTGTCACTATCTGAATGTGACAAAGGGGCCCTGATGCATATCATTGCAGCTAGGTAATCTTCATCCTCAGCAACAGCAAACAACCCTATGAAGGCTTCTTTGTCTTCGTCAAAGTCTGAAGTTGATGAGTCTGATTGACTCCAACTCTTTTCTTTCTTAGCCAGGAAGGACTTCTCACCTTTTCTGCTCTTGTGGTGAGGATGTTTCTTCTCACCTTTCTCCTTTCTCTTGACTGGATAGTCAGCTATGACATGTCCAGGTTTGCTGCAGTAATAACAAATAATATTACTTGAAATATGTTTACTAGGTTTAGATTCATACCTTTCTCCCTTGGAGTGGTTCTTCCCAACCTTGTTATACTCTTCTTGGGATGTGAAGAGGAGGAAGGTCTGTTATTCCACTGCTTCCCCTTCAGCAGCTTCTTGAAATGCCTTGAGAAGGTAGCAAACTCCCCATCAGACAAGGTGATGTCAGATGTGCTGGACTCAGAACTTTCTGAGTCAGCTTGTCTTCTAGGAGGAGAGGGAACTCTGTCCTTGCTTTTCTTGGAGCCCTCGGCTTTGAGAGTCATGGATCTCTCCTTGATTTGATTCTTGTTGGTGGTCTCCTCCTCCTTCCTTGCAGATAGCTGCATCTTATATGAGAGCAGCTTTCCAAATAGAGTATGGGGAGGAGTATCTGTAAGCTTAGATCCTTCCCTGATTGCATAGATCTTTGTGTCCCAAACTCTAGTTAGAGATCTTACGAACCTGTCATTCAGCTCATAATTGCTGAAGACTCTCCCATAAGTATTCAGCTCATTGACAACCCTAAAGAACCATTCATAGCAAAGAGCTATGGTTTCCAGGTTGTGATGCATGAAGTCTTCATACTCCTGGTTGAGGAGGGATTTTCTATCATCCCTCACTTCAGTAGTACCTTCCATGTACACTATAAGTGTATCCCACATTTCCTTGGCTGTCTCATAGTGCACAAAGTTTTGGTAGCCGGAATCATCAATTGCACATACAATTATATTTTGAGCTCTTTTATCCATTGTGGCAAGTGCAATCTCATCCTTAGTCATTTCAACATAATTCTTGGGCACATGCTGCATTGGATCTATGTTGGAGGCCTTTAGGATGACAAAAGGATCATCCTTCACAGTGATGTAAATCCTAGGGTGTAAGGCTTCCATGAATAGCCTAACCCTTTGCTTCCATATGCCAAAGGACTCCTTCCTGCATATAGGCAGCTTCATGGATCTCATATCCTTATGAATTCTGTTGAAACCAGAGCTTGGTCTCTTGTGGAGCTCGGGCCCTCAACAAGTTGAGGGTCAGCTAGCACTTAATGATTCCTCGGAGGGAACAGACCAGAAACTCAAAACTAGACACAGACCCTTGGTTGCAGTGAGGAGGTCCCTCCACACACCCGAAAGATCTTTGAGCGCTTCCCCTCCTAAGCCAAAGCTGAGACTGGGCACCTTGGAGAGCCTGAGAGATAAGCCAAGATAACCTAGGGAGAAGGAAGCTCATAGTACTGAAATTCGAGTCCTCTCCAAAGGTGCCCTTCAAGGTCAATTTATAGTTTTCTACTTACGGTCTGCTAATAGCGGGATTCCGCCTTATACTTTTACTATACGCTGCCCAAAATGGTCTGCCAACAGCCAAACTCCGCTGTTCGGAGAGGCTAACTGCAGACCACCAAGGATTTTCAAGTAAAAACATCCCTGGACCCTTACTGGGTGAACCACCCACAAGGGCCCCTCTCGCGACTTGAGAGGCCTGACTCACCCACCTTCCCGCGGGCGACCGACGAGGGCCCAACCCACTCTCCTACCTGCGAGCAGTCAGCGAGAGTCCGTCTCACGAGCCTTCCTACGAGCTCCTGGCTCGCCCTCTTGCGAGTACCCAGCTCGCCCTCTTTCTTATCCTTCATGCTCGTTGACCCCTTAGCCTCTGCTCACCTCTTGGTGAATACCGGGGTTGTACACAATCCCCGCTCTTCGCGAGGCTACCTTAGGCTCGCGAAGAAACATACAACCCCTGGTGTTCGCCAGCCCTTGATGACGCGGTGATAATATTTCGGTGGGCCCCATGCCCAATGCTATAAATACCATTCTCCCTGACCGGTACATGAACTTTTCAACCCTCTTCTCCCTTTCGCTGTATGTTGCCATATTCGCCAAGATGTCCAAAAGGGAGGAAATATTGGCCCGCCTCAAGGCCTCGCAGGCGACTCAAAAGGCCAAATCCACCGAGCTCGCCCCCTGGATTTCCCAGTAACCTAATCCGCCGCCCCTTAGACCAAAAAGGCAAGGACCGTCCGACGGCCGTCCGGGGAGGATGATTCATCACCACTGTCCTCGTCCCCCTGTCACGAGCTCGCCTCGCAGGTTCTACTGTCATTTTCTGCAATCCATCCTTTACCCGTTTAACACTACTTCCTTACTCGCAGACTCCTCCTGAAGACAATACTCTTGAGCAGTCGCCCCCGAGGTCTCGCCACGCGTCCCCAAGGAGTGTCAACCTCCCTCCTCCAGATGTGGGGACCTCTGGCCTGCGAGTCTCCTCCCCGCATCCTGGTGAGTTGTTTGCCCCGCCACCTTTTGAATTTCTGTCTGCTAAAGACCCATTCTTTTTATGCAGTGTCCCCTCTCGCGACTCAGGAGAGGCGGACCACCTCTCCGGTTGGCTCGCCCGCCCTACCTGAAATGACGTTAATCACCCCGCAGTTTGGCATTCCATGCCAGCGGAGCCCGGGAGGGTCACTGCTCGCCGAACCTGGGGTCGCGGATGGCTCGACACACCGCCCTGGCCTGGGGAAATCTATCACCCCCGCCTTCACTGAAGCCTTCAAGGGCCAGCCAAGCTCTTCTCGTCCGCGAGCCCATTCCATTCTCATCTCGCCAGGTTAAACAATCTCTGTTGAATGCCTCCTTCTTACCCTCATTGCTGATTTCTTCCTTGCAGGTGTTCCCCCGACCCCGCCCGCCGAGTCGGAGCACGGCGAGGAGGTGATATCGCCACTTCCCACATTGAGATAGGTCACGAATTTCCTAGGGGACCCCGGCAACCCAGAGCAGATGAAGAGGCAGGTCACCGAGCTATTAGATAAGTACGGCCTTATGCTGAGAGAGCAATTTGATCAGAATCGGATGGACAGGGCCGCTTATTAAGAAAGATTCACTACGATGGAGGATGCAAACGCGCGAGTGCATGCCGAGATGCGCCAGGTCGCTCACGGCGAGGTCACCTCGCCCAGGGTGCACCTAGCGCGAATCGAGGATCAGATGTGCCTGATGCAGCGTGAAGTCTAGTCAGTTCGCAAATATCATTACCCAAAAGTGCCCCCGCGAGCCGGGGTGCGAGGTCGGGGTCGCTGGATGTGGCTCAACTATTGAACCATTGTTTGTTATCATTGTGTTGCTCGCTCTTACTACCCCCCCCCCCCCCCCTTCAGGGGTTTTGAAATATTTATGAATCTGTAATAAGGATAATTTTTTGCTCGCTCGCAAGCTTTCTATTTTTCTTTCAATTGCTTATGCTGCTATATCAACCGTGCTTGCACGCTGCTGATTTTATGTTTCATATTCCTGTCTCGTATTACGCCTTGCGAGCTACTGCCTCGCCTTTGTGAGCTTTACTTCTTTCTATGCAGCTTGGCTCGCCTATGGCGAGTCAGAAGATGTCTCCAGGACGCAAGCCCATCCGGAGCAGACAAAGTCCAAGAAGTCGAAACTGTTGGATCTTACGGCGCCCTTAGAGGGGGGTGAATAAGGGAATAAAATTCTTTTTATAAATTTTAAGAAAATTACTAAGTTGTTTTGATTAATAAGAAATAATGATGACAAATTAGAAATAAACAATTTAGATTTGGAATTGAAAACTTAGAACACAAAATAATAGAGATTACGCCAAATGATAGAAATCAAAGTAAACACAAAAGAGACATAATTATATTAAATGAAAAAGTGTTTACATAAAATTTGATTTCTATATCGCTAGAAATCGGAGGCGTACAAATGTAGATTTCTTTTCCTTTTATATACCGACTTGTATCCCCACAAACCGGTTGGCTTTAGCCTATCCTTCCCCGGATAAGGCCTCAAGCCGCTCTAGCCAATCCTTCCCCGGATATGGCCTCGAGCACCCCCTAGATCTAATCCTCTAGACCTAGTCGCCAAATCACGCGGCGAATTCCCCCTAAGCCGCGCAAGGACCTAGTCGCCAAAAACAAGGCGATTTCACTACAAGATACAAATAAAGAAATGAAGTAAATAACAAGCAATATCCCTCTTGAGATTTCTGGAGATGAGGATGAAGGATCGCTGAAGCACAAGCGAGGTTCTTCGGATACAGCGTGATGGCTTCCTTCTCCAGAATTTCTTCTTTGGCTTTGAGTGGGAGATGATGTTTTGGCAGAGTAGCAGCACGAGAGTATGGGCACAAGTAATGTCTCTGGAAGGTCTAGCCAAAATGAGAGAGAGCCCAGCCTTTTATAGAACTTGGAGCTAGCGCCTGCGGTAGTGGCTAGCGCCTATGGTAGCGTTCGTGTAGAGCGGTTGCGAAACCGTCGGCGGCGTGGCGCTGTGCACGAACTGGAGATAGCGCCTGGCGGTAGCGATAGCGCTGGCGGTAGCTGGAGATAGCGCTGGCGGTAGCGGTTGCGAAACCGTCGCTGCACATGAACTCGAGATAGCGCCTGGAGGTAGCGGTAGCGCTGGCGGTAGTGCTGGCAGTAGCGGTAGCGCTAGCGATAGCGCTAGCGTTAGCGATAGCGCTGGCGGTAGCGCTGCTCCTTTTGTGGAGTATTGCACCTATAGTTCCTACACACTATAAACACACTACAAGCAATATTAAATACAATATGTGATTTGTTATTTTCAAACAAAGGGATGTGACACACATGTCCAACAGAAACGTCACCGCGCAGTTCGGCTATCCGCACCCCCTGGCACTTCGAATTCTTCCCGCCCTTTTCCTTCTTATAAATAGCCATCGATTTTTATTTTCTAACCACCGCATTAACTCTTCAACCTTTCTTCTCTCTTCCAGGCTCTCTCACAAATCTCAGCTCGCACTCGCACTTCCTCCGGTTCGCTAAAATAAGATGTCATGGTTGCTGACGAAGACTCTGAGGGGAGGGCCAGGTGCGTCGTGGCCTACCGCAACCATGCCTTCTTCTGCGCAACGCTCTTCGGCGAGGAATTCCTCTCCACCATTGACAAGTACATACCCTCGGGCTTCGTTCCTCACCGCCTGGCGGACACCATCGCCATCAACGAGCCATCCACTGACGAGATCGATATCCCCATTGCTCACTTCGAGAATGGGTTGCGACTCCCCCTGTGGCCGGAAGTGCGCCAGGTAACTTATTCATCTGTCACTTTTCTTGCTCACCTCGCAAAAAGCATGTTAACCCTTCTTCGATGAATTTCCTAGGTTTTAAAGTACTATGGCGTTCTGCTGAGCTAGCTGACCCCAAACGCGATCGCGGTTATAGTCGCGTTCGCCTGTTATCTGCGGGAGGACAGGATGGAATTCAACCAGCTTGTCTTCCGCAAGATCTTCTCCTTACGTGCCTACAAGGATGGGACGACCCATTTCGCGAGCCAGCATGTTACTGTCTGTAAGACAGTTAACAAGAGCCACTACTGGCACCAGAAGTTCATCCTCGTCAAAGGACCCTTCGGCAATATCCCTTTCTCCCCCCCCCCCCCTCCAGTGGGACGAGGAGACCTACCACCCTCCCGCTTCTCCCGGGGGCGGTGACGTGAAGCTCTTCCAGTACCTGGAGAGGAAGAACTTTGAGGTCGCCTACCTCCGCCAAAAGGTGGATTCGCTACCTCCTGTGCCACAAGGAGAAGGTTCGACTCGCGCTCGCAAAATTCCTCTTAACTTTTTCTTATTCTGTTCGTTAACCCTTTTATTGCCTCTGTAGGAGAGGGGGGTCATCCCCTCCACCCCCCGCATGTGAGGAGCGCAGCCCTTTCCTCCAGATCTCTCACCACCGCGGCCGCTGAAGCGTGCCGAGAACCTCTCGGCTCAACTTCTGGCAGGAAGCGACCACCTCCAGCGAGCCAGCTCACCGCGAAACCCCCAGCCAAGAAAAGGAACAAGGAGGACCCACTCACAACTAAGGGGAAAGAGGTCGTGGACCTCAGTGAGGCGAAGGTTCCACTCCCCCCGCCTGTGAGGGAAAAGGCTACCAAGGAGAGCGGCGGGACAGGGGACGCTTCTGGCGAGCCCAAGCCAGCGAGTCACAAGAACTTCGGCCTCCGCGCGAAGATTTCGGATGCGCTCGGCGAGCCGTTCCTCATATGGGATCCTGACCACAACAGCATCTTGATAGTTTAGTTAGGATGTAGTCTTAGTCACCTAGAGGGGGGTGAATAGGTTTGTTTATATTTTAGAGTTTAACCTAGTTGTTTTCTGATTTTAGGTTAGTTAAGTATCAAGCACCCAGAAAACACACAAAGGTTTATAGAGGTTCCTCAAGACAGGGTGTCTTGAGTAGTCCTCTTTCCCCCCTTCACCTTTCTAACAATGAGTTAGATAAGGCCAACACCTCCAAACTCAGCTCCAAGTGCTTACAACACAGATCCCTCAGGATCTCTCAGGTTTTCCCAAACCCTACCTCGGGCTCAATAGCCCTACCTCAGGCTCAGCAGCCCTACCACAGATCTGCCACAGATCCTACACTCATGCTGACCTCTTAGTTCTACTACTCAGGCCAAAGAACCCTATAATCTCAGGAAAAGATGCCCTAGAATCTCAGAACTGTTAAGTTCCTACAGAGTTTATAATAAATGAATACAATCAAAAGATTATAGAGGTCAAGCATTGGTCTTCTATTGTTGAACAACTGCTTTAGCAGTCTCTTATCTGGGATGAGTCCAATGGGCTCAACTTTTATTCTTCTGGTCCTTTTATTTAGAGAAAGAGTGAGGATCTACTGGATCTATCTTGAGTTGATCAAGAGGAACAATCTATTCACTCCTTGCAGCTTCAGGAAATAGGATGTGAGAGCTTTCTTTGATGTCGTCAATGGAACAGTAATCTTGTTCTTCTTTTTTAGTGATAGTAAGTGAGAGAACTTTACAAAGCCCTAATTTATTCTTTTATACACCATTGATCTCCAACGGCTATTAGATGTCCCCTGGCACAGCATGGACAAGATTAGAATACCCTATCTTGCTTTTCTACAACTTGCGCCAAAAGAAAAACTCGCCAGTCCATTTGAATCTATCTCAGCGGTTGGGCTGAGACAGCTTCCAGTATCAGCGGCTTCTTCTATCCCGTCCCAGCAGATCTGCTGGGACAGACAGTTGTCTCAGCGGTTTTCTTTTATCTGCAGCTCAGCTGGCCCAGACACCTTCTCAGCGGCCCTAGGCCTCGTCTCAGCGGTTTAGCTGAGACTGAGAGCTTGTCTCAGCGGTTTTGACAGCAAACCTACTGAACTTACTTCACACCTTGGTATGACCTAACCCTGCATGGTCATGAGATAAAATAGGGTTTATCAAATACAACTTGTATATAACATTAAGTGTGAGGCTTCTTCAAATCAAAGGAATATTGTGTTAAAATTTTTATTTGAATCGTTTAGGAGTAAGCAGGAGTTGCATCAACTGAGTTAAAGCCAAACAACCACAATGCCACACAGCAACACAAGAAACTTTATTGAAACACAAACTTCATTTATAGTGCGAGGTATATATGGCGAGACATGATTCATCAGAATCACAGAGATGAGAAGAACAAAACACACCAAAAACAAATCTGGCGGCTAGACAAGCTGAGACCGCACAGACCGCTCGAATCCAGAAGTCGCCCGGCTTGACCTGAGACTGCTCAAACAGAAACCGGACAGACCGCCAGCGCTGCAAGACCGCACCTCAGACCGCACAAACTGGAGCTTTATTGGAACGAAGAACTGAAGCTGTCGCCAGATCGCAACTCAGATCGCCTAACCGCTGCCAGATCGCAACTCAGATCGCCTAACCGCTGAAGGTCACTTGATCGCTGAGCTCGCTGCGAACAGCACAAGAACGAACATAAACCAGTTCGTAGACTGACCGCTGCCGAACTGTTAATTCAAGCCATTGGGAATCACCAAGGAAGAAGACCGCAACCTGCTGACCGCAAACCTGCGAACACAACAAACAGTTAACTCTCTTCCGAGACCGCCCGACTTCAAAGTGAGACCGCACAAATTAACCCAGGCTCAGTTCTTACAGTTCTCGTTTGGAATGACGGGCCCTGCACCTCTATTTATAGGCGGGTAGACGGATGTCGTCACCGCACAGGAGAGATACAATCACCACCCATCAGATCGCCATCGGTCTCATAAGGCAGACCGCGCGACCACACTACATGGACGTTCATCCGACCAAGATGTAGATCAGCAGACAGGTCGCGCACACGAGACCGCGCACAAGCCGCACGGTCACAAAGGTACTCCTTCCTTAGACCACCAGGAGCAAACCGGGAACCATCTGGCCGACTTAGAACAAGTCGCCAGATCGCCAAGCACAAATCGCCCGGACAGGCGGTCACACATAGGAACAAACCGCCCGGTCTTCCAACAAAGAAGACAGGCCAACCAGCACACCAACTCGGGAACAGACCGCATCTACAAAGAACAAACTGGCAGAACCAGCAATCCGCCAGAACAGACCGGCAGAGCTATACTAGCAGAATACAAGCACAGACCGCACGGTCTCGGCGGTCTCCCAAAATCAGACTGATGCAGCACGCCCAGGGCCGACCCACCCTGGCTCGGCCAGAAGGAACACGTTCCAGTCGCACTGCCGGGCTGCAGCCCAAGCACCCCAACCCATCTCCAGCCCCACCACAGAGCCGTTAGGTTGTTGAGGCCAGGGCTCGATCCCCCGACCTCCTTGATAAAGAGTCTTCAGGCAGACTCTCATCACCAACTGAGCTGAGCTCAGTTGGTGATGAGAGTCTGCCTGAAGACTCTTTATCAAGGAGGTCGGGGGATCGAGCCCTGGCCTCAACAACCTAACGGCTCTGTGGTGGGGCCGGAGATGGGTTGGGGTGCTTGGGCTGCAGCCCGGCAGTGCGACTGGAACGTGTTCCTTCTGGCCGAGCCAGGGTGGGTCGGCCCTGGGCGTGCTGCATCACAGACCGCCCAGTCTCCTCCACTTCACTTCAAAATTTCAACACTCCCCCTTGAAGTGGGAAGTGGAGAGTAGCCCGAGTAAACTCCGCAACCGTGTAAATGGTCCCTTAACCAACGGCTTTGTGAAGATTTATGTGACATTGTTCGCACTCCGAACATGCTCGACCATAAGAGATCCTCCCAACACCTTTTCACGAATGAAATGGTGCTCAATCTCAATATGCTTGGTCCTCGCGTGACAGACTGGATTGTTAACCAGCTTGAGAGCAATCTCATTGTCCCCACGTAGCATAGTGGGACCTCGAACCTCCTCATGAACGTCCTCCACCAACCTCCTGAGCCAAACGACTTCCTGAGCTGCAAAGGCCGAAGCCTTGTACTCCGCTTTTGTGGTAGATACGGACACCGAGTCCTGCTTTTTGCTGCACCAAGAGATAGCTGTGGGGCCCATCATAAAGACATAACCAGACGTTGATCTCCGATCATCCACGTCTCCCTCGTAGTCAGCATCCATGTATCCATGCAACTCCAAGATTGACCCTCTCCTAAATAGGAGACCCAAATCAGAGGTCGACTTCACATATTTCAGAATCCCTTTTGCCGCTAGAAGATGAGGCTTCAGTGGCTCCGCCATGTATCGACTCACTTTGCCAACTGCATAAGCAATATCAGGCCTCGTGATGGTCATGTAAATCAAGCTCCCAACCAGAGCTCGGAACACCAACGGATCAGAAAGAACTCTTCCCTCATCCTTCCAGAGTTTATGATGTTGTTCCAGAGGTATAGAGCTGCTCTTCCCTTCTTCCATGCCGAATCGTTGAACGATCCACTCCGCATATCCTTCCTGAGAAACGAGCACTCCGCTCTCTCGCCTATGGACCTCGAGTCCAAGGAAATGGTGAAGCTCCCCCAGATCCTTCATCTCGAACCTGATAGCAAGCTCAGCTTTCAGCCTTGCTACCGCCTCCTTTTAGTTCCTGGTGACAATCATGTCATACACATAAAGCAGCAAAATACCCCGAAGTGCCCACTCCTTCTTGACAAACAAGCTAGAATCAGAGTCTGAAGCAAAGAACCCACAAAATAAGAGATACTCCGCGATCTTTCCGTACCATGCCCGAGGCGCTTGCTTCAACCCATATAAGGCCTTCTTCAGTTTGCAGACGTAGTCGGGACGATCCTCCGAGATGAAACCCGGTGGCTGGATCATGAAGATATCCTTGTCAATCTCTCCGTATAAGAAAGCATTCTTAACATCGAGCTGCCAAATCTCCCATCCACAAGATGCCGCCAAAGCAATAACAAATCTGACCGAAGTCATCTTTGCCACTAGACTAAACGTCTCATCATAATCTTCACCATACTGCTGTGAGAACCCGCGAGCTATAAGGCGAGCCTTGTATCGCTCGATCGTGCCGTCAGCTTTCTTCTTGAGCTTGTAAACCCATGTTACAGGGGTAATGCCCTTAGGCTTGGGCACTAGAGACCAAGTCTCATTCTTCTTGAGAGCATCCATCTCTTCTTGCATTGAAATATCCCACTGCTTCACGCCTTTGGCTTTCTCAAAGCTCGATGGCTCCCTCTCATCCAAGGGACCAGCGAAGAAACATGAGACTTAGCTCACCATGTTTCCTCCTGTGTATCGATCTGGTGGCTTGATAGTCCTCTTCGACCTCCTAAGAGGTTGCACCTGACTAACCACCTCCTCAGCTGCTTCTTCTGTGAAAGCTCCTCTTCCAGACGAACTTGGAGCATCGCTCCCCCTGCTTCCAGAACCTGAAGCCTCCATCTCAGAGCTTGACACAGCTGGAGCTCCTGGTGAAACAGGTAACTCCACTTGAAGACTTCCTGCAACTTTCCCTGCTTCATCAACCCTGCTCTCTGGTAGTTCAACTCCTGAACTCCCCTTGTAGGAAGTCACTTCATCTAACACCACATCCTTAGATACCACTGATCTTCGTGTCTCAGGATCCATGCACCTCCATCCTTTCTTCCGCTCATCATACCCAACAAAGACTAGCTTCCTTGCTTTCGCATCTAGCTTTGTCCGAAGAGCATCAGGAATATGCACATAGCAGGTTGACCCGAACACCCGAAGATGAGCAACACTCAGTTTCTCCTTGAACATCAGGTCGTGATGGGTCTTCATGTTGATAGGACTTAGAGGCATTCTGTTGATGACGTAAGCCGCACAAGACATTCCCTCCGCCCAAAAAGACTTTGGGATACTCTTGGCATGAAGCCAGCATTTGCAGGTTTCCGTCAGATGATGGATCTTCCTCTCCGCATAGCCATTCTGCTGTGGAGTATGGGCACAAGTGAGCTCTCTCCGAACGTCGTGTTTCCTGCAAAAACTTGAGAACTCACCAGAGGTGAACTCCCCACCATTGTCAGTTCTCAATTTCTTCACCCGCAGGCCTAACCGACCTTCCACCAGCTCCTTGAACTCCACAAACTTCGCAAAGGCTTTAGACTTCTCTTTCAAAAAATACACCCAGACATATCTGGTGTAATCGTCAATCAACACCAACATATATCTATTGCCTCCAAGGCTTGGGGTGGCTGTCGGTCCCATCAAATCACCGTGGATGCACACCAACAGCGCTTTGCACCTTGTTTGTGACTTATCAAATGGAAGTCGATGAGACTTACCAAACTGACATCCAGCACAAACATGACTGTCTCCATAAGAGGACAAGCTAAGCAAGCACTTGACAAGGCCCCTTACCGCCATTGCCTTCAATTTGTCCATGCCAACATGCCCCAAGCTTTCATGCCAGATAGTCGCGCTATCGTTGGTCTTCATCTTATCAACATAGGTACTTGTCCAAAACACGAACAAGTCCTTCACCCTCTTTCCAATATGGATAACATCTCCCCTTATCTCCGGTTGAGTTTTAAGAAACTTCACTTCTGTTGGGTCAAACAGAACGTGATAACCGGCATCGACCGCATTGGTCACAGAGAAGAGATTCTTCTTCATACCAGGCACGTGATAAACACTCCTCAATGTGAGTGGACCCTTATCACTGCTCAGGGAGACAACACCTTCTTGTTTGACAACATGAACAGAATTATCAACTGTAATGATAGCATCGCTACCTGAGTAAGGCGCCAAAGAAGAGAACTTTGATTCATCCCCGGTGAGATGATGTCCACACCCTGAATCAACAATCCAATCCTCTTCGAAGTTGATGGCAGCCAAGGCCTTAACGGGCATCGTCGTCATATTAGCTGCAAAGGCTCCTCCCCATCCAGCTTCATCAGACTTTGGCTTCTCCTTCTCGGCTACATGTCCCGACTGAAGATTAACCCGGCAATCCTTCTTGAAGTGGCCGGTCTTATTACACCTGAAGCACCTTGGTCCATCTCCCTTCTTCTTCCCATCAGACTTAGGAGCATAACCCCTATCCTGCTGACCTGAAGTAGAGGGTCCATCCTGGCCTGGCTTCTTCTTCTCCCACTTCTTCTTCTTCTTCCCAGAGAACAACACATCACTATCTCCCCCAGAGATAGAAGTCCCCGCCATCTGTCTTGCCAAACTTTCCTGCGACGCAAGTAAGTTCTCCAGCTCCAACAGAGATGGTTGATTTGCCCAACCTTGAACTGAAGTCACAAAGGCAAGATACTCCTTCCACAACCCTCGGATGATATGCCTCTTCAGTTTTTCCTCCGAGATGGGCTCATTAGGGTCCAATGCAGAAATCTCAGCTATGAGGTTCTTCATTTTGAGAAAGAAGGTAGAAATAGAAAGATCGCCTTGAGAGGCCTTCGCCAACTCATTTTCAAGAAACTGTAGCCGAGCTACATTCTTCTTATTAAACAACCCGTCCAAAGACGTCCAAATTTCAGCAGCAGATTTACATCCAATGATGTGATCAAACAGCTCCGGTGAGATAGCCCTCTTGAGAGTGAACTCTGCCTTAGCATTCGTCCTCCTCCAAAGTCTCACCTTTGCCATATTATCTCCTGCTAGAAACACCTCCTGTGTGTCTTCTCCTCCAACTATCTCCCATAGATCCTCGCCAAGTAAATAGCTCTCCATACACGACCTCCATTTCTTATAGTTAGTCGATGTAAGCAGTTCAATACCAAGCCCTCTTTCGAATCCGCCTTCCATGGCAATCTATGTAGTCTCTTCTTCACAAAGACGATGGAAACTCAAGTTGATCACTGCTTATCCACTCCAACAACCTACCTCTGATACCATGTTAAATTTTTTTATTTGAATCGTTTAGGAGTAAGCAGGAGTTGCATCAACTGAGTTAAAGACAAACAACCACAATGCCAAAGAGCAACACAAGAAACTTTATTGAAACACAAACTTCATTTACAGTGCGAGGTATACATGGCGAGACATGATTCATCAGAATCACGGAGATGAGAAGAACAAAACACACCAAAAACAAATCTGGCAGCTAGACAAGCTGAGACCACACAGACCGCTCGAATCCAGAAGTCGCCCGGCTTGACCTGAGACCGCTCAAACAGAAACCGGACAGACCGCCAGCACTGCCAGACCGCACCTCAGACCGCACAAACTGGAGCTTTATTGGAACGAAGAACTGAAGTTGTCGCCAGAACGCAACTCAGATCGCCTAACCGCTGAAGGTGGCCTAATCACTGAGCTCGCTGCGAACAGCACAAGAACGAACATAAACCAGTTCGCAGACTGACTGCTGCCGAACTGTTTATTCAAGCCGCTGGGAATCACCAAGGAAGAAGACCGCAACCTGCTGACCGCAAACCTGTGAACACAACAAACAGTCAACTCTCTTCCGAGACCGCCCGACTTCAAAGTGAGACCGCACGAATTAACCCAGGCTCAGTTCTTACAGTTCTCGTTTGGAATGACGGGCCCTGCACCTCTATTTATAGGCGGGTAGACGGATGTCATCACTGCACAGGAGAGATACAATCACCACCCGTCAGATCGCCAGCGGTCTCATAAGGCAGACCGCGCGACCACACTACATGGACGATCATCCAACCAAGATGCAGATAAGCAGACAGGTCGCGCACACGAGACCACGTACAAGCCGCGCGGTCACAAAGGTACTCCTTCCTTAGACCACCAGGAGCAAACCAGGAACCATCTGGCTGACTTAGAACAAGTCGCCAGATCGCCAAGCACAAACCGCCCAGACAGGTGGTCACACATAGGAACAAACCGACTGGTCTTCCAACAAAGAAGACAGGCCAACCTGCACACCAACTCGGGAACAGACCGAATCTACAAAGAACAAACCGGCAGAACCAGCAGTCCGCCAGAACAGACTGGCAGAGCCAGACTGGCAGAATACAAGCACAGACCGCACGGTCTCGGCGGTCTCCCAAAATCAGACCGCCCAGTCTCCTCCACTTCACTTCAAAATTTCAACATATTGAGGGTCATTTTTCCAACAATCTCCCCCTATTTGAAGAAGGCAGAACACCCTCAAATGCTAAAGTACATAACTCATAAATTCTTGATATGTAGCATTACTACAAAGAGTTCATTATATCATGCACATGGCATCAAAAATAATATAACAGGTAATATTTATGACATTCATATTACCACAGAGTTTAACAATCCAAAAGTATGATTAGATAAACATGACAATGCAACACAAATTAATTTAACCAATATCACAGAGTAAAATTATGCTAGCTCAGATTAGCTTAGGACATAACATGAATAATATAACAATTCATTCATAAGCATTTCAGATAAAGTATAGTTCAATTTACATCCAGGCATTCATAAGACATTTATACATTCATTTAAAGTTTTCTTTTCTTAGAAGTAGAACACTCATGAATGTCAGCAACCACTTCTTTATCTTTGGTTGAAGAATCTTGGTCTGCTGCAGCATTCATGTTTTCAGCAACCACTTCTTCTTGAGCTGGAATCTCTTTATCTTCAATAGCCACAATCATATTTTCAGGGGGATTGGTGGTTGTGTCTTTTTCAGCATTTGCATCCTCAATCTTAGCTATTTTCCTTTTATTCTCTTGCCTTTGGAAATATAGATATGGCTTTGGGATATACCTAGTAGGCATTCTTCTTGGGTTATCTTTTCTTACTAGATTAGCTTTGAATACTTTTTCTCTTTTTGAGTTTCTCTCTAAATGCTTTATCCACTCTTCAGATGGATAGAGCTTATCAATATCTTTTCCAATTTGACCATGGCTTAGCCAGGCATTTAGTATAATTTCTTTGGAGTCATCACTCCAGTACTCATAGTCAGTATCTCTATTTTGCACATCCGTTTGCCTGGCCATGTATTCTTCAGTCAGCAATACATGTTCTCTTTCTCTTCTCTTTTTCAATCTCTCATTCTGGGCAATTGCTTCTTGATGTGGAAAATCCCAATCTTCTGCCCTGTTTATATCTAGGAGAGGAAGATTCAGTGCCAGCCTTGTACCTTGGAGAACCTTAAGGGTTAAGTCAGAGTTTATGATTGCATTTGAATCCTCCCCCTTTCTGGCTTCTTCAAACATTTGTTGATGGAGGTCTTGCTTAGATGTTGCTATAGTGCCAGATAGGGTTTGGAAAACATTTTCAAAGTCAGTTTGAAGCACATCTTTAAGGTTGACTACCTCAGAATTCAGTTGGGTAGTAGTGACCGTGTCAGCAATGGATTGAAGGACAGTGGCAATATCTGCTTTCAGCTCTTCCTTGTTCCTGTCAGCTTCTTCATTCAACTGCATAACAGTAGAGTATACATATTCTTGGATGTGATTGGCTGACTTTTCTATCAGTTCATCTGTCTTACTGACATAATTTTTGACATATGTTATGTCCTGTTCAGACAACTGGAGTTGTTTGTCCATAGACCTGAGAATGGTATTCTGAGATATTATAGTCTTCTCTGCTAGGTCAAACCACTTGGTCATTTGCTTGTTCAGCATTCTAGTGTTTTCCTTAATTTCCTTGACCTCAGCCATTACTTCAGTGTTCACATTCATGATGGACTGATCAATATATGCTTTGACTGTGCTAACTGACTGGTCTACATAAATCTTCATGGAAGTGAGATGAGTCTCTAGCATGAGGTGGATTGCATTTAAAATGTTCTCATTTGAGGAGGTGGAGGTGGAGGCTTGTCGATCAGGAATAATTGGGTCTTGGAGTCTTGGTGGACTTGGAGGAGGGACTACTTGAAGTACTATTTGCACTGCAGCTGCAAGCATCACAGGAATTTGATCATCCATCATCTCATCAATATGAGCATGCTGGTCTCCATCATGATCCAGAGCATCCATGTCCTCATCAGGATTATCTGGCTCCTCCCCCTCAGAGAGAGTATCTTTGTCAGATGAGTTCATGAAGGCTGAGACAATTATTTGAAGTTAGAGTTAATGACTTAGTAATTCTAAAGAAGGGTTTGTAAGGCTTACCAAGAACTTCATCTTTGTCTGCAGTTGGCTCTTGCTGCTTCTCCCCCTCAGATGGAGCATCAAATTGTCCTAGTCAAGGTAAAGTCCAGAGGGCTGGTTCATTATCAGGATTAAGCCTAATTCTTTCTTCAATATTGAAAATAAGTCTGTCAATCTGACCTTGCAAATCTTGAGGTGAGGGCCTTTTGTACTCATCATTATCATTAATGTTTGCAACATCTAAGGAGGCTGGTTCTTGTTGTTCCTCCCCCGCAGATGGAGCACTCAGCTGGCCTTGGGGAGCTGTGGGCCACATAATTTGAGTGTCATTAGTTGCTAACTTAGTTGGTTGGTTATGGTAATATAATATTATGAGTAATGTGGAGTTTAAGGATTAATTACCAGGGGTGATGTCTGTGTCCAAGTCCTGTGGATGGACATTGTTAGGAGGCAATTCATCCTTATCATGAGAACTATGTGAACCAAGATCAGCACCAACATCTTCATTTTTATCTGAGTGGTCAGACTCAGAACTTGATAGCACCATCCTAGGTTTCTTCATTGTTTTGCCTTTCTTGGGTTCTTTCCCTTTTGCCTCAGATGGGTGTCTCATGGGAAGCACCCTGATAAACCTATCTAATGTCTTAATATCCATCCTCTTGAGATAATGGAGGTTTGCTCCTTTGGATTTGCTAAACTTGTCAGGGTAAGTTTGGAGTAGATACAGGGAAAGAATTCTGCCCAAATTAGGTGCCTGCAAACATTCCTTGATCCTTTGAAAGATAACTTCTCTCCAAGAGGTTTTCATTTTTAGTATTATCCTTGTCATGAGGTCAAACATGTATTGTGATATTGTGTCATGGGACCCAGGTTTGCAAAGAATAGCTTTTCCCGCAATATCAGATAAGAGTTTGCCCCTTTGGTTGAAGAATTTCCTTTTTAATGATCCAGTTTTGGTAACATTGTATTCTGTCCATTTGAGAGCCTTTTTCTTGTCTTTCTCAGAGATTTCTTCCTCCTCACTTGGACTGCGGGATGGAAGATGTAAGGCTTTTTCAAGTTTTGTAGGAGTTATCTTTATTCTATCTTCTCCTAATTTTTGATTTTAGGGATGACTTGGAAGAGGATAACTTGGCATGGCCAAACCATTCCAGAACTTCTGTTCTGAGAATGACACATGGTTCAGACAGAATAAATTCCAGACCTTGCTCTTCTAGGAGTTGAATCACTACCTTGATTTCTTCTAAAGCATGGGCAAACCCATTCCTGACGATTTCATATCCCTCCAGAAGGTCTTCAGAGCTTTTGGGAGCCATTGTTGCTGTAGATGAATGCGCTGGGATGGAAGAGGTACGTCTCGGCGGCTAGGAAAGAAGGATTGTGTACCTCTTACTGATTAAAGATTATTTATTTATATGACCTAAGTCTAGGTTATGATTAACCCTAGTAATTAGATTTAATTGCTCTTATAGTTGTAAGTGGAATTGGGTCAATCTGGGTTGCATTTAGACAAAGTATAATAAACCCATCCCGTCTCAGCGGAACCGCTGAGACGGTGACCTAAACGCTGGGACAGAGCACTATCAGCCGCTGGGATAGTTTTAGCAGTCTCAGCGGTCTCAGTGGCTCAGCTGAAACAGCCTTGTCTGTTTTAGCTGATCTTATTGCCTTATCATTAATCCTTGTGATGTCAGAATGTGCTGAGACCTAGTCATGTCACTAGGAGTTGATGTGATAAGATTTTGAATCCAAGCTTAACAAGTATAATAGTATAGAAGATTTGCAAGAAGGAATTATTCAATATTTAACTTTCCTAGTTCAATCTTGAAAGAGTTAAACTTGGCATCGTCCAATGGCTTTGTAAAGATATCAGCAACTTGATTGTAAGTGAGGACAAATTCAAAGCAGATATCCTTACATTCAACATGTTCCCTTATAAAATGATATCTTATCTCTATGTGCTTAGTCTTGCTATGAGAGACAGGATTCTTTGCAATAGAGATAGCACTGGATGAGTCACAATAGAGAGGAGATTCACTTACCTTGAGGTTGTAGTCCTCTAACTGATGTTGAATCCATAATAGTTGTTCACAACAACTTCCTGCAGCAATGTATTCAAACTCAGCAGTGCATATTGCCACACTTGTCTGCTTTTTGCTGCTCCATGATATCAACCTCCTTCCTAAGAATGGACAAGTGCCACTTGTGCTTTTCCTGTCTTCTTTGCAGCCTGCAAAATCTGCATCTGAAAATCCAGTTAGTTCAAAATCATTGTTCTTAGGGTACCAAAGGCCAAGATGTAGGCTGCCTTTAAGGTATCTCAAAATCCTCTTTGCAGCTGAGTAGTGAGATTCCTTAGGGCATGCCTGGTACCTAGCACACACACATGTAGCATACATAATGTCTGGTCTACTAGCAGTTAGATACAATAGGGATCCAATAATGCACCTGTACATGGATTCATCAAAGGTCTTGCCCTTCTCATCCTTGTCCAGGGAAATGTTGGACCCCATGGGAGTTTTCATGGTGGATGCTGATTCCATCCCAAACTTCTTGATAAGCTCCTAGTGTACTTGGTCTAAGAGATGAATATACCCTCATCAGACTGTTTCACTTGGAGGCCTAAAAAGTACTTGAGCTCTCCCATACTGCTCATCTAAAACTCTCCCTGCATAAGGTTAGCAAACCTTTTGCATAGGTTGTCATCAGTAGACCCAAATATTATGTCATCAACAAATATTTAGACTAGAAGATATTTGCCCCTTGTTTCCCTAAGAAACAATGTACTATCTATCTTTCCCCTCAAGAACTTGTTCTTGATGAGAAAGCTAGACAATGTCTCATACCAAGCCCCGGGGGCTTACTTTAGGCCATAAAGAGTTTTCCTAAGTAAATATACATGATTAGTGAGGGTTGGATGCACAAAACCTGATGGTTGTTCAACATATACCTCTTCCTTCAAGTCACCATTGAGGAAGGCTGATTTGACATCCATTTGGTATACCTTGAACCCCTTGTGGGCAGCATAAGCAAGGAAAAGCCTAATTGCTTCTAACCTTGCAACAGGGGCAAAGGTTTGATCAATGTCTATTCCATCTTCTTGTCTGTAGCCCTTGGCTACCAACCTTGCCTTGTTCTTTATGAATGTGCCATTTTCATCCAACTTGTTCCTGTAAATCCATTTGGTGCCAATAATATTGTGTCCTTGAGGTTTTGGCACCAACTTCCATACCTTGCATCTTTTGAATTGTAGAAGTTCTTCTTGCATTGCTTGAATCCAAAAGGTGTCTTGGTTGGCTTCTTCAAACTTCTTGGGCTCCATTTGTGATAAGAAGATTAAGAATAGGGCCTCATTATGAGCCCTGCTTCTGATCAGTACACCTTGGTTCTGGTCTCCAATAATTTGTTCACTTGGATGATCCCTTAGGTGTCTTACAGTCGCATGCAATATGTACTCAGCTTGATGTAATACTTCTGCTAGTTCAGCAGTGTCTTCAGCACCTTGGACCTCTTCTTCTTCAGGAATTGCTGCATCTGTATATGCTTTGTTGTTGTTGGGTATGTCATGCACATACATCTTTTCCATTTCCTCTTCATTCCCTGTCAAAACAGAAGAACTAGACCAGCCCTTATAGATTAAGCTGGTCTCATCAAATACTATATGCATAGACTCTTCAACAACATGAGTTTTCTTATTATAAACTCTATAAGCTCTACTATGTGAGCTATTGCCAACAAGAACCCCCATATTGCAATTCTCTGCAAACTTGGTTAATTGAGGTTTTCCATTGTTAAATATGTAGCATTTTGAACCAAAGATTATAAAGTATGAAATTGTAGGTTGTTTGTCTTTCAGAATCTCATAGGGAGTAATTCAATGAACCTTATTGATGGAAGCCCAATTAATAACATAACATGCAATATTGGCTACCTCAGGCCAAAAGTATTCTGGGAGTGAGGAGTCACTAAGTAATGTTCTTTCAGCTTCTATCAAGGTTCAATTTCTCCTCTCAGCCACACCATTTTGTTGTGGAGTCCTTGGGGAGGAGAACTCTTCGGTGATACTGATGAGTACTATTTGTACTCATCTTTTAGCAAAATTTTAATATAATTTTAATATGAATTTATATCAATTATTTGTTTTATCTTATAATAATCATTCCTTTTTATTTCTGTCACTAATATAAGTTTAGTTTATGTTTTGCAGGTTTTCTGGGCACTTTGAGCAAAAATATCAAGTACACGCCCAAGGTCACGGGCGTGACCAAGGGCGTGTCAGCCTAAGATGTGTTCCAGACCTGCTGTCGCTACTTCGGGCCCATTCCGTGAAAATTCGCCAAGTACACGCCCCAGGTCACGCCTGTGACCAAGGGCGTGACATCCAAGTCACGGTCGGGACCACACCACCAGCATCCAGATCGAGCCGCCGTGTCATTTAAAGTTACACGCCCTCGGTCACGGGCGTGACCGAGGGCGTGACCTACAGTCACGGGCATGACTCGCCCCGCGCTTCTTCCCGCCAGAGTTTCCCGCCAGCAGCACTATTTCAAGATTACACGCCCCAGGTCACGGGCGTGACCTAGGGCGTGACCTAGGGCGTGACGCGTCCGAAACGCCTGCATTGAAGCCAGAACGCGCCCTCTCCGCACCAGCATCGATCACGCCCCTTACACGCCCTTGGTCACGGGCGTGACCAAGGGCGTGTAACCTCATTTTTTCAGCTATATAAAGCCAGCTTTTCCAGATGTTTGGAGAAGAGTTTTTTAGGATTAGATACTTCGTTTCATGTTTATTTTTCATGTTTTAGTAGTCTTGTAATCCTTCTTCTTGCAAATTGTATTTTCAGTTCAATAATCGTAATTCTCAATTTCATAGCTTGTACTCTCTTTTGTAATTTAATAAATTAGATCTTTTCTTCTCTCATTCCCTCTCTTTTTTATGATACGCTCTTTTATTTATTTTGATTCCCAAATCTCCATGAGTACCTAAAATCTCTATTGGTACTCGATCGAGATAATCCAAGGAATAATATTGGTTTTGAAGTAAATTAGAATTGCTCTTTCTCTTTTCTAAAAACGCTTAAGATTTATCCTTGATTTTAATGAAATGAGATTATACTTTCTAGTTTATAATTCTCATTCTTGTTTTCGTTCTTTAGTTAGCCGAACAAGCTCGTAAGGCGAATCGATCATTCAAGGATAAAAAGAGTAGAATGCAATCCTCGAGAGAGGACGACGTTACCCTTCCGGATTGGAGTAAAAGCCAATAGCGGGATTCACTTCGATAAGGCGAGTTTTAGGGGTTTCGATTCTAGAACGAGAGTTCGATTGATCAACCTAAACTCAGGTGAGCGCATCCTCGAGAGAGGTGCGTTCATAATTCGGGAATCTCCACGGTCAAGGCTATTTTATTAAGAGAATGCGCTTTTATTCTTCGTTCTTATTTTATCTCCAAGGTGATTCAAAGATCGAGTGCTGACCTTTTTACTCGTCATTTAATTTAATCTTATTTTTATTTTCCGTTTGCAAAATCACTCCCAAGTTCTATTTGATAAAATAATAGAGATTTTCTTGAAGTAAGAGTACTCAACCGCCCCGAGTCTAATACGACCTTATTTCAATAACCTATACTACATTCGATACGGTACACTTGCCGTTATCGTTTGCAAGCATAGTTCTGCCCATCAGATACCATATTCTTGACAAAACCTTGTCATGGCTTCAGATTGAAATTCTGTACCATGGTCAGTCCTAGTCCTGACCACAGTACATTGTAAGTCATTCTGAATAGCCTTGACATGATTTATAAAGACATTCAATGTATCTGATTTCTTCTTAAGGAAGAATACCCATGTATATTTTGAGTGATCATCAACAATTGCCAAAGTATACAACTTCCCTCCTAGGCTCTGAATTGGCAAAGGACCAAACAAGTCCATGTGCAACAGATATAGACATCTTGTAGTGTCTTTGGAGCCAATACTTTTAAAGGTGGACCTTGTTTGCTTACCCATTTGGCAAGCATGACAGGGACCACTTTTAATACATTTTAAATTTGAACTATTCCTAACAATATTGTTAGAGAATAGTCTTTGTCTTATAGTTAATGTGGGCAAGTCTCTTGTGCCACTGAACACAAAGAGACTCATTTTCATTAGCTACAAGACACACAGATGAAAGAGAATTACTGCATATGAAATCTAAGCAAAAAACATTCCCACACCTAGTCCCTGAGAGAATGGTCTCTAAGTCATTAGACTTTTTGATCAAGCACTTTTCATTGTGGAATTCAATGACATAGCCTAGATCATATAGTTGACTTATGCTTACTAGGTTGTGTTGCAACCCTTCAACATAAGCTACGTGATTGAAACTATGCCATTGGAGATCATACCATATCCCTTGGTGATTCCTCTTTCAGATCCACCAAAGATGACTTTAGGTCCATTCTTCACAGCTTTATAGTCCTGTAGAAGATTTCTGGTTCCTGTCATGTGCCTTGAGCACCCACTATCCAAGTAACATATTTGGTTGAGGCTGATACTTGAACTAACCTGCAAGAAGAAGTTTAGTTACCCTTAGGAGGCCAAATAATTTTGGGTCCTAGGTCCTTAATAGCATGAAGAAATGAACTCACACCAGCTGCACCCTTTGCAGGAAGACTCTTCTTTGCACTTGTCACATTGGGATTGTGCCAACAATCTATGGCAAAGTGTCCCACTTTACCACAACACCAACATTCATGAATATTGTATATCCTTTTCTGAACATTCTTGAGAAGAGAGCATCACCGTGCTTATGCTCAGGAAGGGAGACATCAGCATTTTTCATGTTCCTTTCAGCAATGATTTGGCTGAATGTTAACCTCTGAACAGTCTTGGCAATCTTTTTCTTAATGGCATCAGCATGCTCTGGCTTGGAGTCCAGGCAAGATTGGATGACATCAGACACTGAGCAATAAGACTTGTCTACAGTTTTTACAACAGCAGAGTTCTTTGCTGGACAGAGCTTGGAAGAACTAGCGTCTATACTCCTGAATGATGGGGCTGAAGTACCAAATATAAATGGTCCAGGTTGGGCCATTTGAATTTCTTCATGGGGAGCCTTCATGACACTCATTCTCATGCCCTTTCTTCCACTATAGGAAGGAGTGTTTTCCTTCCTATAGGACCTTTCATTCTTCTAGTGACCATAAATATTTTCATAATCATACCTGTTAGAAGGAAGCAACACCTTCAGAAAGGTGGTATGAGGCTTAGCCTTGACCTTGCTCTTTTCTCCACTCCCTTCTCCAACTTCCATTTTATTGAACCCTAGTCCTCTCCTATTGGTTTGAGAAGAAAATGTGTCAATAATAGGAAGCACAGATTTGGGCTTGGAGAATTGAGCCACTAGGCCCTTTTCTTTCACAAGCTTCTCCTCAAGGTCTTTGATGACCTTGTTGTTTTGGGATATGGTGCTTTAATGCACAATTTTTATTCCCTTAAGATGTCTTATTTGTCTACTCATCTGAGCCACCATGGAGGGTGACTCAGTGCACTCTTTCGTATCAATCTTAAGGTAAGCAATTTCTTGGGCTTGCCTCTTGGCCAGCATCTTGCTCTTTTTCAGAGCTTACAAGAGAACACCATACTTATCAATCAATTGATTGACATCCTCCTCAAATTCTGAATCACTTCCACCAATTGATGAAGGTGTTTCAGATTCTGGGCTTTTCTCAGAATCAGAAGAGGAGATGGAGTGAATTAATACCTGTTCATTATCAGAGTTGTTCTGGCTATCCTCCTCATCAGTGATGGCCATGAGGCCTAGCTGAATATTGTCCTCTTCATCTTCCTCTGTATCACTGTCTGAATGTGATAGAGGGTCCCTGATTCCAATTTTGGCAGCAGGACAATCATCTTCCTTTTCTATTGCAAACAACTCAATATATGCTTCTTCTTCAGCGTCTGAATTTGAGGATGAGGAATCAGATTCACTCCAGCTTTTTTCTTTCTTTGCTAGGAAGGATTTTTCCCCCTTCCATCCTTATGGTGGTGATGTTTCTTATCACCCTTTTCCTTTCTTTTGACTGGACAGTCAGCTATGACATGTCCAGGCTTGATGCAGCAATAGCAAATGATGTTATTTGAAATATGTTTACTAGATTTAGAATCATACCTGTCACCCTTTGGGTGCTGCCTTTCATATTTGTTATGGTCTTTCTTGGAGTGTGAGGATGAGGAGGGCTTGTTCATCCACTGCTTCCTCCTCATCATCTTCTTGAACTGCCTTGAGAAGGCAGCAAACTCCTCATCAGATGAAGAGCTGTCTGAAGTGTTGTTCTCAGACTTATCTGATTCAGCACTCTTTCTTGGAAGAGACACCATTCTGGCCTTGCTCTTCTTGGAGTTGTCAGCCTTGAGAGCCACAGATCTCTCCCTTGCATGAGCCCTTGTTGAAGTGTTTTCTTCTTTTCTTGCTGATAGTTGCATCTCATAAAAGAGCAGCTTCCTAAATAGTGTATGAGTAGGGGTCTCACCAGCTTGGCCACTTCCCTGTTGGCACAAATTTTGGTGTCCCAGTCTCTAGTTAGAGATCTAAGGAACTTATCATTAAGCTCATAGTCACTGAACACTCTTTCATAAGTTCTTAGTTCATCGACTATCCTAAAGAACCTTTCATAGCGAATAGAAATGCTTTCCTGGCTCAGTTGCATGAAAGCTTCATATTCTTGGTTGAGGAGTGATTTTCTATCATCCCTCACCTCAGTTGTCCGTTCCATATACACCACTAGTGTATCCCATATTTCCTTGGCAGTTGTGCAGTGCACTAAGTTCTGAAATGTTGAGTCTTCTATAGCATTAACAATTATGTTTTGAGCTCATTTATCCATAGAGAACAATGCAAGTTCATCCTTGGTCAAGTCATTGAAAGCTTTGGCCACTCTTCTGGTTGGATCTATGGTGGAGGCAGTTTGAAAATTGAAAGGCCCTTGTTTTACTGTGATGTAGATCCTTGGGTCAGATGCTTCCATAAACAATCTAACCCTCTGCTTCCATATGCCAAAGTTTTCTTTGTTGCATATGGGCAACTTCATGGATCCCATCTCCTTCTACAATCCAGTGGAGGCCATTGAATTGAGATGTGACTACTCCTTTATAGGATCTGGTCAGACAGTTATGTCTTTCTTGACCAATCTAGCTCTGATACCACTTGATAGTTTAGTTAGGATGTAGTCTTAGTCACCTAGAGGGGGGTGAATAGGTTTGTTTTATATTTTAGACTTTAACCTAGCTATTTTCTGATTTTAGGTTAGTTAAGTATCAAGCACCCAGAAAATACACAAAGGTTTATAGAGGTTCCTCAAGACAGGGTATCTTCAGTAGTCCTCTTTCCCCCTTCACCTTTCTAACAATGAGTTAGATAAGGCCAACACCTCCAAACTCAACTCCAAGAGCTTACAACACAGATCCCTCAGGATCTCTCAGGTTTTCCCAAACCCTACCTCAGGCTCAATAGCCCTACCTCGGGCTCAACAACACTACCTCAGATCTCCCAAATATCCTACACTCAAGATGACCTCTCAGCTCTACTACTCAGGCCAAACAACACTACAATCTCAGGCAAAGATGCCCTACAATCTCAGAACTATTAAGTTCCTACAGAGTTTATAATAAATGAATACAATCAGAAGATGAAAGAGGTCAAGCCTTGGTCTTCTGTTGTTGAACAATTGTTGTAGCAGTCTTGAATCTGGGATGAGTCCAATGGGCTCAACTTTGATTCTTCTTGTCCTTTTCTTTAGAGAAAGAGTGAGGATCTACTTGGTCTATCTTGAGTTGATCAAGAGGAACAATCTATTCTCTCCTTGCAGCTTCAGGAAACAGGATGTGAGAGATTTCTTTGTTGTCGTCAATGGAACAGTAATCTTGTTCTTCGTTTTGAGTGAGAGTAAGTGAGAGTAAGTGAGAGAGCTTTACAAAGCCCTAATTTATTCTTTTATACACCACTGATCTCCAACGGCTATTAGATGTCCCCTGACACAGCATGGACAAGATTAGAATACCCTATCTTGCTTTTCTGCAGCTTGAGCCAAAAGCAAAACCCGCCAGTCCATTTGAATTTGTCTCAGCGGTTGGGCTGAGATAGATTCTAGTCTCAGCGACTTTATCTGTCCCGTCCCAGCGGATCCGCTGAGATAGACAGTTCTCTCAGCAGTTTTCTTCGATCTGCAGCTCAGCTAGCCCAGGCACCTTCTAGTGGCCCTAGGCCTCGTCTTAGCGGTTTAGCTGAGACTAAGAGCTTGCCTCATTGTTTTTTACAGCAAACCTACTGAACTTACTTCACACCTTGGTATGACCTAACCCTGTATGGTCATGAGATAAAATGGGGTTTATCAAATACAACTTGTACTTAGCATTGAGTGTGAGGCTTCTTCAAATCACAGGAACATTGAGGGTCATTTTCCCAACACATCTCATGCTCTTCACTCCTCCCTTCCAGGGTCGAGGGAGATAAGATCGTGGGCGAGGCGTTCGCCCTCGCCTTCGGGTTGTAAGGCCGTGAGGATGTCGTCGGCTTCAGCGCCCTAAGGTCCAGGGTGCTTATCTACGAGGCCATGCGAGCCTAGTTCCGGGCCATGTAGCTCTTCCACATGGTGGGCCGACGATACCTGACGTCGGATAGGGATACTAAGGAGCTCCAGCGCGCGCTCCAAGAGTCTGCAGATGTGGTCGCATGCCTTAAGGGGAAAGAGGCCCTATCAGAGGGTCTTCTCGCCAGCCTTCACGGAGGAATGGTAAGCAATTCACTCAGATTTTCTACCTCGCTCGCTGCAAGTTGTTTCGTTTGACTTACCCTTTTCTTTTGCAGGATGTCGAGTCAGCGAGCCAGCTCCTCACACGGAATGCCGACACGGAAATGGAGAACACATTCCTGAAGGCGCAAGACAGTGAGCTTACCAGGGCTATGCTCCCCCCCCCCCCCCCCCCCCCCCGCCACCTCCGCGAGCCGGGGCTCACACCCAATCGCGAGACGAGAAGGAGGCGACCCGCAAGAACTCAATGGGCGTTGCCAACCTTGTCTTCGACACCCTCAAGGGCGAGCCTACTTTCTTTGGATGCAATGGAGCTCAGCGTCGAGGACGTCATCCCGGACATGTTCGCGCCGATTCCAGAGCCCGAAGATCGCGAGAGTGAGGAGGAGTTGTCCGGCGACCAGCCTTGACCTTTTCTTGTTTTTCGAATGTAAATTTTCATTTTGCCTGGCGAGTTTGTTGTCACATGTAATGACCCTCTTTTAAGAAATGAAAAGAAATATTTTTCTATCTTTAATGACATTTTGCTTTGCTCGTGCCCATGTCTTTTATTATGCTTGCATTAATACGCTTAGCCACGCCCGCATTAATGCATTATTCCTCTGCAATGGTTAGGTTCACCGGTCTTTTGTTATTCCACGATCTCGCTACCATACCTCGCGCACACTCGATAGGGCGTTCACGTAGCTCCTCTCGCTTAGATGTTTGTTAGAAAAAATTCATGTATGCATTCGCACCTTGGCCAAACGTGGCCGCTTCGTACCTCTGGCTCGCCCAGAATGAACCCTCGCGAGCAGGGTTGGCTTTTCCTAACCTCACTCGCCACAACCCCTGTGGGCTACCAGTGTTGATTGTTTAATTACTACGCTGGCGGACCCGTGCTCGCTTACTTTAGGTGTAGCATAGAAATTTCCCGAATGTTTTGCGAGCCAGGGCCCGACCTGGAGAACCTTGCTGCTACCGTATTTAGCTGCCTCGCAGTGACCATTGGACTTAGGCATTTTTCCTCCGATGCTGCCTTTGGTTTTCGCGCGAGCGAGCCCCGGGGCTTGCCCATTCCAGAGCTTGCCTTGAGAGATTTTGCAAACCGAGCCTATCAATCACAAGCAGATTTCTCGCCAGCCTCTCCGCGAGATCAACCTGACCCACCGGCTAGTGAGAGCCCAGCAGCGAGATCGTCCGGGGCACTCCAGCACAAAATACTTGGTACCTTGCCAGCTTCTCTGCGAGATCAACCTGACCCATCGGCTAGTTAGAGCCCGGCAGCGGATCGTCCGGGGCACTCCAGCACAAAATACTTGATACCTTGGCAGCCTCTCCACGAAATCAACCTAACCCACCGGCTAGTGAGAGCCCGGCAGCAGGATCATCCGGGGCACTCCAGCACAAAATACTTGATACCTTGCCAGCCTCTTCACGAGATCAACCTGACCCACCGGCTAGTGAGAGCCCGACAGAGGGATCGTCTGGGGCACTCCAGCAAAAAATACTTGATACCTTGCCAGCCTCTCTGCGAGATCAACCTGACCCACCGGCTAGTGATAGCCCGGCAGCGGGATCGTCCGGGGCACTTCAGCACAAAATACTTGATACCTTGCCAGCCTCTTCGCGAGATCAACCTGACCCACCGGCTAGTGAGAGCCCGACAGCGGGATCGTACGGGGCACTCCAGCACAAAATACTTAATTCCTTGCCAGCCATTCCGCGAGATCAACCTAACCCACCGGCTAGTGAGAGCCCGGCTGCGGGATCGTCCGGGGCACTCCGGCACAAAATACTTGATACCTTGACAGCCTCTCCGCGAGATCAACCTGACCCACCGGCTAGTGAGAACCCGATAGCGGGATCTTCCGGGGCACTCCAGCACAAAATACTTGATACCTTGCCAGTCACTCCGCGAGATCAACCTGACCAACCGGCTAGTGAGAGCCCGGCAGCGGGATCGTCCGGGGCACTCCAGCACAAAATACTTGATACCTTGCCTAGCAGAAACATTGAAACCAACACATGATAAGTCAAATATGTAATAAATCAACATAAAAAGTTTAAGGGTAGAAACTCTTCAGGTCATCCCCACTCCGAGCCCGGCCGAGAGCTACCCCTTCCAGATCTTGGAGGTGGTACCCTCCCGACTTGAGCACTTTATCTACAATGTATGGCCCTTCCCAGTTGGGATCGAGTTTTCCTACTGCGGCCCCTCTCTCGGTCGCGTCAACCTTTTTTAGGACCAGATCTCCTTTGTCGAACTGCTTTATTCGGATATGTTTGTCAAATTACCGAGCCATCCGCCGCTTGACTTCCTCCTGCCGGACGGTGGCCAAGTCCCGGAGCTCTTCCACCAGGTCCAGGGATAGCCTTTGCTCTCCCTCATTCTCTACCAGCCATTCTTCATCCCCTTCACCTGTGGCGACCACCCTGGGGGATTTCACCTCGAACTCTATTGGAAGGGCAGCCTCAGACCCGTGAGATAGCTTGAACGGAGTCTCCCCCGTAGCCATGTTTGGAGTGGTTCTAAAGGCCCAGAGGACTGAGGGTAACTGCTCCACCCAGTTCCCTCTGAGGTTCTCAACCTTTTCTTCAGTAGGTTCACAATTATTTTGATTGCCGCCTCCACTTGCCCATTGCTCCTCGGGTGGTGGACCGACGCAAACCAGAGATCTATACCGAGCTGGGTGCAGAAGCTGATGAACTCGTCGCTGGCAAACTGCGGCCCATTGTCTGTAACTATGGCCAGTGGGAGCCCGTGCCTGCAAATTACTTCACCCCATATAAAATTTCTTACTACTTGGGATGTTACCTTGGCCAGCGCCTTCACCTCCAGCCACTTGGAGAAATTGTCAATCATTACTAGTAAGAACTTTCTTTGACCACTCGCTTGGGGGAAAGGACCGACCAGGTCCAAACCCCATATTGCAAAGGGCCAGAGGGATGTGATGGTTCTAAGTCTTTTGGCCGGCAGGAGCTGGAGTGGGGCAAACAGTTGGCACTTTGAGCACTTTCTTGCAAACTCCGCTGTGTCCTTTCTAAGGGTAGGCCAAAAGTAGCCTTGCTTTAGCACTCTCCCATCCAAGGTTTGGCTCCCGGTGTGGCTGCCACACTCCCCTGAATGGATCTCCTCGAGGACCTTCGGGACCTCCTACTCTGACACACAACGGGCTAGGAGTCCCGAGAGCATCTTCCGATATTGTCCTCCTGCATGCAAAGAGTAGTATGTAGACTTATACCTAAATCGCCGCTTATCCACATCCCCCTCGGGGAACTTCCCAGATGTCAGGAAGGTGATGAAGGGGTCCATCCATGATGCCCGCTGGTCCACTTCCATCAGTTCCGCCTCCTCGATGGACGGTCGGAAGAGGTCCGACACCGTGCCCCCTGCCTTGGGACCAAACTTGGCCAGGAGGTCTGCCGCGACACTCTCCTCCCTTGGCACATGACGGATCGAGAAGGTCCGGAACTGCCCTATGAGCCCCTTGACCTTTTCCAAGTAACGCTAAAGAGTCAACTCCTTTACCTCGAACTCCCCACTAACCTGGCAAGCCACCACCATGGATTCCATCGAGACCTCCACATCTTGCACTCCCAATTCTCGGGCTAGGCGGAGGCCTGCTATCACGGCTTCGTACTCGGCCTGATTTTTGGTGAGGGGAAAGTGAATATTGATCGCCTGCTCGATCCTTGTCCTTTGGGGGCTTACCAAAACCACCCTCCCCCGAAGGAATGTTTCCCTAAGGCCCTGTCAACCAACATCCTCCAGGCCACCGAGTTGGGCAGCTCGGATTCTTCCACCTCGGTCACATAGTCTGCCAAAAAGTCCGCCACCGCTTGGGACTTTATGGACAACCTGGGCACATACGAGATATCGAACTCACTTAGCTCCACTGACCACTTAGCCAGCCTTCCCGAGTGCTCCACCCCTTCCATGATGTTGTGAAGGTGGTGGTCAGTTACCACCTTGATGGAATGAGCCTGTAAGTATGGACAGAGCTTCTGAGCCGAGACCACGAGGGCGAAGGCCAATTTTTCCAAAATGGGGTACCGGAGCCCAGCCTTCCTCAATACTCGGCTGACATAGTAGATTGGGAGCTGCTTTCTTCCTTCTTCTCAGAAAAGCACCGAGCTTACCGCATCGGGTCCTACCCCCAGGAATAGGGATAGGTCCTCTCCTCCTCCCGGCCTTTGTAGCAATGGGGCTCAGGTCAGTTGCTCCTTCAACGCTTGAAAGGTGCATTCACACTCGGGGGTTCATTCAAACTTTTGGTTCCCCCGTAGCACCTTGAAGAAGGTCGAGCACTTCTCCCCTGCCCTGGAGAGGAACCAACTTAGCCCGGCCATCTTTCCTGTGAGACGCTGGACCTCTTTTGCAATCCTTGGAGACCCCAGCTCCATGATTGCCTTTAAATTGTCTGGGTTAGACTCCACCCCAGCCAGGGTGAGCAAGTGACCCAGGAACTTCCCTCGGCTGACCCCAAAGACACACTCCTGGGGTTTGAGTTTCATCTTGAACTTTTTCAAAGTCCCGAAGGTTTCCTCAAGGCACGGAGGTGGGACTCGAGGTCCCAACTTTTCACCATGAGGTCATCCACATAGACCTCCGGGTTCCTTCCCTTTTGCTCTCGGAAGACCCGGTCCATCATCCGTTGGTAAGTTTCCCATGCATTCTTCAGCCCGAAAGGAATCATTTTGTAATAGTAGCACCTATCCCCCATGATGAAGGAGACATCCTCTATGTCGGGAGGGTGCATGCGGATCTGATGGTAACCTGAGAAAGCATCTAGAAAACTCATTAGTGAAAAACAGACTGCTGAGTCAACCAGCGTGTCGATTCGAGGTAGAGGATAATAATCCTTAGGGCATGATTTATTTAATAGTGAAAAGTCAACGCACATCCTCCACCTACCATCACCCTTTTTTACCATCACTACATTGGAGACCCAGCATGGATACTGGATCTCCGATAAAAAACCAGCCTTGAGGAGCTTGCTCACCTCCTCCCGGATAAGTTCCTCCAGCTTGTCCGCGATGGACCTCTTCTTCTGGCGGATGGGGCGAGTGTCGGGGTCGAAGTTTAGGCGATGGCATGCCACATCCACATCGATCCTTGGCATCTCCACGGCACTCCAGGCGAAGATGTCCACGTTCTCTTGTACGCAAGCCAGGATCTTCCTCCGGTCCTCGGGGCTGAGCTCCCCACTAATCTTTACTTTCTCGGTCGCTCCTGCCTTGGTGACGACCTCCAGCTCTACCACCTCCTCAACGGCCTCCAGCCTCGACTGCTCCGCCCAGTCATTCTCCTTCCTCTTGCCGCAAGCCAGCGCTTCGGCCCCTTCTTCCTTCTCCTCCTCCCTGAGAACCATCAGCTCCCTCGTCCCTCCTTCCTGGGCCCGAACTTCTTCTTCTACTCCTTCCTCCTCTCCTACCTATTCCGGCCTCACCGGCTATCCCATCTCCCGGTCCAACTCCTCTGCTTCCGCCATCCAGGAGATGGTGTTCACGGCAGTCACATAGCACTGCCTTGCCACCTTAGGGTCTCCCGATATCCGCACCTAGACTCCTTCGGACCTGAACTTAAGGCACTGGTGGAAAGTGGAGGGGATGTATTAGAACGCGCTGATGAGGGGCCGTCCGAAAATGGCGCTTTAGCTGCTGGGGCATCCACTATAACAAAGCGGCAATTCCTGGACTGCCCCCCCCCCCCAAGACTGCATGGAGTCTCACTCCCCCTCTACCCTCTTTCTTTCTCTCGAAAACCCAAACAACGGGCCATCCGAGGCCAACACCCTCCTGGCCTCCACCTTCTTCTCGTCAAACACCTTCTTGAAGATGACGTTGACCGAGCTCCCATTGTCCACGAGAATACGAGAGACGGTGAAGTTCTCGATGGCTGTCTGGATGACCAGCGCATCACAGAATGGGTCTTCATGGCCCGGTATGTCCTTCTGGGTAAACATGAGCTTCTCTACCAGGTGTGGGGCTAGGGATGTGGAAGCCACGCTCTGATAATAGATGGTATGGAGGCTCGCCTTCCGGGTTGCCTCGATCCCTACCCCCCCCCCCTCCCATGGATCACTCTGATCCCTCCTCGGGTCCCCACGTCAACTCGGTCTTTGCACCTTTCCTCCTCCTCGTCCGAAGGTCAATTTTTCCAAAATGGGGTACCGAAGCTCAGCCTTCCTCAATACTCGGCTGACATAGTAAATTGGGAGCTTCTTTCTTCCTTCTTCTCGGACCAGCACCGAGCTTAACGCCTTGGGTCCTACCTCCCGTAGAATCCAAAGGAGAGAGCGATCCAGAAACAATCTCACCCTCCACCCCATTAGAAGGTATAGTGGAAATATTAAATGGAGAGACAGACAGTTCAGGTGGTGGAGCGACTTAAAGCATTAAATCCAAAACGTTAAAAATAGGGGAGATTCCCCAATCAGCGGGTAACTTTAATAGATATGCATTTTCGCCTAGCTTCTTTAAAACCCAAAAAAGGACCGGCTCTCCTATTCGCCAATTTCTTTATGGTGCCCGAAGGCATCCATTCATGGATAAGACGAACCATTACCAAATCACCAATATTCAAGGGGACTGCTCGCCTATGTACGTTAGCATTCGATTGATAAATAGAATATTGCTTAGCTAACGTCTCGCTAATGTGCTTATGGAGAGTGTGAACGTGCGAGGCGAACTCCTGTGCAAATTGACTGGAATTAAAATATGGTGGTAAGGGAACCAAGTCAAGAGGCACGGGCGCCTTATATCCATGTACGATCTCATTTGGAGATAAACTGGTGGACCTGTTCTTAGAATTATTATAAGCTAATTGAGCATGAGGAAGAATAAGGTCCCGCATACCTTTATGATCACCCACTAGGCAACGAAGTAAACCACCCAATCTTCGGTTAACCACTTCTGTTTGCCCATCTGTTTGGGGATGATAGGCCGACGAAAACATAAGTCTAGTACCCAAAAGCTTTCAAAGTGTTTTCCAGAAGTAGCTAGTAAATTTAACGTCCCTATCAGTCACTATCATTTTGGGGATGCCCCGATGGGCCACGACCAGCTTGAAATACAGCTTAGCAACATGTGATGCATCGTTGGTGTTATTGCATGCGATAAAGTAGGCCATTTTGGAAAATCGATCCACTACAACCAGAATGCAATCGTATCGCCTAAATGTCAGGGGTAGACCCAATATGAAGTCCATGCTAACATCCTCCCATGGGACAGACGGAATCGGGAGTGGTGTGTAAAGACCACATTGGTCTTGTTACCTTTCGCTAATTGACATACACGGCAACTCCCTATGATTTTATTGACCATTGGTTTGAGGCCCGGCCAGAAGAATTTGTCCACTACTAGTGTTATAGTTTTATCTCGACCGAAATGTCCACCTAACCCTCCACTATGTAACTCCCATATAATGAAATGGCGTAGCGAGGAGCGAGGAATACATAATTGTGTATGCTTAAATAGATAACCATCGCGGATGTAGTATGTAGATATAATAGAAGGGGAATTGTCCTGAGCGGCTAAGTATATATCCTTAAAATCCGGGCATTGAACATATTCATCCTTAATTCTTTCAAATCCTATGACCGTTACTTCCATTGTAGATAGTAATAGGGTGACTCGACTAAGAGCGTCTGCCACACGATTTAACATACCCTTAAGGTGCTTGATAATGAATGTGTACTCCTGAAGGTACGAAACTCATTTGGCCTGCCGAGGGCTGATTTTACTTTGGGAGTTTACAAATTTTAGCGCCTTATGATCTGATAAGATTACAAATTCTTTCGATATAAGATAGTGTCGCCAATGTTGGAGACAACGTATTACGACATAGAACTCACGATCATAGTTGGAGTAATTTAACTTCGGGCCCGCAAGCTTCTAGCTAAAGTAACCTATTGGATGTCCCTTCTGATTTAAAACTCCTCTGATTCCTATCCCAGATGCATCACATGATAATTCAAACACCTTGATAAAGTCCGGCAACCGTAGTAGTGGGGTGATGAGTCCTGATCATATACACATATATGGACTCATCTGGGCCGTTTTTCTAGTCTTTCCACTGCACTTTAGCCTTGTTTTAGCTCATATTTGTCATTCTATGCTAGGTGCACTTCTTGGCCTATTTTGGTGTGTTTTGATGTTTATTCTCTTTTGATAGCCTTATTGTATTGTTGAGTGCCACTTTCAGTAGCCTGATTAGCATTTCTATAGGAACAGGAGTTGTGCAGGTGTTCCCGGTACAATTCTGTACAGGAACACTGTGCACGATCACTGGTTCTATTGCGCACGACCACTGGTCGTGCGCACTTAACCCCCATTTTATGAGTTCTGTCTCGACCAATGTGCACGACCACTTACGATAATGCGCACGACCACTGGTCGTGCGCCACTGGTCGTGCGAACATTTTATTTTATAAATTTCTTACATTGCAGGCTCCGCCCAGGCAGGTGCACGATCACAGGATTCCAGCGCGCACGACCACTGGTCATGCGCCAATGACCGTGAGCACTGTTTATTCCAGCGCCTATAAATATTCCTGCTCGCGATTTAGGTCGGGATCTCCGCATTTCTTCCACTCTAGTCCGCCGTTTTCTCGCTCCAGAGCCCCGATTTCGCCCCTCCATCGCCGCTCACCATCTGGAGGTGCTCCGGGCTTGTTCTTCGTGCCAATCTTGAGCCGGAGCTTCCTCTCGGCCTCCTCCTTCATCCTAAAGCTTAAAGAGGAGATCTAGCCGCCATCTCCATCAAGCAAGAGGAAGTTTGCAACCTCTACCGTATCGTGAGACGAAGAAGACGGGTTCATTGGAGAGTAGTGACAGCTCTCTCTACCCCGGACGTAGTTGCGGACCGAGCTTGGACGCGGATTGACAGTCCGGCGATTCCAACCGTGAATCTACAACGAGCCTTCGGATTCGGTCGATTTCTTGCCTTATTCTTCTCTTATTGATGTGTCTGTAGTTAGATCTCTCATGTATTGATGATGAACACTATGAGTCTTGCTTGTAATCTTAATTTCATGTCTATGTGAAGTTATATTTTGTTCATATGTGTATGAGGTGCGCCCCATTCCATCCTCCATCCCGCCTTCACGTTCGTGTGTCGCACTAGCAATTGCTAGTGGCGTGCTTGTCGAAGAGGTGCTTACGACCCTCATTCTGTTTGCCTACTCGTCCATCCGCCCTTGCGACGCAGCGCGCTCAAGGCCTGCCTAGTCTCCATTCCGCCAAGCGAAGCATTGCATAGCGGCATTGCATAGGAGTAGTTGTAGTTATTTTCTTTTATTTTCCAAAAGCCAACTCAACTCTCCCGCATTCCATCCGACTCAAGGACTTCGATCTCAAGTCCTTCCTCGAACGTTAACTCCACCTTACTGTGTTCCTCTAGAGATTCGATACTCGGGGATTACTCCTCGTTTTTTTATTACTTGAATGATCGGTACACTGCCGTTTCGTGTCGCAGTCGAGCTACCGCCTATAGCGGTGTGCGAGATTCGCCCATCAAGTTCTTGGCGCCGTTGCCGGGGAACACAGACGTGTGAGTTTTCTGGAGAGGGAAAACCTGAGAGAGAAGCCCTTCCATTTGTAATTGCATTTCTTTACTTTATTTCTTTTTATTCCATTTTCCTGTTTTAATTAGGTTGCTTTAGTAATTTTTGTTAGGTGTGGTATTTCGCACAATAGTGTTTTTCTATTTGAATCGTTTTATCTTCGCACTATGTGGGCACATCTTAATATCCATTGCTGTTTGTGTGGAGCTACCTCCCACTCTAGTGATGAATGCCCTTCGGAGAATGGTGGGCATAATTCTTCTCGCCCAGCATATAGAGCATCGACTTCGTCTGATACTCCATATGGTGTGCGTAAGTCTTATGGCTACTCTGCTGAGCCTTTACCATCTTACTTCTTTTCGGCTTCAGCACCCGCAGTGCCAAAGAAGCCCGCTAGGAAGTGCCAGTTTTGTCGGAGCACAGATCATGCCCTGAAGGATTGTGCTGCTTTTCGTCGCCAATTGGATGAGGATGACGAGCCGGATATCCGGATCATCCCGAATCCTAACTCTGGCGGCACACCTTCAACATCCGGTTTTGTGTCTTTGCCACCTTCACATCTTGAAGGGTATGGCATTGACACAGTCACCAGATGTGTGGCTGATCTAGGCACCGACATTGCTGAGCCTATTCTCCCAGTGCATCCACCACCCCTAGTGGATTCGATTCTTTGTGAGGAATCGGTGCTCGACTTTTATCCGAGCACTATTCCTCTCCTTGTTGTGCATACTACACTCGTCTCTGACGACATTGTTGATGATGTGTTGCAAGAGGAGGCTGGTGACTTTAGTGTCATGCCTGTTCCTATGGAGGAGGACAACCTTCCAGGTGAAGAGGAGTTTTCCTCAGCACCGGTGGAGGAAGTCCAAATCTCTAGCTTGGCCACTGTTGATCCCGCCGAATCTTATAGCATTGATGATAATGCAAACATTATTTTACTTCCCCAACCTGATGGGAGTGAGACCGGGACCACTCCCCCGATTTTTGATTATTTATGTTCTTCGTCTTGTTTATTTCTCGATCCCCCCTCTTCATCCGAGCCTGTGCAGGTTGAGTCTTCACAGGTACCCCAGGAGGATTTGGTGCATATTGCCCAAGTCAATGATGAGAGCATCCTCTTATGTGAGGAGGTTGATTCCCCCTCCGTAGAGGAAGCTCCACTCATTGCCTTTTCCTCCCGCCACCTCCCTGTTGACGACACCTTGCTAGGCAAGGATGTTTTTGGTGAGAGTAGTGAGGAGGACTCCTCCTCCACTTTTTACTTTCTGCTTCCCCTACCTGTGAAGAGCAGGTATTTTTATTTAGGTAGGGGAGTGACTGTTCTATCACCGTATCGGTACTCGCTACCGACACGGATATTAGGCCAGTTACCTGTCCACTTCTCCTTCCATACTCCCATTAGCTAGAACTGTACAAATGCCAAATAAGTCGTGCTGGGATGACAATAACCTCAGTAGTTATCTTACCTTTTCCTGCATTTCTTATTTCATCTTGTTTAGTTTAGTTAGTTGTATTCATTTTAGTTTGTCTATTTTCTTTTGTTTTTGCGGAGCTTACCCCTGCAGGTTCATCTTCGGGATGGAGGAAGCTGCTCTTTGTCTTGGTTTTCATGCGTCTTCTGGTATGCTCATTTCTGAGCATGGGTAACTTTTCTTCCCCTGGTCTTTTATTCAATTTTCATGATTACATCATTTGTATCTGTTGCATAGATTAAGTCTGGGGGAGAGCTGCTATATGTTACCCACTGCACGTGCACATATCATTTGCATACTAGAAGTATTTTAATTTCAGTTATTTAGTGTTGTTTCATTTGCACCGCACACCACTGCACCCACTCGAGCGTGCACTTAGCTGTTGGCACGTCTTGAGCTGAACTCATTTCTTTTTGTGTGATTTGGAAAATCATTGTGCTGGCTTAGGATTGTGAGTCGGAGTAAAATGTCGACTTCTATAGTGCTCCTAGTCAAGTGCTCATGTCTCGCATAGAAATTTGTGTAGATTCAATTTCTTTTTATGCTTTTAGTTTATATTTTTCTATTAGCGTAGATATTGTTTACTTTACTCAAAAAGTGGTGAATCCGGTGTGAATCAAACGGTAGCATAGGGATGTGTGTAAACGATCGCTAGCCTCTTATTGCCCGAGTCGGGAGAAAGGGTTATCTTTCTCGGTGGCTAAGAACTTGCCCCAAGCGATTCTTGAAGCATGGGTATACGGTTAGTCAATTGCGTGAATGTGATATAGGCCATCATTTTGGCCCGGTTGAGCCTTTGTGCCATTCCTATCATCATTTCCTCGCTAGCCCAGTTGTGCCTACCCCATTCTTTTGGTTCAGCTCCACTATTGTTCACCAAAGCCTAAACTCCAATCCTAGTCGCACACCCAAAATGCAAGCATTTTGTTTAAATTTTAAATTGGTGGTGTTGATTATGGAAGTACAATGTGAAAATATGGATGTGCATCTTTGAAAATTTGTTGAAATTGCTAAAGAAAGAAAAAGAAAAGAAGAAAAAGATTTGAAAAGAAAAAGAAGAATGAAAAGTTTAATTGAAAAAATCTGTTTGAGATTTATATTTGGGAGTAGGCGGTTGATGCGTGTCGGCAAGTGCACCGGTCGCTGTCAAGTAATAAATGTGGAGAGTGGCTTCCCCGAATGTCGGTCTCTTGAGGAATGCAGGTTGGGTGAACGAGATGCGTAGCGTGACTCTTGTTACACGAACGAAACACACATGAAAAAGGGGGTTTTTAGTTGGTTTGTCCTAATCTTAGCAACAGTAAAAGAGATGCGGGTCGAAAGCACCGCTTTGCAAGGTGAGATGGATGCAACGGTCGCGATGCGGTGCTTCGTGAGGCGGATGGAGTGTGTTCTAGCGCGAAAGGGTGAGGGTCGTAAACACCTCTTCACAACCGTCGTTAGCTCTTACTAACACGGAACAAACACCTTGCGTGCGCGTGCGAGTGAGTGAGAGGAAATGGAGTGAATCACAACCGAACCATAAAGAACAACAAGGAAACATTCATTTCAACAAACTTCATCATAATATTCGAGTTTACACGGTTCAACGAGTACAATGGAGGAAAGAGGAAAGAAATAACCGATGGTGAAGACTAGCGGCCGTTCACGGCCGGAATGGTAGGTTGTCGGGCTACCTCCGGACTCGGGCGGACTATGCTTCCGGCGTAGAGAGCTGTCACGATCTCCCTACGTAGCTCCGTCGTCTTCGACTTCAGGTTCCTTCTTCTTCTCACCGGGCGGAATGAGAGAATGGTTGCTTGGAGGCTTGCGGACGATGGAGAACACTCACAGACAATGGAGGAAGTCTTGGAATGGGTGGAGGAGGCTTCCCCTTGCGTAGGAGATGAAGTGGAGGCGTCCCACGGTGGAGGTCGACGGCGTACGGAACAGGAATCCCGCTCCCGGCGGCTGATAATGCCCTAAAAATCGCAACAGGCGTTTAAATAGGCGCTGGAATAAATACTGCGCACGGTCATTGGCGCACGACCAGTGGTCGTGCGCACTGGAATTCTGCGATCGTGCGCACTGCCTGGGTGGAACCTGCAAGATACGGAATTATAAAATAAAATGTTCGCACGACCAGTGGCGCACGACCGGTGGTCGTGCGCACTAGCGTTGATGGTCGTGCGCAATACAGCAAACAGAACTCAGAATTTTAATGATAAGTGCGCACGAGCAGTGGCGCACGACCGGTGGTCGTGCGCACTGGCGTTGGTGGTCGTGCGCACTGCACCAAACAGAACTCGTGAAAAAGGGTTAAGTGCACACGATCAGTGGCGCACGACCAGTGGTCGTGCGCAATAGAATCGGCGATCGTGCGCAGTGTTCCTGTGCAGAATTGCACCGGGAACACTCGCACGACTCCTATTCCAGGCACAACCACAAATCTAGCCACTGAAAGTGGCACTTGACAGCACATGAATACTACTAATGACAATAAGCACGAAAATCACACCAAAGTGGGCCTAGATGTGCACCTAGCATGGATTATCAAATATAAGCTATAACAAGGCTATAGTGCGGTGAATTGGCTAAATAACGGCCCGGATGAGTCCATAAATGTGTATATGATCAGGACTCATCACACCCCCAGACTTAACTGTTTGCGCGTCCCGAGCAAACGAATCCGGCGGAGCGTGAAAACGATAGTTAACATAGAGAATTACACAAAGGAGTACGGTGCGAAGTAACATACGCATGCAAGTAGAGAATTTAGTAGAAGGAGATTCTAACTATGCTAACTAATTTATAAGAGTATTAAAGCGTAATTAAAGATTTAGATGTACTCAGTTGGTGAGTTATGAAGAATTTGACGATCATGCCCGGTATGAAAGTGACGAGACACTGAGGCGGGTGTTGCAAAAGATCGGGGCTTAGGAATAACTCCGCTGAAATCCATCAACGTCGAGAACCATACGCTTGCCCGGTCACACTCTCTCCACGGCGCTAGCACTCTCGCAAGTCAAATCAGTAGGGCTTTTAGGATTAAAACGGGGCTTAGGTTACGGTATGATATTCAAAGTTAAACACGATGGCTACGCAACCCAATTTAGCTAACGGAACGTTGCACCACGCAAGACCAACAACTATGCTCGTGTGACACACCCCAGACTTATCATGAAAACCAGGTGTGCACACGGCCTACTTCACAAATACCAACAGATTGTCTTTTTTTAGCTCGGAAGGATTTTTTTACAAAATACTCTTTTTTTTCTTTTAACATCTTTTACTTCTTTTATATATCCTCCGGTTGGTTCAAAATCAGCAGATAGACTTTATTTTCCTTTCATGACATAATGATTCCACACACCACACAAGTTGAGAATTATGAGCGTAGTTTAAAACAATTTGGTTGCGGGGGTAGGATAGGCTTCAGGCTTTGGTTGATGAAGAGGAGCTGAACAAAGGATTGGTAGGCACAAATTTGGCTTGCAACGGTGAACGAAATGGAAATGGAATAACAAAGCTCAAACTAGCCAAAGGGTGGCCTACATCATGTTTAACTCGACGAGTCGCTCTCACCCATGCTTCGAGAGTCGCTTGGGGCAAGTTCTTAGCCCACGAGAAAGGTAAACCTTCCTCCCGACTCGAGCAACACACGACTAGTAATCGCACACACACAACACCGGGTTATCGTCAATTCCATACAAATTCACCACTTGAGTATATTAAATCTAAATTTACGCAGAAATACTAAACATAAATTAGATGCATAAAAAAAATCTAGTTCTACTCAAATTCTACCATAGCATGCAAAGTGACTAGAACACTACATGAGTCAACATCGCACTCCAAATAATAATTCCTACGTTAACAACCTATTTCATACTCCAACCAAGATAGTTTACAACGGAACAACAACAAAAAGATAAGCGCGCACTCAAGTGGGTGAAATGGTGTGTGAAACATGGAAAACAACGATAATGATAAGATAAATAAGAATCAACCTTCTAGTATGCGGTGCACTCGTGCACAGTGGATAACAACAACCGCTCCCCCAGACTTAAGCTAAACAATATATCTAGAAATTTGAAGCTAAAAGAGGGGAGGAAGCGTTACCCCATGCTCAGAAATGAGCATACCAGACGATTGGCGTTTATGAACAGGAATAGTCCGCTGCATCCGCACCATCGAACACAAAACCTGCAAGCACAAACTCAAAACAACACAAGCAAATGCAAAAGCTGAACTAAAAGAAGTTAGAAAAGGAGAAATACGAAATCAAGAAATCTGGGTTGTCTCCCAGTAGCGCTTTCATTTAACGTCCTTAAGCTGGACCAAATACCTGTATTAGCAGTGTTTAAAGAGTGCAGGAATTAAAAAAAAAGACATATTCAGAAGCAGTTCACCACATCAACTAAACACAAATCAGCTAAAAGCGCTCTTATGGTGCGCGTCTCCCATAACACGTAGGCGGGAGGTGAAGGCTTTAGGGCCAGCACTGGTATTACCCAATGCTCCCCTAACCTCCGCCACCTTGCCACGAAGAGCGGCAGCACGAGCGTCGCGCAGAAGTTTTTCCTTTTTAAGTTTGGTGACAGTCAGAGACTGCCACCGTTGAAAGCTTTCAGAATTTTCCGCCTTAGTGGCGGGTGGCGTCACTTCCGGTATCGCGGTGACCACCGGATCGGCCCAGGAGATGGAGCGCTTAGATAGTTTATTACAAGATTCACCACAAGAAGATAAATAATCAGCATCCCTAACTAGATCCAAGTCAACGTTTCCCGAACTGCAGTCTTCCTCCTTCTCGGAGTCGAACTCTTTCCGGAAGTCAACCTCTTCTTCCTCATCTGATTGGAGCTCCTCCTTTCCTCCTTCACTTGTTTCTTGATCATGTATCTTTCCTGCACAGCTTAGAAATTCATCAGAAATAACGAGAGGGGGAGGAGTGGATGTGTCAGCTGTAGCTTCGAGGCGAGTGGGCTGCAGCGCCTTGTTAGGTAGGAGAACACACCCCGTAGCGAAGTCAAGGGTGGCGCCGCTCTCTTTCAAGAACGGCACGCCCAAGATAGGAATGGATTGATTTTCCTGGGGGCCCAACACCTGAAAGTCCGCGACCATAGTCGTCCCCTCAACTATTACTTCCACATTTCTCACTTCCCCCTCAGATTGGATAATAGTGTCGTTAGCGAGAATAAGCGATTTCCTTTCCTCCGTGTTCATCTCAAGTTGTAATCTCGCAACATCTTGCAGTGCAATGACGTTGCGGGAGGAACCGGAATCGCATAAAGCTTTTGTTTCAACCTTATTGATGGAACAAGAAATTACCAGCTCACTCGGTTCAACCTCTACCACATCCCCAAGACTCTTCCCTTGATCAATTGGGTTCTTCTCCGTGTTGCTGGGAAGGGTCCCCTGCGATCGCTCGGTTAGCACTTGGGCCAATTGGCCCAACTGTGTTTCCAGGTTTCGCATGGATGCAGTTTGACTTACCATATTCGAATTAGCTACTTGGATGAATTTCTCCATCATCTCTTCTAGATTACTCTTTTTTTGAGTAGGGGGTGCTTGATTATAGTCCGGGTGTGGTGGCCTCGGTTGGCTCCCGGAGGCGTAAGCATCGTTTTGATGCTGCCCCGGTGCCCATCGTTGGCCAGGTGTGTTTGGATTCCACGAGAAGTTCGGGTGACTTCTCGCTCCCGGATTATAAGCATTATTGAAAGGCGCCCCCCTAGGCTGATTTCCTACATAATTAACAGATTCGTTCAAGTTCAAGTGTGCGAAGTCACCTGCCACGTTGTTCCCCGAACACTCATACGCGTGGTGGCCTCCGCCTCCACATCCCTCGCAGGTAATGATAGCAGCAGGTGGGGATGGAGAAGGGAGAGAGTCGACCATGAAAAGACCTCGGCCGCTTCTTGGTGCATTTCTCCCTGCAGTCCAGAATGTACTGTGGGAGGCAGTGTCGCGCAGAATTCGAAGGGATTCCTCAGGGGTGTGGTTCATCAAGGTGCCACCTGCCGCAGCATCGATCATTGCCCTATAGTTGGGCTCGATCGCAAAGTAGAACGTTTCGACCACATTCCAGGGTTGGAGCTCATGGCCTGGACATCGGCGAAGGAGATCGTTGAGGCGCTCCCATGCTTCAGCAAGGGTCTCTTGGTCCAGTTGACGAAATGTGGAGATCTCCCGCCGCATGCTCACGATCTTATCCACAGGATGGAATTTAGCAAGGAACTTGGATGCGAGGGCATCCCAAGTTGCAGCAGTCCCGGGCGGAATGGAGTGGAGCCACACCTTTGCTTTGTCGCGGAGGGAAAAGGGAAACAGTCTAAGCTTGACCGCGTCGTCAGCAATCCCCGCGTAGCGGAAGGTTCCGCAAATATCAGAAAATTCTGCCAGATGCAGATGCGGGTCTTCGCTGGCCAGCCCCGAGAACTGAGCGTTGTTCCGGATGATGTTTAAGATCGCTGGCTTGATCTCAAACTGATTATTCATAATATTTGGCCCGAACCCCGGATACACACTCCCAGCAGTTGGAGTGGTGTAGTCCCTCATCGTGCGGGGTCGAGGCCTAGCTGCCTCCTGCTCATTCCCAGGCTGATGTTCCCCCACGCCGGGCATTCTCGGATCAACATCATTTGGGTCTACCTGATCACCCATGGCCGCTTGCGCGGCAGCAGCGCGCCTTCGTGCGCGAGCGGTCCGTTCAATCTCAGGATCGAAGGGTACGAGTTCACCTGCGACCTGTCTCTGCATGCACTATCACAAACAAGAGAAATCAAAAACAACTGCTCGTATGACGACAGTCACAACACGGGACGTTACACGCCTGCATTCCCCGGCAACGGTGCCAAAAACTTGATGCGTGTCGGCAAGTGCACCGGTCGCTGTCAAGTAATAAATGTGGAGAGTGGCCTCCCCGAATGTCGGTCTCTTGAGGAATGCAGGTTGGGTGAACGAGATGCGTAGCGTGACTCTTGTTACACGAACGAAACACACATGAAAAAGGGGGTTTTTAGTTGGTTTGTCCTAATCTTAGCAACAGTAAAAGAGATGCGGGTCGAAAGCACCGCTTCGCAAGGTGAGATGGATGCAACGGCCGCGATGCCGTGCTTCGTGAGGCGGATGGAGTGTCTTCTAGCGCGAAAGGGTGAGGGTCGTAAACACCTCTTCACAACCGTCGTTAACTCTTGCTAACACGGAACAAACACCTTGTGTGCGCGTGCGAGTGAGTGAGAGGAAATGGAGTGAATCACAACCGAACCATAAAGAACAACAAGGAAACATTCATTTCAACAAACTTCATCATAATATTCGAGTTTACACGGTTCAACGAGTACAATGGAGGAAAGAGGAAAGAAATAACCGATGGTGAAGACTAGCGGCCGTTCACGGCCGGAATGGTAGGTTGTCGGGCTACCTCCGGACTCGGGCGGACTATGCTTCCGGCATAGAGAGCTGTCACGATCTCCCTACGTAGCTCCGTCGTCTTCGACTTCAGGTTCCTTCTTCTTCTCACCGGGCGGAATGAGAGAATGGTTGCTTGGAGGCTTGCGGACGATGGAGAACACTCACGGACAATGGAGGAAGTCTTGGAATGGGTTGAGGAGGCTTCCCCTTGCGTAGGAGATGAAGTGGAGGCGTCCCACGGTGGAGGTCGACGGCGTACGGAACAGGAATCCCGCTCCCGGCGGCTGATAATGCCCTAAAAATCGCAACAGGCGTTTAAATAGGCGCTGGAATAAATACTGCGCACGGTCATTGGCGCACGACCAGTGGTCGTGCGCACTGGAATTCTGCGATCGTGCGCACTGCCTGGGTGGAACCTGCAAGATACGAAATTATAAAATAAAATGTTCGCACGACCAGTGGCGCACGACCGGTGGTCGTGCGCACTAGCGTTGATGGTCGTGCGCAATACAGCAAACAGAACTCAGAATTTTAATGATAAGTGCACACGAGCAGTGGCGCACGACCGGTGGTCGTGCGCACTGGCGTTGGTGGTCGTGCGCACTGCACCAAACAGAACTCGTGAAAAAGGGTTAAGTGCACACGATCAGTGGCGCACGACCAGTGGTCGTGCGCAATAGAACCGGCGATCGTGCGCAGTGTTCCTGTGCAGAATTGCACCGGGAACACTCGCACGACTCCTATTCCAGGCACAACCACACATCTAGCCACTGAAAGTGGCACTTGACAACACATGAATACTACTAATGACAATAAGCACGAAAATCACACCAAAGTGGGCTTAGATGTGCACCTAGCATGGATTATCAAATATAAGCTATAACAAGGCTATAGTGCGGTGAATTGGCTAAATAACGGCCCGGATGAGTCCATAAATGTGTATATGATCAGGACTCATCAGCGGTGCACACACCCATGCGTCTAAGTCTAAGTCTGGGGGTGTGGTGCATCCGCGTGTTTTATGGCTGCTTAGATAGTGTTATGCATTTGTTCATTTGGGTTTTTGTGTTCTAAGCCTTCATGTTTATATTTGTTTACCTCACCTAAACCCAAGCCTCATCTAAAACCTTAAGTCCTATTGATTCACGCATTTGAGTCAAACCAGTGTTGTGGAGAGAGTGCGAACGGGCAAGCTTATGGTCACCGACATTGATGGATTTCAATGGAGGTTGTCTCGTGCCCCGATCTTTGGCAATGCTCGCCTCAGCGTTCAGTTTACTTTCTTCCTATGTACGACCTTATGATTCACTGTGATTCACTTTTTGAGTAAATGTAATATATAAATACGCCCCTAGAAAAGTATAAACTAATATGTACAATTAGAAATTTTGTCTACTGTATTTCTACGCGCATGAGCATACGACTTCGCATGATACTCCGCTTTACAATTTCTATGCCAGCTGTGTATTTTTCTCAGCCGCTTGAGGAATTCGTTTGCTCGGGACGCGCAAACAGGTAAGTCTGGGGGTGTGATGAGTCCTAAACATATACACATATATGGACTCATCTGGGCCATTTTTCTAGTCTTTCCACTGCACTTTAGCCTTTTTGTAGCTCATATTTGTCATTCTATGCTAGGTGCACTTCTTAGCCAATGTTGGTGTGTTTTGATGTTTATTCTCTTTTGATAGCCTTATCGTATTGTTGAGTGCCACTTTCAGTAGTCTGATTAGCATTTCTGTAGGAACAGGAGTCGTGCAGGTGTTCCCGGTACAATTCTGTACAGGAACACTGCGCATGATCACTGGTTCTATTGCGCACGACCACTGGTCGTGCGCCGCTGATCGTGCGCACTTAACCCCCATTTTATGAGTTCTGTCTCGACCAATGCGCACGACCACTTACGATAATGCGCACGACCACTGGTCGTGCGCCACTGGTCGTGCGAACATTTTATTTTATAAATTTCTTACATTGCAGGCTCCGCCCAGGCAGGCGCACGATCACAGGATTCCAGCGCGCACGACCACTGGTCGTGCGCCAATGACCGTGCGCACTATTTATTCCAGCGCCTATAAATATTCCTGCTCGCGATTTAGGTCGGGATCTCCGCATTTCTTCCGCTCCAGTCCGCCGTTTTCTCGCTCCAGAGCCCCGATTTCGCCCCTCCATCGCCGCTCACCATCTGGAGGTGCTCCGGGCTTGTTCTTCACGCCAATCTTGAGCAGGAGCTTCCTCTCGGCCTCCTCCTTCATCCTAAAGCTTAAAGAGGAGATCTAGCCGCCATCTCCATCAAGCAAGAGGAAGTTTGCAACCTCTACCGTATCATGAGATGAAGAATACGGGCTCATTGGAGAGTAGTGACAGCTCTCTCTACCCCAGACGTAGTTGCGGACCGAGCTTGGACGCGGATTGACAGTCCGGCGATTCCAACCGTGAATCTACAACGAGCCTTCGGATTCGGTCGATTTCTTGCCTTATTCTTCTCTTATTGATGTGTTTGTAGTTAGATCTCTCATGTATTGATGATGAACACTATGAGTCTTGCTTGTAATCTTAATTTCATGTCTATGTGAAGTTATATTTTGTTCATATGTGTATGAGGTGCGCCCCATTCCATCCTCCATCCCGCCTTCACGTTCGTGTACCGCACTAGCAATTGCTAGTGGCGTGCTTGTCGAAGAGGTGCTTACGACCCTCATTCCGTTTGCCTACTCGTCCATCCGCCCTTGCAACGCAGCGCGCTCAAGGCCTGCCTAGTCTCCATTCCGCCAAGCGAAGCATTGCATAGCGGCATTGCATAGGAGTAGTTGTAGTTATTTTCTTTTATTTTCCAAAAGCCAAATCAACTCTCCCGCATTCCATCCGACTCAAGTACTTCGATATCAAGTCCTTCCTCGAACGTTAACTCCACCTTACTGTGTTCCTTGAGAGATTCGATACTCGGGGATTACTCCTCATTTTTTTATTACTTGAACGATCGGTACACTGTCGTTTCGTGTCGCAGTCGAGCTACCGCCTATAGCGGTGTGTGAGATTCGCCCATCATGGGGCTTCGGACATCCATTCCTTAATCATTTGAAACGCATTAGTGGCCGCTTTAGTCCAAATAAAATCAACCTTCTTCATGCATTCAGTGATTGGTGCCATAATACTACTAAAATTGTGAATAAACCTTCGATAAAATGTGGCCAATCCATGAAAACTTCTAACCTCCCAGATATTTTTTGGTTCCGGCCATTCTCGAATAACTTGGACCTTTTAGGGTCAACATGAATACCTTTGGAACTCACTATATATCCTAGAAACTCTATGGAAGTCACACCAAATGCGCACTTTTTAAGATTAATAAATAAATTTTCTTGGCGCAATGTTGTAAGGATTGTCCTCAAATGCATTTCATGGTCCATCGGCGAAAGGCTAAATACTAAGATGTCATCGAAGTATACCACTACAAATTTACCCATGTATGGTTTAAATATTTGAGTCATCAACCGCGAGAAGGTACTCAGTCCGTTGGTGAGCCCCACTCCAAGCACCAACCACTCATAGAGCCCATCCTTAGACTTAAATGTCGTTTTCCATTCCTCTCCCTCCCGTATCCTTATTTGGTGGTAACCACTTTTTAGATCCAACTTTGAGAATGTGGTGGCTCCAGATAACATATCTAATAAGTCGTCCAAACGTGGGATGGGAAACCTATATTTAACAGTAATTTTATTTATGGCCCGGTAGTCTACACACAATCTCCAAGACTTATCTTTCTTTGGGACCAAAAGGGCAGGGACGGCACATGGGCTCTTACTCTGGCGAATATATCCCTTTGCTAATAAATCTGAAATCAAGGTTTGTAATTCATTATGTGTAGAGGGATTGAGCCGATAATGGTGAAGATTAGGCAATGATGAGCCCGGGATGAAATCAATCTCGTGCTGGATTTCCCTCATGGGTGGCAACTTAGATGGTAAGTCCGCCGGATAGACGTCCTTATACTCTTCCAAAAGTGTTCGCAGAGATAACGGTAGGTTCTCTAAAGAGGGTGAATCTTCCTTAGCTTGTAGACATACTAAAGCATAGATGACGTCATCCAAGAAAGTCTCACGCTCTAGCTCCTTCTTGCTTATCAAGCCTATTGTTTTCTTTTCCGCGGGCACAATTGTGTCTTTGGAGGCAATCGACGGATCCTTAGGCGGTGTGGCTTTCAAAACAATGGTCATACCATTAAACTTAAACTCGTAGGTGTTGGCTCATCTGAAATGGGTCAAGTCATAATCATAAAGCCACGGACGTCCTAGTAGTACATGACAAACATCCATGGGGATGACGTCGCACCACACCTTATCGATATAGCTCTTCACCGTAAGCGGCACTAAACAACGTTTGGAGACCTCAATAGACGTTTTGTTTACCCACGCTATTTTATACGGATGGGGGTGCAGTTCAGTGACTAAATGCATACGAGTGATAGCGTTCTCCGAAATGACATTCATGCTACTACCGCTATCTATTATTAATTTGCACCACTTCTCACCGCTTTTAAAATTCAACGAAAAAATGTTCGTCCGATTATACTCATCTGACGCACGCGGTGTGGTCAAAATACACCTCATAACCATCATATAAGAGTCATCTTCAATATCACTCGGCTCGGCATCAGATTCATTGCTGGCTTCATAGACAATCTCGGCGAGTTCAGACGTGGAGTCTAATAATGCTAGTGGTTTACTCTTAGTGGGGCACTCACTAGAGTAGTGCCCTTAGATCCCGCAAGAATAACATGTGGCATTAGTCTTACTAATTCGTCCTATCAGAACGCTCTCACCAGTGGGATTCTGGATGTTCCTAGCGGTAATGACTACGGAATTCGAATCAGTCAATCGAAACCTTCCTTTGTCCCTCATGGGGGACAAAGGTGGGGGTCCTAAAAGGGTCTTTCCCTTCTAGAATGCACGTCCCTTGGAATTGTAGGCGTTGTGCTTCTTTATGTCCAAGGCGGCATTGAAGGTTGTGTTAAGGTCCGTATGACCATAACGTAGGAGCTTGCCTTGAATATCTGGGTTGAGTCCCTAACAAAAATGAGATAGTGTAACTTCGGGCATTTCCCGGACGTCACACCGCACCATCATATCTTTAAGGAGTCCCATGTACTCCGCTACAGATTTGCCCCCCTGATGATGGTTGGCTAACTCGTCAAACATTTGGGTTCGGTGATACGCAGGGACATATTGGTCAGACAGGAGTCCTTTCATGGCAGCCCACCCAATTGGGGGTACTCCATTCACGGTACCTAGACACCTCTCTTTGTTCAACCAGAACATTTTGGCCCTACCCAGAAGCTTCATCCGTGCAACCCGCACCTTCTCACCGTCCGTCAGGTTGTGCCAATCAAAATAACACTCGATCTCCATAATCCAGTCTAAAAATACTTGGGGTTCACCCATGCCATCGTATGACAGTGGATAAATTTTCACGGCTCTAGTTACATCGAACTCATAAGGAGCTCGAGGCGCTTGCTCATCGTCCTGATTACGGGGGTGGTTTGGTCTCTCATCTCGTTGCTTGGCAGCCTGGGGTTGGGGACCCGGTCGGTTTATTCCAGCGCCGTCAAATTGGTTGGCAGCGGGATTTCGAGGCGCCGCTTGATTTAAAGCTAACCTTTCATTAACTGTGTGAGTGCATCGAACTTAACGTTAAACTCTTCCCAAATCTACGCAATCATTGTCAGAGCGTGCTCATCCTCATGGTCGTCTGCCATGTTTGAAGTGGTTGGGGGGATACTCCGGGCCAAGCCTAGTGCGCATGAACAATATGACAAGTGATTTTTTTATTTTTTATTTTTTATTTTTTACTAATTGCAGACCAGAAATTTAGATCAGGATAAAATTTTACGAAAGATTATTTTATTACCGCCTAATAACTAAGGTAAGTAAAAAAAAATTGAGTAGAATTTCCAGAAAAATGTTTTTGAATTTCGCAAAAAAATGAGAGTTTTAGACCGCTATTCGCAGATCGACGAAATTTTTTTTTTTATTTTGAGCGCAAAATTCTTGTGGCGATTGTGAGTGCCGACGTTCTAAGAAAACCTCAGGAATGCGTCAATTAAGAAATTGACACGCACCTAGCTCTGATACCAAATTGATGTAGGCCCGCCCAAGACGATCCTACACGGATGGCGAATTCGACGACTCTTGTTACGATCTACGCCCTCTTACCACACATTAACGAAACGCAGCAATCACAATAGATTTTATTTATCTTTCGCGCTATCGTACGAGTAGCCGCACCGCAATTGGTTCGGAGAATGGCTATAGGCCAAAATCCGCTCCGGCTAAAAGGAACAATATTGGTTCCGACGAGCTTTGAGTTGTACCAAAATAGATCCACCAAAGAAATCACGATTCGAAAGTGGTAGGATCTATCCCAACTAGAAAAATAGCGAGGGTCGCCAATCCTCTCGAGAGTTATCGGAAAACCAAATGAAAAAACCACAAATCTATTAAGAGAAATACCGCGAAAATTTAAGCTTCGAAAATCCACGCAAAAATCGTCCACCACAAGACTATCAAAGAAGAGAAAATCTCTTGAGTAGGAATTTTCGTTACCCCTCTCGGAAGCGTAGATCCGAGATTTTGGATCCACAAGAAATAATCGCCCTTCCCTCGAGATCCATGGAAAACGCTCCAAGGATGAAGAGCACGCCCGTCTTCCCCGCTTTACGCCGTTGGAGATCACCCAAGCCTTTTCTTCTTGCACGTGGAGCTTTGAGATAATATTTAGGATGGAGTCGTGGAAGAGAGAAAATCTAGAGAGAAGAAAGGTGGTGGAGGAATAGTATGGAAGAGGGAATAAGGAGGAAGGGAGAAGAGAGAGGGGGGCTGTTGAAACAAATAAATGGTCTCTGTGGAGCTCGGGGCCCCCAACGAGTTGGGGGGCAGCTGGAACTTACTAATCCCTCGACGAACTCGCTGCCTTCTCGCGGATCTCTTACGCGACATCCCACTTGGCGAGCATGTCGTTAAGACCTCGCCTGGGACCCTTCTGGTGTCAGCCACTAAGATCTGGTCTCGTGCACCTTCCTGCGAGCTCACCCTAGTCCCCCCGAGATGACTGCCTTTCTCAGCGAGTTTGTCGAGCTGAGAAGGGAGCTCGTCGAACGCAGAGCCGATTTCGTCGAGCGCAGAAATGAACATCTTCGTCGAACGCAGAGCGCCGTTCGTCGAATGCAGAGAACTGTTGTAAGCGACCTGCGAGCGTTAGTCTCGCTAGCCCTTCTCGCGTATGCACGGCGAGTACTGATCTCGCCAGCCTACCAGCAAACAGTCGGCGAGGGCTTGCCTCGCTCGCCCGACTCTTGCGAGGACTTCTCTGTCTCGTCCCCCTTACTACTTTCTTCACGATGACCTCTCGAAATGCCCCCTCCCCCTTGTCTGGAGAATATCGGGGTTGTACACAATCCCCGCTCTTCGCGAGGCTATCTAGGCTCGCGAAGAAACGTCCAACCCATGGTATTCGCCAGCTTCCTGATGATCTGTCAGGAATCTTTGGTAGGGCACACCTGCGGGCTATAAATATCGCCTTGAACCACCGTGACATTCAACTTTATTTCCTTCTTCTCCTTTTTTCTTACTGTAGTTACTGAAAAATGCCGCTCTCCAGGGAGCTTGAGGCTCGTCTGAGGGCCTCCATGGCCGGCGAGCAGTCTTTCATGGCCAAAATCCCTGCCTGGGTGAATCGCCCGCCTCCCGCTCTGGTGCCGACAACCAAAAAAGCAAAAATGGTTTAACGAACCGGGGACGAGTCAGCGCCACCGAGATCTCCCCCAGACAACCGCTCTCCCGAGAAGGTATGAGTCATAACTAGCCAAGCTCATAAATTACCCTCTCTGAATCTCGCTTAATCGCAGGATCACGCCACCAACAATGGCAGCGGCGAGCCTAAAACTGGGTCTTGCCACGTTCCGCCAGCCAGCACGGACCCTGCGAGCAAGAAGGCGGCAGGTACCCCGCTATTCTCGTTCTCTCACGCATTTTTGTTGACTAATGGCTCCAGGTTTCTTGCTCTTCGCAGTCTCTCCCCTGAAGTCCCCGCCTCATCAAGACTTGCGACCTCTGTCATCGGTCCCCGACGAGGCCCTAAAGACGCCGAGGTTCAATCTTCTGACGAGCGAGGATTCTGGCAGCTCAAGCCGCCGAAGATTCCCCCAATCAACAGCGCGGCATACCCTCCTGGCTTAGGCAAATCTCATTTTCCTCTCTACGGCAATGTTTTTGATGGTCATCCCGGATCTTCTCTCCTTAGGCCTTTTCGCCCTCCTCTGGGTGAGGGTTTCTGGACCCTCGCGATATATGGGGATTTCCTCTCACTGCTAAAACTACTTAATTCTCTTTTGCAGAGAACTCCGAGACCCCGCACGTCGACTCGGATTTCAGGGACGAAGAGATGTCCCCCCTCCCAGAGCAAATGGAGGACTATTTGGGGGATCCGCGAGATCCCGAGGCGATGAAGAGACGAACTGCTGAATTATTTCAGAAGCAAGGTCGGATGCTGATGGACCTCAACCTTCAGGCGAGACGAGATAGAGAAGCTGCCGAGGAGAGGCATGCCGCCCTGATGGATGAGTGTACGAGACTCCGAGCCGCGTTGCCTCGTGACTGCGACGAGGTTATAACGTCGCCGGAGGTGCACATCGCGAGGATGAGGGACTACGCCTACTTGATGGATAAGGAGGGCCGGGCGGCCCAAGATTATTACAACTCCAGGGTACCGCAGCGGACCGGCTCGTGAGGTGGCGGCAGATGGAAATGGTTGCCCCACTAGTCTCGTGAGCCCGCCTCCCTTCTGCGAACTTTTCCTGTTTACTATTGTTTCTTCTTAAACTGGATAATCCCGTAACTATTTGCTGCTTGTATTTATGGATTCTCGCTTGGTAGCCGTTGTTGACAGTCATTTATGGGTTCTCGCTCGCAATTCTTCTGGCTATGCCCTTTTCTTATTTTATTTCTGCCATAATCTACTCTGCTTTAGCCTAATATTCATTCATGCTAGCTTTGCGAGAAGATCTCGCCCACGTTATTTTTTGAACGCAGTGTGTTTCTCGCATGCATTCAGGCGGTGACGTTTTGCTAATCGCACCCATCGGCGCTTCAACTTCTTCCCTCCCATATGGTTTTGCTATAAATAGGGTCATAATTGAGAGACACCTACCGCATTCATCGTCAACCTTTCTTCATCCTTTGCTCGAGAGTTCTCTCCGTCTCTCCCTCGAGCCTCTTTCTTCTTTCGCAGGTTTCCAAGATGGTTTCTGATGCTGCCGAGGCCGAGGGTCGGCGGAAGTGTGCCTGGTCTTTCGCCGACCATTCTTTTTTCAACTGTAACCTGACCGAGGAAGAGTACTTCACCGCGGTCGCCGACTATGTACCCCCCGCGTTCTCGGCTAATCGCCCTCGCGAGGACGAAGCGATTAACTCCCTCCTCGCCGACAAGCTGGCCATCTCGACGACCCATTTTGCATTGGGCCTGCGCCTACCCCTATGGCCTGAAGTCCGCCAGGTATCGATTAATCTCGCTTACCCTTTTCTCTTGTTGGATCAGTCTCGCTCGCTGTGTACTGACCTCACTTTCTATTGCTCGTCAGGTTTTCAAGCACTATGGCGTCGTCCCAGGCCAGCTCACCCCCAACGCCATGGCGGTGATCATAGCCTTCGCCAGCTACATGCGCGAGGAGCGCATTGAGTTCAGCCTTCCGGTCTTCCGGAAGCTGTTCTCCTTCCGAGCTTACAAAGATGGCACCGCCTACTTCGTGGGTTCGGGTCCAAAGGTCGTCAAGACCGTGAACAAGGCTCACTACTGGGCCCAAAAGTTCCTTTTCGTGAAGGGGAACTTCGGCAACGTCCCCTTCTCGTCAATTCAACACGGCGAGACCACTTACCGGCCGTCGACTCTCGGCGGCCACGATGCCTCTCTGTACCAGTTCTTTTGTAAGAAGAACTTCGAGGTGATCCACCTTCGCCGAAACCTCGATTCGCTGCTTCCCGTTCTTCCCGGGGAAGGTAATAATCCTGTTCGCTAACCTGCACCCCTTCAAATTTTTACCGTAACTTAACTTTCTTCATTCCAGGGGGGCGAGATCTGCCCAACAACCCCCCTAACGAGCAGCAGGAAGCCTTCCTCCACTCTCACCCTTGCTACCATGGGAGCGGAGGCTTGCCGCGAGACCACCACCCCGCCTCCGCCGCCCTCTCGTAAGAGACCGGGGGCCTCCAACAGTCGGGACCCACCCCCCAAGTCTCCGCCAAAGAAGAAGAGCCAGAAGAGCCGGGGCCCGCTCCCCTCTGCGAAGGGGAAGGAGCATGCCGAGGTTCCCCTCGGCGAGATCGACCTCACCGTCCTTTCTGAGGAGGAGGTTGATGAGCGGAGCGAGGAGGCCATCCGGACCTCCAATCCACCCATTCCAGTCAATCACTGGATCTTCGGCCTCGGCCAGAAATGTAAGGATGAATCCGGCGAGCTCCTGGTGTGTTGGAGGCCGGAGGTTAACAAAGCCGACATCTCCACCATCCTCCCCTCATGGGTAGAGAAGTCGACTGTCAGCGGCCACGCCTTCGACTTCTCCTTCGCCCTCTATGGGAGCGAGGATGCCAGGGCCTACAAAGATTAGACCGCGAGGACTCTCGCCTATGAGAGCGCGAGGTCTCAGCTGCGGTCCTTAGAGCTTGCCCATATGATGGGAAGGCGATGCCTGCAGCTTGAGCATCAAAACGTGGAGCTCGTGAAAGCCTACCAAGGGCTCTCTGCCGAGAACGCGCAACTCAAGGAGAAGCTACTCGCCGCCGAAGGTGGTGTGGTGAGTCCCCTGGACCTCGCCACTTATTTCCCTCCTATGCTTTTCTTTTCTAAAATCTCTTTTCCTTATGCAGGACGCCGAGACTGCCGCGAGGTCTGAGGCCCGCATCCTCAAGTTGGAGAGCGAGATCGCTGGGCTAAAGGCCCACAACCGCGAGCTAGCCCACGCGTGCGTCCCCCCTCTCCTCGCCACTTGAAGGAAGAGAGGCGAGCTCGAAACGAGGAGGCCCGCGAGGAGTCCACCCAGTCGGCGCGCTACATCTTCCAATCGATGGAGGGGGCCGGCCTGCTGTCCGCCAATGCAGCTAGCCTGACCCTTGAGGACATCGTCCCCGAGCTCTTTATCCCGCTCTCACTGGTTAAGAGTAGCGACATCGAGGGCGAATCTGCGAGCAACGCTTGAAGTCTTGTATCTTAATTTTTCTCCTTTCTCAAATTTTTTGGCAGGCGAGATCACCGCACCTTGTAACTGACCTGTGTATAAATGCAAACTTTTGTCATTGTACTATGTTTGTTCTTTTTGCCTGTCTTCTTTATACTTACATCGTGTTATCGCATATTAATCTCGCTTTCTCTTTAGTGCTCTCGCGATATTTGTTCTCGCGCACCACGTAATTGGATCGTTCCGGTATAGAACCCGTTTTCGACAGCTCTCGCTTTTTATTATTCGCTTTTTCATTTTTAACTCACAAGGGGTGATCCTGTTCCTAAACCCTCCTTCGCCTTTTCGAGCGACACCCCCTTGCAAGAACTCTCGCCATGCTTGATTTTGCAAATTCTCGTCTGCCGAGCTCTAACCGCCGAAAGTACATCCCCGCTGTCGGCACTAAAGGTTTGACAGTCGGGGATCCGCCTTCCTATCAGCATAAAGAACGTCAACCTTGTCAGCCTCTCCGCGAGATCAACCTGACCCACCGGCTAGTGAGAGCCCGGCAGCGGGATCATCCGGGGCAATCCAGCATAAAGAACTTGTCAACTTGTCAGCCTCTCCGCGATACCAACCTGACCCACCGGCTAGTGAGAGCCCGGCAGCGGGATCGTCCGGAGCAATCCAGCATAAAGAACTTGTCAGCTTGCCAGCCTCTCCGCGATACCAACCTGACCCACCGGCTAGTGAGAGCCCGGCAGCGGGATCGTCCGGGGCAATCCAGCATAAAGAGCTTGTTACCTTGCCAGCCTCTCCGCGAGACCAACCTGACCCATCAGCTAGTGAGTGCCCGGCAGCGGGATCGTCTGGGGCAATCCAGCATAAAGAACTTGTCAACTTGTCAGCCTCTCCGTGAGACCAACCTGACCAACCGGCTAGTGAAAGCCCGGCAGCGGGATCGTCCGGGGCAATCCAACAAAAAGAGCTTGTTACCTTGCCAGCCTCTCCGCGAGACCAACCTGACCCACCGGCTAATGAGAGCCCGGCAGCGGGATCGTCCGGGACAATCCAGCATAAAGAACTTGTCAACTTACCAGCCTCTCCGCGAGACCAACCTGACCCACCGACTAGTGAGAGCCCGGCAGCGGGATCGTCCGGGGCAATCCAGCATAAAGAGCTTGTTACCTTGCCAGCCTCTCCACGAGACCAACCTGACCCACCGACTAGTGAGAGCCCGACAGCGGGATCGTCCGGGGCAATCCAGCAAAAAGAACTTGTCAACTTGCCAGCCTCTCTGCGAGACCAACCTGACCCACCGGCTAGTGAGAGCCCGGCAGCGGGATCGTCCGGGGAAATCCAGCATAAAGAGCTTGTTACCTTGCAAGCCTCTCCGCGAGACCAACCTGACCCACCGGCTAGTGAGAGCCCGGCAGCGGTATCGTCCGGGGCAATCCAGCATAAATAACTTGTCAACTTACCAGCCTCTCCGCGAGACCAACTTGACCCACCGGCTAGTGAGAGCCCGGCAGCGGGATCATCCGGGGCAATCCAGCTTAAAGAGCTTGTTACCTTGCCAGCCTCTCCGCGAGACCAACCTGACCCACCAGCTAGTGAGAGATCGACAGCGGGATCGTCCGGGGCAATCCAGCATAAAGAACTTGTCAACATGCCAGATAGCTATGAACAATGTACAGAAAATGAGACACATAGTAGGTGAAATGATAAATCTTTTTAAGGATAGAATCGCTTCAAGTCATCTCCACTTCTGGCTCGATCGAGGGGGACCCCTTCCACATCCCGCATTCCCTCACCTTGCTGCCTCCACCCCAACTCCGGGGCCCTCGCTTCTTCTCTCCTTCTCAGCTCTACCTGCCTACTTTCTGGCTCGCTCAGCCGTGCTAACCTCTTCGTGAACTCGAGGTTTGCCGCCTCTCCGTCTACTTCCTCCGCAGCTCTCTCCATCAACTCCTCATAAGACAGAGGAACCCTCCTCTTGAGATCCATCTTGAAGAAACCCTCCCGCAGCCCCAAAGTGAGGGCAAGTTGGAGGGTGTACCCTGGCACCTCCTGGACGAGGAGAACCTCCTCCCTGAACCGCTCTAGATACTGAGCTAAAGACTCTCTGGACTTCTGCTTGATGGTAAAGAGTGACTCGGGATCCTTCTTCCTTTTCTTTGAGGTGGAGAAGCGTAAGAGAAAACCTCGGTGCAAGTCCTCGAAGGCATAAATAGACCCCGAGGGCAGCTGGTGGAACCAGTCCCTTGCCTTCTCCTTCAAGGTGGAAGCAAAAAGTCGGCACTTGAAGGCATCCGACATGGGTCTGATCGAAACCATATCCTCGAACCATTGCAAGTGTTGAACGGGGTCATCCTTGCCGGTATACAGCGTCATGGCCGGCTCTCTGAATCCTTCGGGGAGTGGTGCCGAGAGCACCAATTCACAAAAATGGCTCCCCCCACTCACCCTATGGCTGCTCCACTCTCCCTGCGAGCTCCCCTGGCGACCCCGCTCCTGTTGACCTTGGGCTCGCCAAAGGACCACCCGCCGGGACCCCACTGGTCGGGACCCTCTGCTTGGACGACCCTAGTCGGGACCTCGCTCTCTCTCTCCGGGCTGGGGAAAAGTTCTCGCCCGGGGAGGTCTCGCCCCGCACCTTGAGTCGCCGCCTCCCTTCTGGCTCACGGAGCTAGGGCGTTCTCGCCAACCCCAGGTGGAGGAGCCACCTGGGTCACTGGGTCGCGAGTCCACTGAGTGCCATGACGAGAACGCTCTGAAAAGCTCCAAGTAGATCTCGCCTAAGGTCTGCCAGCATTTCCATCATCGCTGGCGCTCCTAGGGGTGGGTTCCCTCCAGGTCTCGCGTCCTGCTCGTCCTCTCCTGTCATGCTTCCTTCTTGAAATTTTCTTGAACCAACTGCGCTCCACGCTCACCGCACCAAAAATGTTGAAACCAATAAATCGTCTATGTGGAGCTCGGGGCCCCCAACGAGTTGGGGGGCAGCTGGAACTTACTAATCCCTTGAGGACAGACTGAAGCCTCGGAACTGGACACGGACCCTTAAACTCAGCAAGGAGGACCCACCACACACCCGGAAGATCTTTAGAGTGCTTCCCCTCCCAAGCCAATGTTGAAGCTCGGGCACCTTGGAGAGCTCTGAAAATGCCAACCAAGGAAAGCCTGAGGAGAGAGAAGCTCTAAAAGAGAAGTCCCTCCAAAGGTGCCCTTTGGGTCTTATTTATAGATTTTCTGAACTGGCCTGCGAATAGCAGGATTCCGCCTTTTGATTTTGCTATCCGTACCCCAAAATCGGTCTGCTAACAGCCAAACTCCGCTGTTTGGAGAGGCTAATGATAGACCAATGGGGGTAAGAAGGTAATACCTCCCTGTTAATCTACGGGCAAGGGGTTTGCGAGATCATTGCTCGCGAGAGCTCTCGCTGCCTTCTTGCGGTTCTCTTCCGCGACATCCCTCTTGGCGAGCACGTCGTTAAGACCTCGCCTGGGACCCTTCTGGTGTCAGCCACTGAGATCCGATCTCGCGCACCTTCCTGCGAGCTCGCCCTGGTCCCCCCGAGATGACTGCCTTTCTCAGCGAGTTCGTCGAGCTGAGAAGGGAGCTCGTCGAACGCAGAGCCGATTTCGTCGAGCGCAGAAATGAACATCTTCGTCGAACGCAGAGCGCCGTTCGTCGAACGCAGATAACTGCTGTAAGCGACCCACGAGCATTAGTCTCGCTAGCCCTTCTCGCATATGCATAGCGAGTACCGATTTTGCCAGCCTACCAGCAAACAGTCGGCGAGGGCTTGCCTCGCTCGCCCGACTCTTGCGAGGACTTCTCTGTCTAGTCCCCCTTACTACTTTCTTCATGATGACCTCTCAAAACGCCACCTCCCCCCTTGTCTGGAGAATATTGGGGTTGTACAGGCGCGGCAAAACCTAGCAGCAAGGGGAGAACCCTCTTGGGCGGCGGCAAGGAGGAAGAGAGAGGGAGAGAGGAAAATTTAGGTTTTGGAAAAGTTTTGTTTTAATTTCAATAATAATCTAATTGACATAGAAAGAGTTTTGGCCTTATATAAGGCTTACATCCAAGAGGCTATTAGCAGCCCATAACAGTGGCTAAACGCACACCACAAGTTCAAAATGACAGAAATAAAATAGTTAAACGCAGACCACATAAATGGATAAATGCAGACCATAAACTAGCAAAATAAATTAAATTTAAATCTTGTTGCGTGGACGAAGATTGTAGCCGTGACCGCTACGGCGCTGCAAATATTTGGCTGGCGGGTCATTATCATCATCTTCCGCCACTATCCCATGATCACCAAGTGCGTCATGGACGTCATCTTCATCACCAAGTTGGTCGTCGTGGTGTCCGTCGCCATCATCCACTCCTCCTCTCGGCCCTTGTAGAACTGGGGCTTAGGTCAATTTCCCCTTCAATACTTGAAAGGCCCTTTCACACTCGGGGGTCCATTCAAACTTTTGGTTCCCCGGTAGCACCTTGAAGAAGGTCGAGCACTTCTTCCCTACCCTGGAGAGGAACCTACTTAGCCTATCCAGCTTTCCTGTGAGACGCTGGACCTCTTTTGCACTCCTCGGAGACCCCAGCTCCATGATTGACTTTACCTTGTCCGGGTTAGGCTCCACCCCAGCCGGGATGAGCAAGTGACCCAGGAACTTTCCTCGGCTGGCCCCAAAGACACACTTCTGGGGGTTGAGTTTCATCTTGAACTTTCTCAAAGTCTCGAAGGTTTTCTTAAGGTCGTGGAGGTGGGACTCGAGGTCCCGACTTTTCACCATGAGGTCATCCACATAGATCTCCAGGTTCCTTCCCTTTTTCTCTCGGAAGACCCGGTCCATCATCCGTTGGGAAGTTTCCCCGGCATTCTTCAGCCCGAAAGGCATCATTTTGTAACAGTATCACTCATCCCCCATGATGAAGGACACATCCTTGATGTCAGGAGAGTGTGTGCGGATGTGATGGTAACCAGAGAAAGCATCTAGAAAACTCATTAGTAAAAAACCGATGGCTAAGTCAACCAGCGCATCGATTCGAGGCAGAGGATAACAATCCTTAGGGCACATCCTCCACCTACCATAACCCTTTTTTACCATCACTACATTGGAGACCTAGCCTGGATATTGGATCTCCAATACAAAACCATCCTTGAGGAGCTTGCTCACCTCCTCCCGGATAGGTGCCTCCAGCCTGTCCGTGATGGACCTCTTCTTCTGGCGGATGGGGCGAGTGCCGGTGTCAAAGTTGAGGCAATGGCATGCCACATCCGCATCGATCCATGGCATCTCTGCGGAACTCCAGGCGAAGACGTCAACATTCTCTTGGACGCAAGACAGGATCTTCCTTCGGTCCTCGGGGTTGAGCTCCCCACTGATCTTTACTTTCTCGATCACTCCTACCTTGGTGACAACCTCCAGCTCTACCACCTCCTCCACAGCCCATACATTCTCCTTCCTCTCGCCGCAATCCAGCGCTTCGGCCCCTTCTTCCTTCTCCTCCTCCACGAGAACCATCAGCTCCCTCGCCCCTCCTTCCTGGGCCCAAACTTCTCCTTCTACTCCTTCCTCCTCTCCTACCTCTTCCGGCCTCGCCGGCTCTCCTATCTCCCGGTCCCACTCCTCTGCTTCCACCATCCATGAGATGGTGTTCACGGCAGTCACATTGCACTGCCTTGCCACCTTAGGGTCTCCCCTTATCCGCACCTGGACTCCTTCGGACTTGAACTTGAGGCACTGGTGGAAAGTAGAGGGGACACATCGGAACGCGCTGATGAGAGGCCGTCTAAAAATGGCATTGTAGCTGTTGGAGGCATCCATTAAAACAAAGCAGCAATTCCTAGACTGATGATGAGTCCTGATCATATACACTTTTATGGACTCATCTAGGCCATTTATTTAGTCATTTCACCGCACTTTAGCCCTGTTATAGTTCATATTGATCAGTCTATGCTAGGTGCACTTCTAGGCCCATTTTGGTGTGATTTCATGCTTATCTTCATTAGTAGTTTTCATGTACTGTTAGGTGTCACTTTTAGTGGCTAGATTCGTGGTTGTGCTGGATTAGGAGTCGTGCAGGTATTCCCGGTGTAATTCTGCACAGGAACACTGCGCACGATCACCGGTTCTATTGCGCACGACCACTGGTCGTGCGCCACTGATCGTGCGCACTTAACCCTTTTTCAGGAGTTCTGTTTGGTGTAGTGCGCACGACCATCTACGACAGTGCGCACGACCACCGGTCGTGCGCCACTGTTCGTGCGCACTTATCATCAATTTCACGAGTTCTGTTTCAACCAGTGTGCACGACCACCTACGATAGTGCACACGACCACCGATAGTGCGCACGACCACCGGTCGTGCACCACTGGTCGTGCGAACATGTTATTTCATAATTTCTGTCTTTGCAGGTTCCGTCCAGGCAGAGCGCACGATCACCGAATTCTAGTGCGCACGACCACTGGTCGTGCGCCACTGACCGTGCGCACTGTTTATTCCAGCGCCTATAAATTGACCTGCTCGCGATTTTAGGTCGAATCCCGAATTTTCAGCCGCCGTTTTCCGCCCGGTTCCGCCCAGATTCGCCCCTCCACCGTCGCCCACCATATGGAGGTGCTCCGGGCTTGCTCTTCACGCCAATCTTGAGCCGGAGTTTCCTCTCGGCCTCCTCCTTCATCCAAGTTCTCCAAGGAAGGTTTAGCCGCCATCGCCATCAAGCAAGAGGAAGTTTGCAACCTCCACCGGATCGTGACACGAAGAAGACGGGTTCATTGGAGAGTAGTGACAGCTCTCTCTACCCCGAACGTAGTTGCGGACCGAGCTTGGACGCGGATTGACAACCCGGCGATTCCAACCGTGAATCTACAACGAGCCTTCGGATTCGGTCGATTTCTTGCCTTATTCTTCTCTTATTGATGTGTATGTTGCTAGAACCAACATTTTGATGAAGTATATTTTTACTTGTTAACATTAGTATGAAATCATGTCTATGTGATTGAGTAATCTTGTTACATTTTCATTTGAGGTGTGCCCCGTGGTGTGGATTGTTCGTTGTGTTGTGCCGCCCTAACAATTGTTAGTGGTGTGCTTTGCGAAGAGGTGCTTACGACCCTCATTCCGCTAGCCTACTCGTCCATCCGCCTACCGAAGCGTGGCATCGCGGCCCGCATTCCATCCCGCCTAACGAAGCAGCGCGCTCAAGGCCTGCATTGTTCGATTCCGCTAGCCTACTCGTCCATCCGCCTACCGAAGCGTGGCATCGCGGCCCGCATTCCATCCCGCCTAACGAAGCAGCGCGCTCAAGGCCTGCATTGTTCGATTCCGCTAGCCTACTCATCCATCCGCCCTTTCGATGTAGCGCGTTGAAGGCCTGCCTAGTATCCATCCCGCCAAGCGAAGCATTGCATAGCGGCATTGCATAGGAGTAGTTGATAGCTTTTATTTTATTTTCCAAAAGCCAACCCAACTCCCCCGCATTCCATCCGATTTAAGGACTTCAATCTCAAGTCCTTCCTCGAACGTTAACTCCACCTTACTGTGTTCCTCAAGAGATCGATACTTGGGGATTCATTCCCATTTTATATTACTTGAACGATCGGTGCACTTGCCGACACGCATCAACTGCCCCCCCCCCCCCCCCCAAGACTACATGGAGTCCCACTCCCCCCTCTACCTCCTTCCTTTCTCCCAAAAACCCAAACAACGGGCCATCTGAGGCCAACACCCTACTGGTCTCCACCTTCATCTCATCAAATGCCTTCTTGAAGATGACGTTGACCGATCTCCCGTTGTCCACGAGAATTCGAGAGATGGTGAAGTTCTCGATGGCTGTCTACATGACCAGCGCATCGCAGAACGGGTCTTCATGGCCCGACATGTCCTTCTGGGTAAACGTGATCTTCTCTGCCGGGGGTGGGGCTAGTGATGTCGAAGCCACGCTCCGATGATAGATGGTATGGAGGCTCGCCTTCCGGGTTGCCTCGATCCCTACCCTCCCCCCCCCCCCCAAGGATCACTCTGATCTCTCCTCGGGTCCCTGTCAACCCGGTCTTCGCACCTTTCCTCCTCCTCATCCTGAGGCAAGACCTCCTCAATCCTCACCGGCCACTGCTCCTGCTGCATCGGCGATCTGGCTCCCCTCACCTCCAAGAACTCCGGGCAGGTGGTCATCGCGTGACCTTCCTCCTGGTGGAAGTCACAAAAGGGCAACGCCACCCCCTCCTCTCGGCCTCTGCCCCTCTGTTCCTCCTCCTGGGCCCAGCTCCTCCGGCCCCTGTTCCCCTTACACTTCCAGCTCTCCCTCGCCCGACCGCCATTACCTGCTAAGGCAGGGGAGGAGGTGGCCTCAGGCCCTGCCTCCACCCTAGCTGATGGTGTCGTCCTTATCCTCCTTGGAAGTTACCTCCTCTCTGATGGAAACCCCTTCCTGGGCCCTGCACCCCCCCCCCCCCCCCCCCCTTGCTGCCTCCACCCTGGCTCTGGGGCCCTTGCCTCTTCTCTACTCCTTGCCTCCGGCTGCCTGACCTCCGGCTCGGTCGCTCGCACCAGCCTCTTCGAGAACTCGGGGTTGGCAGCCTCCCCTTCTATCTCCTCAGTCTCTCTCTCCATCAACTCTTCAAAGGACAAGGGAGCCCTCCTCTTGAGGTCCATCTTGAAAAACCCCTCTCATGACCCTACTATGAAGGCAACCTGGAGGGTGAACCCTGGCACCTCCTGGATGAGGAGGACCTCCTCTGTGTTGGATCGGTAGGCGCCCTTAGAGGGGGGGTGAATAAGGGTTTTCAAAAACTTAAGATTATATTTAATAACTTTGAAATATTGCAAGATTGATACAATGAGAAATCAAGTAAAACAATAATGAATAGACATGCTTTATTAATATCAAATAATGTTTTACAAAGCTTGATTCCTGTGACGCTAGAAATCGGAGGCGACTAAATAAAATTCCTTTTTGTTTTCTATACTGACTCGTATCCCCACGAACCGGTTGGCTTTAGCCGATCTCTCCCCAGATACGGCCTCAAGCCGCTCTAGCCAATCTATCCCCAGAAAGGCCTCGAGCACCCCCTAGATCTACTCCCTAGACCTAGTCGCCAACACGAGGCAAATTACCCCCTAAGTCTAACCCAGACCTAGTCGCCAACACGAGGCGAATTAACGAACCGTTTACAAGAATTAGAAATAAAATAAAAAGACAAACAATAATATAAAACTCCCTCTATGTGGATCTCCTGGATAAGTGGACGAAGGCCCGCAGAGTATGATCGTAGTCGATGCGGCCTTTCGTCATGATGATGACGCGTGTTGAAATCTTCTCCACGGATCTCCTTCAGCTTTTCAGATTTGTGGGAGTATCTCTCTACAACTTCCTCTCACTGCTGTGGCACGAGGATCTGGAGTTTGGGATCTAAAGAGGATGAAGAATACGAAGGCAAGGGGTCCAATTTATAGCCTTCACGCTACCGCCGGCGCTAGCGCTACCGCCGGCGCTAGCCCGGATTAGGCAACGTTTTGCGCGGCAGAATCTCCCATCCGCGGCAACCTCTTGCATTATGCCTTAAGTGAGTCATGCTACCGCCGGCGCTATCCACTACCGCAGGCGCTATCCCAAGTTAAGAAACTCTTTGCGCGGCAAGATCTTCAATCCGAGGCAACAATTCCAGCAAGCCTTCTGTGCATCGAGCTAGTGCCGGCGCTATCCACTATCGCCTGCGCTAGTGATCAGTTTGGAGTTGATGGCTCAATTTCGGGGGCAACCACCATATGTAAACCTTGAGTCATTTTGACCTGTTATCCTGCACACTTAGATCACACAAGATTAAATACACACATAGGATTTGTTATTCTCAAACCTAGGAGATGCGGAAGACCGTGTTCCAACAAACTCCCCCTTTTGATAATAACAAATCCATTAATGATAAATCAGAGCATTAATCAAAATAAGCATGAAGAAACATATTTGTGTGTGTGTGACAAGGATGACTTAGGATAAATAATGATTATAGCATTTTAGTATTGCTCCCCCTAAATACATGCTCCCCCTATGTGAATGCTCTCCTAATATGTAAGCTATCATCTTAATTAATCATTTTGGGTTTTTATTTTGATAGTGGATTGTATTTATAGGTCTCCCCCTTTTGTAATTTATCATGTTAATTCTCCCCCTTTGTTATTAGCAAAAGTGGGTTAGGAGGCACCTACAGAGAAGTTTGATAATAAGATAAAGCATGATCGAGCTTCTTAGTGAGAGGAAATGATAATAAGTTTTTTGAATAAGGTGTAGAGAAAAATAGATCAGAGTTTTGGCCTAAGAAAAATAATGATTTCCCCTTTATATAACAAATATCAGAGTTTTAGCCTAAGAAAAAATACTGATTTCCCTTTTATATAAAAAATATCAGAGTTTAAGCATAAAATTACGATTTCCAAGTAACTAGTCTACCCAGACAATATGTCTACACCCTAGCCCCGTACTAAGTGACGGATGGGCATGAGGAGCTGCAAACAAGCCGTAGGTTGGGGTGTTAGTCCCATATGCAAACACTAGACACAACTTAACCTATCACTCTTCCCGCCCAGTGCCTCGCAAGGCCCCACTGGAACCCTCCCCGGTTAAGGACAAGACATGACTAGAGATAAGGTTATCTAATGTCTACAACCCTACGCCCCCGCTATGGTGAGAAATGAAGTCAGGATAATAATTAATGGAAACATTTAGCATTTAAATCTTAATGGGAAATTTCATAGCATATGGATTTTTATTTGAAAATTAAAATACTCTTAGCAATATTGAAATTCATGAATGAATTAGAGTTTGAGCATTGCGGAAGATTTCGAAAAAGAAACATCATAATACTAAATAAGAGTTTAAGTTCAAGAAGGAGATGTTTTTGAGTTTCAAAATAAACTTTATAAAGATAAGAGTTGAAGCATTTTCGAATAAAGAATCAACATCCTTATAGCAATTAGAGAAGAAATATTGATTTGAAAAAAAGATGTTCTTATAGGCGATATTTTACTTGTTGTAGGAGTGTTTAGCATGAAAGTGTACATAGAAATAAATCAGAGTTTTTAGCATAAAAGTGATATGTGTGTTAGAATAGCTAATATAAATTTTACCAAGCAAGTCTACTACTTGTTTTTAAGAAAAAAGTGAGATTTTAGACTTGATATAAGCATTAAAGCACAAGGTAAAAATTATATGGTGATGATGCGGAAGACTTGTAGAAATACATGAAACATCTTATTTTAATCAAGGATAATCCATAAAAAGATATATGAGTTAATTTCAAAAAGAAGATGTTTATGTAAATCATGCTTCAATGAAGATCTTTTATGGTTGACAAAAATAACCAAGCATGAAATAATACTATCACAAAGAGATTACTACAATGTTATTTCAATTCACAATTTCAAGTCATACCAAACATTGTAGAAAGCATGCTAGGTTATCTAGTGCATTTCATAAATAAAGAGTAGCATCGAATTAACGTTAGGATCCAATACTCATGAGAAGAAGTGTTATGTAAGATAATGATGTGCACATAAGTGAATTTTTGAGTAGAGTAAACACATGTTTTAATAAAAAATACAAGTAATATGTAAAGTAAAAGCACAATAAAACACAAATAAGAATACTTCCACACACTTTAATGCACACAAAAAATGTACAACTACCAAGGTTCTTTGCACACACAATGCTCATTAAGACTTATCAGGGTGCAAAGTAGTGCTTGGGGGATCACATAATTTTATTCTTCAATATTGATTTTTTATTGTGATCCGGTGTACTTAAGAATAAGTGGTTTTTATTTTGAAAGAAAGTAATGGTTTGCACAAGATACTTTACTATTCTTTCCAAGGTGCTCAACCTCACAACGCTTATTAAGACTTATCAGGAGGTTCAAGTAGTGCTTGGTGGAGTTAACTTTGTCAAATTATTTCATGATTTTTGTTTTGTGCAAAGTTCTCTGAATACACTTGTTTTGCAAACCAATATAATTTATGAGAAAGATAACCACTTTTCTTAATTTTTAACAGTGCAAATAAAGGAGTGTAGGTAAGATACTTGTGCAATTTTAATTCATTATACTAATACAACACATACACAAGCATTCTTAGATTTAAACACAAATGTAGACAATGCCAAAAATAAGTGAGTGAATAAAGATCATTATCAAACATAAAACATTTACTCATACTTAGAGGCATGCTACGCATAGTTCTACACAACTTTTACAATATAATTGATGCACATATTAATAGATGTATCAAAGCATGATGAAAGCAATGTTCAAAGTAGTTTGAAAAGATAAATTGCAACATTATAGAAGTTCCAAATAATAGATTATATTATGCTTGATTTTCAATGAAGTCCATACAATATTTTTGATATTTTTGAAGAATAATTTTTACTTAAATTTTGAACTCATAAAAAATTGATCTTGGACTTCCCGAGGACTACCTTGTGAGAGGTTCGCCCGGTACTAGGTGATATGATGGGATGATAGCCCAAATCACCCTTTCGCAAGATGCAAGTAAAAAGTCAAGTTCAAAAGAATAAAAAAGCATATTTGTGTAATTTTTGCTTTTGTAATTTTTATATTTGATTTTTGCATAAAGATGAACTGTAAACAAAGGAAACAACACAAGCGAAAAAAAAAACATTTTTTTTTTTTTGTAATTTGTTTTTTGTATTTTTGTATTTGATTTTTCAAAAAAATAAAGATACACGGAAGTGCAAAACTAAGTAGAAAATATAGATTTATATATTTTAAGGGATTTTTAGAAATTTAAAAAATATAGAAAAATGAACCTCGACGCTAGCGCCGGCGCTAGCGCTAGCGCGGGAAACAGTAAGTGATTTTTTAGGGTTTTGAAAATTTTGATGCTTGAACTGGATTAGGTGTCCCATTAGTAGTTCCATGCTGAAGTTGCAGATTTTTAGGAGATGTTTTGGATGGTCCAAATTGCATGAAATGATAGCGTTTTCTTATATGACTTGACAAAATAATCATTGCACGAGATATATTTAGTTATGTTTTCATTTTGACTTTTCTAAAATCTTGTGCTTATAGGAAATGAAAAACCAAGATATCATGTTTGAACAAATCAAATATGCATGGTTTCGGTGAACAAGGAGTAATGTTCATGCAAATAGTAACATGGATATGCCCTAACATAGATATAAATATTCTTTAGGTTAAAATGATAATTTTGAGAATAATGTTATGCCAAAGTTTGATTGTGTTTCAACTTAGAGACCTAGAATGGAGTGATAATTCTATTTGATTTGATATCAAAATGATTCAAAGGTCTAAACTAGAAATATATATTACAATACACACATAATACACCATAACACCAACCATTATAATGTCAATTGTTATCATATAATTTGTGATAGTTGTTTATAGATGATTCTTGATATGAATTATGATTTTAGAGATGTTTAGCAAAGGATATCACTAGATCATGGTGGTGTTTGTGAATTCAATATTCATTTTGAAGATAACTTCTTTCAATACATTTTAGTGATTTTCCTTTAATTAAGAATTTTGAATATTTATATGTGATTTTTTCATAGGTGAACAATAGTGATGATTTAGATCATGTTTGATATCAAGGAGAGAACACAATATAATTTTTGTTGTGAACAATGACACCCATATTGAAAGTTTAGCTTTTATTTAAATCTTGAATTTTCTTTTAGATCAAGTTATTTCACTAAACCACTTGTTGGTGAAGGCTAAGAATCTTAATAGCCAAATAACCTGATTTAATTTGAAATATCTTATAGCAAATTTATAGTTTGATTCATATGGATAATACAAGATATTTAGAAGTATTGAATATAATAATAAAAGATAGGTCATCAAAATAAAATATGATTTGGAATTTAGATCAATTTGATTTTATAAACATTATTGAGCTTTTAAGAGATAAGATCATATTTTCAAAAATTGTATAGGATGACCATGACATGATAGTTCAAAAGAAAAACAAAAACAAAAAAATAGGAAAGACATTAAAGCACATCATGAAGTAGAAATTTGTGTATTTCATTTTAATTGATTTCTACTTCATGAAAATGATGGGATACTAATGAATAAGAGATTTAGGTATCCAAAGAGGACCGGGAGTGACGGTTCTTTTGGGTACCCAAATACATCGTGTTTTCTTTTGGGGAGATATGTTTGAATGGGCCCTTTTGATTTGAGTTTGTGTTTCATCTTTAACTTTTGGCCGCCATTCAAATATTGGTTTAATATTATTCTTATTTATCAAATTTCCATGATGATTTTGCAAAATATTTTTTATAGGAAATTTGTTTATCTTTAAGTTTATGTTAGGAGAGTGGTTATTTTGTAAATGATAATGATTTGGAATTTTACTTTCAAGCATTTGATATTCCTTATTTCCTTTGTTGGATTTATCAACATTTTGAGAAATTATATTCAACTTACTTTTAGATATACCTTGAGATTGTGAATGAATGTTTTGAGCATTTTTCTTAATGGTTTCCTTAAGCAAGTTGATTTTTTATTTTAGTTCATCATTCTTGATTTTTAAATTATGTCTAGCTTTATTATAATTTATTGTGCTATTTTTAAGAGTGGTAACAATTGATTCAATATGTTTTTCATATTTATCCTTATACTCATCAAATGTTTCATCCATCTCTTTTATTTCAATTTCATAGTCCTTACACTTAGCACGATTACTTTTTAAAGATGAATTTTCTGAACATAATTTTTCATTTTGTTCTCTTATAAAAATAATTTCTTTTTCAAGTTCCTTAAGTCTTTCCTTAATAATATCACAATCAAAACAAGGTTTTGTGTTTTCAAGTAAAGGACAAGATGGTGAAAACACATCACAATTTGATTCTAAATTAACATTAGCTTTTAATCGCTTATTTTCTAAATGTAAATTTTTAATAGTGATTTTCAATTTCTTGATCTTACGTTTAGCAGTTTTTAGTATATTGAAACTAGAAATGGAAGTTATCACAAAAGAAGAAGATTTAGTCTTCCTTACAGCGCTATTGGAGGAGGCAGATTGTGAACATGAAATTCCTTCGTCATCTTTTAGTTCTTCCTCCATTATAGATGGATCTATATCTTCCCTTTCCCTTAGTGTATTGTTCTCCTTTTCTATTTCAATATTCTCCATGGCTTCGCTCCGAGAGAGATCTTCTTGGATGATTATGGATGCTTGTACGTTCTTTTCTTCCTGTGTTTGTTCCATACCTGCGAGAGGAAGATCATACATTTCTTCAAGAAAGCGCCATATTTTTGTATGCACTAGTAAAGCAATATATGAATTTGAAAATTTCATTAGATAGTGCACAAAATAAATAGTGTTTGGCTTTGGCATTTAGCTGACGTTCTTTGTTATTCGATTCATCCGCATGCCTTATAATTGCTAAGTTCCATACTTCGATGTCTAAAGTTTTAATAAATTTTTCCATTAATAATTTCCACCCTTTATAATTTTTCCCTTCGAATAAAGGTGGTTTAGGAGATTTTTCTTCTTCATAAAAATATACCCCACTAGTAGAAGCGAGATCATGAGACGCCATTATTCCCGGTTGTTAAGCCGATTGGAATATAACCTACCTCTGATACCACTTGTTGGATCGGTAGGCGCCCTTAGAGGGGTGGTGAATAAGGGTTTTCAAAAACTTAAGATTATATTTAATAACTTTGAAATATTGCAAGATTGATACAATGAGAAATCAAGTAAAACAATAATGAATAGACATGCTTTATTAATATCAAATAATGTTTTACAAAGCTTGATTCCTGTGACGCTAAAAATCGGAGGCGACTAAATAAAATTCCTTTTTGTTTTCTATACCGACTCGTATCCCCACGAACCGGTTGGCTTTAGCCGATCTCTCCCCAGATACGGCCTCAAGCCGCTCTAGCCAATCAATCCCCAGAAAGGCCTCGAGCACCCCCTAGATCTACTCCCTAGACCTAGTCGCCAACACGAGGCGAATTACCCCCTAAGTCTAACCCAGACCTAGTCGCCAACACGAGGCGAATTAACGAACCGTTTACAAGAATTAGAAATAAAAAAAAAAAGACAAACAATAATATAAAACTCCCTCTATGTGGATCTCATGGAGAAGTGGACGAAGGCCCGCAGAGTATGATCGTAGTCGATGCGGCCTTTCGTCATGATGATGACGCGTGTTGAAATCTTCTCCACGGATCTCCTTCAGCTTTTCAGATTTGTGGGAGTATCTCTCTACAACTTCCTCTCACTGCTGTGGCACGAGGATCTGGAGTTTGGGATCTAAAGAGGATGAAGAATACGAAGGCAAGGGGTCCAATTTATAGCCTTCACGCTACCGCCGGCGCTAGCGCTACCGCCGGCGCTAGCCCGGATTAGGCAACGTTTTGCGCGGCAGAATCTCCCATCCGCGACAACCTTTTGCACTATGCCTTAAGTGAGTCATGCTACCGCCGGCGCTATCCACTACCGCAGGCGCTATCCCAAGTTAAGAAACTCTTTGCGCGGCAAAATCTTCAATCCGAGGCAACAATTCCAGCAAGCCTTCTGTGCATCGAGCTAGCGCCGGCGCTATCCACTATCGCCTGCGCTAGTGATCAGTTTGGAGTTGATGGCTCAATTTCGGGGGTAACCACCATATGTAAACCTTGAGTCATTTTGACCTGTTATCCTGCACACTTAGATCACACAAGATTAAATACACACATAGGATTTGTTATTCTCAAACCTAGGAGATGCAGAAGACCGTGTTCCAACACTCTGGAACCAATCCACATAGTGGGCTAGCGACTCCCCCGGCCTCTGCTTGATGTTGAAGAACGCTTCGGGGTCCTTCTTCCTCTTCTTCGAGGTCGAGAAACACAACAGGAAGCCGCGGCACAGATCCTCGAAAGTGTAGATCGACCCCGAGTGCAACTGGTGGAACCAGTCACTTGCTTTTTCTTTTAGGGTGGTGGGAAAGAGTCGGCACTTGAAAGCATCCGAGATAGGTCTGATAGATACCATGTCTTCGAACCACTGCAGGTGCTGAATGGGGTTATCCTTGTCGATATATAACATCATGGCCGGCTCTATGAACCCCTCGGGGAGTGGTGCTGAGAGCACCAACTCATAAAAAGGGCTTCCCCCCTTCACCTCCCTGACCTGCTCCACTCGCCCCGCGAGCTCCCCGGGCGAACCAGCTCCGACCGTCCTCGCGCTCGCCAAGGGGCATCTCGCTGGGACCTCACTGGTCGGGATCCCGCTTTCTTGAACGACACTCTCCTGATCCCCACTCGCACCCGCTGGTCTGGGAAAAGCTCCCGCCCTGTGAGGTCTCGCTCCGGCACCTGGGACATCGCCTCCTTTCCTGGCCTCTGTCCCAGCGTGCTCTCGCCGACTCCAGTTGGAGGGGACACCTGGGGTGCAGGGGTTACGAGACCCCCAAGTGCCAAGGCGAGAGCGCACTGAAAAGCCCTGAGCAGCTCCCTCTTGAGGTCTGCCAGCATCTCCACCGTTGTTGGTGCTCAAGGTGGTGGTGATCCACCAAAGCCCACCTCTCGCTCGTCATCTCCCACCATGTCTCTGTTGGAGCATGCGTTTCGCACTCCTCCGGTTTGATAATAACAAAGTCCCATTTGTATTTGATTCTATTTTTATCAATGGTGTGCAGATAACAGGTATGAGATGTTCACATTGCTGCTGGAGCTAAAATTGAATGTGGGAAAAATTCACTGTCGGAAAATTCCGACAGCCACTGTCGCCCAGGCGACAGCAGAGAAGTTACAACTACTCCCTCCACGGCAGATCGACGACCGGCAGTTTTGCACTGTCGGAAATCCGACATCGATGTCGCCCAGGCGACAACTCGGCGGTTACAACAACTTCCCACGTCTTCACCCACGACCGGCAGTTTTGCACTGTCAGAAATTCCGACATCGATGTCGCCCAGGCGACAGCTCGATGGTTACACCAACTGCCCACGACTCCAGCCACGACGGCACTCCAGCGGCAGTTTAGCGCTGTCGGAAAATTCCGACAGTCACTGTCGCCCAGGCGACAGTGAATTTCTATAAATTGGTTCCTTTGGCTCGTGCATTCCAAGCTTTTGAGAATTCCAGTTCTTTCCTGAGTGCATACGAACCAGAGAGCTCCAGAACCTCCTCAACTCCCATTTGTGCAAAGAAGGATTAAAGATTGAAGACGAGATCGGGCGCGCTTCTTCATCATCAATCATCTCGAGGCTTCAACAATCCGTTCAGAGATCTGATTTTCTAGGGAGTTGTTCTTTTCATATTGTATTTTCATTCACATATTTTTCATTTTGTATTGGTAGGGAAAATCGCTTCCTTGTGCGGAGCGTCTAAGTCCTTGTGCGGCTTAGGGGAAAATCGCTTCCTTGTGCGGAGCGTCCAAGTCCTTGCGAGGCTTGGTGGGAAATCGTGGCCTTGTGTGCTACGTCTAGATCTTGGGAAGATCTAGAGGATAGGCTTGGGCTTGGTCTTGGGAGAGACAAGCGATAGCCTTCCGATCCTTGGGAGAAGGATTGGTAAACCAAAATTATTGTATTTCTATTATCATAATTGTGCCTTGATCTTAAGCATTGTTAAGATCATTTTTATTGTATGCAAATTTCATGATTAATATAATTATGCTCTTTTCACTAATTGCAATTTTGTTTGCTTAAATCTTCATCTTAGAAATTTGTGTTTGGTTAAATACAAAAATTACATTGTTTTAAAATTATTTATAAGTAACCTTTTTAGTAAAGTAAAATTTGTCTAAAAATTATTAAGTAAAAATTATATTTTTAAAACACACCCTTATTCACCCCCCCCCCCCCCCTCTAAGGGCGTCACACGATCCAACAAGTGGTATCAGAGGAGGTTACTCCAAAACGGTTTTACCAACGGGAATAATGGCACACAACAATCACGCGTTCGTTGAGGGGCAAGGAATTAGTAGGCCACCACTTTTTACGGGCACAGACTACAATTATTGGAAAACACGTATGCGTTGTTTTCTAATTGCGCTAGATATTGAAGTCTGGAATATGGTAGAATCTAGTTACACTTCTCCAACATTTGTTGTAGGAGATGTAACCATGGATAAGCCCAAAGACAAGTGGGATGACAACGATAAATTAAAATGTAAGAACAATGCAAAAGCCATGAATGCTTTATTTTGCGCACTAGATCGCACTGAATTTAATAGAGTTTGTGCTTGTAATTCTGCATTTGAAATTTGGAATTTATTAGAAATCACTCATGAAGGTACTTCGCAAGTAAAGGACTCAAAGCTATTTCAACTGGAATCTGAATTTGAAAGGTTAAAAATGGAGGTAGATGAAGAGATTGATACAATGTACACACGGTTTACAAAAATCGTGAACGACTCAAAGGTGCTTGGAAAGGTGTTCTCAAATGGAGATTTGGTAAGGAAAATCTTAAGATCACTTCCCCCGAAGTTTAATCCTAAAGTGACTGCAATTTCTGAGTCACATGATCTTAAGACCTTACAATTGGAGAGCCTCATTGGGAACTTGAAAACTCATGAAGTTGAATTGAAAATTCAACAACAAGAGTATATGGAGCCAAGGAAGAAGGGATTGGCTCTAAGATCAAAGAAGGAAGAAACTAGTGATTCTGAGGAGGATGAAGAAGATGAGGAAAGTTTATTTGTTAAAAAATTTAGAAAATTTATGAAAAATCCGGAGAGAAGAAATTCGTTTAAGAAGTATTTTAAGAAGGAGACCTTTAGGAAGAAAAAAGGAAAGGAGGGCGATGAGGAGGAAGAGAGACCACCACCGGAGTGCTACCACTGCAAGAAGTTAGGACACATTCGAAGCAAGTGTCCAAAGTACTTGAAAGAACTTAAAGAAAAGAAGCACAAAGGGTCGAAGAAGGTGTTGAAGGCAGAAACCTGGGATGATACTACGTCTGAGGATGCAAGCAGTTCCGACTCAAGTAAAGAAGAGGAGGCCAACATATGCTTAATGGGAAAGAGCGTCATATCTGATGATGAATGCAGTGTCCAAAGCGACACTGAGGTAACTCCTCCAACCTATGATGAATTATTCTCTGAATTTTTAAAGACTTGCAAATTTTTTGAAAAAAGTTTAAAAGATAATGATCTTCTAAAATCTGAAAATGGAATTTTACTTAAAGAAAACAAAAAATTGTTAAATGAAATTAAGACTATTGGAAAAAGAGATATTTCTTGCCAAGAGTGTGATCACTTTTTGGGAAGAATTAATGAACTTGAAGAATCTCTTTCCAAATCTCATTCTACAATAAAAGTACTTACTAAAAAGAATGAGATTTTAGAGAGAGATCTAAAATCTTCAATTTCCAAAGTCCATGAGGGAAAGAAATCTTTTGATCGGAGATGCGTAAATCTAGTATCCGAGAATACAAAAATGAGAAACCAGATTCATGACTTAACACTAGCCATGAAAAAATTTGGAATGGGCCGAAGATCACTGGATATGATCTTAGGATACCAACGCCATGGATCTGGAAGGTTTGGGCTCGGATACACATCTGGAAGCTGTCGCCCGGCGACAACCACTGTCGCCGGCGACACTGAAAAGTCCAGAAAATTCACTTTTAAAAATTCTAAAATTAATGAAATATCAAATAATGCATCCTCATCCAGTAAAAGTCCAGAAAAATTATACTCTTCTAAATACATTACATGTGCCAAATGCAATAGATTTGGTCACACTACGGACTCTTGCTGGAAAGAAGGAAAAAGTAAAATCAAACAAATCTGGGTGCCTAAGGCTTCTACCTATACTTTGGGTGGAACCACTTGGGTAACCAGATCTTTACTCACCTCTTCTTTCTAGGTGTGTTGGCAGGCTAAGGACAAAGAAGACGTGTGGTACTTGGACTCGGGCTGTTCAAAGCACATGACGGGCAATAAAGACAAGTTCCTTAGCCTGGAGATGAAGAAAGGAGGAGTTGTTACATTCGGTGACAATGGAAAAGGAAAAATCATCGGCATCGGTGTTGTGGGTAACGAAAATTTTTCAATTTCAAATGTTTTATTTGTAGAAGGATTAAAGAATAATTTGATTTCTATTAGTCAATTATGTAATAAGGGTTTAAATGTTTTATTTGAATCTTCTACAAATTTGTGCAAAATTATTAATTCCAAAACAAATGAAATTGTTTTTACCGCACCTAGATGTCATAATGTATATATGATTAAATTTCTTGATTTTTCAAATTCTACTTTAAAATGTTTTGTATCAAAAAATGATGAATTAGATTTATGGCATAGGCGACTTGGACATGCTAGTGCCAAGTTAATTTCAAAACTTTCAAAAGATAAATTAATTAAAGGTTTACCTTTGCTAAATGGAAATTTATCTGCTTCACTATGTGTGCCTTGCCAAAAAGGAAAATTTTCAAAATCATCTTTCAAAAGTAAAAACATTATTTCTACCACTAGGCCACTTCAATTAATACATATGGATTTATTTGGGCCAATTGGAATTTCTAGCTTAGGAGGTAGAAAATACACATTTGTTTTGATTGATGATTATTCTCGTTTTTGTTGGACTTTATTTCTAACCTCCAAATCCGATGCATTTTCAGAATTTTCAAAATTATGTTTGCGTATCCAAAATGAATTTGAGTTGAAAATTAAACGCATACGATCGGATCATGGAGGAGAATTTGAAAATGAAAAGTTTATTTCTTTTTGTACGGAGTTAGGAATTAAACATGAATTTTCCGCTCCACGCACACCACAACAAAATGGTGTAGTGGAGAGGAAAAATAGAACTCTTCAAGAGTTAGCCCGTACAATGTTATCTGAATTCAAATTACCAAAATCTTTTTGGGCTGAAGCGGTTAGCACGGCATGTTATGTAATTAATAGAGTAATGCTTCGCCCTATTTTAAAATTAACTCCTTATGAATTAATATTTAGTAAAAAACCAAATGTTTCTTATTTCAAAGTTTTTGGTTGTAAATGTTTTATTTTAAATTCTAAAGATTCCTTAGGAAAATTTGATGAAAAATGTGATGAAGGTATTTTTATTGGCTATTCTTCAACTAGTAAAGCTTATAGGATTTTTAATAAAAGAACAAAAATAGTTGAAGAATCGATTCATGTTAGGTTTGATGAGTTTGCTTCATGTGTAGAAAAGAAAATTACAGGAAAAGAAGATGAACCCCTTCCATTGGTGGAGAATGATGAAGAAGAACTTGGAGAAAATGAAGAAGAAAAAGAAGAAGAAAGAGAAGAAGAAAGAGGAGAAGAAGATAGAGAAGAAGAAGAAAGAGAAGGATATGTGCCTCCAAGTGATTTGAGATTCTCAAAGGATCATCCAAAGGAGCTTATCATTGGGGATCCGCAAAAAGGGGTTAGTACCCGTTCATCACTACATGTTTTATTTTCAAACCTTTGTTTTGTTTCTGAAATAGAACCAAAAGATGTTTCCACCGCTTTAAATGATGAATTTTGGTTTTTAGCTATGAATGAAGAACTTAATCAATTTGAACGTAATAAGGTTTGGAATCTTGTAGAACGACCAAAAAATCATCCTGTAGTTGGTGTTAAGTGGATTTTTAAAAATAAAATGGATAATGAATCTAGAATTGTTAGAAATAAAGCCAGATTAGTTGCAAAAGGTTATGCACAAATTGAAGGGGTAGATTTTGATGAAACTTTTGCACCCGTAGCAAGATTAGAAGCGGTTAGAATATTTCTTGCATTTGCTTGTTTTAAAAGATTTAAATTATATCAAATGGATGTCAAAACCGCATTTTTAAACGGGTATATAAAAGAAGAAGTTTATGTAGAACAACCCCCTGGCTTTATAAATGAGAAATATCCAAATTATGTTTATAAATTAGATAAAGCGCTTTATGGATTAAAACAAGCGCCGCGTGCTTGGTATGATCGATTAACTCAATATTTGTTAAAGCACGATTATAAAATAGGAAGTGCTGATTCTACACTCTTCATTAAGCAAATTGATCATGATTTAGTTATTTTACAAATTTATGTTGATGATATTATTTTTGGAGCCACTAATGAAGAGTTGTGTAATGAAGTAGTTGAAATTATGAAAAATGAATTTGAAATGAGTATGGTTGGAGAACTTTCATATTTTCTAGGTTTTCAAATTACACAAAAACATGATGGAATCTTTATATGTCAAACCAAGTATATTCATGATATGTTAAAAAGATTTGGATTTGAAAATCTTAAGCATGCAAACACTCCTATGAGTAATTCTCTAAAATTAGGGAAAGATGAAAGTGGTGTTTCAATTGAACAAACCCTTTATAGAAGTATGATAGGGTCCTTATTGTATTTAACCGCATCTAGACCTGATATTATGTTTGCCGTTTGTTTATGTGCTAGATTTCAAGCTAATCCTAAAGAGTCACATTTAAAAGAGGTGAAACGTATCTTTAGATATCTCATTGGAACATCAAAATTAGGTTTATGGTATCCACATAATGATTCTTTTATTTTGCATGGTTTTTCGGATTCTGGTTATGCGGGATGTTCTTTAGATAGGAAAAGCACTAGTGGCACTTGTCACTTTATCGGCCCTTCACTTATTTCATGGTCGAGTAGGAAACAGAATTCTGTTGCCCTCTCTACTACCGAGGCCGAATATATTGCACTAGGTAGTTGTTGTGCCCAAGCACTTTGGATGTCCCAAACGTTAGAAGATTTTGGCATACAACAAAGTAGTGTAGAATTAAAGTGTGATAATAAAAGTGCTATAGATTTAACAAACAATCCCGTATTACATTCTAGATCTAAGCATATAGACGTCCGACATCATTTTATAAGGGATCACATTAAGAAGGGTAATATAAAAATCAACTTTATAGGCACGGAAAATCAACTAGCGGATATATTCACTAAGCCGTTACCGGATTCCCGTTTTTCTATGCTTAGGTTAGAATTGGGCATTCTAAACATTTCACAATGAATATATCACAATTTAAAGCCTATAAAATAAAAAATTATTATCACAAAACATAAACAAATGTAAAAACAAAAAGCCAAAATTCTAAAAATCAAAACATAAAATTTCAAAGGACTTAACAAAAATTCAACATCATTAATATTACATCAATATTGTTCACATAAAAACAGTAGAACAAACTTAAGGATCAAGTTCTTTAAATAAAAACAGAAATCTAAAGAAGTTCACTGTCGCCCAGGCGACAGTGGATGTCGGAATTTTCCGACATCGCCCAGCAGCAGCAGCAACATAAAACTACTCTGAATCTTCATAACCAGCCCCGCTGCTCTCTGGACAATCTTCTGGAAGTCCTCGTCTCACGGCTTTGCCACGGCGAGTTCGCCTCACCGATTGGCGTGGCGGTTCTTCGTCCGGAACTTGCCATTCGGCCTCTTCCTCCGGAGTTGGTTTCAACTTCAGACCTTTGACGAGAAACTTCATAAATTTCTGCATTCGACTACGGTCCTTCTTCACTTCCCTCTTGTGATCCTCTAATGAATCACGCAAATCATCAATGGACTCTCGTAGTGATCCTGCCCTAGAAATGGTCGGCTCTCTAATCTCAATCCCCGAATGAGTTTTTCTCTGCGGCTTCTTCACCTTCATTGAACCCGTATAATATATTTCCGGGTAATAATCATCCAAATAAGCACCTTGCACTATCCATCCATACTTCTTGTAGAGTACACGTTGTATTACCGCCCCCATTGGCAGCGTATGAACCTTCACCCATCTTGGATGCTTTAATCTATACGCATACCTAATCTGGGCGAGTATGAAGTCCGCCACATCAAAAAGCTCATCCTCCATAATATAGTATGTAAAGAGGGTCAACTGAGCCGTAATGCTTCTTGTGTCTCCACTCTTCAACATCACTGAATTCCTTAATATATCTTGGACTAAGAACGCATCCGGAGTAAGTGAGGTAACTTCAGTGGTAAGAGTCTTCTTTTGATTCCTATGTAAACTCATGTTTACAAGGGTCCAATCTCTATCCTTTCGATAATTCTCCACTATATCAGGCATATTCTCACTCATCACTAGTCCGAATTCCTCTCGTAGATCAACATGTGTTATTTCCACATGTTGACCTTGGATCCTTGATCTCACTCCTCCATCCAATTCCGTGAAATTTGGGTCTTCCAAATGGTTATAAAATTCACGAATGAAAAAGGAAGAAAACCCCTCTGGTGTGATTATTGAAATTATACCTGCGTTCGCAAGCCGATCATAGATATGATCGTGCTTTGGCAACTCAAATTCCACATACTTCGCTATTCCAACAATAGCCTTCTCCACCCCCGGGAAAACTTGATATGAAGTATGTGCATCTTCCGAAGTACTCTTTCGAGCCTTGGAACTGGAAGCCATTCTGCAATAACATACAAAAATTTTGATTAAACAAGGTATCACATTGTGCACTGGAACACTGTCGCCCAGGCGACAGTGGCTGTCGGAAATTTCCGACAGCCCTCCAAGTGATTTTCTCTCAAAATTTTTACATATAATTCCAGATCTGCTCAAAATAAATGTTTTTTCAACATCAAGTTTTTAAAAAAATTATATATTTTTTTTAAAAATCAACATATTCTACAAATCCTTTACTATTCATCATCTTCCACCTTCTTCTCTAAACTAGATCTACAAAAATCCTTTGGGAAATGAACAAATGGAAATCTTCATCACCAAATCAAAAAGAAATTTAACAAAGATAAAAATGTAAGCAAAAATCCACCAAGATCCACTTGTTTTAAACTAGATCTACATTTTTCAAATCAAAAAATTTCAAAACCTACACCATTCATCAAAAATCAACATGAAAACTACATTTTCCTTCTTCTCTACTATCAAAATCACAAATCCCTAAAAAATTTTTGAGTTAAAAACACCAAAATAAAAAACCCATACCTTAGATCTAGGGATGTCGCCGACTTCCGACAGCCTTCCTCTCGTTTTTAACTCCAGGAAATGATGCACAATAGGGTGTGACTCGGTCCCCAGCCCTATTTATATTTTTCACTGTCGCCCAGGCGACAGTGACTGTCGAAAATTTCCGACAGCTCCCGTTTTAACAAAACTCCAATTTAAGGTCCCTTTGATGATCTACAATAGTTATATGTCATTATTAATGCTTCACCTCATGACTTGATGACAAACCATGTGCTATTTATTTAAAAAATGACTTACATGTTTATATGATTTCATTTCCAAGCTATCATCGTATTGACACTTCTACTTAGTTGTTTAGACCATTGGAAATTGTTTTCGCATGCCTCTAGGTATGAGAAATTATTTATCTATCATAATGAACTATCACGTTCACTTCTTTTGATCAATACGTATGTCTTTTTATTTAATATATACATGAATCATAATTGCTTTCACATAATAAAATAGCACTTCTTAAATACAACTTTCAACATTGATTTGTTAGCACAACAAAATATACACCATCTTTTGCGATTCAAGTGAATTCGGAGATCCTTGGTCAATTAAAAAAATACAACAATATATCAAAATTAAGATATCACAACGTCTGTGATCAAAAAAAAAAAAAAAAAAAATAAAGACAAGGATACTCCACCAAGCACTACTTACCCTCCTGATAAGTCTTAATGAGCATTGTGAGGTTAAGCACCTTGGACAGAATTGTAAAGTGTCTTGTGCAAAAGAAACATGGTTTTCTATTCATCTTGTGCTATATCTTCAAAGTCAAAGTTTCCTTTATGTGCTTTTATTATGTTCTACATTTCAATGATCATGTAAATTAAATAACTTCATATGTTTGATCTAAGTATCACATGTACACATCATTATGTTATATAAACATTCATCTCATGAGAATTGGACCGAAAATATTCCATATATCTATACATTATTGTGTCTTTCTATGATACTTTCAAATGATCTTACTCATGTTTAAGTTATTTTCTTTCATTACTTCATATGGCTATACCGTCACTTCATGGGCTTATTCATACTATGGCATATTCCTATTATTTCATGGACTTCAATCATTACCAACAATTTGCTTCCGCTTACTCTTCATTTCTATTTTCTATTACCTTTCCCTTAAAAGCTACTCTTTTATCTAATATTCATTTTTTTTTGCTAATACCAAAAGGGGGAGAATTTAAAGTATAAAAAGAAAAGTCACATATTTATCACACCTAAATATTCCACCTACACAATACATCATATATTTAGGGGGAGCATATATGTAGGGGGAGCTTTCATTTAGGGGGAGTGCATATATTTAGGGGGAGCATATATGTAGGGGGAGCTTTCATTTAGGGGGAGTTTTCATCTCGAGATAGATTATTTATTTTTAAGGAATATATATCATGTTAATTTTGTGCACACACCAAAGTTTAAAATCAACAATCTAAATAGACATGATTTCTTTTTATACGGATTTGTTATTATCAAAAGGGGGAGATTGTTGGAGCATGCGTTTCGCACTCCTCCGGTTTGATAATAACAAAGTCCCGTTTGTATTTGATTCTATTTTTATCAATGGTGTGCAGATAACAGGTATGAGATGTTCACATTGCTGCTGGAGCTAAAATTGAATGTGGGAAAAATTCACTGTCGGAAAATTCCGACAGCCACTGTCGCCCAGGCGACAGCAGAGAAGTTACAACTACTCCCACAACGGCAGATCGACGACAGGCAGTTTTGCACTGTCGGAAATCCGACATCGATGTCGCCCAGGCGACAGCTCGGCGGTTACAACAACTGCCCACGTCTTCACCCACGACCGGCAGTTTTGCACTGTCGGAAATTCCGACATCGATGTCGCCCAGGCGACAGCTCGACGGTTACACCAACTGCCCACGACTCCAGCCACGACGGCACTCCAGCGGCAGTTTAGCGCTGTCGGAAAATTCCGACAGTCACTGTCGCCCAGGCGACAGTGAATTTCTATAAATTGGTTCCTTTGGCTCGTGCATTCCAAGCTTTTGAGAATTCCAGTTCTTTCCTGAGTGCATACGAATCAGAGAGCTCCAGAACCTCCTCAACTCCCATTTGTGCAAAGAAGGATTAAAGATTGAAGACGAGATCGGGCGCGCTTCTTCATCATCAATCATCTCGAGGCTTCAACAATCCGTTCAGAGATCTGATTTTCTAGGGAGTTGTTCTTTTCATATTGTATTTTCATTCACATATTTTTCATTTTGTATTGGTAGGGAAAATCGCTTCCTTGTGCGGAGCGTCTAAGTCCTTGTGCGGCTTAGGGGAAAATCGCTTCCTTGTGCGGAGCGTCCAAGTCCTTGCGAGGCTTGGTGGGAAATCGTGGCCTTGTGTGCTACGTCTAGATCTTGGGAAGATCTAGAGGATAGGCTTGGGCTTGGTCTTGGGAGAGACAAGCGATAGCCTTCCGATCCTTGGGAGAAGGATTGGTAAACCAAAATTATTGTATTTTTATTATCATAATTGTGCCTTGATCTTAAGCATTGTTAAGATCATTTTTATTGTATGCAAATTTCATGATTAATATAATTATGCTCTTTTCACTAATTGCAATTTTGTTTGCTTAAATCTTCATCTTAGAAATTTGTGTTTGGTTAAATACAAAAATTACATTGTTTTAAAATTATTTATAACTAACCTTTTTAGTAAAGTAAAATTTGTCTAAAAATTATTAAGTAAAAATTATATTTTTAAAACACACCCTTATTCACCCCCCCCCCCCTCTAAGGGCGTCACACGATCCAACAGTCTCTTCCTTGGAACTTTCCTAAACTAGCTGCACTCCACGCTCATCGCACCAAAAATGTTGAAACCAGAGCTCGATCTCTTGTGGAGCTCGGGCCCTCAACAAGTTGAGGGGCAGCTAGCACTTAATGATTCCTCAGAGGGAACAGACCAGAAACTCAAAACTAGACACAGACCCTTAGTCGCAGCGAGTAGGTCCCTCCACACACCCGTAAGATCTTTGAGCGCTTCCCCTCCCAAGCCAAAGCTGAGACTGGGCACCTTGGAGAGCCTGAGAGCTAAGCCAAGATAACCTAGGGAGAAGGAAGCTCAGAGTACTGAAATTTGAGTCCTCTCCAAAGGTGCCCTTCAAGGTCTATCTATAGTTTTCTACTTACGGTCTGCTAATAGCGAAATTCCACCTTACACTTTTTCTATACGCAACCCAAAATGGTCTGCCAACAGCCAAACTCTGCTGTTCGGAGAGGCTAACTGCAGACCACCAAGGATTTTCAGGTAAAAACATCCCTGGACCCTTACTGGGCGAACCATTCACAAGGGCCCATCTCGCGACTTGAGAGGCCTGACTCGCCTGCCTTCACGCGGGCGACCGACGAGGGCCCGACCCGCTCGCCAACCTGCGAGCAGCCGGCGAGAGCCCAGCTCGCGAGCCTTCCTGCGAGCACCTGGCTCGCCCTCTTGCAAGTACCCGGCTCGCCCTCTTGCTTATCCTTCATGCCCGGTGACCCCTTAGCCTCTGCTCACCTCTTGGCGAATACCGGGGTTGTACAAACTCCAGAGGCAGCCATTGGATGTTGAGAGGACCCAGCGCAACCAACTGCACCAAAAGCCCGGACTGTTGGTGAAGGCGCAACTTGATCTTTATATCAACGGAAAGGCGCTACGGGTTAAGTGAGGAGACGCTGGACCCAACAATCCCCCCCCCCCAGCGTCCAGCACGACCCGCAAATCAGAGGTGCTCCACATGGCCCGCAGGCTCAGAGGTGGCTTGACACATGGCTGCGGCCGCCTGACCCACCGGGACCCACACAGGTAGAGAGAATTTCAGGAATTATCAGCGCCCCCCCGGTCTCGAACCCGCAACCCGCTTTGATACCAATTGAGAGGACCCAGCGCAACCAACTGCACCAAAAGCCCGGACTTTTGGTGAAGGCGCAACTTGATCTTTATATCAATGGAAAGGCGCTACGGGTCAAGTGAGGAGACGCTGGACCCAACAATCCCCCCCCCCCCCCCCACCAGCGTCCAGCACGACCCGCAATTCAGAGGTGCTCCACATGGCCCGCAGGCTCAGAGGTGGCTTGACACATGGCTGCGGCCGCCTGACCCACCGGGACCCACACAGGTAGAGAGAATTTTAGGAATTATCAGTGCCCCCCCGGTCTCGAACCCGCAACCCGCTTTGATACCAATTGAGAGGACCCAGCGCAACCAACTGCACCAAAAGCCCGGACTGTTGGTGAAGGCGCAACTTGATCTTTATATCAACGGAAAGGCGCTACGAGTCAAGTGAGGAGACGCTGGACCCAACAATCCTCCCCCCCCCAGCGTCCAACACGACCCGCAATTCAGAGGTGCTCCACATGGCCCGCAGGCTCAGAGGTGGCTTGACACATGGCTGCGGCCGCCTGACCCACCAGGACCCACACTGGTAGAGAGAATTTCAGGAATTATCAGCGCCCCCCCCCCCCCCCCCGGTCTCGAACCCGCAACCCGCTTTGATACCAATTGAGAGGACCCAGCGCAACCAACTGCACCAAAAGCCCGGACTTTTGGTGAGGGCGCAACTTGATCTTTATATCAACGGAACGGCGCTATGGGTCAAGTGAGGAGATGCTGGACCCAACAGATGTAGTTATAGACTACTCCTTGTAAGATTTGGTCAGACTGTTAAGTCCTTTTTGACAACCTCCCTCTAACACCACTTGATAGTTAACCTGGTAGTAGTCTAACTCACCTAGAGGGGAGGGTGAATAGGTATCCTTGCTTTTTCTAATTATGGTTGATTATTTTAGTTGTTAAAGCTAAGTATAAAACAACACAAAAAAGCACACAAATATCTATAGTGGTTCCCCAAGGTCTGGGTACTCCACTATCCCTCTACACCTTTCAAACAGTGTGTTAGACAAGGCAATCTACTCCAACCACTCAGCTCAAAGAGATTACAACACAAATCCCTCAGGATTTCTTAGGTTTCCTCCATAATACTACCTCAGGCTTTCAGCCCTACCCTCATACTTATCAAGAAGTCCTACCTCAGAGTTCTCCAACTCCTATAGCTCAGTGACTCTCCTAGTAACCTACCTTTGGCCTATCAAGAAGCCCCACAACTCAGGCTGGGAGTACAGCCCTACAGCTCAGGCGCACAACCCTACATACTCATAACAAATATGTTCTTATAGAAATGAGTGATTTTACTATTACAACAGAAGAATATATATAAATACACCTTTAGAGTGATTCTCATGTTGTATTGCACAGCAGATTTGTGCTTTAGAGCAGGACTGGATAACAGCAGCTCTTGTCCTTGCTCCACCTGGTCTTCTTCCTTAGTAGAGGAAAGAAGAACACCTTGCTCTTCTGAAATGAATCAACAGTAGCTATCTACCTCTCTTGTATGGATCTGCTTGCAGCTTGAGAGAGATATCCTCACTAATAGAAGATGATGAGCTTCAGTAGGTTCACCAATGTCCTTGCCATCAAAATCTTTTTTGTTCAGGTTTGATTTGTTGCTTTCTATTAGGAGTGCCTAGTCACAGCATGGACAAGAATAGAAAGGATTATCTTGCTTTCTAGGATCTCCTGCAAAAGTAGATCCTGTCAGAGTAAAGTTCAGGTTTAAGTCTATCTCAGTGGATGGGCTGAGACATGCTTCAGACTCAGCTGCTGTAATATTCTGCGTCTAGGCGGATTTGCAGAGACGGGTAGTCTTCTCAGCGGATTACTATCTGAGACAGATTTCTTCTCAGTGGCTAAACTGCTTAGTCTCAGCTGTTCTGCTGAGTCCAGTCTGTTATCTCAGCTGATCTTCATAGTAATACACTCAATATTCTTCCAATGTTTGGAATGGCTTAAGCCTGCACTTTACATGAAATAAGCATGTCTTATCAAATACATTATGCACTCAGCATTGTATGTGATTCATCTTTAAATTCAAGGAGCATGAAAGGCAATTTTCCCAACAATCTCCCCTTATTTGAAGAAGGTAGAACACCTAACAATGCTAAGATACATTAACACAATAAATTATAACATTGATATATTGAGAGGGCATAATAAGCAGTTAATAGATCATAACAATTTCAATGTTAACAAATATTGGTAGCACACATCATGAATAGAGCTTAACAAAACAAATAATTGCTTATCACAAAAGATTTCAGATATCAATTGGAAGATCATTTGTATTACCAATAAAGTGTTTACATAGGATATTTCAATTTCCTTTCAGTACAATATTTTATCTTATGAGATTTAAGCATTTGTTTAGGTTTTTCTTGGAAGCATTGGAGCTCTCAGCTTGGTCTTTAGTCTCACTCTTTGCAGCAGTAGGAGCAGTCATCTCAACAGCCTACCTTTTGTTCTATTGCCTCTTGAAGTATAAGAAGGGTTTTGGTAAGTACTTGGAGGGCATCCTTTTGGGATTATCCTTTTTACCAGATTTTCTTTGGAGATTCTTTCCCTTAGGGATTTCATTTCCAAATGATTTATCCATTCTTCTGCTGAGTAGATGATGTCAATGTTCTTGCACAGCTGACCATGATTTATCCAAGCATTAATGATTATTTTCTTTGAATCATCACTCCAATATTCAAAGTCTGGATCTCTGGCTTGATCATATCTGTTCTTAGCCATGTATTTTTCAGTCAACAACACTCCTTTCCTTTTCCTTCTAGCTGCAAGCTGTGCATCCTGTGCAACCCTAGCTTGAGCTTGGAAGTCAAATTCTTCTGTCCTTGAGGTCTCCAGGAGAGGAAGATTGAGTGCAATTCTGGTTCCTTGAAGAACCCTGAGTGCTTGCTCAGCATTGTTCTTCTCCCCCTTTCTGGCTTTTTCAAATATCTTTCTTTCAAGCTCTTGAGAGTTAGTGACCATTGAGCAAGACAATGTTTGAAAGGAATTTTCCAAGTCAAATTTGATTTCTTCTTTCATATTCTCAGCTTCTCCTATCATAGTGGTTTTTGTGGACCACACATATTCTTCAATATGATTTGAAGCCTTTTCAATCACCTCATCAGTCTTGCTGACATAGTTCTTGACATATGTCATATCTGTCACAACCCGCATTTTCTCCGAATTTAGGAATATCCGAGTAAGAGAAAATACGCGTCATGATGCCATGTCATGCAGGAGACAACTGCAGACGCTCAGGCGGGAACCTATTACTTATTTAATCAAAACATGTTTACATGATAGGTCATCATTTGAAATCATTTATTAGGGTTTGGGGTAAGAACCGTGTCTCTCAGTTCGTGGATCAACTAGTCCACCGAGAAAATATATGTAATTGCAGCGAAAAGTACTTGATTTAGTTCACTTAAGGTCCTAAATGCACGCGATGACAGGACATAAAGTAAATGATATGCACATATCTAGACGTAGTATAGGTATAGAAAATATCTTTAGGCGACTCTAAAGATAAGGATTTCAGTTAAAAGGAATGCAATGAGGATGAAAGATAAGCCATTTTATAACTATAATGCACCTATACATAAATCATTCCCAGAGAGCAAGATACACAAGATCTAAAAGCAGTGGCATTTAACTGGCAAGTAAGCTATAAAGTATCAAAAGGGCACAATGGGCGTCAACAACCTGACACTAACCCGTTGGCTCCAAACTAGCATGTCTGAACACCAGAAGAAAACTAACAACAACTACCTCGCAGCAGCGGGGTAAAACAGCAACTACAACTCCCGAAGACTCCGGGCTACACCACTAGCCACTAAGGCTCTGAACCTGAGGCATTCAATAAAATAAAGAACGCCACATCAAGGAATTTACAAGTGGCAGAAAACACAGAAAAAAAAAAAGTAAACAAGGCATAAGAGGTACCAACCCAACCCCCACACTTACAGGAAAGGAAGCTCCAAGCACAGAACTAAACAATGCACCAAGTGCACCAAATACCAAATAGAGATACAAGTAAAGTTCATTTATCTTGTTAAATTTATTTAAGGAGACTGATCAGCTCAAATTAAGCGGGGCGGTCCATTATCCTCTGCCACCCAAAGCCAAAAACGGGTGGGGGTTTCTCTATCCCCAACCACCCAAACACAGACCACGAGACCACAGGCCAAGACTGCGGTTCACCTCTAAAATGGCCACCATGCAAGGCTACAACAATTCCCCACTGCCCCCCAAACACGACCCACCGTGTAAGGACAAAGTCAATGGTTCAAATTAATTAATTTCTTTAATTAAGGCATGGGACGAAGCCCGTGAAAACCATCACCAGGATACCCTAAGAGATAGGGTCCCAACAAAGTAGGCATTTCCCAATACCGTTCGTAAGAGAACCCATAAGTTATTTAACCACAACGAGTATGAGATTTCAAAGAGGAGAAGTAAACAGAGGCATAACTCAAGTACTAAGAAGTAGAGGGCATTTCTCGAGAATCTAAAGGATAAGAACATAGTTCTCGAGAAATCAAGGAGTGGGGTCATAAAGTTCTAGGGAAAACCAAGGGCAGAGTCCATATAGTTCTCGAGAGAAAAGAAAAGGCAGAGAGCATGATTTCTCGAGAAATCCAAATGCAGAAATCAAGGTTTCTCGAGGAGTTAAGAGCGGGGAGAAGCAGATTCTCGAGAAATCCAATTGCAGGAAATCAAGGTTTCTCGAGAAGTTAAGAGCAGGGAGAAGTAGATTCTCGAGAAATCCAATTGCAGGAATCCATGTTTCTCGAGAATTTAAGAGAAGGGGTCTAGTTTCTCGATAAATGAAGGGCAGGGGTTGTCTGTTTCTCGAGAAATGAAGGGCAGGGAACAGCTGTTTCTCGAGAAATGAAGGGCAGGGATCAACTATTTCTCGAGAAATGAAGGGTAGGGATCAGCTTTCTCGAAAAAAGGAAGGGCAGGGATCAACGCCAGGCCGTTTGTCGAACGCGTCGTTCGACGAACATCGGGTCGTTCGACGAACGCCAGGCCGTTCGTCGAACGCGCCGTTCGACGAACACCAGGCCATTAATCCAACGCCAGGCGGTTCGACAAACGTTGGGCCGTTCGACGAATGCCAGGCCATTCATTGAACACGCCGTTCGATGAACTCCAAGTCATTCGTCGAACGCCAGGCCATTCGACGAACGTCAGGAAAAGAAGAGTGCAGGCAAAAAGAAACCAAGCCTGCAAGCAAAAAGAAACCAGAGTTGCAGGCAAAAAGAAACCAGGGCAACCGTAGGTTGTCCAGGGAAAGCTCCAGATATGTTAACTATCATACATGAGCTCAAGGTACAAGCTAAAAAAACATAGCCATAACTCAACCAAGGAAAAGAAGAGTGCTTCAACAAACAAGAAGGAAGGAGGAAAAAATAGCCACTTGCCTTGACCTTACGAAAACTCGAATTACTCCGCTCCAAAAGCCAAGGAAATACTCGAGCACGATAACCTGAAACTTTACGGATCAAAAGGAGGAGTTAGGTCACAACCTTGACTCCAAAAATTCCACGAAACGGGAAAAGCTTGCCACTAGAATGAAGATCTTGCCGAGAGCTTTCCAAATCTACTCTCTAAACGCAATTCCGACTACTACAACCCTAGGAATCGTCGGCCGGAAGCTCCACGATGCTCCGCTCTCGCTCTCTCGCTCGGCGGCTGGTTTGGATCGATGGAGGAAGAAGAAGAATAGGGAGAGAATTTTAGGTATTTATATAAACCCTAATTTAATATTTAATTAATTAAATAATTCTCCCTTTTACTTAAACTGCGAGGGCGACCAAAACACCTCGGATTTTCATGAAAAGCACACCTAAACTGAAAATCGGCGCTACAAATCCAACGACGAATTCAGAATTCAATTCTGACGAGCCAAACTCGGGATAAAGGCTCCCGGAGCTAAGATCTTAATAACTATTCAAAATCTCCTCTCTAACTCGAAACGACGCGAAGTTTCGCATGCTCGATCTAAATTACATACTTTAACTAAGCTAAGGCCCAAAACTAAACCCGATGAGCTGACATAATGCCCTTACGCCAAAAATTATGCCACATCGGTCATGTAAATAATTAACGAAAACTAAGGGCGTTACAATATCTTGCTATGAAAGTTTAAGACTTTTATCCATTGACCTTAGAATGGTGCTTTGAGCTACAACTGATTTCTCTGCCAGTTCAAACCACTTGGTCATTTGTTTGTTAAGATGGGATGTGTCTTCCTTTACGAACTGGATTTCATTCATCATCTCAGCTTTCATATTTGAAACAAATGTATCTATATACTCCTTGATTGAAGGCATGTGCCCATCAATCACCGTCTTGATTGAACTGAGAAGATGTTCATTTGAAACTGTGGAGGTTGTGGGTTGGTCAACAGTTATTAGATGTTTGAAAGTTGCTGGAAGAATTGCAGGTAGGCATGTCCCTTAATTTTTTAGACCATCACACTCAACTAGAGTGGATGTCTCAATTGTTGGGGTGGATGGAACCTTGTCCTGAGCAGTGACACTTGTGTGCTGCCCCTGAACTACATTACTATTCAGCTGAGCAGCATCTTTATCAGCCTCAACATCATCATCAGGCTCCTATCCTTCATCTTCAGATGACATCTCTTGCTCCCCCTCAGATGGAGTATTCACATCATCTTTATTATTTTCCAAGAAATCTGATGGTTCATCAGGAATCAGATTAATCCTTCTTCAAGGTTGAAAATAATCTGATCAATTTTACCTTGTAGGGAAGAATCCAACTGCTCCCCATCATCTCTTTCTGAGGCAGCAAGCGCATCATGGGCAGCAATATCAACTGAAAGATCAGTCTTGTGTTGGTCCTGACCTTCTCCATCATGATCCTCTTTATCTTGAATACTTTCAGATTCAAGATCATCTTAGGTAGAAAAGTCTTCTCCTTTAATTTCAGATTCAAAATCTAACCTCACTATCCTTGTTTTCCTTGGACCTTTGATTAACCTTTTCTTCTTTTCTTATACTTGAGTTGGTTGGCTCGTGGGAAGCACCCTTGTGAACCTTTCCAAGGTCTTAATATCCATTCTTTTCAGATAGTGAATCTTTGTGCCTTTATAACTGTTGTTAATGGAACGTTCACCTAGAGGGGGGGTGTTAGGTGATCTCGCTTCTTTTGAAAATATTAGCGCGATTTATAACTATTCAAGCAGAGCACACAAGTATTGCACAAGAAAATCACAGCAGACGACACAAGATTTATAGAGGTTCCTCAAGACCGAGTGTCTTGAGTAGTCCTCTGTCCCTCTGCGCCTACCTAGCAGTGTGCTAGGCTCGACAAAGTTTGCCAAAACTTCAGGCCCTCAAGCCTTACAACACGGACCCGTGATGAGTCTGGTTTATACAGTGATTTCCGGCATCATCTGGGTTTGTTTTAGTGTCATTGCACTTCAATTGCTGTTCATATATGCTTATATTGATATCACGGCGTATATGCGCCTTTTCTGCAATCCTTCCCCCTTTGTGGCATGTTTTTCTTATATATTACTGTATACCTGTGTTATGGATCCGGTGGTGTGCACGGATCGAGGTCATATGTATTTTTCCTGCAGGTCCTGGGATCGCGTGAACGTTCGGGATGGTGCGGGGCAATTTTTGGCCTAGAAAGCCTCTGATCATGCGCATTCCTTCGCGCATGATCAGGCGCACGACCAGTGGTCGTGCGTTAATTCCCTTCCTAGACAGAGCGACTGCGCACGATCAGAGGATTCCTTCGCGCACGACCACTGGTCGTGCGCCCCTGACCGTGGGTTATTTGCCATCTTTTTCTTTGCTACAGGTTGACTGCGCACGATCACAGGCATTCCTTCACGCACGACCATTGGTCGTGCGCCACTGACCGTGCGCAGTGTTTATTCTTCTCCTTATTTAAACCGCTGCTCCGTGAAATTAGGGCATTGAGCACTGTTTTGGGGCGCGATTTCTCCGTGCCAGTCCGTCGTTTCACCTCTCCAAGTTCCTCCCATCCATTCCCCCCTTTGGGAAGGCTTCATCCATTGATCCTAAGGTCCATCTAGGATCCCGGAAGCATTCTCCGCCATCTACAGCCAGCATTCCATGAGGAGGACATCTCCATTGGGCGAAGCAGAAGTGACCCAGCTATGAGAAGAAGACGGGCAACGGTTGGAGGTAGTGACAGCCTCTAAGCCCCGGAAGCAACCAAGTACTGAGCTCGGAGGAGGCGTGACGACCCCCCATTCCGACCAAGATCCACGGCGAGGCTTCTCATCTCGTGGTTCCTTCTACCCCTTCTCCTTTTTTTTTTACATGTACTCTTCATTGTTGTAATGAACTAAGTGAACCTCTATTTGTCTATGAATGGGAGTTTGTTTATGATCTTGTTCTTTACTTGATGTTGTGTTGTGATGCGCTCCGCCCCCGCTCCACTTACACACACACGTTCTAGCACTCGCTCTAGCAAAAGCTGGAAGCGATAGCGAAGAGGTGCCTTCGACCCTCAACTCTCGCATTTGCACTCACCTCATCCATTTGCTCACCGGCCATCCGCTAAGCGAAGCACGGCATCGCGGCCTGCACTAAATCCATCCACCAAGCGATGCGATGATTGCGACCCGCATAGTTTGTTTAGTTTTCTCATTCCTGTTCTATCAAACCAATCAAAATCCGCCTGTTTTTGTTTAACTTAGAAACCCTCATAATTAATCTCCTAACAGGCAAATCGTACTACCCAACTTGCGGTCCTTTGAGAACGATATTCAGGGAGCTACTCCCTACTTTTATTGCTTGACAACGACCGGTGCACTGCCATCGTACCGCATTTCATGCCTGCTAATTAGCGGTGTGGAAATAGCGCGACAAGTTTTTGGCGTCGTTGTCGGGGACTACAAGCGTGTATGATTTGTCTTTCTTGGGAAATTAGTTTAAGGGTATTTTGGTTTTTGATATTTTTCATTTATGCAGGTTCCCTTGTCTTGCTAGCCTGTGTGCGATTGTTGGGATACTTATAGTCTTTTATTTTTATCTACATACCTGACATGGCTAACAACTGCTTTGAAATATCTACGGAACTAATCACCTTTGTGTCTCAAGCTGACATATTTTCCGGGACTCCTAGTGAGGAGCATTGTCCCATTTGCAGAATTTTCTTGAAGTGTGCAGTACTTTTCAGCACGTTGAAGGCAATTCGGAGAGAGTCAGGATTCAGCTGTTCGCTTTCTCATTGGCAGGAAAAGCTCGGGTTTGGTATCGGGAGATGCAAGCAAATGAAGGTCAATCTTGGAGCAAAGTGGAAGAGGAGTTTCTCGTTAAATTCTATTCACGCCACTATCTTCTGGAAATGCACAATAGACTGTTATTGTTTACGCAGGGCGAAGACGAAACGTTGATTGACGCATGGGAGAGTTTCATTTCCCTTCAGAAGTTCTGGTTTGTGCATAGACTCACAGAACCAGCACGCCTTCAGATATTTTATTTCGGGGTATCGGCTGGGTATAGACCATACTTCGATATGGCTGCGGGTGGATCTTTATTCAGCAGAATAAGTGTCGGCGCGTGGCAAATTGTTGAAAAGGTTGCACGAACCAGTGGGATGTGGTGTGCTCCCGCAAGGTGTGGTGAGACCATGAGCATCACCTCTACGACATGTCCACCGGATGACAGCGTCCCACCTGAGCCTTCTGTTGATAAATTTCGTGTTTTTACCGAATGTATCCTGGGATGCATAGAGGCCCAAAACTGTGCTTTGCTAAGGCTCCAGTGCATGGTTATGAGCATCATATCTATGGTATCAGAAATGGTTGTCCACCCAAATGAGACATTGAATGTCATGCAGCTGAGAAGCTGAAGGTCACCCGTGGAACCCATCAGAAGAAATGAGTCTCAAGAAAAGTCGCGAAACCCATCAAGCAAGGATAAGATACTTGCTGATGCCGACACTCCTCAGCCACTTCTTAGCCCAGCTCCTGCTCAATCATCCACTACCGCCCCATTCCCGCACAGACTGAAGAATACGAAAAAGGAGAAAAAATTCCAGAAGTTTCAAGAGATTATGAAAGGGGTGCAAGTTAATATTCCTCTCCTGGACGTCCTCACCCAGATTCTGAGCTACTCAAAATATCTAAAGGATCTGCTTGTTCAGAACAAGCGTCTGGAGACTTCCAAGTCTATATCCACCCTAACTGAGGGTGTCACTTTTGATGTTGCACATTGGCCGGTTAAACGTAAGGACCCAGGGAATTTCACCATTCCATGCACCATTAGGCATTCGGGCCGCTACCAGGCATTATGCGATTCCGGTGCTTTAATTAATCTGATGCCTCTTTCAATCTTCCGGGAGCTGGGATCTGGTAACTTGAGGCCTACGAACATCAATCTACAGCTGGCGGATCGGTCTATTAAGAAACCTATTGGTGTTGTCGAGGACCTAGCGGTATCGGTCAATGACTTGGTATTCCCTGCTGACTTTGTAATTATGTATATTGCTTCGGATATTGATGTCCCTCTTATCTTGAGAAGGTCGTTTCTTGCCACAGCTCGCGCTCTTATTGACGCTGAGAAGGGGAGGTTGACTCTCCGTCTAGGTGACGATGTGACTACCTTTGACATGTATAAAGCCATTGGCAGAGATCATCATGCAGACGCTGACGCACTCGAGCTTGTGGAGAATGAACCCGACCTTCGGTCTCCATCTCTTTGGGGCAATGTTATTGAGGATGCTTCTTGGAATGTCAACAGCGACATCACGTCTGCTATGGAATGCACATCTACGGCATATTTCGATGCCCCTCCAGCTTTGTCTCTCAAACCCCTGCCAACAAATCTGAAATATTTATTCTTGGGAGATCAGCAAACTCACCCAGTTATTATCTCGGCGCTGCTTCCACTCGAGCATGAGAAATGTTTGAGAGATCTCTTGCGAACGCATAAGGGCGCATTCGGCTGGAACATCACGGATTTAAAAGGTATCAGCCCTGCTGTATGTATGCACAAAATATTGCTGGAAGAGAGCTTCAAACCGATTGCACAACCTCAGCGGCGACTCAACCCTAGGATGCAGGAAGTTGTCAAGAAAGAGGTGATCAAACTGCTTGATGCCGGAATCATATACCCAATCAGCGACAGCAAGTGGGTGAGTCCAGTGCAGCTTGTCCCAAAAAAGGGTGGTACAACCGTTGTTGAAAACGAGCAGTGTGACCTGTTGCCAACTCGGATTGTTACAGGATGGAGAGTGTGCATCGACTATAGGAAACTAAACGACGCAACACGCAAGGATCATTTCCCTCTCCCGTTTATTGATCAGATGATCGAGAGGTTGGCTGGACAGGACTATTACTGTTTTTTGGATGGCTACTCAGGATACAATCAGATTCTCATTGACCCAGAGGACCAAGAGAAAACTACGTTCACTTGCCTGTCCGGCACCTTCGCATTCAAGCGAATGCCATTCGGGTTGTGCAACGCCCCTTCCACCTTTCAGCGATGTATGCTCTCT